>CM055273.1:84585402-85256733 GCA_029237695.1 Conchocele bisecta
CAGAATATCGGGGCGGTGTCGCAGGTATTTTCATACTTGCAGTCTGGATTTGTTGCGGCAGGAAATTGTCTTGTTTCCAAGCTATGCTGGAGTAACAACAGGTAAAGGCACATCTGGTAACAATCAAATGTCTATCAAACCGCGACAACTGTTGATTTCTCATAAAGAGTACTTTATTGTGATGTAGTGACAAGAAACAAAAATAACCGGTGTTGGAGTACATTTAGTCCTATATAATTTCATCCCGTGGAACATTTATTGGCCCGGACATGTTTTCATATAAATGATGTTTTCCCGTTTAACCACGCTCAATCATCAGATATTCATGCGCGGTGTTATCAAAAGTAATATGTTAAAAAAATGAGCCAGATTTGTTATGCCATAGAGTGATTGACACTCTTTGCTTGCAGAAACCTAGTAAACTATGTGACCCTCCCGTACGTACCATAGTTACAGTTCCTCCCATAGCATTCCCCTGCAGAGTAGTGAATCAGATCTGATTCGCACTTCAAATGTTATTTATGAGCAATTTTTTATATGAAGTAAATGTCAGTAATATGAAACTAGCATATTACATTAAATGTTTCATAAATGTACCAATGCACAAGACCTACTAAGTAAATTTAAGCTAGAATCTACTAGAGACCCAATGAGTACCAGCCAAAACTCGCATTAAATATTTTTGTTGGACCCTAGTTTCTAAGTAGACAACTTTATTTCCTCGATATTTGGCACGGATAAAAACTACTTTAGAAGTATTAGTTTAATATATCAGTTTCATAATTCTAACATAGATTTCAATTGAAAGATATTTTAAAAATTTCAAAATGAATATCTAAAGTGCGAATCAGATCTGATTTGTTACTCTGCAGGGGAATGCTATGGGTGGAACTGTAACTCTGGTACGTACAGTACGGGAGGATCATAAGACTTGCAGGCTGCAACTAGCAGAAACCAGTCAAATTGATGCACTAATCTACTTCCACTCCGTTAAACCCCAACAAACTAACAAACAGACTAATCTACTTCACAGGTATGTTAAAGGTACATGCCCACTCAATAGGCACAAAATGTTCTTTATAGGAATTAAATGAAGTGTATAATTATGTCACTATTCCACCAGTTCTAAACATTACGAGTGGCCACTATACGGGTATAATCATTTAGTAATATGGTATCGGGCTATTTTTCATATGCAAATGGTATGGCATGGTATTTTTTGTACTAATTAAATGCGTCACCTGATAGATTTCGATAGATTATAAAGTATGATAATTGCACAATCAAAAAATAAATACAGAGTTATAACTACAGGGCCTGAAAATATAGCACTGGTCCGAGGTCCTGGACCTGCAAATTTTAATGTCGGGACCTTTGTATTTTACACCGGACCTAAAATTGAAATTGCGATCATCATTATTGGCGATGCTAAATCCGTTCTGATTATCGTCTTATAAGATAATTTTTGGTGACATATTCCAGTATTTGCACATGGTGTGACGAGTCATTTAGTATAAAACATACACATATTTCTACCGTTTTTTTCTTCCCTTACGAATATCCTCTCGGACCTTCCAAAAATTCCTCTTACCTTTCACTTTTTTCCTTGTTGGGTCCCGGACCTACTGGTAAAAGCTGCTATTTTCAGGCCCTGGACTAGTAATGTCTGTTAACATTTTAAGGAAACACGGTTATCGCCCCTGTTATCAGTGTGGATAGTTACCCCTGATATAAAATGTATGTTAATGCCAATGAAAACGTGGGGTAATGGTGAATGAATGTTTATTTTGCCAGAAAATGTCTCTGATGATGTCTCTGATATAGTGTCATCTTTCCGCAATAATACAATACATGTATGTTCAACAATTTTGCAAAAAACAGGAACCCACTTTTCCGACGTTTCAGCACAAGGTCTTTATCAAGGAATTAGTTTCTACTGAACGCGAAGTGGAATCCATTTTAGATTTCAGCATTCAGTAGAAACTAATTCCTTGATGAAGGCCTTGTGCCGAAACGTCGGAAAAGTGGGTTCCTGGTTTTTGCAGTCTGATATAAAGAACATTTTTATGTCTTCAAACTAACCTGAATGGTTGCAAACTGATAGGTTGCTATGAAATCGTCCTAATAATAAAAATCTGCCTACTCTAATCACTCAAATAACCCACCATAGACCATTCCGCTCTACCCACAGCCAATTGGCTAGTCCGCTATTTAAACTCCTCCTATTATTTTAGGACGCTATCAAGAGTGCAGGTATATTTGTCTCTCTCTTTATTTCGTGCTTATTTTGAATTTCTGCCGTGTATTGTGTCGTTTTTGTCATTATATTTCGTTCAATACATATTATTATCACTCTTGTGTGTTACGTGATTATTCTCCATTGCTTTTTTGGGGTTTTTCACGGTGTTTTACTTTGTGTCACATATTTTTGCGTGTACGCGATTCGTACCCTAACGGGTTCGTCCCAAATTGGATTCGCTCCCGTGACACATTTTTTGTAGCGTTTTTGCGTTTCTTCTATCAGGTTTTGTATACAATACTTGTTAGAATGCCGCAATCACGCGCTGCGTGTGGACACATGACTTCTCCTTGGGATACCCATACGGACAGGTGCTTTGCCTGTTGCGGGTGTTGCAAAGAGAGGCCATGTGATTTGTCCGGATTCGACGTGGGGCAAGGCTGGGTCTAGTAGGTCCCATACCTCACGTCTGAAGAAGACTGTGTCCGAGTCTCAGCTCTTGGGAGCAGTGGAACTGTCCGAGGTTTCGGAGGTTGTATTAAGTGATAGGCCGGTGATCCATACAGGGGATACCGGGCTGCTGGGGCCGGTGCCTGATCTCATATCACCCGGTTCGCAGAGAGCTATACCTATCACAGGGGTGTTTCGGCCGGTTCTTGATATTATATCACCCGGTTTGAAGCTGACCCAGCCTCTCTCAGTAGAGGCGCCCGGTACCGGGCACCGGGCACCGGGCACCGGGCATCGGGCATCGGTCATCAACCGGGCACCGGTCATCAGGGACCGGGCACCGGGCACCGGCACCGGGCACCGGTTATGTCACCGGGCACCGGGCACGGGTCACCGGGCACCGGTTATGTCACCGGGCACCGGGCACCGGGCATTATGTCACCGGGCATTATGTCACCGGGCACCGGGCACCGGTTAGGCTACCGGGCACCGGTCAAACACCTGGCACCGGGCACCAGACTCTCCTTGGACAGCCTGCTGCTTCCGGTAGGAAGACGTTCTTGTCTTCGGTTGGTCTTCGTTCTACGTGTTCACGTAAGTCGAGGAGTCGATCTCGTCGTAGGTCAGGATTGGGTTAGCTCTTCGATTTCGGGTTCGGAGTTTAGATCTTGTTCTTCCTTTTCCTCGAGGTCATTCTCAGGTTTTGGAACAGGTTCATCTAGATCTCGTTCTCCTGTTCGTCGTAGGAGACGGTTGTATAGGGTTCTTCTACATGTAGTACTAGCTTCGGCAGTACATATACTATTTGGAACGATACAGTACAGTTCTGTTGAATCAGTTTCCACGTATGTGGTAGATGACTGCCAGTCTAGGGTTGCTGCGGCAGGTGCTTATCACATTCACCTGGTCACAACGTACCCTAACTCTCGCAGGAGAGGTGCCGGTATTGTGTTACGGGCACCGGGTACCGGGCACCGGGGTAGCAACTGTTTCTGACCGGGGTGTTCGTGGGTTCGTATCCTGTGTACATATTGTGTTTTTGTATCCGGCTCCTCGAGATCTAGCTCTTCCGTTCTCGGAGGAGACGGTCGAGGTGGTATTGGACGCCGTGGTGCTTTGGCTCCGTACTTGTCTGGCCTGCTCTTTATTCGAGTGTATATGAGTTCGAATTCCCAGTCTATATTCAGGACTCGACACGCGATAGAGTTATGATGGTTCAGTTGGCTAAGATTCTGGAGTTCCTGTCTAAGTCCTAGTACTTAGTGGGTTTGTCGGCTCTTTCACAGCTGGTGGTTTTGCCAGTGGAGCCTCCCATAGGGGTACTTCCTCGGATGGCTGTTGTGAGGCTGATTCGGTGGTGGTGGATTTGCCGGAGTTGTCGTGGTTTCATTGCTCTCCTACAGTAGGGCTTCTTGTTACGTACATTGGGGAGCTTTAGGTAGGATTTGGCCACTGCGGGGTTCCTAGTGCTCAAACTTTGATCGCCACACTCGGGTCTAAGTTCTACATGCCCCTCTATGCGGTATGGTTTTTTGAGATCTCCGTTTCTGGACAAGGACGCCGCAGCGTTTGGGATATCTTCGGCTCCTGGTCCTGGTTCGCGTTTGGGAAGGCATGGGTGTAGGCTGTTAAGTCGATTGTGGCTATGCCAACTTTCGATTTATGTTTGAATCAGTATGATTCATCGTCTCTGGACGCAGTGCTTCAGTCGGCGATTTGTGCCGCTAAGCCTCTTGTCAACATGTCTTTGGAGTTTTCTATGGACATGCTCTTGTCCAGGTGAGACACAGTGATAGCCGGCTAGTTTTTTCTTGAACGGCCATAGTTTTGCTTCGTTCGCCTCTTTTGACCTCTGTTAATTGTGCGATCGAACGGCAAAGGGCAGCTACGGTACCGATGGTCCCTCCTGCTGCTCCTTCTTGTCTACCTCCTGTGGGATCGTTTCCCCTGACGGGGGTATTTTCAAGGGTTTAGTAGAGTCTCTCTCTTGAAGTATAGTGCTATAGAGGAAGTTCGGGACGTGGTCGGAGCGCCATTTGCCCGGTAGACTGGGTTGTTTCCATAGATCTGCGGGTCTCGTACTTCCACGTGCCCTTCCGCAGATGCTCTCGGAAGTTTAAGTTGTTTCCGAGTTTTGTGTCTTTTAGATCTAGAGTAGTCGTAGTTGGTTCCCACACAGGATTTTTCTTAGGTGGGAATTAGCTTATTGACCGATCTATCAGTCATCATAGTACCTTTGGACAGGGTGCGTGGCATCTTGTTTTAGTTTCCGGGTACTGGTCAGAGGTTCTCTGTCAGCTAGGTAATTTCTGCACTCCTGGAATTTCGTGCAGAATAGGGGAAGGTTATGTTTGCGACCTCCAGTATTACTTACTAGGGCTATGGAGGCCGCACCCCGATCCTTTGGATCGGTCTCTGCCTAGGATCACCATCTTCCTACGTTGTATCAGATGGTGGGCAGTGGAGGTCTGGTTCCTACAGGGATTTCCCATAGTGTTACCTCCTCCTACTCGCTTTCTGTCCACAGACGCGTCGTGAGAAGGCTGGGGGGCTCATTGGAGCCCCTACATTGGTGTGTTGGTGGTCAGTGCAGGAAACTCAGGGACACATCAACATGTTTAGCTTTTGGCAGTGTTCCGGGGGTTGACAGCGGCGGATTCTGTTCTGCACGGACAGGTTGTTATGGTTTCTGCGGTCATCTCCGGTTCTGACGGAATGGCTTCTGCAGCCGTTGGTGTCCAGTGCTATCTTGTCCGGATGGGGGTATCTATTTGTGGTTTTGTTGCGGCAAGGCTCAAACGTCGGTTTTATTTTTTCCACTGTTTGCGCCCACGTACCGATTCGGACTTTTCAATTTACTCGTTCCAGTATAACTTCGGACCCATGTACGGCATGTTGGACATTGCTAAGGAAGTGATTTGAGATACCAACTGTTCGTGTTTATAAGATCGCATGTAATTCACTCAATTGTAATTATTATAAACAGCGTCCGTTAATGATTATGGCATTTACGGATCGATTCATGTCAAGCATATTATTGGCTATTAACAAGAGTATTTTTGTGATTTCACGTCACACTGTCGTTAATTGGTTGACCACGGCTTACGTGGTCGGCTTTGACGGTATTCCGCGATTGTAACACGGTTACCGGCGGCATGTTTTGATCACTTTGTATGTGTGAGAAACTTACCTGTGCCAATTAAGTTTGACCAGACTTTACGACGGCCGCTGTTCAAATTGCATATCGACATTACAGTATAATGTGTATTAATTATACCATCGGCACTTGTTTTCCACATCGATATATACGAAATGTCGACATTTCCGATATCGATATATCAGGTATGTAATGTATGAGTTATATAGCAGTTCGGCCGGGACCACTAGCGTATATCGACATAAGCAGGTATATCGATGTAGGCAATGTCGACATAACGCGTATCGACTGTATATACAACATGCTGTTGTCACTCCATCATTTCTGAAGCAATTGGGTATTTCAAAATGTTAATTGTGTTAAATAGAAGCACACTACTGTTTACACATCAGCAGTTTCTCCTATGACCGAGATTTCTCCCTCAGATACTTTATCCCTTCTCACATGATCTGGAATCAGTTGTGGTTCGGGCCTCCCTCCGTCACGCCTGTCAGCGACAGTGGTTCACACGTTCTGTCCAGTCCGTGCGATGTAGCATTAGGTTCGGAAGAATTAGGACATCCGGTCCGACCGTAAAGTTTTTTTTTTTTATTACCAATTTTAAGCCAACGGGAGGTATCGCAATCCTTTGTCTTCCGTTGGATAGATAGGGCCATTACTTGAGTTTATTCTACAGTAAGTGGTTCTGCAGCTGAGTTGTTTAGGCCCTAAATGCACGAGGTGCATGTAGTCTCAACTTCTTTCTATGATCGCTCTCTGCACTGGCAGGAGATGCGTAACTGCCAACTGTTACGATTTTTCCGTATTTATTCCGGGAAATACGTTAGATAGACGGTAGTACGGATTACTATTAAAAGTACGATTTTTGATCGGCGCGGGTATATCTGGATATTATTATTTCGTTTAAATACAATTCTGCCAATAATCCTATTGTTTTATTTACCCGTTATCATTCTCGTCTAGGCGATTACCATTTGATATTCCAGCGCTCAGAGATATTGATTTATTCATCACGTAATTCGTATAATGTCTGATCTAAGCGTGCAGCCAACTTATTTGGGGATTGTTTTATCGGAAGAAGTTAGGACAACACTTCTGTTCATCTATGATTACAGCGAGACATGGCCCAATTTGGTCCTGTCACAGCGCGGTGATGTTTTTGCGTCTTGCAATCATGTGTTATTGTAGTTATTCGGGTGCTCATGGTAGCCGAAACTTGGGCCAAGGCTATATTTAACTTATTTTATGCATATAGTGAGTACTGATTTGTGTTCCGGAATACATATGTGGTGTTCCGGAAAGTAACCCCCTTTTCTCTCCATGTTCCTCATGTGACCGAACATGGGGTTGGCATCTCAGGGAGATGTTTAAGAACTGGGTCCGTTAGTAGCAGCGGGTGCAGTTGTGGGTTTATCAGCCGGTAGCATCAAGTTTAGGAGGCTGTTTGGATCTACCTGTTCGCGATAGTCTGCGATTTTTTTCTGATTACCCGATTTATTCGGTTTTTGTCTTTACAGTCCCAGTGGAATCCTGGGGGTTGGTAAGTGTGACTCTCCGCTCGATGAACTTCACTTGCTTTTGTTGATGAACGGGGATCTGTGGTGATCTATGGTTCTTACGGTTCATCACGCTGGCCCAGGAGGCATTGTTTTGTACATGTTTCAATTAGGGCGAGGCTACCTTTCTAGTTTGTAACAGTGTTGTTGCAAAAGGATAGTGTTTCACTTTGGGTTATGATTCTATTCTCTTTGTCTACTATACATGGGTTTATAGGTATACAGTGGTCGACACTCGCAGTGTCCCGAGATCCCGAGGATCCCTGTTTTGTAGGAGGAATCACTGCATTTTCAAGAAAATCCCATTCAACATTATGTAACAATAGGGATGTCCATGCTGCGGAATCCCTGGGCCAAAAGTTAGTGTCAAACCCTGGTATAGGTTTTGATCTGGCTTTAGGGCCAGTTTAACTCCTCAGCACTTGCTTGTTAGGATGACCTTAGTGCTTAGGGCGTTTATACTGTGTTCTCGATATGTACGAGTCATGTGTCGTCATGAGACTATGTATAGACTTTGAGTTTTATCTCAGTTGAGTTATTGCGTGTGAAGTGCCGGGCGACTACATTCGCCAGGGCTTCGTCTGGTAGCAGCAGCTATACCTTGAGTATTCTCCGGCGTTCTAACCAAGTATAGCAGGTTGGAGTCTACGAGTCAGTCTACGAGACTAGCGTGGTGGTGCTTGTCTTTATCCACCTCTCTTCTACTTTCGTAGAAAAGGGGGGGGGCCCGCTTTGGGCTCCCCTATGATTCTAGGGTGAGACCATGTTATTTACTATATAGGTAACACCCAAGTTTGTACCTAGACCAAATATTTTTGTCTGTTTTGAGGGTTTTTAATCTGCCTTACCATTCCGGTCGAGTATGAGTAGTGAGAATACCTCCCACCATCACTACGAATTCTTGCAAACCATTCAGGTTTAGTTTGAAGACATAAAAATGGAAAATTATTTCTAATTTTAGTTTTTATTATTCATACTCACCTGAATGGTAAGGTAGACCCTCCTCCCGTCCCCGCTTGATGGTTTTATCTTCTCCCTACTTAGTATACTTCAGGCTATTTTTATCTAGCAGTGTCATTTCCATATGGAAAATGATTTACTTTTGTAGCTGTATACCTAACAATAATAGGAGGAGTTTAAATAGCGGACTAGCCAATTGGCTGTGGGTAGAGCGGAATGGTCTATGGTGGGTTATTTGAGTGATTAGAGTAGGCAGATTTTTATTATTAGGACGATTTCATAGCAACCTATCAGTTTGCAACCATTCAGGTGAGTATGAATTATAAAAACTAAAATTAGAAATAATTTTCCATTTTGTGCCTACTAAGTGGTCATGTACCTTTAATGTATCATTTACATCCGTTTTAAGCATATGCTTTAGGATATTTTGCAAGTCGGAGCATGTTTGTATGTGAGGCAGTTTCAATTTCAGCCGCTGACTTTTAGGAATTGGAATTTATCTTTCTTAACAATAATTAAATTTAACCTCTATTTTAATTAGTGAATATCCAGAACAGAATGTGTTCAGGTTATGGGAAAATAGATCCCACAACATCCATATGAAAAATGAAAGTAGCAGAGAATAGCGAAATGTGTGGCCATTGGTCAGTTTATATAAGAAAAATTATTGGTGGTGATGGACCTAATAATGGTAAATTATTTAACATAGGCTCCAGATAAGGAATTGGTAATTAAGTATTGTCACTCCATCATTTCTGAAGCAATTGGGTATTTCAACATTTTAATTGTGTAAAATAGAATCACACTACTGTTTACACATCAGCAGACCGCACTTATTAAATAGTTTGCTTCTAAATGAAAAGTCATCTTGGTATTTCATTAGAATTGAGACAATTCTAATGAAATACCAAGATTGAGACAATTCTAATGAAATACCAAGATGTATTTTCATGGGAAAATAAGAAAATATGTATATTTGTGGTCTTGTTTATTGTTTTCTGTAGCATGATAAAGATACCACAAATTTTTCATTGCTTTTTGATACTCACTACTTCTGATTTCAATTGGGTTTTTGGCAATTTTAATTGGGTATTTACGCTAATACGCACCTTATCTGGAGCGCAATACTCAATAGTGTAATAAAGGTGTAACATTGTTGTATTTCTAATATTCTGCATATCTTCATTGTTATATAGTTATGCGGACCGTAACACGTGTAACGAAAGTCAAACAAATTGAACATGTTTTCTAGCTGGCTGCAATGATGGTAAATTTATATAACAAAGTTTTATTTTTTAATTTTCTGCATATCTTCAATTTCAATGTTATACCGTAAGAAGTGTAACAACTGTATCGAAAGACCAAACAAAATTGTGCATGTTTTTTACTAGGTTGTAGTGATGGTGAATTATGTAACGTACGTGTATGGGGAAATAGTGTCTGCATTCTTTTCACATCATAATTGTATTTGCCCATCCTGTAGTATCAAACTTTACTCGGCGAGTCGCAGCCAGCTAGCTGGTTGGGAGCGCGATGTGTAAATTTAACAATGGGGACAATCCTTACTGCAATCCTCATATCTGGTTTGGCCATCAGGTACATTTTTGGCTATGACTGGAGAAATGGGGCTTATGGGATGTGTGACCAGTGTAGCTCCTGATCAAATAGCAAACCCATGTAACCTCAGGGGTGTAAAATTCCACTCGCCCACTCGCATTGGCGAGTGCTTATCGTCCTCGGACGAGTCTAAATGACCATCCGCTAGTCCGTCAGGGCGGGTAACTTTTTCTTTATCTAACTCCCTCAAACATATTTGAAACGTGTCTTCTTCATGCACTGTTTACAGTATTCAAATTGTGATCTCTTTGACGCATGAATTCATCCCATATCAACGTTTGGAAGACACAGAGTCAACTAGTGTTGGACGGTTACCAGTAACTATAGACTGTGATCCAATTCAGGTTGAAAATCATATTGAATGCAAAGCAAATTATCGCTAACCCCACTGCGGTAAAATTTTACATCAACACCGGTTAATGTAATGTCTCGTGGGACAGTTGGTAAAAATGGGGTGGACGATTTTCTATATATTTCAGTACCGGCCCTGCAAGTTACACCGGTCAGAAAAAAGGTGTGGTGCTACAAGTGATAACAAAGCCCCTGTGCCTCATATTTCCATGAAAACAATTCCAACAAATTCAAATTCAGTCATGTTGAGATTTGTGGCCAAAAACTAGATGGGTGGGATAACTTTGTAAACAAAATATAAGCATCTGAGGCGGTTACTCCATTTTTATTCTGGCTATTTATTATAATGCCAATTAATGTGACTAACTCATCATGACATGAACAATTTAAAAATGCGAGATGCTTTTACCCTGGGCTATAGTCATACCACTGTCATCACAATGAGTCGCAGAGCTCCAGCTAATCTGCGTATCATGCTGCAGAAAACAATAAACCGACCACAAATTTAGCATGTTTTTCTTATTTTTCTATGAAATCACATCTTGGTATTTCATTAGAATTGTCTCCAAGGAGACAATTCTAATGAAATGCCAAGACATGTTTTCAATTAGAAGCAAACTATTCAATAATTGCTGTCTGCTGATGTGTAAACAGCAGTGTGATTTTATTTTACCCAATTAAAATTGTTAAATACCCATTTGTTTCAGAATAATGGAGTGACAATACTCAATTACTAATTCCTTATCTGGAGCCCTGAGTCAGAACAAATATACACACATACATATTTGTTCTGGCTCACTGTAATGCTAGTGTCATGATTTACTATATACAGTCTGACCCCGTTAATATGCGCTTCATTAAAACGCGGAAGCGGTTATAATGCGGTCGCTTCTTGGAGCCCAATTTATTTTTATTTGTGAAATGCGTGGAAAATTAGCAAAATTTGGTAAATTGGAAAATAAATTAACCATTTTCTGTTTTGTGTGAAGTAAAAGTAATTATTACCATTTTACCAATTGCGACAGGTAGGTATAAAAGAAATGGATTTAGCTAATTAGGTTGTATAATGTCCACTAACAAAGCGTGATTCGGTCTTGACTGGATTTATTAAATTATGGCTTTCATAAGTTCGCTGTGACTGGCTTTTGTACTTATGGGTTCCAACGAGTTTGCAGGTCATAAAACGAACGCTGGACAAAAAAGCTTCTTCAATTAATTATCTAACAGTCTCTTCAGATATAAATTACCCCATCTAATTAGCCTTAATTGGTATAGAAATCATGCGAAATGCCTCAGTTAAACGTGACTGCGTGCACATTTTAATTTCCTGACAGAGGCCATTGTTTGCATTAATGAGGTATACCGACTATTGACCAATCGGAGATCGCGAATTGATGTGGCATAAATGCAATGTAACCATGACAAATATTTGTTATCATTAAAGCGATATTGTCTGATAACATAATCCACACGTACCAAAATGTCTGATTCACCAGCGCATGCAGTTAACCGGAAAAATGTTGACGTGTCCGTCAAACTGGCAGCGCTCATATATTTATAATAAACAGAATTTAACCACTGTAGCTGCTGATCAAATAACACTACGTCCGTTACGATTTATATTGCTCAGTACATGATCACTAATTAACCGTGAAGATGACACCGGACATAGAAATTTCTGTCACTTTTACAGAGCTCCAGATAAGCTGCGTATTTGCATAAATACCCAATTAAAATTGCCAAAAACCCAATTGAAATCAGAAATAGCGAGTATTGAAAAGCAATAACAAATGTGTGGTATCTTTATCATGCTACAGAAAACAAACAGAACACAAATATAGCATATTTTTCTTATTTTCCATGAAAACACATCTTGGTATTTCATTAGAATTGTCTCCATGGAGACAATTCTAATGAAATATTTAGATGTGTTTTCATTTAGACGGCAAACTATTCAATGAGTGCGGTCTGCTGATGTGTAAACAGTTGTGTGATTTTATTTTACACAATTAAAATTTTGAAATATGCAATTGCTTCAGAAATGATGGAGTGACAATACTCAATTACTAATTCCTTATCTGGAGCTCTGTGAGATATCGGTCTTCCTTGGAAAAAAATGCAATTCCTTATGTGGTAACCCATGACTGTAAAAGCTTTAGGAAATAGCATGGAATATACATAAACTTACTTTTGTCACTAGATGAAAACAAGCGACTTGGTTACTCCAGCCAACAGCACAATGTCTATATTTCTGCATTATTTGCACATATATTGTGCGTTAACGGATAAATTTGCGATGAAGTCTCATTAGTGAACTGGCGAACATTGCAGATCCTGGTCAGTCTGATCTGGATCTACAGTGGTCGGCTTGACAAGCATATGTTGCATGTTTTCTCACGAACCTGGCCAGACAGTTTCACCCTTTGATTCTGTGGACAGTCAGCATCAGATTACGCCCTAGTTGTGGTTTCAACCAGCGTAGAACATCAAAAGTTGACCAATTTTTCGGAGCAAATGTGGAATAGAATTTACTCTGAGCATATCTTTCGGCATCATTTGGTAAGACTGAGACCCTTTATATTATCTTGTATTATCTACATGTATATCAGTAGTACTGAATATTGCAAAAGTTGGGTTCAAAATCACTCACGATGGACTTCACCAATGCTTCCCAAACTCATTTTGTAGTTGTCAGACCATCGCGATGGACGGCAGTGAGTTTAGCCGGATTGTGACGCGGGATAATGAGGAGTGTTTCTTGCTGACCAAACTGAAGGCTGGCGGCAATGAGGGCCTAGATCTCACTGTGTTCCACAACGGCAGTGTCTGGACTGGACAAGGTAGGCTAGATCTCACTGTGTTCCACAACGGCAGTGTCTGGACTGGACAAGGTAGGCTAGATCTCACTGCGTTCCACAACGGCAGTGTCTGGACTGGACAAGGTAGGCTAGATCTCACTGTGTTCCACAACGGCAGTGTCTGGACTGGACAAGGTAGGCTAGATCTCACTGTGTTCCACAACGGCAGTGTCTGGACTGGACAAGGTAGGCTAGATCTCGCTGTGTTCCAGAATGGCAGTGTCTGGACTGGACAAGGTAGGCTAGATCTCACTGTTCCAGAATGGCAGTGTCTGGACTCACCAAGCTAGGCTAGATCTCACTGTGTTCCACAACGACAGGCCCCGTGCAGGCACCGGGGCGGGATCAACTGATCCTGAGAATAGTGCTGCAGTAGCCATTGCTAGTCGTAAAAGGCGACTAAACTGGCTTAACGATTGGGTTCATACTTTCCGGAACCCACTATACCGGATTTGGCCCTCATGTACATTTTTGGCTTTCTTGTAAGTGAGAGTTGAGTCGGGCTATGCCCCATATATAAAAGTAAGATTAGCGCTAATCCTATTACTTTTAGGGGATGGGATATATAATGCTGGTGTGGCGAGGGCCTGGCACCAGATCAGGTTGTTCTAATTTCAGGACTGAATATATATTTTGATTGTAAATATTGAGTTCTGAAGTTGGGATTTACCCCCCTCGGACAGGTGGATACGGGACACGACCCCGTTGACCCGTCTGCGTGTAGACTCCCTGAGGCTTGTACCTCTATGTCAGAAAAGCGGACGTTAAACCCTATTCACTCACTCACTCACTCACTCACTCCACAACGACAGTGTCGGGACTGGACAATTTAGGCTAGATCTCACTGTGTTCCACAACGACAGTGTCTGGACTGGCCAAGGTAGGCTAGATCTCACTGTATTTCACAACGGCAGTTTACCATGATGATATGAAGTGTCGCGTTTAATGTTCACGTGTCGGTCCAAGGCCAAAGTCACACTTAGATCTCAAAGGTCAGAAAATGCTAATGAGCTTTCGTTTCCGCCTCATACCTTCAAAACCGATGAATGGATTTTCACATATTTCCCACTAATGTTTGCCATGATGAGAGGATGTGTAGTGTTCAATACCCACGTACCTACGTCCAAAGTCAAAGGTAAAAAGTGGGCATGAAATTTTGATTCTGACCTCTGAAAGGCTTTGATATCAAATCTGTTCATGTGTGAAGACGATGTTTGTGGGGGTATTATGATCACTCTAGTTTGTTTTCTAATTTCTTGTTTAAACGTACATAAAACTCCAATCACTGGATCAATTCTCACACATTACAGTGTCGGAGGATGACCTGGACGATCTGAGCAACCAACGGAAGATGAAGTTCGACAAGTACGTGAAGCAGACAGTGGAAGCCCTGGCGAGTAACGGCGACAAGGACGTGTTCCAGTACCAGCTGAAGCGGCAGAAAGACACAGCCGAGTTCATCTGGAAGAAACACGTAGCTGATGAAGATATCACTGTAAGTCAGCACGGACTGGGAATGACCCTTCCTCAATACGATTCTATGGTGTGATGTCATATAAATGTGGATGTGGAGAAATCAATCTTCTTGGATTATTTACCAGTGTAGGTGCTGAACAATTGGCCCACTCCTGTAGCCTAATAACGATCTAAATTGCTTGTTAGAAACGGGACATGTGTTTCAATGATGGAATTTTGAACAGTGCAGATCCTGATCAGACTGCGGCATCCGCACAGTCTGATCTGGATCTACACTAGTAGCAAAACCCATAAGCCCGATTTCTCCAGTATCAGCCACATACTATGTAAGTATTTGCTTACTGACATACCTAGTTTCACCTGGAATGTTTTTTATATTTAGTTACATTGCAGGGCTCCTTGGAAACAATTCTAATGAAATACCAAGATGTGTTTTCATGCTATATTTGTGGTCTGTTTATTGTTTTCTGCAGCATGAAAAAGGTACCACAAAATTGTTTTTGCTTTTTGATACTCGCCACTTCTGATTTCAATTGGGTTTTTGGTAATTTTATTTGGGTATTCAAGCAAATACGCAGCTTATTGGAGCTCTGGACTATCAAAAAGCAATGCAATATGGTATCTTTATCATGCTACAGAAAACAATAAACAGACCACAAATATAGCATATTTTTCTTAACAAAAAATATCAACACATCTTGGTATTTCATTAGAATCGAAAGAGACAATTCTAATGAAATGCCAAGGCATGTTTTCATTACGAAGCAAACTATTCAATAATTGCTGTCTGTTGATGTGTAAACAGTAGTGTGATTTTATTTATCCCAATTAAAATTTTGAAATACCCAATTGCTTCAGAAAAGATGGAGTGAAAATACTCAATTACTAATTCCTTATCTGCAGCCCTGGATAATCACTACTTCTGATTTCAATTGGGTTTTTGGCAATTTTAGGTTGGTATTTAAGCAAATCTGCATCTTATCTGGAGCTCTGACATTATATCAATTGAGTCGTTGGTCAGATTTAGCCACTTCTAGATGATATGACTCTTTACAGTAATGACGGTAATGACAGTAACTAACATGGACAATTACAGCTTAAAAAAAAACACACCATAAAATCATTTTGGATTGGTCCTTAAAGTAACATATCACAGTCCGTTCCAGTTATTTAGGGTTGAAAGGTTAAAGAACGATTTCAGTTCTCACTTTCCCTAAAAAACAGAAAATAGAGGTGTGGCTGTGACTGGAGAAATGGGGCTTATGAGATTTGTGACCAGTGTCGCTCCAGATTAAATATCACACACATAGCCCGATAACAATATATATATTTTGCTTATTAAAAGCATGACAGATGTTTCACTGATGGAATAGCGAACAGTGCAGATCCTGGTCAGACTGTGCAGATGCACAGGCTGACCGGGATCTACACTGATCGTCGTACCCATAAGCTCCATTTCTCCATTCATAGCCACATTTCACATCTAGTTTCAGTTGGGATCTGCCACCTTGAAGTCCCGTCCCGATTCTGCTCTGTACATCACCAAGATGTTCGGCCACTGCATCAAGACGATGGTGGAGATTAAACAGAGGATATACTCCCTGGAAACTGACAATGAGAGATTATCACAGGAACGCATGAACGCTTTGAAGGTTTGTTTGACATTAAACGAGGGGATGGATTGTGGCCGAGAGGTTAGAATACCTGACTTCTAATCCGGAGGTTGTGGGTTCAAACCTTGCCTTAGGCATCAAAATACTTTCATAGTATTTCCATCCCACTGGTCTGTCTGATGGGACTTTAAACTGTGGTCCTGTCTCTATATGACCCTAGCTGTTGGTGGGACGTTAAAGCCAATCACGTTTTTGACATAAAACAAGACAGGTCATGTGATTTTGTACCTTTAGAAGAGGATGTGCGATTTTTCATGAATTTTTTTATAATGAAATTGTAATCTGTAATATTTTCCGGAAATTTAAATCAAAAGTTAACAAATTGTTATAGCAAATGCAGATTAGAATTCCGCATTTGCTATGAAATTTCGTCAATATTTGACGCCATTTACGTTAATATTATTTACAAAAAAAATATCTTAACCCTTAGACCGCTACTCACGACAATTGTTGCCTGCTGTTGCTTTTATATCTTGCCTTATTTCTCAATAAAAACCTGGTTTGACAGCACTTCAAAATCATTTCCAATGGAAATGCTTCTGAAGTGCTGTCAAAGCATGTTGTAAATTGTTCTAAAGTGCTGTCAAAGCATGTTTTTGATGATAAAAATGGAAAATAGAAAATAAACAACAGACGACAAAAAATTTAAGATAACGATCTGAGGGTTAAATTTTGTATATGAGCGTGCCAAGACATGATTGGGCTAATTGCTAACATGAAGAGTCACTAGCAGTCTATATACTGGTTCTGCCCCATCACCCATATCACTGCAATTTGTAGTACATGATATTGTTGTTAAACAGACATTAAACATAATTCAATCAATTAGTGAAATACAAGATGTCAAGGCCAATCCTATTACGCTCAAATAAATAATAGGTAGGTAGGTAGGAAAAATGTTTTATTATGTAAAAACTTTTTGTCTTCTACTCACCATCAGATCCACGCCCAATTTAGAGTAGTAATTGTCATGGCTAACTATGGTATCTAAGTTTATTTTGTGTATGCTAAACAACTATGTTGACACAAACACTTTTTATGGGACAATTTCAGTGATTTTATTTTGATTTTTAGCTCACCTGAGCGAAGCTCATGTGAGCTATTGTTACCGCAATGTGTCTGTCATCCATCATCCAAGATGGCCACCGAAAGGTCAAAAGGTCGTTCTTTTATTAGAGATTTTAAAATTCTTCTTCACACGAACCGCTTGGCCCATGGTGGCCAAACTTCACAGTTATGGTCCATGGGTGAAGCTTTTTCAGATTTGTTAAAACGGAGGTCGTCGCTAATTCAAGATGGCCGTCATCTAAAAATAGCAAAAATTCTTAAAAAATCTTCTTCTCATGAACCACCAGCCAGATTTCGACGAAACTTGGTAGGAATGATCGACTTAGAATGCTCTTTCAAAGGTGTTATTTTTTACCAAATATGCTCATGTCATGTATCAAATTGAAGGTATCAATGAGGCGATTGCTCTGGTGCAATATTTGTCGGAATCGGATGATTATGTCATCCATGATGGCCTCCAAAAGATCCATTTATTCGCGATTTTGAACGTCTTTTTCTCAGGAACCACATGGCCAATGCTGGCCAAACTTCATAGTAAGTTAAGATCCTTGGGTGAAGCATTTTCAGATTTGGTAAAATGAGTCATCGCTTAATCCAAGATGACCACCATCTAAAAATAGCACAATTTTTTTTAAACCACATATGAACTCAATGTCACATTCTCCTCTGGTGTTCATGGAGTCAGGTGAGCGAATTAGGGCCATCATGGCCTTCTTGTTTTTATTATTATTAGTATTTTCTACTAAAAACTTTAAGGCCGGCGGGAAAGTCTAGGTAGGGTCGGGTAACCGGAAACAAACTTATTTTTCTTTTAGACCTAATCTCCCTCCCAATTATATCTGTTTCCATAGCGACTGGAGAAGTGTGTCATTGCCAAAGAAGACCTGGAGCATGACCTTTATTCCAAGGTAAGTACTGGCTCACCACTACAGACTCGGTCAATGACCAGTATCGCGAAGTCGAAGGGAGATCGTCAATATAGTGGAAATAGGACGAGGCTATGAAGTGACTTGGTCGAAGATTTTCACGAAAAATATGAAATCATTTTACCCGTTACACCACAAGTGTTTGGGGAGAACTAGAAACACTTATTATTTCGGGTGTAATTAGTACTGTTTCGATGTGCTGGCTACTCGCAGTTTGATCAGGGTCTATACACGGGTTAAAGTAACGGACCGAGGTCTATAAATACATTAAATATGCATAAAAGCACCAATAAATTAAAAAAAAATAAGCTAAAAAATTGTTTTAATCCCTCCATATATGGAGGGAGTCAAAAAGCTTATTTCTTTTCTTCATTTATTGATGATTTTAGGCATATTTAATGTATTTATAGACCTCGGTCCGTTAATACTTCAACCTGTGGGTCTGTACTCTTCCACAGAAGCATTTTTGTCGCGCTTGCTTTAGCAGAGGCGCGACTATAGTCGGCGCTTTTTCGTCCGCGTCATCCGCGTCGTCCGGTTTTTTATGCCCCCGCTACCGAAAGGTACGGGGGCATATAGTGTTACCGGCGTCCGTCCATCCCGTCCGTCCGTACGTCCCGATATTATATTCTTTAGTAACTTCTACATGGCTTCACATATTATGTCAATATTTATACACGTCATACATATGAACATCCCTTACACACTCCACGCCCCAGTACTTCGACCTTGACCTTTGGCCTTGACCTTTTCCACTTTAAATGTTTACTTACCACTTTGGGACAAATCTACGTGCACGTTTCTCAATCCTACAATAACTTCTCAATACTTTTGCCAATCGCTTAAATATTTATACACATGATACATATGAACATGCCCTACACACTCCACCACCCAGTACTTCGACCTTGACCTTTGACCTTCACCTTTTTATGCCCCCGCAACCGAATGGTCAGTGGGGCAGATAGTGTTACCGGCGTCCGCCCGTACTCGGGTAAATGGCTTGTAATCAAATATGCCTCGTTTTCTTTGGCTGCCAGCCGGAGCATTCGTGTGCCGACAGGCCACATTTCTAGTTTGTAAGGCAAATGCGTTAAAAGTTATTGTTTTTTCACAATATCTCTTTAACCCCTTGCCAGACATTGATAATATTTCACATCAATGTTTGTCTAGGGATGATGCTTCATTACGCACACCCCCACATCCAAATTTTGAAGGTCAAGGTCATTTATTTACTTGTAATGTTCACCGGTTTTGTAACAGAAATACGTGAAAGTTATTGTTTTTTCACAATATCTCTTTAACCCCTTGCCAGACTTTGATAATATTTCACATCAATGTTTGTCTAGGGATGATGCTTCATTACGCACACCCCCACATCCAAATTCTCAAGGTCAAGGTCATTTATTTACTTGTAATGTTCACCGGTTTTGTAACAGAAATGCGTTAAACTTATTGTTTTTATGCCCCCGCCGCCGAATGGTACGTACGAAACCTTAACGCTCGGGTAAATGGCTTATAATTTCTGTTTCCTTGCTCGGATCTGCTTGACATTTCACACACGCATTGCTCCAATGGTCCTCTGCCACCCTGTGACAAATCCACATTCGTGCCGCCCCCGCTAAGCCCAGGGTCAAGGTCACAGACTTGGTGCGTTCGAAACCTTAACGCCTGGGTAAATGCCTTATAATTTCTCTTTCCTTGCTCCGATGCTGCTTCACATTTCACACACGCATTGCCTCCAATGGTCTCTACCGCCCAGTGACAAATCCACATTCGTCCCGCCCCGCCAAGCCCAGGGTCAAGGTCACAGACTTAGTGCGTTCGAAACCTTAACGCTGGGTAAATGCCTTATAATTTATGTTTCCTTGCTCCGATCTGCTTCACATTTCACACACGCATTGCTCCAATGGTCCTCTACCGCCCTGTGACAAATCCACATTCGTCCCGCCCCCCCCCCGCTAAGCCCAGGGTCAAGGTCACAGACTTGGTGCGTTCGAAACCTTAACTCTGGGTAAATGCCTTATCATTTCTGTTTCCTTGCTCCGATCTGCTTCACATTTCACACACGCATTGCTCCAATGGTCCTCTGCCACCCTGTGACAAATCCACATTCGTGCCGCCCCCGCTAAGCCCAGGGTCAAGGTCACAGACTTGGTGCGTTCGAAACCTTAACGCTGGGTAAATGCCTTATAATTTCTCTTTCCTTGCTCCGATCTGCTTGACATTTCACACACGCATTGCTCCAATGGTCCTCTGCCACCCTGTGACAAATCCACATTCGTGCCGCCCCCGCTAAGCCCAGGGTAAAGGTCACAGACTTGGTGCGTTCGAAACCTTAACGTTGGGTAAATGCCATATAATTTCTGTTTCCTTGCTCCGATCTGCTTCACATTTCACACATGCATTACTCCAATGGTCCTCTGCCACCCTGTGACAAATCCACATTCGTGCCGCCCCCGCTAAGCCCAGGGTCAAGGTCACAGACTTGGTGCGTTCGAAACCTTAACGCTGGGTAAATGCCTTATAATTTCTGTTTCCTTGCTCGGATCTGCTTGACATTTCACACACGCATTGCTCCAATGGTCCTCTACCGCCCTGTGACAAATCCACATTCGTCCCGCCCCGCCCCCGCTAAGCCCAGGGTCAAGGTCATAGACTTGGTGCGTTCGAAACCTTAACGCTGGGTAAATGCCTTATAATTTCTCTTTCCTTGCTCCGATCTGCTTCACATTTCACACACACATTGCTCCAATGGTCCTCTACCGCCCTGTGACAAATCCACATTCGCCCGCCCCGCCGCCCAGGGCAAGGTCACAGTTCAAACGAAATGTTGCGTCGAACATACGTTGTAATGGCCTATATATTGTCCTGGCTTCGACTTGCTCCTTATTTCACACACGATGCTCCAATGGCTCTTACCGCCTGTACAAATCCATTGTCCCGCCCCGCAAGGCCCGGGTCAGGTCACAGACTTGGTGCGTTGAAACGAAACCTTAGCGCTGGTAAACATCGCCTTAAAATCAATATCTGTTTCCTTGCTAAACCGATCTGCTTCACATTTCACACACGCATTGCTCCAATGGTCCTCTGCACCCTGTGACAAATCCATCCATTCATTGTAGCCGCCCCCGCTTAAGCCCAGGGTCAAGGTCACAGACTTGGTGCGTTCGAAACTTAACGCTGGGTAAATGCCATATAATTTCTGTTTCCTTGCTCCGATCTGCTTCACATTTCACACACGCATTGCTCCAATGGTCCTCTGCCACCCTGTGACAAATCCACATTCGTGCCGCCCCCGCTAAGCCCAGGGTCAAGGTCACAGACTTGGTCCGTTCGAAACCTTAACGTTGGGTAAATGCCTTATTATACCCCCGCCACCGAATGGTGAGGGGGGCATATATGTTACCGGGCGTCCGTACGTACGTACGTACGTACGTACGTCCCGAAACCTTAACGCTGGGTAAATGGCTTATAATTTCTATTTCCTTGCTCGGATCTGCTTCACATTTCACACACGCATTGCTCCAATGGTCCTCTACCGCCTGTGTGGACAAATCCACATTCGTCCGCCCCCGCTAAGCAGGGCCCAGGGTCAAGGTCACAGACTTGGTGCTTTTGAAACCTTAACGCTGGGTAAATGGCTTATAATTACTGTTTCCTTGCTCCGATCTGCTTCACATTTCACACACGCATTGCTCCAATGGTCCTCTGCCACCCTGTGACAAATCCACATTCGTGCCACCCCGCTAACGCAACAGGGTCAAGGTCACAGACTTGGTCCGTTCGAAACCTTAACGTTGGGTAAATGCCCTATTATACCCCCGCCACCGAATGGTGAGGGGGGCATATAGTGTTACCGGCGTCCGTACATCCCGAAACCTTAACGCTGGGTAAATGGCTTATAATTTCTATTTCCTTGCTCGGATCTGCTTCACATTTCACACACGCATTGCTCCAATGGTCCTCTACCGCCCTGTGACAAATCCACATTCGTCCCGCCCCCGCTAAGCCCAGGGTCAAGGTCACAGACTTGGTGCGTTCGAAACCTTAACGCTGGGTAAATGGCTTATAATTTCTGTTTCCGTGCTCGGATCTGCTTCACATTTCACATACACATTGCTCCAATGGTCCTCTACCACCCTGTGACAAATCCACATTCGTCCTGCCCCCGCTAAATCCAGGGTCAAGGTCACAGACTTGTTGCATTCGAAACCTTAATGCTGGGTAAATGCCTTATAATTTCTGTTTCCTTGCTCGGATCTGCTTCACATTTCACACAAGCATTGCTCCAATGGTCCTCTGCCACCCTGTGACAAATCCACATTCGTCCCGCTCCCGCTAAGCCCAGGGTCAAGGTCACAAACACTCGGGTAAATGGCTTATTATGCCCCCGCAACCGAATGGTGAGTGGGGCATATAGTGTTACCGGTGTCCGTCCGTACTCAGGTAAATGGCTTGTAATCAAATATGCCTCGTTTTCTTTGGCTGCCAGCGGGGGCATTCGTGTGCCGACAGGCCACATTTCTAGTTTCACAATATCTCTTTAACCCCTTGCCAGACATTGATAATATTTCATATCAATGTTTGTCTAGGGATGATGCTTCATTACGCACACCCCCACATCCAAAGTCTGAAGGTCAAGGTCATTTATTTACTTGTAATGTTCACCGGTTTTGTAACAGAAATGCGTTAAAGTTATTGTTTTTTCACAATATCTCTTTAACCCCTTTCCAGACATTGATAATATTTCATTCACATCAATGTTTGTCTACGGATGATGCTTCATTATGCACACCCCCACATCCAAATTCTGAAGATCAAGGTAATTTATTTACTTGTAATGTTCACGGTCAAATGCCTCGACAGGCGCGACACCGCTTCCGTGGCGGAATTCTTGTTTGTTACTGAGGGCCTATTTTTATATCGTAACTTCCATGTTTTCACACCTTTGGCAAGCTGAATCAAATTCAAGTGGAGCGCCGTGGTGTAATGGTTAGTGTGTCGGACTACTGATCCAAGGGTCGTGGGTTCGAGCCTGCCTAGCGGCGTGCGTTGTGTTCTTGAGCAAGACACTTTATCCACACTGTTCCAGTTCACCCAGCTGTAAATGGGTACCGATAATTCGTAGTTGCTCTGTAAATACGAATTACCGGCTTCTCTCAAAATATCTCTACCTCCGTTCTTTCTCCCATTCTTGGGAGACGGCATGCAAGGTCCTAGAGCCAGTGCCGCCGTTAAATATAAGCAAAAAAAAAAAAAATAATAATAATCAAATTCATTATCTGACTGCTGCTATATGTGGTGGTTGTGTTAACAAGTATGCTACATTAAATGAAAGTGAATCAAACCACTTGTGACCAATGTGAAATAATAAGGCCAAATGAGTCACAGGTTGAAGTAACGGACAGAGATCTATAAATACATTAAATATACATAGAAGCATCAATTAGTGAGAAAAAAAAATAAGCTAACAAAATGTCTTTACTCCGTCCTATACACATTGACAGTTAATGTCATTGACAGTTAATGTGTATAGGAGGGAGTAAAGAAATTGTTTTTAGCTTATTTTTTTCTTCACTTATTGATGCTTTTAGGTATATTTAATGTATTGAGTGGGTGGTTGGTCGGGTGAACGTGACAGATTAAATTAACAGTGGGGTTCCTCCTTATATGAAGCATGATTTGCCTGGTTTGGCTCTCCGGTACGTTATTATCTTTGGCTCTTTTGTTACCTGGGAGTTGAATTGGGTTATTGCCCATTATGAAAGTAGTAAGATTATTACTGATCCTACTGCTTTTGGGAGGGTGCCAAGTGATTCTGGTGTGGCGAGGACCTGGCATCAGATCAGGATTATTTTGATTTCAGGGCTGAATATATATTTTTTTTTTTTTTATTGTAAATATTCAGTTCTGATTTTGGGATTTACCCCCCATTTGTACATGTACTTGAACATGTACATGTACAGGTAATATATGGGATTTAGTACTAAACCCATTGACCTGGCCTTAAATGACCTTAGCTGTTGACAGGCCGTTGTTAAACCCAAGAAGGGAGAGGATTTAAATAAGCTTGCTTTCAATCCAATCCCATTTATTTGTATAGTACTGTATATAGTAACATTGACATTGACAATGAACTTGTAAACAATATGCAAATAAAATATGTTTAAACTAAACCCCAAGAAACAAACAAACAAACATTTGTAAAAGTAAAATACGCATTGAATTTGAAATATGGGGGTATAATACTCTTTATATACAATACTTATCTGGAGCTCTGATGTCAGTTTCGCATTATATTCTAGGAGAGTTGCATATTCATGGCATGTTGGTGTAGAACTCCAAGAAATATACTGACTATAAAATATAACCTCCTAATTCAATTTCAGTTCACCGACGTCCTGAATAGCAAGAAAGCAAAGATACGCGAGCTGAAACGACATAGTGAGTGCCGCTAGTTATACCCCGGCATACAAAGTATGTTGAGGGGTATATAGTTTTCATATTTCCGTTTGTCCGTCCGTCTGTAAGATTTAAAGTGTGTGATACCCATTATCTCTGCAAACGTAAGTCGGATTGACTTCATATACTTCTTTATCATCGTCCATATGTTCATTCTTTCGCCCACACATGTGGCTTTCATGCCCAAGGTTAAGGTCAATTTATTTCGAATTTTGCATTAAAATTGTTGAAATATTGCGTTAAAGCTTTTAAGTGCACATTGTCTCTGCAACCATATTAAAGTCAGAGTGATTTTATACTTCATATATTTTCTTTATCATGAGGCCATAATAAAGAAGAATGTTTGTTTGCCCAAACGCGACCGACCCGAAAAAAACCCGCCGACTCAAAATCTTTTATTGCCGTGAACTACTAATATTCTTTTGTTTTTTTTTGCCGATTTTACCCCTTTACAAAACTATTTTGTACAGGAATAATCAAGTTTGGTATATCCAAATCAAGTACGACCTTATAGACTGTGTAATCCAAACGCTTTACTCTTCCGTGCACCTGCTATTCAACAAAGAGCATTGTTATTGACGACGTATTATTTAAGCGTTTCAGTGATGGTGACGTAAAAAAACATGGCAGCGCCCTGCAATGGAAATTTCACGCTGTGTTCAACAATTTTGTTTGTGTCGTACAGCTACCTTAAAAAAAAAAAAGAAAAGATTTTGCCTACCTACCTACCCATTTTTAGCCAGGTTTTTTGAAAAAAAATCCAGGCTATTGGATTGGCGAAAGCCGGGCGGGCGGGTGGGCGGCGGGCGGCGTCCACAATCAATGTTAAGTTTTCGTGTTTGAGTCAATTTCTTTGTTACTGTACCACCTAGGACCACCAAACTTTCACAGCTTCATAATCAAGGGGTGCCCACCACATATCACTATCCAACATTTTACTTTTTTTTTACCTTCACCTATTATTTCTACGTAATTCAACGTTAACTTTTTAACGTACGTCTGGTTAAATTTTTTGGTTAAAATTTTTTTGTTATACTATATCTCTGCAACTGCTTCGCCCATTACCTTGAAACTTCACATGGGTGTTTATCATCGTCCATATTTTCACTCTAACCCCCAACCGTGCGGCCCCTGTGCGCAATGTCAAGGTCAAATTACTTTGAATTTTTTTGTTAAAGTTTTTTTTTTTTGTGTACTATATCTCTGAACTGCTTCATCAATCCTTGATACTTCACAGGGTGTTTCATCAATTGTTGCACCTGCTTGCGGAAAGCGCGTCCTGTGCAATGTCAGGTCAAATATTGGTGTTTAGTTTTTTGTTTTTTGGGTACTATATCTGGCAACTGTTCACCCAATGCCTTGTATTACATGTGTTTATCTTCATTGTCGCACCTGCTTGCGAAAGCGCAATCCTGTGCCCAATGTCAAGGTCAAATTACTTTGAAATTGTTTTGTTAAAGTTTTTTCGTGTACTATATCTCTGCAACTGCTTCACCCAATACTGTTACCTTGATACTTCACATGGGTGTTTGTCATCATGTGCACCTTTGCTTGCTGGCCCGCAAAGCGCGATCCTGTGCCCTATGTCAAGTTCAAATTACTTTGAATTGTTTTGTTAAAGTTTTTTTCATGTACTATATCTCTGCAACTGCTTCACCCAATACCTTGATCTTCACATTGGGTCATCATTGTCACACCTGCTTGCGGAAAGCGCGATATCGTCGGCATTTTGGCATACGTCCGTCGTTCGTCCGTGTGTCCGGTTAAAGTTTTTTGGTTAAAGTTTTTCCATCTACTATATCTATTTTTTTAGTGTCCATGCCTCGCCCCAAGGCGCGACATGCAGGCCACGGCCATCTAGTCTACAAAAAGTGGGTATAATTATGTTATCCAAGTGTCTATGCTTGGAAAAAACCTGGCCTTCGTGGCTTTGCCTCGTTTCTTGTTTGAAAGTAGGGTCGGGTTTGGGCAAACTTAAAATCTTTTAATTGTTGGCTGATCCATATTTTCATTATAAGCCACCTATGCGGCTTTTATGCCCAGGTTCAAGTTCGAATTACTTTTAAATTTGTGGTAAAGTTGTTTAAATATGTGGCAGGAGAAATTGGGGTTTATGACATTTGTGGCCACTGGCCAATGTAGCTCCTGATCTGTGGATGGGTAAATGGGGTTTATGACATTTGTGGCCACTGGCCAATGTAGCTCCTGATCTGTGGAAGGGTAAATGGGGTTTATGACATTTGTGGCCACTGGCCAATGTAGCTCCTGATCTGTGGAAGGGTAAATGGGGTTTATGACATTTGTACCCAGTGGACAGTTTAGCCTCTGATCTGTGTCTAGAGAAATGGGGCTTATGGTATTTGTGGTCAATGTAGCGCCTGATATGTGACTGTGGATGGCGAAATGGGGTTTATGACATTTGTGGTCAATAGTCCGACTAACTCTAGGTTGTGGAATTTCTTATAGTTATAAGAGCAATATGATTTAACCATAGAAATTTGTATTAATATGACTTAACCATAACAATCTTGCTTAACCCATTGTATTTTGAGGATAAACCTTTTTTCATGTGACTGAAAATTCACACTATCTTGGTTACTTGTCCTCAATCAAAGTATATGTCTTGGTGAGGTAGTTCAAATTAATGGTCACAAAATATACTTGTATTGAAACATAATCATTTTCTTATATATCCCCCGACATATATGTTGTGACCACTCATTTGAACCGTCTCGGCGAGACGGTTCAAATGAGTGATCACAACATATACTTTGATTGATAAATAAAACAAAACTGAAAGGAAATTTTTTTCCTTCACCTGACAGTGTTTGCCGAATGTCATGGATTAAGTGTGTAATAATGTTGATCTGCATTTGCAGTTGAGGAAGGGGTGACTCCAGACCAGACAAAGGAAACTGGCTCGGACATTGAGGGTAAGGCTCACACTACTAATTGAACCCGCGACCCCTGAGTGTCTAATTGACTCTTCCATGTTAATTTTTAGATTACTCCATTAACTTGAAAAGGGGGTAATCTGTTAAAATATATTCACAAGCAGTACATAACGTAATAAGACAGCCACCCAGTGATATGCCTACTCATTTGGATCTACAGTGTCGAGAACAATCCTGGGATATTGGCTATTGAGATAAAAATGTTGTGTGAATGTTGTGCAATTGAATTGTACCAAATATCAGGCAATCAATAAAACTTCTTTAGGTCGAGTCCAAATGAATATAAATGTGCAATGGACTTGTTACTTTGTTTATGTTGGTCTGTTGTATCACTCCAAAAGATTTAAAATCCTACCACCAGCATCACATTCATTATATTTTAATTATGACAAACCAGTGATCAGTCGAACATGGCATTTACATTCATACCTGTAGTTATACAGAGCTCCAGATAAGGTGCGTATTGGCGTATTTTACGCAATTATTTTAGCTTAAATCGCATTGGTTATCAAAAGTGGGAGGACAAAATTATGCACAGTAATGTGAAAATACGCATTGATTTTCAAATTGAGTAGTGAAAATACTGTCATAAAGTTGAAAATTCACTTAGTTGAGCTGCAAAAAGCAAACAGTGAAAAGCAAACAGTGTGTTTGCTTTTTGCAGCTCAAATAAGATAATTTTTAAATTTGTTATATTTTGTTATCATTTGTTCCCTATTTAGTAATGAAGAAAATCAATATTACCCATTTGTAAAGGTAAAATACGCAATGATTTTGAAATCAGGGTGTGTAGTACGCTTTAGACACAAAGCTTATCTGGAACTCTCGTTATACCCCCCAACCCCCCACCACCCTCCACCGGCATGTGAAGTATGTCGAAGCGTATATAGTTTTTTTGTATTTTCATCCGTCCTGTTCGTCCTTCCATCTGTTTGTACGTCGTCCGTAGGATTTGTGTTAAGGTTTTCGGGGTACCCAATTATCTCTGTTACTGTAAGTTGGATTGACTTTAATGAACTTCATATACTGCTTTATCATCATCATTCATATTTTCATTCTATAGCCCTTGCTCACTTGGTCTAGTTGTACAATATTTGTGAATACATTGTATTTTATTGCAGAGCCAGTCGCTAGTTCATCGAGAACAAAGAGAACAAGGTCACCGGAAATAGCAATGGCAGGACGCAGGTAAGCATCCATGGCCGCACCTCAATATGAGACAAGCCATATGGTTTTGTACTGAAGATGTACATTTTTTTGTGCGCCTGCTTTAGCAGAAGGCATGACTATAGTCACTTTTTCCGTTGTCGTCGTCCGAAATGTCAAAAAGTTTGTACAAGCCTCGTCATCATGGTAGAACTTTAATATTACTTGACTGATTGCTTCATTGGACACTTGATACATGTGATCGTTTGAAATACACTCGTACCACCATTAACATGACCTTGACCTTTTTGACCTTCACATGGTTTATGTCAAAAGTTCCACCTTGACCTTTTTCGTGTTTTAAGCATGCACTTCTCTGACGGTTTTTGTGATGCTAACTACATACCCAGGATCATGTTACGGTCGCAGGCACGACACCGATTCCGTGGCGGAATTCTTGTTACTTGTCAGAGCATACTGTGTGAATGAGAACTCGGTTAACTGTTGAATACCTGTGTTGTCCCATCTTTATTGTATTGTCTTTATTAAACCTTAAACCAGTACATATGTCAAGGTTATGTGAAATACAATTACAAATATATTAAATTGATGCCACATCATGATTTCTAGATGGTGAACCTTCAGTAGCTTGTAAGGATGGCTTGATAGCCTAGTGCATAGATCATTGGACTTCAATGCCAAAGTTTATTGCTTCAATCCCACCTAGGCATGACAAATATTTTCATAGTTTTTCCATCCCACTGGGGCCCGTTTCACTAAACTTCGTACGACTAAAATGTTTGTAAGTGCAAATTTATGATCGTCTGGAAATTTAAATTGATGGCTTCACATTTATTGAGCATAGGCTGCATATGCAGCCTATGCTCAATAACTGTCAATCCAATACTTGTTTACAAGAAAACATTGTTAATGTGAAATTTACAGACTATCATGATTTTGCACGTACGAACATTTTAGTCGTACAAAGTTTAGTTAAACGGCCCCCAGGTATTTTGGATAAGCTTGAAACCAAGGTTCCATCTCTATACGACCATAGCTGTTGCTGGGACGTTAAACCAAAACCATTCAACCTTTCACTGTCATTAGCCTGTGTTTGTATCTTTGTAGCAATTCTGACCCAGATACAGATGACGAGAAGGTGAGTGAATATTTTACGATGCTTGGAAATAAATAACTTAGCGTTCTAAAGCGAATATTGCTTACGTCAGTTCCAGATAAGGCGCATATTGATGTATTTTACGCATTTGCTTTATCAGCCCTTCCAGAGCTCCTATAATTCCTATATTTTTCAGACTTTTTCAAAATGTCCTATAATATCCTATATTTTGGGCAAAATTCCTATAATCCCTATATATTTTTTGGGTAAGCAAAAGGTTGCTTTTTCTTTGGTTAAAATAGAACTTTTTTGTTAAATTTGTTGCACTAAATTCATCATGCAATTTAAAGGACATCCATAAGTATTTATTAATGTGATGTTGACATCATTTCAACAAAATTAATTTATGTAGTACCATGATGTGTGCCAATTCATTCTTAATTGTTTTTCAAAAATCCCTTTTTTAGCTCGACTATTCGAAGAATAAGTAGAGCTTATGTTGTCACCCCGGCGTCGGCGTCGGCGTCGGCGTCACCGTCACGCCTTGGTTAAGGTTTTTAGTCAAGCTTGTATATGGAATACTACTGGCCCTACACCCACCATACTTGGACAACTTCATCTCCTAGTGATGTACATCAATAACCCCTGATCTATGTTTGACCTTCACCTACATTTCCTCTTGAATTGCTTGGTTAATTCCCCTTGGTTAAGGTTTTTAGTCAACCTTGGTTAAGGTTTTTTTTCAAGCATGTACATTGAATACTATTGTGCATCCAGACACCATACTTCGACAACCTTTTCTCATAGGTATGTACATCAATAACCCCTCATCTATATTTGACCTTGACCTACATTTCCTCTTCAATTACTTACTTAATTCCTTTTGGTTAAGGTTTTTAGTCAACCTTCTATATGGAATACTACTGGCCTTACACCCACCATACTTGGACAACTTCATCTCCTAGTGATGTACATCAACAACCCCTGATCTATATTTGACCTTGACCTACATTTCCTCTCACCATACTTGGACAACTTCATCTCCTAGTGATGTACATCAACAACCCCTGATCTATATTTGACCTTGACCTACATTTCCTCTTGAATTACTTAATTCCCCTTGGTTAACGTTTTTAATCAAGCTTGTACATTGAATACTCCTGGCCATACACCAACCATACTTGGACAACTTCATCTCCTAGTGATGTACATCAACAACCCCTGACCTATATTTGACCTTGACCTACATTTAACATTGAATTACTTACTTAATTCCCCTTGGTTAAGGTTTTTACTCGATCTTGGTTAAGCTTTTTACTCAAGCTTGTACATGGAATACTATTGTGCATACAGACACCATAATTGGACCTTTTCTCATAGTGATGTACATCAATAACCCCTGATCTAATTTGACCTTGACCTACATTTCCTCTTGAATTACTTACTTAATTCTCTTTGGTTAAGGTTTTTACTCAAGCTTGTAGATGGAATACTCATGGCCCTACACCAACCATACTTGGACAACTTCATCTCCTAGTGATGTACATCAACAACCCCTGACCTATATTTGACCTTGACCTACATTTAACCTTAAATTACTTACTTAATTCCCCTTGGTTAAGGTTTTTACTCAACCTTGGTTAAGGTTATTAGTCAAGCTTGTAGATGGAATACTATTGTGCATACATACACCATACCTGGATAACTTTTTCTCATAGGGATGTACATCAATAACCCCTGACCTTTATTTTACCTTCACCTACATTTAACCTTGAATTACTTGGTTAATGTTTATAGTCAACCTTGTATAGGAATACTTCTGGGCCTACATCAACCATACTTGGACAACTTCATCTCCTAGTGATGTACATCAATAATCCCTGACCTATATTTGACCTTGACCTACTTTTATCCTTGGATTACTTAGTTATCTCCCCTTGGTTACGGTTTTTACACAAGCTTGTATATGGAATACTCCTGGGCCTACAGCAACCATACTTGGAAAACCACGCACCTACGTCCAAGGTCAAGGTCACTGTTGAAGGTCAAAGGTCAAACTATTGAAATTCCCTTCCGCTCTATATCTTCTACACCGATGCATGGATTATCAAATGGCTTGGCACAAATGTTTTCTCTGATGAGAAGGTGTGTCGCGATCAATAACCACGCACCTACGTCCAAGGTCAAGGTCACAGTTGAAGGTCAAAGGTCAAACCTATTGAAATTCCCTTCCGCTCTATACTTCTACACCGATGCATGGATTATCAAATTGCTAACCACGCACCTACGTCCAAGGTCACAGTTGAAGGTCAAAGGTCAAACCTATTGAAATTCCCTTCCGCTCTATATCTTCTACACCGATGCATGGATTATCAAATGGCTTGGCACAAATGTTTCTCATGATGAGAAGGTGTGTCGCAATCAATAACCACGCACCTACATCAAAGGTCAAGGTCACAGTTGAAGGTCAAAGGTCAAAGGTCAAACCTATTGAAATTCCCTTCCGCTCTATATCTTCTACACCGATGCATGGATTATCAAATGCCTTGGCACAAATGTTTCTCAGGATGAGAAGGTGTGTCGCGATCAATAACCACGCACCTACATCCAAGGTCAAGGTCACAGTTGAAGGTCAAAGGTCAAAAATATTGAAATTCCCAAATGGCTTGGCACAAATGTTTCTCACGATGAGAAGGTGTGTCGCGATCAATAACCACACACCTACGTCCGAGGTCAAGGTCACTGTTGAAGGTCAAAGGTCAAACCAAACCTATGAAATTCCCTTCCGCTGTATGTCCTTCGTACAACCGATTGCATGGATTATCAAATGGCTTAGCACAAATGTTTCTCATGATGAGAAGGTGTGTCGCGATCAAATAACCACGCACCTACGTCCAAGGTCAAGGTCACAGTTGAAGGTCAAAGGTCAAACCTATTGAAATTCCCTTCCGCTCTATATCTTCTACACCGATGCATGGATTATCACACTATGCCCCCCAGGGTCAAGGTCACAGACTTGATGCGTTTGAAACCTTAACGCTCGGCTAAATGGCTTATAATAAAAAATGCCTCGTTTTCTTTGGCTGCCAGTGGGGGTATTCGTGTGCCGACAGGCCACATTTCTAGTTTCCCTTGGTTAATGTTTTTAGTCGACCATGGTTAAGGTTTTTATGCAGGCCGCAGCCACCTTCTTTGTCAAGCTATGTGTACATCGACAACCCTCGTAGTCGAGCTATGCTGTTCTCCTACAGCTCTTGTTAATGTAATAAGTTACATTTCTGCAACCTTTCAGGGATTAGCGCCCCTGCCATGATTTGTGGTGGAACGCGGCTGGCTAGAAGGGGTGTTGGGAGGCCAGATATAGTGTCCAAGAATTTAAAAATAATCCTTTGTTACATTTTTCCAACTGAGGAGTAAAAATGCTCTCATCTAGTTGAAAATTCACTTTGTTGTGCTGAAAAAAGCAAACACTGCAATAAGTGATATTTCAACTTTCTTGGCTGTTTTTGCTCATTTTTTTCCTATTTTATATAGGAAAAAAACATGTGATAAATTCAGTAATTCATTTGCGAAATGCACGTTGAATTTGAAATCAGAGGTTGTAATACTCTTTAGACAGAAAGCTTATCTGGAGCTTCTGTTTCATTAGTCTGGTCATGTGTTCATCCTGCCATCTGTAGTAATTTTGGACCTTAACCCTTTCACCCCTAAGTAACTGTCACAAAATGCTTTTCAGACTAGTCCATTTATGAAAGGGTGTGTTTTTTGTTCTCAAAAATATGAAAATTACTTGCAAAAAGTGCAGATCCTGATGAGACGGCTCGTCACGAGCCGGCTCATCTGGATCTACACTTTTTGCCAATACCACTATACAGGCATGTGTTGTTTGTTGAACGGGTTAATATGTGTCCATCGGGAGTTGGATTTATTCAAAATTTCATATGCTTGTTTATCATCGTCCATGTTTGAATGTCCGGAAGCATAATGTCTCCACTCCATTCCAGCCCCTATGGTTACGTATGTGATATTTTAATACTACCGCAGTATGTATTCATCCAAAAACATGTCTATGGGAGAAATAATAAATCATGATGCTCAACTCTTTCACCCCATAAAACTAGAATGGACTGTTATATGTTAATTTTCCAACCAATCCAATCATGACAAAATGATTTTCATAAAAGTCCATCATAAAAAGGGGGTGGTGTTTTTAAAAATTATGTACATTACTTGCAAAAAGTGCAGATCCTGATGAGAAGGCTCGTCTTCTGGATCTACACTGTTTGCAAAGACTGCTATGAGGTTTATATTGCTGAAACGGTTTAATGAACCAAACAAATACTACTACCAGTGGAATAGTTGGTGTATATGGGTTTGTGGTTCATCAAGCATCATTGAACATATTACTGTGGAATGTTTAACTCTTACAATGCTGAATTAAATTTTGTTGTCTGCTAATTATTTTTATTTTCTATTTTTCTCACCAAATACAAGGCTTGACATCGAAACAAAATTGCTACCCCGCTCCATACCTCTCGCGAGGGTAGCAGTTTAACCCCATCTGTTTAATGTAACACATGGAAGAGTGATTTTTGCAATCGGTTATCCGGCGTGTTTGATATGTTAGCGATATACAACTGTCAAAATTATTAATAAAGAACATACACATGCAGAAATTGGTTATTTTACCGTGTCAAGGTGTTTATCTGACATTTACATGTATATGTGTAAATTTGAAAGCTTCATTTTGTTATGTTGAATATTCAACAACAACAAGAGAAAAGACAGCTTCCATGCGAAAATGATTTCCCTGTTCTATTATTTTTGGCAAATTACTAGTTCTACATCAAAGATTATTTGTTATTAGGTATAAAATATACAGTTTACTAAATTTTGACCTACATGCAACAGATTTGGGTATGCACTTCGGTTGCTCACATTTTTTGAATGGGTCAAATTGTAGCCGTAGATAACATATTGGAGGTGAATTATTGTAGCTAGGCTTGACAGCACTTTAGAATCATTTCCTATGGAAATGATTCTAAAGTGCTGTGAAGCCATATTTTTATTGAGAAAAATACAAGATATAAAACAACAGCAGACGGCAATTTTTGTTTCCCGTATTCTAAGGGTTAATAAAACTATACTAAATCACATGTCGAAATGGTTGCCATTGACAACTATTGTTATTTACAGCCGAGGCACAAACGGACAAAGGCGAGCCAGTCGAAGCCCAGTCCCGTGAAGTTTGATCGCAATGAGTCGCTCGTATTGGGCACTGATGAGGAGGAATCTACATGTGTAACAAGGTCCGTCATATACCAACGTCTTACTTTTATTTCGTGAAATTTGGTCAAATATTGATTTATTACGAAACATTGATTTGTTTATGGGAATTTAACATCGTGGAAAAGGAGGTGGAGCAGCTGAGGGAGGAGTTAAAAACGAAACATTTGGAAAACTGTCTCTGAAACCTGGCTAGCTAGCTTGGAAATGATCTAACGAAGAAAACAAAAGTTAAATCTTGAAAATCCACTATTTCTCAAATTAGAAAAACCCATGTTAAATCCCCATAGATATCTTCACTCTGATGTATATGGGGATATAACATTGTTTTCTCGCAATAAAATCCATATGGGACAAGATTTACGAGATAAAAACTAGGCTTATTCTTAATTTTCGCTATAGTTTAATATATTATCAATATAACAAGGTCGTCACTTACGTGACCCCACCAATATAACTATGACGCCCAGTTACTTATTAACTTAATATTGCTTATTGTGCGCATACCCAAGATCAAATGACATTGGTATTAAAAGTTTATACCAACATCTGTGTTTGTTTTTTAGCACGCCTTCCGAAGAAAGCCGTGCTTATGGCATACCCTCAGCGTTGTAGGCGTCCGTCCCCGTCCGTCCGTCCGTCTTCAAAAATTATAATGGCCTATATTTGCTGTTTCCTTGCTTGGATTTGCTTCATATTTCACACACGCATTGCTCCAAGGGTCCTCTACTGCGCTATGGCAAATCCATGTCCGTGCCGCCCCTTCTAAGCCCAGGGTCAAGGTCACATACTTTGTGCATCTCGAAACCTTAATCGCTCGGAGCACGCTCGGGTAAATAATGGCCTATGTGTTTTGTTTCCTTGCTTGCATTTGCTTCATTATTTGTTCTCACACACATTGCTCCAAGGGTCCATCTACTGTGCTGTGGCAAATCCACGTCCCCCCCCCCAGTGCCGCCCCTTCTAAGCCGAGGGACAAGGTCACATACTTTGTGCATCTCGAAACCTTAACGCTCAGTCGCTCGGGTAAATAATGGCCTATATTTTCTGTTTCCTTGCTTGGATTTGCTTCATATTTCACACACGCATTGCTCCAAGGGTCCTCTACTGCGCTGTGGCAAATCCACGTCCGTGCCGCCCCTTCTAAGCCCAGGGTCAAGGGATCACATACTTTGTGCATCTCGCAAATTAAACATTAACGCTCAGTCCGCATCGGGTAAATAATGGCCTATATTTCTGTTTCCTTGCTTGGATTTGCTTCATATTTCACACACGCATTGCTCCAAGGGTCCTCTACTGCGCTGTGGCAAATTCCACTGTCCGTGGCCGCCCCTTCTAAGCCCAGGGTCAAGGTCACATACTTTTTGTGCATCTCAAAATCTTAATGCTCGGACGCTCGGGTAAATAATGGCCTATATTTTCTGTTTTCCTTGCTTGCATTTGCTTCATATTTACACACACGCATTGCTCCAAGGGTCCTCTACTGCACTGTGCAAATCCACGTTCAAATGTGCCCTCGTTTTTCTTTGCTGCCACCGGGCGCGCTTCGTTGTCCTCTGACAACTCTTGTTAGTACCTTATATCTCTGCAACCTGAAGTCAGATTAACTAGAAACTTCATAAGCTTGTTTATCATCATCCATTCGTTCCCACCCATGCGACCTCCTACACATGGGACGTTAAACGCATTCACTTTCACTCATGAATTGACGTTGTTATGGGAGATAAATCATGGTGAAACCCGTCCAATTTTAACTCTTAGAATGCATGAAACGAAAATTGTATCCCTCGCCGATCATTTTTCAATAACAATAACCTTTTTTTCCGATTTTGATAATATTTGGCCACAATGTGTATCTAGGGATTGTGATATGTTTTGCATACAATTCATGTCCAACCGCCCAAGGTCAAAGTCATTGAGGACTTATGTTCACCTTGTTTGTAAGGCAACTATGTTACAGTTTTTTTATTATTATTATCAAGGCTGCCAGCGAGGGGATTAGCTTCGTGATAATGATGCCCTTGTTTTATATGTTGTCTTCTTTCTCAATAAAACAATGCTTTGACAGCACTTTAGAATAATTTCCATTGGAAATGATTCTAAAGTTCGGTCAAAGCATGCGTTTGATGAGAAAAAGGGAACATGAATAGATGACAAAATTGAATTCATCTTTGTAAGGGATAACCATACTGAGGTTTCCTGGGTGTCCAGTTTAGAGGTTACACTTAATTTATTATTTTCAGGCCAAAGAGACAGCGAGGTCGCCCCCAGAAGAAACAGACCCCATCTAAGCCCATTCTCCCTAGGGTGGGATCAAACGAGTCTGACCCTGGGTAAGAGCGGCATTATAGAGAATAGTAGGTTAGTGCCGTGAATGGGACAAAATATCTGGCAAGGCTTAGAAAACGGGATGGGCGAGGCTCTGCCGAGCACATCCCGTTTCCGTGCCGCGCCAGATATTTTTCCCATTCACGGCACTAACCTACTATTCTATTTATCCCGTCAACATTACAAATAGCTTTAAATTGCAAAAAATAACCCCAGCCGCATCGCCAAATCGCATTGACAGGATATCAAAAATGTTTCACGGCACATACGCGCTGTGTTGACGGGATAAAATACATTATTTGTGTCATAAATGATTTCTCACATAACCAGGCTTTGACGTTCGTTGTCCTTATTGGGATGGGCCGTGGCTTTCGGGATAAGGCATTGGACTTCCATACTGGAGGTTGCTAGTTCAATCCTCACCCTAGGCATGAAAAATACTAACATAGTATTTCCATCCCACTGGTCTGTTGAATGAGACTTTGAACTGTGGTCCCGTCTCTATATGACCTTAGCTGTTGCTGGGACGTTAAACCCTTTCACTTTTCTTTATCTTTATATACTTCAAACTTATACATCCTCGGTGTCGTATGCATTTCCATCAGTGGTATTAGTATTTAAAATGTATGTACATTGTATTCCACTTTTATCAGTAGCCGATTTCATCAAAATTGCAAAGTATACTTATCTAGCAAAGTATACTTTGAGGGAGTAATCATTTATTTTTCCTGAAATGCATTATTTCATATAGAACTAACAACTACATATATTTGATAATTAAAAGTATGCAGAATTATTATACTGAATTTATTACATTATCACAACCAAAATGGCTGTGATAATGCAATAAATTCAGTATAATAAAAATTAATTAATAAATGTATCCTTAAAATGAAAATTTCTCCCTCAAAGTATACTTTGCTAGATAAGTATACATGTACTTTGCAATGTTGGTATAATCGGCTACAGATCATCTCGGTGATGGATGAATGAATCACATATTTCTTCATGAACGATATTGCTAGTTCAGGGCTGACCATGCAATGCTCCACCGATACAGGCACATTCCTGTCAACAAATATACCTCATTGATGATTTGGCGAACCGTATAGGCCCTGATCAGACTGCACAGATGTGCATGCTGATCTGGGGCTGATCTGATGGATGAATGAATCACATATTTCTTCATGAACGATATTGCTAGTTCAGGGCTGACCATGCAATGCTCCACCGATACAGGCACATTCCTGTCAACAAATATACCTCATTGATGATTTGGCGAACCGTATAGGCCCTGATCAGACTGCACAGATGTGCATGCTGATCTGGGGCTATGCTGGTCGCTCTCGTTGTCGGGTACCTTTTATCAGCTGGTAGCCCATGTATAATGACCCAATTAACTCTTTGCATGCTAGCGGCGAAAATATCCGCCAAACAAATTAGGTAGGACTGTATGTTTTATTTCTCTCTGTAAATATGTCTTGGAATTTCATTAGAATTGAGTCCTCAGGACTCAATTCTATTAAATGAAATTCCAAGACATATTCATGATATTTACAAGGAGAAATAAAAGAAAATGAGATGAATTTTTGTCCGCTAGTTATGAACTATTTATAGCCCACAAGTTTCCCAGCATGCAAAGAGTTAATCAATCAATTAATCATTCAATCAAATAATCAATTAACCAATCAATCAATCGTTTCAGGAGTGAGAGAAAAACAAGGATGAAGAAGAACAGTTCGTCGTCCAACTCCAATAAATCATCGGACAACATTGATGCAGATGATCTCCTTAATGACCTCTAAATATGTGACGTGCCACGATAAAATAGGACATTTTACCTTCGCGACCAATGTAGCCCCAGAGTGGCCCTCGCTCCCCGAAATACCGTCATAATTATCTGTGACATGCCAGGGTAAAATGGGGCTTATTGCCTTTGCAACCAATGTAGCACAGACTGACCAGGGCCTACGCTGCTCAACATTTAATCATATACGTAAGCATTCCTGTAATGATATAAAATTTATATTTTTATCAAGACTGCAGGAGATCGGGAGCTACACTGGTAAAAAAAAACATGATTTTTCATGACTGATCCTATATTGGACAGCGAATGTGAATATATGGAATGTGTCGTACTTGTAGCCTCTAATTGGCGGCTTGCCTGCTCATGTAGCTGGGTAAGAATCGACATATACATTGTTTATAGAAGAGAAAATCCCACTGAAAAATTTTGATTGGTGTAGACACTTAGCAGTCAATGTACGTGCATGTTGATATTCGTTTGATAAATTTGGCAATTCAATCAGTCGATGTGTATGTTGGCCGCAAATGCAATAAGCCCTGTTTATCATAACTTAAACCTTTCAACCCACCTGGTCATAATTGCAATATTTACAAATACTCGTAACGAGGATCTGCAGTAGTTTCACTATGTAAGACTAAAATGTTCGTAAGTGCAAAATTATTGTAGTCTGTAAATTTCACATTAACACTCTTTTTTTTGTAAACAATTATTGGATTTACATTTATTGAGCATAGGCTGCATATGCAGCCTATGCTCAATAAATGTAAATCCATTCAATTGAAATTTCCAGACGATCCTAAATTTGCACTGACGAACATTTTAGTCGTACGAAGTTTAGTGAAACGTGCCCCTGTATTTTAAGATGTTTTTGCTACACAAAATGTTTTTTCACCTGAAATGGAATAGTCTAAGAATTAGAATAGAACAGTCCATGTCCGATATAATTTAGGGGTGAAAAGGTTGGCTCAATTGACTGAATCTGTGATTCTGTTGGGTACATAGACCTTAAAATAACTCTTTGTGGGCAGATATGCTGTCATTTCTTTCCAATCTTTGACTGTTATTGTTTTGTCCCGGTTTGGAGGAAATCATGATTCTGACAGTAATAAGCTAGATACGTTGCTAAGTATTACTGTCCTCTATAATCGACAAAAATACAATGTATAAAATAGCAACTTGATGGTGGTAAACACATTTCGATGGTCTAGTAACATAAGGTCGTAACTGCTATGCTAAAGCATACTTATGTTACTAGACCATCGATTTGTTACTAGTGAACGACATGTTGAAGTTCCTGTTTTGAATTGTTAATATGTTCATCTCTAACTAATATCCTGTGTACTTGCACTTACGTGGGAATTAAATGAGGGTTGATCAAACTTAATGCCAGACATTTTTATCATGAATAAATCTCATATATATATATATGTATGTTATATTGTGCTATTTATCACCCATTATCAGACAACACTCGCTGTGAAATTGTAGCATATTTATGTGTGGCTGTGACTGTGACTTATGGGATTTGTGACCAGTGTAATGCACAATTCATGTCAAATTTAGCCTTGCATACGTCATAATAAAATATGGTTATTTTGGAATAAACAAGCTGATTAATTGCTACACTATGGCATAATTGTATCACAGTCAGATAATTTGGTAAAAAGTTATTCAGAATATAGACGAAATGTGTAAAATCCTCAGACCTTGCTGATGGAATAGCTGTCTTATTTACTAAATTAACGGTTCAACTAAGAAACTAACCTGTGATGATGTCACTGGATAGTCCTGCTTCCAGTTTAATACCAATCTTGCTATGCTGATCCAGTATGATGTTCACCATGTTTGTTTACACTACCAGATGCGCAGCATTAGCAGAAAAAAATGTGATGTTGCAAACACGCATGTGATGTCATACATCACCCAATTTACGTCACTTACTGACGTCAGAACGTTATGGCATTTTACCTGCATAGACTTCTTTGAACTTAGTAAAATATTCATGGAATCTTTACTGAATATCGGAATGTTAATCACATTTAAATTTATTTGGAAAACCTTGTGTGCGCAGAATTAGCCAACACCATTGTACTTGTTATAAGCACGATTGGTGTTTTAATGATGGAATGGCAAGAACATGCAGATCCTGATCAGACTGAAGATGCACAGTCTGATCGGATCTACACTGGTCCGCAGAACCCGTAAGTCCCATTTCTCCAGAAGTCACAGCCATATTTCACAAAATGTTCTGCTATATCGCATGTGGCTGGCTGGTTGGGAACCAAGCATGCAAAGGGTAAATTTAATGATGGGGTTCATCCTGGATCCATACCGGAATCCCGAGGACCTGGCAACAGATCAGGTTATTCTTATTTCATGGCTGAATAGATATAGTAATTTCCAATAACCTCCGAAGGGAAGCACATTTAATACACATTGTTTTATTTTAATACACATTGTTTTTATTAAATTTTCGACACATGGTCGAAAATTTAATAAAAAGAGTGACTTTAAAACAATGTGAATAAATATAGTTTCTGTAAATATAGTTTCAGTAAACTATGGGATTTTACCCAGTTAACGTGGCCTAAAATAACCTTCGTTGTTGACACGATGTTAAACATCATTAAATAAAGAAATAAAATGAATGCTTTATCACAATATGTCGATCAGTTTACTGGTACATCACGTGCAGTTGGTTTTTATGACACCGGTCTCCGTAGAGCTGGGAGCATATAGAGTTTGGACTGTGTGCATCCATCAGTGGTTCTGGAAAAGTAGTTTGCCAGAGTTTCACAAATTTGTGTGCTGACAGGCTGCCACATTTTCTTGTTTTAATGAATATTGGTGTAATATGTGATGAAATAAGGTAGAACCAGTTGGACCAGCCTATATGATACTTGTGAAGTAGAGAATCCTGTGGCCCTCCCTGTAGCAGATTTCACAAACATTGCAAAGTATACTTTCAGGGAGTAATCATTTATTTTTCCTGAAATGCATTATTTCATATAGAACTAACGACAGCATATATTTGATGATTTTAAAAGTATGCAGAATTAATTATACTGAATTTATTACATTATCACAGCCAAAATGGCTGTGATAATTTAATAAATTCAGTATAATAAAAATTAAAAATTAATAAATTTATCCTAAAATTGAAAATTGCTCCCTCAAAGTATACTTTTCTAGAAATGTGTACTTTGCAATGTTCGTGAAATAGGCTACAGATCAGCCAACAAATCCATTTCTCGTTGCTACCTACTGTTTATCATTGCAGAGGATGGCAGAGTCTGTATACCTTAACCCTTTCAACCCCACAGGCCATAAAGCCAACATTTGCAAACACTATAACCAGATGAGGGGGCTTGCCTCTTCAGGATCGACTGTGTGCCAGAATTTTCAGTTTTTAGTAAAATACCCCATTATCTCTATTATTGGAATAGCCCAAAAGTAGCATGAATGCAGCAAATGTGCCATTGAATATAAACTTCTATAAACCATCCAGAAGATGAAAACAGTAAAACGATACAAATAAATGTGTAAAATGGTACCAACTTGGAACAGTAATTGGACAAAATTCATTAATAGACACATAGGCTGTAACAAAGAACCAATCCAGAAACTTCCAGTGGGTATGGAACAGAAAATAAAAATACATTATCGTTATACACAAAGGAGACTGAAGAGCTCAGGTAAACTAGAATTTAACCAATTAAAACCATAATAAATTGGCAAGTGTGCAGCAGTAATCTAGAAAGAATGTTGCATGTTTTGCAAAAGAATTATGTACCATTTATATTCCACACAACAAATATACCACTGCCGTAAGAGCTGCAGTAATGTTCTATTTTTGTCGAGCCTGCTTGCGGAAAGCGAGACAGTGATCACAATGACGTCCGGGTGGCCGTCCGCCCGAAATCTGCGTTAAAGTTTTTAAAAATACCATCAAATGCCTCGGCGGGCTCGACATGCGGGCCGCGGCCATCTGGTTCTATTGAAATAAGGTATTTTATGTTTGAAATGACATTACTGAAAGAAAATTATTAATTTAAATTAATATGAATAGAGCTGTGACTCATAAGTTCCATGTATGTGGCTCAGGGCTTCAATGCTGAAGGTTGTAAGTTCAAAACCTACCATTGGGCATGAAAAATGCTTTCATAATATTTCCATCCCACTGGTCTGTCGGATGAGACTAAACTGTGGTCCCGTCCCTATATGACCGGGACATTACATCCCATTCATTTCATTTTCCATTCAAGTTCAATAGTATTTTAATTTTATGTATGTTGATGGCTAAAATATTAATAAGCAAAAGATAAATGTTGCAGTTCACCGTCATACTTGCGCAAGTGAGGAACAATAAGAATTTATCCCGTCAACACAGTGCGTATGTGCCGTGAAACACGGTGCCGTGAAACATTTTTGATATCCAGTCAATATAATTTTTTGTATTTTACAGCCATTTGTTGGTGTTGACGGGATAAATAGAATAGTAGGTTAGTGCCGTGAATGGGAAAAAATATCTGGCGCGGCACGGAAACGGGATGTGCTCGGCACAGCCTCGCCCATCCCGTTTCCTGAGCCTTGCCAGATATTTTTTCCCATTAACGGCACTAACCTACTATTCTCTATAACTCAAATGAAATACATGCAGTAGTAAAGAAAGTGGATGTATATATCAAATGTTGCATAGACAACAGATCGCTAAATAACAAGTCAGTGCATGGTGTCTGTCTTTTCCAGAATAGAAAACACATATATTTTAACTGAGGCTAGGTATTTTTCTAAACTTTATCTTTGAAGCGGATATTGGCAGGTTGAAATGAAGGAAAATGATATAGGCAAAATCGTGTGTGAAGTAGGTGTTTTGGAATTCAAGTTTTAATATATCACATACGATATGTAGGTTCAAAGATTGATGTAATGATGCATGTGACTTTGAATCATCAACAGTCACCTATTTGGAAAACACCATATTTTCTTAAACATATACAGATAGTCTGGAAGTAGCGACGGAACGACTTCCAAAAGAGCCCCAGCAACAACCAGAAATGTCAACAATGGGTAGGTAACACCGGAACACGTGATAGACATGCTCCATTGGCATTCTCGTCACAGATACAAATAGACATAGCACGCAAAAGAGACCAAAAGGCCTTGGTAAACTCGAATTTAACTATTTAAGACCCATATAAAACTGGCAAGCGTACGACCGTTAAATCACTGAGTCTTTAAGTGTGGTCTTTAATGTGGGAGGAAACCACGAGTACCCGCAGGAATCCGACTTCTGGTCTAATGACCACCATACCCACAGGTGATTCTAGCGTGTCTTGGATGGTCAATTATTCACTTGAATTGTTTTGTACATTGTTTAGAAAGGTGTTTCATGTACATACAAACAATAATTGACCATCCAAGACACGCTAGAATCACCTGTGACCATACCATCTCGCATACCGGTACTGCCCTGTAGCACAATCGCTAAGTATATTTATTTACCTATTAAAGTATACTTTTGAGGGAGAGTAATCATTTATTTTTCCTGAAATGCATTATTTCATATAGAACTAATGACTGCATACATTTGATGATTAAAAGTATGCAGACTTATTATACTGAATTTATTACATTATCACAGCCAAAATGGCTGTGATAATGTAATAAATTCAGTATAATAAAAAATAATAAATTTATCCTTAAGTTGAAAATTTCTCCCTCAAAGTGTACTTAGCAAAATAAGTATTCTTAGCAATTTTGGTGGTGAAATCGGCTACTGGTGAGGAACATGCTAACCGGACAACCTATTCATAATAGTGTAGTGCACTAGCATTGGACATCACTGTTGAATCTTGTAGGTTACATACCTGCATTAGTCATTAGAAATACTTTCACAGTACATGTGAAAGATGTACCGGTATTTCCATTCCACTTTCTGTCGTTTAATTACTTAAAAACAGAGCTATGTCTCTATATGACCTTAACTGTTGCTGGAACGTTAAACGCTTTCACGATCAACATCCACTGAGGTGCGTTGTAAGGCGGTATATGGTCTCGCAATATATTAAAAGCACCTAAAATAGGTAAAATAAAATAAAATGAATGCCACGAATGCGTCATGGAAGACAAGCGCCAAGAAAGCCACAAACAAAGGTCCCAGCAGATGACTTAACGTGATGGCAAGGTTACCAACTTGGAACGGTCATTGAGAAATGTGGGGAATTATGCGACCAGAACATAATATTTTCGAAGATCTGCCGATGTAACTCGATCGGTATATATGTATTTGATAACATGCTCTTTAAAAGTACACGGTCTCAGATAGGCCTTAAAAGTGACGAATTAGATCAGGAAAAAATAGTTTAATTGTAAATTTGTATCGAATTTCTGAACCCAATTGTGCCTCTAAGTCGCTTGGAAACAAACAGTGATTGGTAAATAAAAACATGTTTATAATACGTGTACTGATAAATAGCTAGCATCTGGAAACATTAGTTATTTTTCAGTATTATACATATGTTCTGCAATTGATGGTTCCTAATGCATTTTAATTAAATTAATTACACTAGCATCTATAGTGGTACTGTAGTATCATTTCAACGAAAAAAAAAGAGAAATTTCAAAATGTTTTCCTACTGGTTAATGTCACAGGTGGAAAACTCGGACCTATGACCCAATAAATGGCTCATTTTAACAAGATGGCCGAGGCCCGCATGTCGAGCACGCCGAGGCATTTGATGGTATTTTTAAAAACTTTAACGCAGATTTCGGACGCACGGACGCACGGACACACGGACGGACACCCGGACGTCATTGTGATCACTATGTCTCGCTTTCCGCAAGCGGGCTCGACAAAAATGTTACCCCACCCCACCCCCCATTTCCTTACAATGTACAGTATAACGCTATAGTGTCTATTGTACGGACATTGGCGGGTGGGTAACGGTTTACAAATGAGCTATTTATCAGGTCCTAGGTCCGAGTCTTCTACCTGTGGTCAAAGCATGTTTTTGATGATAAATATGGAAATATGGAAAATAGAAAATAAACAGCACATAGCAAAATATCTCGCACGATACCAGCAGCAATGGCCGAGTGGTTAGGGCGTTGAAAACCGTCAATGTTTACATTTTAAGATGTAAACATGCATTTTGGTGTGGTGTGTTCACATTCAGATTAAGAGACGATTCTAAATATTTGAGATATATCTAATCAGCAGTATATGTTAGTTTTCTATACTAAATCAGTTGACAAACCTGTTTTTGTGTTTGAAAAAAACAACAGAAAATTGGATTAGTTACGCATATACATAGCGGCTTTAAAGCGACTCCACTCCAGATGAGGGGTAAAACGGATACTATTTTAAATAAATAAGTACCTAATGATGTAACTATTGCGACAGGTTTAAAAATTATAAGTGGCCAGTATAGATATTTATTTATTTAATTTTATTAATTAATTTGTTGGGAGTGGCGCGCGTTACTCCCATTTATTTATTTTTATAATTCGCGCTATACTGATATTGCCCGTCACGTGGTATCATGCACATGCGCAGTTTGACTGTCTTGGCCAACAAAACTGGCGACTCGCAGAGCGGAAGATGAGACGAGCATGGTTTTGACATGCTCAGAATACATACTTTCTACATATTTAAACAACATCTGTGGTCTGCCCTAGGTAAAAGTAAGTTATTTGGAAATGTATTGATGTTGAAACACATTCGTTTCATATAGAACGCCTGTGTATAACGCTAATATGCATCGACTTACCTCAGAGTCGGACATTGTTGTTGATATAGCTGACGCGATGTGCGGATGCCCGGAAGTAATGATTTGTGGGCCATTTGTGTCACGTGGGATTACGTACGGCAAGCAGGTCGTAAGTAAAAATAGAAATTGGTAAACGGAAAAGCCCTTTCGTATAGGGACGTAAATGTACGATTTAACGCGAATATAAACATCCACCAACCGAAAATGAGCTCGCAATGTGTAGATATATAGCAAATGCAGGTAAACATCGCGTGAAAAAAATACAGTACACTGTAATCCCATCTGGAGTGGAGCCGCTTTAAGGTACGCAACCTCCTCAAAATCGATTGGGTGGTGGTTGGGAGCATGCGATGGGTAATTGAACTATCGGGGGGTTCATCCTTACTAGAATGCCGACCTACATGATTTGGCCCTCATGTACAGTTTACTGATTATATTGCTTTTGGGGCTGGAGCTAAGTGACTCTGGTGTGGTATGGACCTGGCACCAGGTCAGGATATTCTAATTTCAGGACTGAATATATAGTTCTGTAAATATTGAGTTCTGAGTTTAGGAATTTCCCTCATTGTGGACAGGTTGAATACGGGATAATCAATCCCGTTGGCCCGGCCTTAAATGACACTGGCAGTTGATATGCCGTTAAACACCAATTATCAATCAATCAATCAATCCTCAAAATCGAAGATGGCTGTCATTTGTTAAATAAAGAAGTGGCAATAACTTGAGATAGAAATGAGATATACTGATTATTTGTATGTCTTAGCATATGTTTTAATATATAACAAATGTGTTGAAATTGTTTAAATGTACATGTATCTATAATATAGGTAGGCCATTGAAATTCAAGATGGCCGCCATTTAATTTTTTGAAAATCACAAAATAGTTAATACGTATAATATTCAAAGTGGTTATATGTTTTAATCCCAAATGGTAGCCTTTTTTTTAGCTCACCTGAGCCAAAGGCTCAATTGAGCTATTGTTACCGCTTTTCGTCCGTTTGTTTGGGCCTCTTGTGTTTTTAATCATGGCTATTGGATTGGCAAAAGCCGGGAGGGCGGTGGGCGGCGTCCACAATCAACTTTAAGTTTTCTGTTAAACGTCCATTTCTCTGTTACTGCACAACCTAAGACCACCAAAACAGCTTCATTAGCAAGGGTTGCCCACCACATACCAATATCCAACATATGACCTTTTTTTTCACTTAACCATTTTCAATGTTACGTTTTCTGTTAAATGTCCATTTCCCTGTTATTATACAACATAGAACCACCAAACTTTGATAGCTTCATAAGCAAGGGGTGCCCACCACTATCCAACATGTGAACATTTTTTTTTACCTTGACTTATTTTTTCTCGTGAACGACTTGGCCATTTTCAACGTTTAGTTTTCTGTTAAATGTCCATTTCTCTGTTACTGTACAACCTAGGACCACCAAACTTTGACAGCTTCATAAGCAAGGGGTGCCCACCACATATCACTATCCAACATGTTAACTTTTTTACCTTCACCTATTTTTTCTGTGTTAACAACTTTTTCAACATTACCCAAGTATCTATGCCTTGAAAAAAACCCGGACTTCGTGGCTTTGCCTCAATTCTTGTCCACGCGAAGGATAATTTAACAATCAGAGTTCATTATTTCTGGAATGCCGACTTACATGGTTTGGCCCTCGTGTACATTTTGGGCATGGGTGGTGGGAGCATATCGAGGGTTCAGCGCAATAAGGTCGTAACTCACTTTTTTTTCTTTTTTTTTAAAATGGAATCTTTTGAATGTTCTAGTGTATTTTCTAGTAATACAGCATGTGTAAAAAGATTAGAATTGAATTCCAACATTTAAGGCTATAAATGGTCATGTGGCATAAGGTCGTAACTCAAAATCGCCAAATAATCTCAGCGCAACACAGTCGTAACTCAAATTACATGTGCAACGTATTTGTGCTGCATTTTATACAGAATTGTGGTGGATCTAGAAATGTAAATAATTGTGGACTTGTATTTAGTAAGAATATGATATTACATTGTACATAAAAAATATTTAAACATTTAAAAACAATTGCAAGTTTGCAGGAAAAATATAATCTCGGAATGCAACAACAATTTCAGCGCAATACGGTCGCAACTCCAGTTATTTGTACAACAGTTTTGTGCTGCACTTTATACAATATTCTTGTAGCTATGCAATGATATTTTGATATATAAATAAAGATCAAGTTAGTAGTTTGTCAGAAAATAATATTAAATTTAAAAATTAAAATTCCCTTTTTTTTATTAAAGAATATGAGATTGAAAATAATGTTTAACGGACAAAAGTTCAGCGCAATACGGTCGGGAAAATACTTATCTTTTCTTGGCATTTTCCATTTAATTTTACATTAATAAACATGACGCCAAGAGTACATGTAATATAAATTAATTTCAATATGTAATGCTAAAAATTATCATGCTGCATATAGCTGTAACATTTAAAAATACTTATACAATTAAAAAATGTTTCACTAACAAAGCCAAATAAGTTCAGCCAAAAAATTAATATATTTGTTTTTAATTTAATTTAATTGTTCAATATAAATTGCAAATAATGGGGGAAATGAGTGGTACTGTATATAGTTGAAAATGAGGTTGACCTCATGGTCAGGTAAATATATTTATCCCGTCAACACAGTGCGTATGTGCCGTGAAACACGGTGCCGTGAAACATTTTTGATATCCAGTCAATACTAGTTTTGCATTGTACAGCCATTTGAAGGTGTTGACGGGATAAATAGAATAGTAGGTTAGTGCCGTGAATGGGAAAAAAATATCTGGCGCGGCACAGAAACGGGATGTGCTCGGCAGAGCCTCGCCCATCCCGTTTCCTGAGCCTTGCCAGATATTTTTTCCCATTCACGGCACTAACCTACTATTCTCTATTTAAACATTATTTTGATATCTTAAATGTAATCTGAAAGGATTGTGTCTAGTACGGAAGTTGTATGTACATGTACCCCGTATTTATGAAAACGTGCATTAATTACATTTTTGTTAAAATTGTCACATTCAATTCTGTGACTTGTTTCTAATCTCAGGTAGTATTATGTTAGTGTGTGTATCTTATAATAGATAATTCCTATTCAATTGGAGGAGACTGTCACATTGTAAGTAAAAACAACACTTAATTGTGTCACCGGTAGGTGTGATTTCACTGGCCGTAGCTGCACTGACAGTTTCCTGCCAACGTTTTACCAGCTCCTGTGCTGCCCATACAATATAACTGTCATATTTTCAATAAATATTTACTTATAGAGATCAGACATTCATGAATGAAGTAAGTCACTTAAACATGATTAAAATAGTCTGGGTTGTTTGTTTCAGATCCATATGATTTTCACAGACTATTTCGCTTTTAAAGGTTTATTTTTTTCGTCATATTTCTTGAACAATGAACATGAGACAGCCATTACTATAATATCAAAGCATATATTATATGGTCATAAATGGTGTTGTAAAAATAAGAATGCAATGTTACAGAATACCTGAATTATGTGAGTAGTTTGGCGTGGAAGTCTAAAATTACTAGACCTTAGTATGTGCCAGCGACATTATCATGGTCTTATAAAGCAGCTAATTCCGTGTTGTAGAATTGTTGACTGATGACATCATGAATTTCGAAAAACCATTGTTAATTCAAACATGGCACAATTTACACATGATGCAGATCACATGAATGGATATTTAAAAATACATACTCCCTTAATTTCTAAAATCTATTGTGTTTCATAAATTAGTGTAATTGACTATTACATTGTTTTATTAGACACTTTATACTAATCTATAATCTATAATTTCTTGTGACAGAAATCATGGAAAATATATCTTCAATACACAATAATGTAAAAATAATTATATAATTTAATTCCAATATTCAAGGCTAAACATGGTTGTGTCATTTAAAATTATTAGGAGTTAAAAGCGAGAAAGTCAAATAATTTCTGACGTAACTTGAGATAAAATTGTATTTTTCCAAAACTAATCTGTAATTTTTAAGCTTGGAGTAAATAATAATGCATGCATTTTTATAAATTCCTATGATTATGGTTAAAGGCACTAGGTATCAGATATGCACAGAAACAGATTCATAAACAATTATTATCACATGATATGGTGTAATTGGTAAACGTTATGTGCAGTACATCACATGAAAAACAACATATTGAGTATCTGAAACATCATCTGAGACACAGCACCTTTAATAACTGTACACATTATTACTGATGATGGGTGTCTGTTAACCCCAGGAATGGCTCAATATAATTAAATAGTTTGTCAGTAGTTTCAAGTTGAAATAAAAAAATACTTTTGTTTTCAGTAACAGAACAGCCCATTATCAATTATTGTTTACAATATCTTTATGACAATTAAATATGTAAATGTAGGTCAATGTCATGACCTTGATGATAATGTAATTATGTAAAGTGTATATCTGCAGCGCATAAATAAGCAGTACTAGTTGCATATGTGTATGTACGGATATTAGTGAAAAACTTTAAATTCAGACATGTACACGACACATGCTTCAATGAGCTAATAAAGCTGACCACTGAAGGTCAAGGTCATGACCTTGATGATAATAACATGCTATGATCAGAAAAGAAAATACATCAAGGATAGTTTCATTCATTGCAAGTAAATTCCTGAAACTGAAATAAAAATATCAAGTTTTACAACAGATTTTTAAAAATTTATTCAGAGTTACGACCGTATTGCGCTGAACTAATGCAGCATTTTGGCTGTGATTTTCAGCGCAATACGGTCGTAACTCAAATATTTGCTAATATAAATTTTTATTTAATTGAAATTTTTTTTCTCATAAGGTTATTTATTTTTCATGTTCGTTATTACAAAATATAAGTGAAAATGGTACATAATTGAGTGTAATTTTTAGTTTTAGAAATATTTTTGACTCTCCTGAACATTTTACAAAAAGTGAGTTACCACCATATTGCGCTGAACCCTCGATATACTAGACCAATTATAATGCAACTTGGACTTCAAAAATACGCCATTAATTGGGACTAGAACATATGACCAGTTTGAATATTATACGTATTTTGTGGTGGGTGACAGGTGGGAGCACGCGATGGGTAATTTAACGATCGGAGTTCATCCTTACCGGAATCCCGACTGGATACCTGGTTTGGCCCTCACATACGTCTTTGGAATTTTGTATGTGACAGTTGAATCTGATTATACCCCTTATGTGAGAATTACGATATTCGTAATCTTATTTTAGGGGAAGGGGCCAAGTGACTTGGTGTGGTATGGACCTGACACCAGGTCAGATTATTCTAATTTCAGGGCTGAATATATTTGTTCTCGATGTAAATATTCCGTTCTGATTTTAGGATTCGTCCCCCCCCCCCCCCCCCCCCCCCATGTAGCTAGTTAAAATGGGATCGAACCCGTTTGCCCTGACTTACATTATCTTAGCTGTTGATAGGCCGTTAAACACTAATAAACAAACAAACAAAACGTATTTTGTGATATTCGAGCAACTAAATGACGGCCATCTTGAATTACAGTGCTCTAGCTATATCATACATCCATTTAACCATTTTCGAACACATTTGTTATATATGAAAACATATGTATAGAGATCAAAATATTCAGTTTATCTTGCTTCGCTCTCAAGTTATTGCCAATTCTTGATTTACCAAATGCGAATGGCGGCAATCTTGCATTTTGAGAACGTTGTGTACCTCACATCAAATGTATCATTTTTAGCGCGCCTTCCAAAGGAAGAAATGCTTATGGCATACCCTCGGCGTCGTAGGCGTCCGTCTGTCCGTCCGTCGTCCGTACGTCCGTCTGTCTTCAGAAATTATAATGGCCTATATTTCCTTGTCCTTGCTTGTATTTGCTTCATATTTCACACACACACGCATTGCTCCAAGGCTCCTCTACTGCGTTGTGGCAAATCCGCGTCCGTGCCGCCCCTTCTAAGCCCAGGGTCATGGTTACATACTTTGTGCATCTCGAAACCTTAACGCTCGGACGCTCGGGTAAATGTCATATATTTTCTGTTTCCTTGCTTGCATTTGCTTCATATTTCACACACGCATTGCTCCAAGGGTCCTCTACCTCTGCTAAGCCCAGGGTCAAGGTCAAATACTTTGTACGCTCGAAACATAAACACGCTCTGGTAAATGGCTCATACATTTTGTTTCCATTATCCAGCACGTTGTGTTTTCAAATGTGCCCTCGGTTCCTTTGCTGCCACCGGGCGCGCTTTGTTGTCCTTTGTTGTTATTTGAATTCAGCATACTTTAAAATCCCTGTATACAAAGTTTTATGCTTTCCTCCAAAAGTGCAATATATTTTTGTTTACACCCCACTATGTTTCATGCTTGTAAATAACTAAATATGAACATGAAATACAAATATGAAATCATAATTTCGTTCTAGTGTTACTGATAGAGTTCCACAGACAAAAACATAACCTTTGCCAGAACTTTGTGTGTGTGGGTTCGTGTGGGTTTGGTAGTGAGCAGGTGAAGAGTAATTTGACGATCAGTGTTCATTTATGACCGGGCCCTCAAAATAACACAAACAAAAAACTAAACATAACATGTAATACATAAAGCAACAATATTATATTAGAAGAAATGACAGCAAGGGTATCACGCATTGGAACGGTCAGTGAAGCGAACATTACTAAGACCCCATAGTGGGAGGTTATTTCAGATCACGAGAAGGGTAGTTTACATATCGAGAAGGGTAGTTTACAGATCGAGAAGGGTAGTTTACAGATCGGGGTGCATCTTTATCGGAACGCTGATATACACTGTTTTATCATCGGGCACAGTTTCTGTTCTAATACTTGAGAGATATCTCCTGCTGTGTCCTATAGAAAAGTAATATGATTAGTATTAATACTCTCCACTGTTATATACTATCATCTAATATGTCCATCCATATATATATATATATATATATATGCAAAGTAAAATAGCTATTATACGTTTCCCTAGCTGTTTCCAAAGGCGGTATCTATATCACCCGCTACATTAGTATAAAGAACAGCTTAATTTCAATGCGCTTACGAGATACGAAAACCAGGCATGTTATGTACCATTGAAAAGTAATATGATTAGTACTAATACTCGAGCAGGAATGCAACATGGGATCTATATACACAGACGGGACTACACAGGTACCTACGTGAACCAGTTGTCCTGGTTGGAATCAGTATAGTAATGGCAACATGGGATCTATATACACAGACTGGCCTACACAGGGACCTACGTGAACCAGTTGTCTGGTTGGAATCAGTAGTAATGGCAACATGGGATCTATATACACAGACATGGGACTACACATGGACCTACGTGAACCAGTTGTCCGGTTGGAATCGATAGTAATGGCAACATGGGATCTATATACACAGACAGGGGACTACACATGGACCTACGTGAACCAGTTGTCCGGTGGAATCGATAGTAATGGCAACATGGGATCTATACACAGACAGGGGACTACACATGGACCTATCGTGAATCGGGACAGTTGTCGGTGAATGTCGTTATAGTAATGGCAACATGGGATCTATATACAAAGACAGGGACTACACATGGACCTACGTGAACCAGTTGTCCGGTTGGAATCGATAGTAATGGCAACATGTGATCTATATACACAGACAGGGGACTACACATGGACCTACGTGAACAGTGTCCGGGGGTTGGAATCGATAGTAATGGCAACATGGGATCTATATACACAGACAGGGGGCTGTACATGATCCTGCGTGAATAAGTTGTCCAGTTGGACTCGGTAGTTATGGCAACATGGGATCTATATACACAGACAAGGAACTACACAGGGACCTACGTGAACCAGTTGTCCGGTTGGAATCAGTCGTAATGGCAACATGGGATCTATATACTCGGACAGGGGGCTACACATGGACCTACGTGAACCAGTTGTCCGGTTGGAATCAGTATTAATGGCAACATGGGATCTATATACACAGACATGGGACTACACATGGACCTACGTGAACCAGTTGTCCGGTTGGAATCGATAGTAATGGCAACATGGGATCTATATACACAGACAGGGGACTACACATGGACCTACGTGAACCAGTTGTCCGGTTGGAATCGATAGTAATGGCAACATGGGATCTATATACACAGACAGGGGACTACACATGGACCTACGTGAACCAGTTGTCCGGTTGGAATCGATAGTAATGGCAACATGAGATCTATATACACAGACAGGGGACTACAAATGGACCTACGTGAACCAGTTGTCCGGTTGGAATCGATAGTAATGGCAACATGTGATCTATATACACAGACAGGGGACTACACATGGACCTACGTGAACCAGTTGTCCGGTTGGAATCGATAGTAATGGCAACATGGGATTTATATACACAGACAGGGGGCTGTACATGATCCTGCGTGAATCAGTTGTCCAGTTGGACTCGGTAGTTATGGCAACATGGGATCTATATACACAGACAAGGGACTACACAGGGACCTACGTGAACCAGTTGTCCGGTTGGAATCAGTCGTAATGGCAACATGGGATCTATATACTCGGACAGGGGGCTACACATGGACCTACGTGAACCAGTTGTCCGGTTGGAATCAGTATTAATGGCAACATGGGATCTATATAACAGACATGGGCACACATGGACCACGTGAACCAGTTGTCCGGTTGGAATCGATAGTAATGGCAACATGGGATCTATATACACAACAGGGGACTACACATGGACCTACGTGAACCAGTTGTCCGGTTGGAATCGATAGTAATGGCAACATGGGATCTATATACACACAGGGGACTACATGGACCTACGTGAACCAGTTGTCCGGTTGGAATCGATAGTAATGGCAACATGGGATCTATATACACAGACAGGGGACACAAAGGACCTACGGAACCAGTTGTCCGGTTGGAATCGATAGTAATGGCAACATGTGATCTATAACAGACAGGGGACTACACTGGACCTACGAACCAGTTGTCCGGTTGGAATCGATAGTAATGGCAACATGGGATTTATATACACACAGCTGTACAGATCCTGCTGAATCAGTTGTCCAGTTGGACTCGGTAGTTATGGCAACATGGGATCTATACACAGACAAGGGACACACAGGGACCTACGTGAACCAGTTGCCGGTGGAATCAGTCGTAATGGCAACAGGGACATGCACGGAGGGGCACACATGGCACTGAACCATTGTCCGGTTGGAATCATCGTAATGGCAACATGGATCATACGGACAGGGGGCACACATGGACCTACGTGAACCAGTTGTCCGGTTGGAATCAGTATTAATGGCAACATGGGATCTATATACACAGACAGGGGGCTGTACATGGACCTACGCGAACCAGTTGTCCGGTTGGAACCAGTAGTAATGGCAACATGTGATCTATATACACAGACATGGGGACTACACATGGACCTACGCGAACCAGTTGTCCGGTTGGAATCAGTAGTAATGGCAACATGGGATATATATACACAGACAGGGGACTACACAGGGACCTACGCGAACCAGTTGTCCGGTTGGAATCAGTCTTAATGGCAACATGGGATCTATATACACAGACAGGGGACTACACAGGGACCTACGCGAACCAGTTGTCCGGTTGGGTTGGATCAGTCGTAATGGCAACATGTGATCTATATACACAGACAGGGGACTATACATGGACCTACGTGAACCAGTTGTCCGGTTGGAATCAGTAGTAATGGCAACATGGGATCTATATACACAGACAGGGGACTACACAGGGACCTACGCGAACCAGTTGTCCGGTTGGGTTGGATCAGTCGTAATGGCAACATGTGATCTATATACACAGACAGGGGACTATACATGGACCTACGTGAACCAGTTGTCCGGTTGGAATCAGTAGTAATGGCAACATGGGATCTATATACACAGACAGGGGGCTGTACATGATCCTACGTGAATCAGTTGTCCAGTTGGAATCGGTAGTAATGGCAACATGGGATCTATATACACAGACAAGGAACTACACAGAGACCTACGTGAACCAGTTGTCGGGTTGGAATCAGTAGTAATGGCAACATGGGATCTGTACACTCGGACAGGGGGCTACACATGGACCTACGTGAACCAGTTGCCCGGTTGGAATCAGTATTAATGGCAACATGGGATATATATACACAGACAGAGGGCTGTACATGGACCTACGCGAACCAGCTGTTGTCCGGTTGGAATCAGTAGTAATGGCAACATGGGATATATATACACAGACAGGGGGCTGTACATGATCCTACGTGAATCAGTTGTCCAGTTGGAATCGGTAGTAATGGCAACATGGGATCTATATACACAGACATGGAACTACACAGGGACCTACGTGAACCAGTTGTCGGGTTGGAATCAGTAGTAATGGCAACATGGGATCTATATACTCGGACAGGGGGCTACACATGGACCTACGTGAACCAGTTGTCCGGTTGGAATCAATATTAATGGCAACATGGGATATATATACACAGACAGAGGGCTGTACATGGACCTACGCGAACCAGCTGTTGTCCGGTTGGAATCAGTAGTAATGGCAACATGGGATATATATACACAGACAGGGGGCTGTACATGGACCTACGTGAACCAGTTGTCCGGTTGGAATCAGTAGTAATGGCAACATGGGATCTATATACACAGACAGGGGGCTGTACATGATCCTACGTGAATCAGTTGTCCAGTTGGAATCGGTAGTAATGGCAACATGGGATCTATATACACAGACAAGGAACTACACAGGGACCTACGTGAACCAGTTGTCGGGTTGGAATCAGTAGTAATGGCAACATGGGATCTATATACTCGGACAGGGGGCTACACATGGACCTACGTGAACCAGTTGTCCGGTTGGAATCAGTATTAATGGCAACATGTGATATATATACACAGACAGAGGGCTGTACATGGACCTACGCGAACCAGCTGTTGTCCGGTTGGAATCAGTAGTAATGGCAACATGGGATCTATATACACAGACAGGGGGCTGCACATGATCCTACGTGAATCAGTTGTCCAGTTGGAATCAGTAGTAATGGCAACATGGGATCTATATACACAGACAAGGAACTACACAGGGACCTACGTGAACCAGTTGTCGGGTTGGAATCAGTAGTAATGGCAACATGGGATCTATATACTCGGACAGGGGGCTACACATGGACCTACGTGAACCAGTTGTCCGGTTGGAATCAGTATTAATGGCAACATGGGATATATATACACAGACAGAGGGCTGTACATAGACCTAAGCGAACCAGCTGTTGTCCGGTTGGAATCAGTAGTAATGGCAACATGGGATATATATACACAGACAGGGGGCTGTACATGGACCTACGTGAACCAGTTGTCCGGTTGGAATCAGTAGTAATGGCAACATGGGATATATATACACAGACAGGGGGCTGTACATGATCCTACGTGAATCAGTTGTCCAGTTGGAATCGGTAGTAATGGCAACATGGGATCTATATACACAGACAAGGAATTACACAGGGACCGACGTGAACCAGTTGTCGGGTTGGAATCAGTAGTAATGGCAACATGGGATCTATATACTCGGACAGGGGGCTACACATGGACCTACGTGAACCAGTTGTCCGGTTGGAATCAGTATTAATGGCAACATGGGATATATATACACAGACAGAGGGCTGTACATGGACCTACGCGAACCAGCTGTTGTCCGGTTGGAATCAGTAGTAATGGCAACATGGGATCTATATTAACAGACATGGGGACTACACATGGACCTACGTATACGTGAACCCGTTGTCTGGTTAGAATCAGTAGTAATGACAACATGGGATATATATACACAGACAGGGGACTACACTGGGACCTACGCGAACCAGTTGTCCGTGTTGGAATCAGTAGTAATGGCAACGTGGGATCTATATACTCAGACAGGGGACTACACAGGGACCTACGCGAACTAGTTGTCCGGGTTGGAACCAGTAGTAATGGGAACATAGGATCAATATACACAGACAGGGGACTACACAGGGACCTACGTGAACCAGTTGTCCGGTTGGAATCAGTCGTAATGGCAACATGGGATCTATATACTCAGACAGGGGACTATAGAGGGACCTACGTGAACCAGTTGTCCGGTTGGAATCAGTAGTAATGGCAACATGGGATCTATATACACAGACAGGGGGCTGTACATGATCCTACGTGAATCAGTTGTCCAGTTGGAATCGGTAGTAATGGCAACATGGGATCTATATACACAGACAAGGAACTACACAGGGACCTACGTGAACCAGTTGTCGGGTTGGAATCAGTAGTAATGGCAACATGGGATCTGTATACTCGGACAGGGGGCTACACATGGACCTACGTGAACCAGCTGTTGTCCGGTTGGAATCAGTAGTAATGGCAACATGGGATATATATACACAGACAGGGGGCTGTACATGGACCTACGTGAACCAGTTGTCCGGTTGGAATCAGTAGTAATGGCAACATGGGATCTATATACACAGACAGGGGGCTGTACATGATCCTACGTGAATCAGTTGTCCAGTTGGAATCAGTAGTAATGGCAACATGGGATCTATATACTCGGACAGGGGGCTACACATGGACCTACGTGAACCAGTTGTCCGGTTGGAATCAGTATTAATGGCAACATGGGATATATATACACAGACAGAGGGCTGTACATGGACCTACGCGAACCAGCTGTTGTCCGGTTGGAATCAGTAGTAATGGCAACATGGGATCTATATACACAGACAGGGGGCTGTACATGATCCTACGTGAATCAGTTGTCCAGTTGGAATCAGTAGTAATGGCTACATGGGATCTATATACACAGACAAGGAACTACACAGGGACCTACGTGAACCAGTTGTCGGGTTGGAATCAGTAGTAATGGCAACATGGGATCTATATACTCGGACAGGGGGCTACACATGGACCTACGTGAACCAGTTGTCCGGTTGGAATCAGTATTAATGGCAACATGGGATATATATACACAGACAGAGGGCTGTACATGGACCTAAGCGAACCAGCTGTTGTCCGGTTGGAATCAGTAGTAATGGCAACATATGGGATCTATATTAACAGACATGGGGACACATGGACACATGGACCTACGTATACGTGAACCCGTTGTCTGGTTAGAATCAGTAGTAATGACAACATGGGATATATATACACAGACAGGGGACTACACTGGGACCTACGCGAACCAGTTGTCCGTGTTGGAATCAGTAGTAATGGCAACGTGGGATCTATATACTCAGACAGGGGACTACACAGGGACCTACGCGAACTAGTTGTCCGGGTTGGAACCAGTAGTAATGGGAACATAGGATCAATATACACAGACAGGGGACTACACAGGGACCTACGTGAACCAGTTGTCCGGTTGGAATCAGTCGTAATGGCAACATGGGATCTATATACTCAGACAGGGGACTACAGAGGGACCTACGCGAACTAGTTGTCCGGGTTGGAATCAGTAGTAATGGCAACATAGGATCTATATATATATACTCAGACAGGGGGGCTACACATGGATCTACGTGAACCACTTGTTCGGGTTGGAATCAGTAATAATAGGAACATGAGATCTATATATACACTCAGAGAGGGGACTATACACGTGGACCTGTATACGTGAACCAGTTGTCCGGGTTGGAATCAGTAGTAATGGCAACATATGATCTATATACACAGACAGGGGCCTACACATGGACCTATGTGAACCAGTTGTCTGGTCGGAATCAGTAGTAATGACAACATATGGGATATATATACACAGACAGGGGGCTGTATATGGACCTACGTGAACCAGTTGTCGGGTTGGAATCAGTAGTAATGGCAACATGGGATCTATATACACATACAGGGGACTGTACATGGACATACGTGAACCAGTTGTCGGGTTGGAATCGCCAGTAAAGGCCCCCTGTCATATATATAGACAGACAGGGAACTACACAGGGACCTACGTGAACCAGTTGTCTGGTTTGAATCAGCAGGAATGGCAACATTGGATCTATATGCACAGACAGGGGGTTGTACAGGGACATACGTGAACCAGTTGTCGGGTTGGAATCGCCAGTAAAGGCCCCCTGGCATATATATATACACAGATATAAACCCGAAGGGGGCCAATGAGCAAGGAAAAACTAAACGGTAACGATACAATCATATATAACTATGGCACCCGAAAACTCAGCGGCTGAAGTTCACCAACGAGAGGCGGAGTTATACTATCACGTGTTATAAGACGTTTTCAATGGTAACACCCTACCACCTCGTCCAACCGGTTGTTATATAATCATGATAATAGCAATGACCAACAGAGATCTACGTCCTTCGAGACGGTTCGTCGAAAAGAAAACGACGGAGCTCTACTACCACAACAACAACAACAACGATGGCGGCTGCAACTAAATTGAACGTGAGTTTTGTTTTTGGAAATAGTTTTGATATTTTCTAAATATTTACGATATATGACACTGTAAATGTGTATCATAATATTTGAATGCATTATGTGTATCTGAATCCATTCATTATTCGAGCTGACACGGTGCCTGCAGCTGATAAATCCATATGCAAATACTTTGTTTACATTTTTTCGTAGCTCGGTCACGCCACCGAATTTGTCCTTGAAAGTGACCCAGTTAAAAAGTATTAAACAGCAACATGAAATAAAGTTCATGATGCAATTCAAGCATATTTAGTAATAAGCAGTGAAAATATCCATAATTGCACAAGGAAGAGGCGTCGGATTTGGAGCGGCACTCTATGTTTGAAGCAAAAATGAAATATCAGGGAGGGGTGGGGGGTGCATTGCCTCCCCCCCCCCCCCCCCCCTCCCCCCCCCCCCCCCCCCCCCCCCCCCCCCCCAATCCCCCCCCCCCCCCCCCCCCCCCCCCCCCCCCCCCCCCCCCCCCCCCCCGCCCCCCCCCCCCCCCACCCCCCCCCCCCCCCCCCCCCCCCCCCCCCACCCCCCCCCCCCCCCCCCTCCCCGGACACCCCTAGCACTAACTCGCTTCACTCGGTTCAACCTTCACCCCAATATTAAGTTGCTTCCGACGTGTCTGCTAGATGATAGTTAGTTGCAGCCTGTAACTCTGTGACCCTCCAGTACCGTACGTACCAGAGTTAGGGGCAATTCGGGAAAATCAGGACAAGTTTCTGAGACGCTCATGTTTGTATCATAATGCCGATGTATGTCGCAATATAATATCGATCTCGTTATGGTGATCTGCAAGGGTGTCCGAAATAATTGGTCCGTATTTCAAATACAGTGTTTTAGGTCGTTCAAAGCCTGACTTTTACATATAATTTAAGATACTTGAAAACGGTGAAATACGGACATGGACCGGGGAATCACGGACATAGAGTCGGCAAATTACGGACATAGCAAACTATGATAGGATAAATACGGACAATTTTTTTTTTTAATTTTTCCCGCCAAAAAATGTTTACGACATTTGAAAGTCATTTGGAAAAGGTTGTGTGTATAGTGTCACTAAAGTAGGCGTATGACGTCATTGATATGGGTGTACCTCATAGCCACATTTGCGGGAAATGACCTGAAAATGGCTAAATGGACCAAAAATAATGAAAATGACACTACTTGTGCAGGGAACACGTTACATCAATGGATGTCCGTATTTTTCCTATGTCCGTGTTTTCCCGGATTGCCCCTACAGTTCCTCCAATAGCATTACTCTGCAGAGTAGCGAATCAGATCTGAATCGCACTTCAAATGTTAATTATGAGCAATTTTGTGTATTTTTGATATGAAGTAAATGTCAGTATTATGAAACTTGCATATTACATTGATTATTTCATAAATTTACCAATGTACAAGACCTACTAAGTAAATTTAAGCTAGAATCTACTAGAGACCCAATCAGTACCAGCCAAACCTCACATGAACTATTTTTGTTTGACCCTCGTTTCTAAGACAAAATTTTGTTCCCTAATGTATTAGTTTATATCAGTTCATAATTCTAACACAGATTTTGATTGAAAGATATTTTAAAAATGTCATAATTAGTATCCAAATTGCAAATCAGATCTGATCCGCCACTTTGCAGGGGAATGCTACGGGAGGACCTGTTAACTGGTATGTACAGTACGGGAGGATCACAGAGTTACAGGCTGCAACTAGGTGATAGTTTACTGCCCCTCATGGTGCTTTTTCAGCTCTTGTGAGATTATGTTCTTAGATTCCTGGAATCTACGCTATCACCATTAGAAATATGAATCAATTTTAAAAGATGACTAATTGTGCATGTCCAGCTGTATAAACAACCTCTAGATCAATAGATGAAGAAGTAGTTGCAAACGATAACTCTTGCAATCTACTGCCGTACCGTCTGTAGCCAGAGTTACGATTCCACTCGTAGGCATTCCCTGCAGAATAGCAATCAGATCTGATTCGCACTTTAGCAGTTAATTGTGAAAGATTTTCTATAGTTTTGAACTAAAATGAGTTAATATTATGAAAATTACAGTAATTATGACATAAATTTACATATGTAGATGACCTGATAAAGTAAATTTTAATCTATAATCAACAATTGATACAGTCAGTGGCAGCCAAATTCAACATGTAAAACTTTATTCATTTTCTGTAAAGGCAAAATATAATTTTCTGAACATTGTACAATAAAATTTGTTTCAGAATTACTAATTTACTAGTTTGTATTACTTTTATAACACTAATATTTTTTTCAGATGGGAAATATTTCAAATATGTCACAATTAACTGCTACAGTGCAAATCCGATCTGATTCGCTAGTCTGCAGAGAACTCAGAAGGCCTATGAGTGGAATTGTAACTCTGCCTACGGACGGTACGGGAGTAGATTGCAAGAGTTAGCATTCGCAACTATTATGAAGAAGAGGAAGTAGAAAAGTGATATCTTCAATTTTCAAAGCCTTCAGGCCAAAGTAGACACTCTTGTAGTCACAGGTTGAAGTAACATACCAAGGCCTATAAATACATTAAATAGACCTAAAAGTATCAATAAGTGGAAAAAAAGTAAGTTAAACTCTTTTTTTACTCCCTGTTATAACACATTAACAAGGTTCCTATGTTTTTTATGGGCTGTACTCGGACAGCCTCGAGACAACAGACTCTCAGTAAAGAATTAACCGCCTATTGCAGAAGTTAGGCAAATGTTACCCTCCGCAATGATGTACATGTATTCTCCGATACGCTATGTCAACGTGTTTTCGAGCTATGGATTAGTTTGTTCCAACAAAGTTCTACATTTGTCTCGAGTAAGAAAACGTTGGGCACATTTTTACTTTTACTTTCCCGGTGACTCATCAGCTGGTAACGTTTCATAGCTTTGCTTACAAGGTAAACAGGTGACTGGCTGGTAACCAGTCAGTGTAACATGACGCTTACGCGTGACACTCCATGAATCTCAACCAATCATAAGCTTAGCGATGACGTCATTGGGAAAACCCATCAACAACTAGACAATATAGCTTCTCAAGAAATGATAGCAATGTTGGTGCGATTGAATTGTCTGTCGTGACTTGTTTTCATGAAATACGTTTACAAAATTTACAAATCATTTTTCGCTCGCCTGCACGAAGTGCATAAGAGCTTATGGCATACCCCCGGTGGCGTCGGCGTCCACAAACTTAACGTTGGGTAAATGTCTTATAACTTCTGTTTCCTTTCATGGAACACCTTGTTATTTCATATATTAATTCCTCAGATGACCCTCTATCATGCTGTAGCAAATCCATGACCCACCACCCAACCCTTACCCCAAGGTCAAGGTCACAAACTTAGCACATTCATAAACTTAACGTTGGGGTAAATTTCATATAACATCTGTTTCCTTTCATGGAACGCCTTGATATTTCATACATGCATTCCTCAGATGACCCTCTATCATGCTGTAGCAAATCCATGACCCACCACCCAACCCTTACCCCAAGGTCAAGGTCACAAACTTAGCACATTCATAAACTTAACGTTGGGGTAAATTTCATATAACATCTGTTTCCTTTCATGGAACGCCTTGATATTTCATACATGCATTCCTCAGATGACCCTCTATCATGCTGTAGCAAATCCATGACCTTACCACAAGGTCAAGGTCACAATCTTAGCACATTCATAAACTTAACGTTGGGATAAATGTCTTATAACATCTGTTTCCTTTCATGGAACACCTTGATATTTCATACATGCATTCCTCAGATTACCCTCTATCATGCTGTAGCAAATCCATGACCCAACACCCAACCATTACCACAAGGTCAAGGTCACAATCTTAGCACATTCATAAACTTAACGTTGGGATAAATGTCTTATAACATCTGTTTCCTTTCATGGAACACCTTGATATTTCATACATGCATTCCTCAGATTACCCTCTATCATACTGTAGCAAATCCATGACCCAACACCCAACCCTTACCACAAGGTCAAGGTCACAATCCTAGCACATTCATAAACTTAATGTTGGGATAAATGTCTTATAACATCTGTTTCATTTCATGGAACACCTTGATATTTCATACATGCATTCCTCAGATTACCCTCTATCATGCTGTAGCACATCCATGACCCACCACCCAACCCTTACCCCAAGGTCAAGGTCACAAACTTAGCATGTTCATAAACTTAACGTTGGGGTAAATGTTGTGTAACTTCTGTTTATTTACAGGGAATGCCTTCATATTTCATACATGTATTCATCTGCTGACCCTCTATCATGCTGTAGCAAATCCATGATCCACCACCCAACCCTTACCCCAAGGTCACAAACTTAGCATGTTCATAAACTTAACGTTGGGGTAAATGTTGTGTGACTTCTGTTTATTTACAGGGAACGCCTTCATATTTCATACATGGATTCATCTGATGATACTCTATCGTGCTATTGCAAATCCATGACCCACCGCCCATCCCTTACCCCAAGGTCAAGGTCATTAACTTAGCACATTCATAAACTTAACATTGGGGTAAATGTCTTATAACATCTGTTACCTTTCATGGAACACCTTGATATTTCATACATGCATTCCTCAGATGACCCTCTATCATGCTGTAGCAAATCCACAACCCACCACCCAGCCCTTACCCCAAGGTCAAGGTCACAAACTTAGCATGTTCATAAACTTAACGTTGGGGTAAATGTTGTGTAACTTCTGTTTATTTACAGGGAACGCTTTGATATTTCATACATGCATTCATCTGATGAAACTCTATCGTGCTATAGTGAATCCATGATCCACCGCCCACCCCAAATGTCTTGTAACATCAGTGGGTGGCAGGTGGGAGCATGCGATGGGTAATTTAACGATCGGGGTTCATCCTTACCGGAATCCCGACTGGAGACCTGGTTTGGCCCTCACATACGTCTTTGGCATTTTGTATGTGACAGTTGAATCTGGTTATACCCCTTATAAAAGTAATCCTACCGGTATTACTTTTAAATAGGGGAAGGGGCCAAGTGACTTTGGTGCAGTATGGACCTGGCACCAGGTCAAGTTATTCTAATTTCAGGGCTGAATATGTTGTATCTCGATGTAAATATTCCGTTCTGATTTTGGGATTTTCCCCCCAATGCAGCAGGTTAAAACAGGATCGAACCTGTTTGCCCGGCCTTACATGACCTTAGCTGTTGATAGGCCGTTAAACACCAATAAACAAACAAACTTGTAACATCTGTTTCCTTTCATGGAACACCTTGATATTTCATACATGCATTCCTCAGATGACCCTCTATCATGCTGTAGCAAACCCACAACCCACCACCCAACCCTTACCCCAGGGTCAAGGTCACAAACTTAGCACGTTCATAAACTTAACGTTGGGTTAAATGTTGTTTAACTTCTGTTTATTTACAGGGAACGCTTTGATATTTCATACATGCATTCATCTGATGATCCTCTATTGTGCTGCAGTAAATCCATGACCCACCCCTCCCCCACCCCTTTCCCCAATGTCACAAACTTAGCACATGCATACATGCATTCCTCATGTGAATAGCTATCATGCTGTAGAAAATCACCAACTTAGTGCGTTCATAAACTTAACGTTGGGTTAAATTTTGTTTTACTTCTGTTTTCAGGGAGCGCATTGGTATTTCATACATGCATTCTTATGCAACTGTGCCAAGTTTGAGTGAAGGCTGCCAACAGGCGAGCTTCGTTGTCTTCTGACAACTCTTGTTTATAAATAAAGTCACAAGCTGACAAAATATTCAGAGTACATGTGGAATATATAATTCTGACGTCATTTACGGAAAATATGACATTTTCTGTACATATATTTCATGAAATGACGCAAATGTCCGAAGTCACATGGCGTGTCTCATATATGTTTGACTATTTCAGAATGTCTCCTCCCTACTGCACCGGTGTTTCAGGAGTTCAGGTTTCACCAGAAACCTATCCACAGCCAGCTCATTCAAGGTAAATACACCGAGCTGTGTTTCCAGGGAACACCAACTCAGTCCTGAAGAAAAGTGTATAGAACAGGGGCCCGTTTCACTAAACTTTGTACGACTAAAATGTTCGTAAGTGCAAATTTAGGATTATCTGGAAATTTCAATTGATGGATTTACATTTATTGAGCATAGGCTGCACATGCAGCCTATGCTCAATAAATGTAAATCCAATAATTGTTTACAAGAAAACATTGTTAATGTGAAATTTACAGACTATGATAATGTTGCACTTACGAACATTTAGTTGTACAAAGTTTAGTGAAACGGCCCCCAGTACTGGACAGTGGTGCTTTTTCGTAGCAATACAGATAAAACAGAACTTCTTATAACTTGGTAACGCGCATGCTTCTCACCAATGTGACCCCGGGTTCGATCCTCAGCCGGGTCAATATGTGAGATGGTATGGTGGTCGCCAGATAGGACAAGTGGGTTTTCTCCGGGTACTACGGTTTCCTCCCACATTAACCCTTTCAACACCACAGACGTGTATAGTGGTATTGGCAAAAAGTGTAGATCCAGATGAGCCGGCTTGTGACGAGTCGTCTCATCAGGATCTGCACTTTTTACTTGCACAAGTAATTTTCATATTTTTAAAAACAAAAACACTCCCTTTTCATAAATGGACTAGTTTAAAAATCATTTTGTGACGGTTGACTTGGTTGCAAAATTAACATATCAAAATCCATTCCAGTTACTGAGGGGTGAAAGGGTTAATGGCCATCTTTACGCTTTCTTCTGTGCCAACGAAAGCATTTGTATAAGTGTTCTTGCACTTGTTTCAACTTTGTAATCACTGTTTACACTAGAACTCCCTATGTTGGATATCAGGAAACCCAATACAAAGTTCTTCCTCAGTGGGTTGAGAGTGGTTCTATGAAAAAACAAACTGTGTATGCTATTTTACACTATTTACTATTTACTGGTGAAGTAGTATGAAAATTGATTTGGAACTTATCTGAGTTTTAAATCTGTTCATGATTTTACACTAATAAGTTTAATAAGAGTGTTTTTGTCGAGCCCGCTTGCGTAAAGCGAGCAATCCATTGTCGGAACCTGAGACAATGTCGCCCTTGACATGCAGTGGGCCTCACTATCGTTAGAACAAGCTGTGCCCAAGAGTCGTCCGCCGCCCATACTGCGTGGATACATAATACTCCCGTTTTCAAAAGGGCGTATAAAAAAAATATGACGCCATACCCACCCGTCCCCAACTAGCACATTTGCGACATATCATTTTCAGTCTAGCTGCTCACCTGATGGTGTTTACAATCATCAGTCGGTAATCCAGTTTCACGTGCAAAGTGTGACCGACATTTAGAGTTCGGCGGAAATTAACATATCAAAACCACGGTATGTAGTCGCTCACGTCATCGCAGATAAATTGATAATTACGCATTAGCTTGACATGGTGCATTGTTTGATTTCTTGATAAAGCAAGATTTGGCAGCACATGACGAAGATTCTCCTATTTTGTCAAAATATGTTCTGTAATGAAATACCAATGTAATCATGTTTTATTTTCATGTTTTCTTTTCTGAGTTACATTTGTTTATTTCTTAATAAAATAGGTTTGGCAACACATGATAATCGTCTCCTTGTTTGATTTCTTGATAAAGCAAGAATTGGCAGCACATGAGAATCGTCTCGTAAGACGATTCTCCTATTTTGTCAAAATATGTTTTGTAAAGAAATACCAATATAATCATGTTTTCTTTTCACATTTCTTGATTTCTTAATAAAATAGGTTTGGCAACACATGAGAATCGTCTCCTTAGACGATTATAATGTTTTGTAAAAAAAAAAATATTTATGCTTTTTGTCACATTTGATTTATTTCTTAATAATAACACGGTTTTGGCAGCACATTAGAATAGGAATGGAATGGTGCTTAACGGCCCATCAACACGAAAGAGTATCATTTAGGGCCAAGCAATGTAGATGAAAAATGGATACACATTAGAATAGTCTCCTAAGGCAACACCATTTATACCTTGTACGAATAATAGCATTATTGTTGAGCCTGCTTGCGGAAAGCGAGACATATTGATCACAATGGCGTCCGTCCGTATTTTTAATTGTTGACAGTATTATCACCAAAAACTGGCGATGCGACATGGAATGAAATGTCGAACCTAGCGCATAGTCATTGGGGAAACTGTTAGCCCGGGCAAACAATTGACACATTCAGAAATAAACGATTTAATTTGTGTTTCTCGAGTCGGCTTCCATATGGTGGAGAGGAAATACGATTGATTACACACTGTGAAAATCTCATTGGAACGTAAATGTCAATTGTCACGTACACCATTTCAGCTTACCGCCGTTACGTCAGGTTTCAGCTTACCGCCGTTACGTCAGGGCCGTAGTGGCCACCACAGCAGCATGGTGCTGCCGTGGCATTATTTTGGCCTGTTTTTCGTCAGCTTCATGCGTTGAACATCCAATAACAACGCAATAAGCTATTTATAATCATCGTCCGTCTTTATTTCTGTATAACAGAAGTTATGTATTTAAATGTAAGCATAATCCATGATCCGACGGTGACTTTAGAATGTAGGAAATGTGATTTTGAGGGTCTAAGTGGAATTTTTCCCGGTAAAAAGGCTGCCGTGGCATTATTTTACACACCGCTACGGGCCTGAAGTATGTATGGTTAGGGGCATTTCTTTCCTTCATTTATAAGGGATGTGTTGTGGCTAGGGGTTAGAACATCTGACTTCCAATCTGTAGGTTGTGGGTTCAAACATCGTCTTATGCATCAAAAATACTTTCATAGACTAATAGCAACTTTCACGAGGAGGTCCAAAGATCTATTATATGTATAAAATTCTGATGTGTAAAGGTCCGAAATTGAAAATGGAAGGTTGAATTCAGCATTGTGAGGGTTAAATGACGATCGGAAAATGACCACTGTACAGGTATTATTCCGTGCCGGATCGGCACGAACGCGCTATAAACATTCGTGATGATCCGTGGCGGACGTATTGGATTGTCCGTCGCGGACCAACAATCCTGTCCGCGACGAATGTCAGAAATTTCGTCACGGCGCGCGTGAAAATAGCAATTCCGTCATCAATAAGGACCAGCACGACTCGCGGATTTTGATTTCTTCGCCTGTACTGTACTTCGCTGTACTGTATGTCAAGGTCAAATGACTTAGATGTTTGCGTTAAAGTTTCTGTCAAAATTTGCGTTACAGTTTTCACATACCTACTGTAACCGTAATTTAGATTTGCTTGAAACTTTGTATGCTTATTGAACATCAAACTTCAAATAAATACACTCTGAGACCATCAAATGCCTTTAGTGGCAATTTAAATTTATGCAGTGTGCAAAGGGTTGAGGAAGTTTTTAACGTAAAGTTACATTTCTTTTCTTTTCAAGGACCTGCTTATTTTAGTAGGTTTTGGCCATCTGGCTGGACGCTGAACGCCTAATTTTGACTGACGGCTGAGAAGAGAAAAGGGTGTATGGGTGGTCACCTGAGAACAGTTACATGACGATGCATGTGACGTACATTTAGTCACTGTAGGCTTAGTGCTGTCAACAAAATGATTACCGTAATAACCCTAAATATTGACACACCATTGGGGGGAGGGGTGGACATGTAGATTTTCCCTTGTCCGCCAGAAGCTTCGACCATAACTTTCTTACCATTATTTTATTGTGTATTACAGAGTCGTGATGTTGAGGTTACACTCACAGACTCCCCCGCCCAGAAGCCGGCAGTGGACAGTCTGAAGTTCGGCCACCACTTCAGTGACCACATGTTGGAGGTATGGTGGACGGAGGAGCAGGGCTGGAGCAAGCCAATCATCTCCCCGTTACACAACTTCTCCATGCATCCAGCCGCCAAATGCTACCACTACGCTGTCGAGGTAGGTGAACTATAGAGATCCGTCTACTGTTTTGTATCTAAAGAGTATTATGCCCCCATATTTTCAAATTCAATGCTTATTTTACTTTTACAAATGAAATATTGATTTTCTTCCTTCTGAAATGATAATTATTTTTATTTTTTTGGAAAATTCACTTATTTGAGCTGCAAAAAGCAAACGCTTTTTGCAGCTCAACTAAGTAACTTTTAATCTTTATGACAGTATTTTCAATACTCAATTTGAAAATCAATGTGTATTTTCACATTGCTGTGAGCATTTTGTATTCCCACTTTTGATAAGCAATGCGTATTCTGCTAAAATAAGTGTTTAAAATACGTCAATACGCATCTTATCTGGAGCTCTGGGCAAGGTTAGGAAATGCGTAGGAATGGCTCATAGAGCCGTGCCTGATAAACTTGATAGCAACAGACACTAGGCTGCTATTCTAGTGTTGGTATTGGGGGAGACATATGTTTTTGTCTGAAAAACAATCCTCTAGTTACAATTATTCGTAATCCTATTTTAAGGGAAGGGGCCAAGTGACTTGGTGTGGTATGGACCTGGCACCAGGTCAGGTTATTCTAATTTCAGGGCTGAATATATTTTTTCTCGATGTAAATATTCCATTCCGATTTTAGGATTTTCCCCCCAATGCAGCAGGTTAAAACGATATCAAACCCGTTTGCCCGGCCTTACATGACCTTAGATGTTGATAGGCCGATAAACACCAATAAACAAACACAACTCAGTAGTCACAGGATGTACTTTCTTGAGGAAATATAGGAAAAATAAATCATAACATGTTCAAATATTTTGCTAACTGTCCATCGGTGTTCAGCATGAAATAGGCTAACACTAGAGATCTCTTTCCTAATATTTGCAAACAGTGTAGATCATGAGCGAGCCGTCTCATGAAGATCTGCACTATTTGTGGATCATATTTTTTAATATTTACAAAATAACCCCCTTTTCTGCATAATGGAACAGTCTCAAACTTAACATGAGGTCGTGCATGTCCAGGGCTCCAGATAAGGAATCAGTAATAATTAATTAAGTATTGTCACTCTATCATTTCTGAAGCAATTGGGTATTTCAAAATTTTATTACATTAACACATTAACAAACAGCAATTATTGAATAGTTTGCTTCGAAATGAAAACATATCTTGGCATTTCATTAGAATTGTCGCCTTGGAGACAATTCTAATGAAATACCAAGATGTGTTTTCATTGAAAATAAGAAAAATATGCTATATTTGTGGTCTGTTTATTGTTTTCTGCAGCATGATAAAGGTACCATAACATTTTTATTGCTTTTTGATACTCGCTACTTCTGATTTCAATTGTGTTTTTGGCAATTTTAATTGGGTATTTAAGCAATACGCAGCTTATCTGGAGCTCTGCATGTCATATACTTAGGAGTGAAAGGGTTAATAGTCAATATCTGTAGTTTTAAACATGTAGAAAACAAACACATTTGTAGTCATTGTTTAGTCACTTTATTGTTTGAATAAAGTGACTAAACAAGTCTACAAATTTACAATGACTAAACAATGACTACAAATGTTTTGTTTTCTATACATCTAAAACAGTATATTATACCACCCTATCATCAAGCCGACGGCATGTGGTCAATATTACACCTAATTTACTCAATCCTGCTATACCACTGAACCATGGTTTCAGTTCAGTCCATTCTGCTTTCAGTTATTCGAGGGAATGAAGGCTTTTCGAGGAGACGACAATAAAATCCGACTGTTTCGACCAATGGACAACATGAGGCGAATGCTGGCCACCGCAGAAAGGACTTGTCTACCCGTAAGTACCACATAACCCTTTTGCCCTCAAGTAACTGTATCCCAATGTTTTTTATGCCCCGTGGAGCCGGGACCACCTCAGTGGCCTATTTCACCAACATGGCAAAGTATACATATCTAGCAAAGTATACAGAGCTGCCAACTGTTACGATTTTTCCGTATTTGTTCCGGAAAATACGTTAGAAATACGGAAGTACAGACAACAATTAAAAAGTACGATTTTTAAAACAATCAGCGCGGGAATATCTGGAAATAATAATTTTGTTTCACAATTCTGCCAATAAATCCTATTTTTTTTATTTACCCATAATCATACTCGCCTAGGCGCTTACCATGTCAATTCTTGTGTAGTAATAGTAGTTTCAAGCGCTCTGCGATATTGATTTATTCATCACGTAAATTCATAAAATGTCTGCTCCAAAGCCGCTTTGGAGCAGACATTTTATGAATTTACGTGGCAAAGCGTGCAGCCAACAAATTTGGGTATTTTTTATCGAAAGAAGTTAGGAGAACACATATGTTCATCAATGATTACAGCGAGACATGGCCCCATTTGGTCCTGTCAAAGCGCCGTGATGAATTTGCTTCTTGCAAGCAGTGTAATTGTGATTTTTTGGTTGGTAATGGTGGCGGAGACGAGGGCCAAGGCTCTAAAAAATTTACTTCATGCATATAAGTGAGTACTGATTTGTGTTCCGGAAAAGATATGTGGCGTTCCTGAAAATAGCCCCTTTTTCTTTCCATGTTCCTCATGTGACCGACATGGGGTTGGCAGCTCTGAGTATACTGTGAGGGAGAAATTTTCAATTTAAGGATAAATTTATTATGCCCCCGCCACCGAATGGTGAGGGGGGCATATAGTGTTACCGGCGTCCGTACGTACGTACGTCCCGAAACCTTAACGCTGGGTAAATGGCTTATAATTTCTGTTTCCTTGCTCGGATCTGCTTCACATTTCACACACGCATTGCTCCAATGGTCCTCTACCGCCCTGTGACAAATCCACATTCGTCCCGCCCCCGCTAAGCCCAGGGTCAAGGTCACAGACTTGGTGCTTTCGAAACCTTAACGCTGGCTAAATGGCTTATAATTTCTGTTTCCTTGCTCGGATCTGCTTCACATTTCACACACGCATTGCTCCAATGGTCCTCTACCGCCCTGTGACAAATCCATATTCGTCCCGCCCCCGCTAAGCCCAGGGTCAAGGTCACAGACTTGGTGCTTTCGAAACCTTAACGCTCGGTAAATAGCTTATAATTTCTGTTTCCTTGCTCGGATCTGCTTCACATTTCACACACGCATTGCTCCAATGGTCCTCTACCGCCCTGTGACAAATCCACACTTCGTCCCGCCCCCGCTAAGCCCAGGGTCAAGGTCACAGACTTGGTGCTTTCGAAACCTTAACGCTGGGTAAATGGCTTATAATTTCTGTTTCCTTGCTCGGATCTGCTTCACATTTCACACACGCATTGCTCCAATGGTCCTCTACCGCACTGTGACAATCCACATTTCGTCCCGCCCCCCGCTAATAAGCCCAGGGTCAAGGTCACAGACTTGGTGCTTTCGAAACCTTAAACGCTGGGTAAATGGCTTATAATTTCTGTTTCCTTGCTCGGATCTGCTTCACATTTCACACACGCATTGCTCCAATGGTCCTCTACCGCACTGTGACAAATCCACATTCGTCCCGCCCCCGCTAAGCCCAGGGTCAAGGTCACAGACTTGGTGCTTTCGAAACCTTAACGCTGGGTAAATGGCTTATAATTTCTGTTTCCTTGCTCGGATCTGCTTCACATTTCACACACGCATTGCTCCAATGGTCCTCTACCGCCTGTGACAAATCCACATTTGTCCCGCCCCCGCTAAGCCCAGGGTCAAGGTCACAGACTTGGTGCGTTCGAAACCTTAACGCTGGGTAAATGACTTATAATTTCTGTTTCCTTGCTCGGATCTGCTTCACATTTCACACACGCATTGCTCCAATGGTCCCTCTACCGCCCTGTGAAAAATCAACATTCGTCCCGCCCCCGCTAAGCCCAGGGTCAAGGTCACAGACTTGGTGCTTTCGAAACCTTAACGCTCGGGTAAATGGCTTATAATTTCTGTTTCCTTGCTCGGATCTGCTTCACATTTCACACACGCATTGCTCCAATGGTCCTCTACCGCCCTGTGACAAATCCACATTCGTCCCGCCCCCGCTAAGCCCAGGGTCAAGGTCACAGTCTTGGTGCTTTCGAAACCTTAACGCTGGGTAAATGGCTTATAATTTCTGTTTCCTTGCTCGGATCTGCTTCACATTTCACACGCTTGCTCCAATGGTCCTCTACCGCTCCTGTGATCCGCATTACATTCGTCCCAGCCCCGCTAAGCCCAGGGTCAAGGTCACAGACTTGGTGCGTTCGAAACCTTAACGCTCGGGTAAATGGCTTATAATCAAATATGCCTCGTTTTCTTTGGCTGCCAGCGGGGGCATTCGTGTGCCGACAGGCCACATTTCTAGTTAATTTTTATTATACCGAATTTATTACATTATCACAGCCAAAATGGGCATAATGTAATAAATTCAGTCTAATAATTCTGCATACTTTTTATCATCAAATATATGCAGTCGTTAGTTCTATATTAAATAATGCATTTTTAAAAATAAATAGAGGATATTCATATTTTTTGCAACAAATATGACATTCATCGAGTGGTGTGAAATGTCCATATTTCAAGTGAAATATGGACATTTCACACCACGAGATGAACATATATGTCATATTTGTTGCAAAAATATGAATATTCTATTTATTATATACCGCTCCATGGAAATTAGCAGTTTTTTAGACTGTATAAGGTAATGAATGTGTATTTTCAGCCGGCACTGCAGATGCGCGTTATGAATATAGATAGCGGAATTAGTCGTTTTTTCACCGAAGTTGTTTATTTCATTGATGAGAACATATGACTTTTATTTACATCGTATAACTATGTATTTCATGGGAAGGTATATAATAAATGATTACTCCCTCAAAGTATACTTTGCTAGATAAGTATGCTTTGTAATTTTGATGAAATCGGTTACAGGCATATAGTGCTTGGTCTGTGTATCCATCCGTGAGTCTGAAATCTGCCACTGGGTACACTTGTGTGCCGACATGCCACAATTGTTTGTTAGTATGATATTTCTGACCAGATATCAGAGTTCCAGATAAGGTGCATGTTGGTGTATTTTACCCAATTATTTTAGCTAAATACGCATTGATTATTAAAAGTGGGAGTACAAAATACGCACAGCAATGTGAAAATACGCATTGCTTTTCAAATTGAGTAGTGAAAATACTGTCATAAAGTTGAAAATTCACTTAGTTCAGCTGCAAAAAGCAAACAGTGTTTGCTTTTTGCAGCTCAATTAAGTGAATGTTTAAATTTATTATATTTTTGTATCATTTGTTCACTATTTAGCAATGAAAAAAAATCAATAATCCATTTGTAAAAGTAAAATACGCAATGCTTTTGAAATCAGGGGTTACAGTACGCTTTAGACACAAAGGTTATCTGGAGCTTGAGATATGTATAGCTTGGTATTGAAGTCCGGTGCTGCAGCCCCTAAAAAAGTGAACATTGCTATTTAGCGGATGCCCCATTCAATCAATCACTATTGATCTCAACAAATACGTTTTAAAATCAAGAAACCAGTCATTCTGGCTGATTAATAGTTACAATATTTCACCTACGATAGCCATCGAGGGGAGAATATCACAGTGAGGTAGCAATTTTGTTTCTAGCTGATTAAATACAATTCCATCTTGTACCAAATCTTTCAGGCATTTGATGCTAATGAGTTGGTGACGTTGATCAAGCAGTTGGTTGCCATAGATGCTGACTGGGTGCCCAAGGCCACACCCGATATGCCCAGTGCCATGTATATACGGCCAACATTTATTGGCACTGAGGTATGTATGAGAAATAAAAATGTGATATTTAAAATGGTATTCTAAGGATAAATTTGTTTTCTGTTTAAATGCAGTGTGTCACAGAAGGTGTTTCAGACATTCAGAAGTTGTGTTTTTATGCCTCGGTCTCAGTCGGCCACGATGCATATTGTGTTTGTATGGTGTCCATGGCTCCAGTTAAGATGTTCGCCGGCTATGCCACTGTGGGCATTTGTGTGCTGATGGGTCACATTTTCTTGTTGCAATTGACATATATCAGCAATACACACTATTTTATTTGATCAAAGACTAAATGTTTGTGTTTTATTCTACTGTATCAATTTGATAGACCAATAGGCAGGGGAAAGACTGTGGTAATGTATTTCTGCTGTTGCAGTACCTGGAATCATGTGATACAAAACACTTTTTATGCGCCATGCGGTTTCACTAAACTTTGTACGACTAAAATGTTCGTAAGTGAAAATTTAGGATCTTCTGGAAGATTCAATTGATAGTTTTACATTTATTGAGCATGCAAATGCAGCTTATGCTCAATAAATGTAAATCCAATAATTGTTTGCAAGAAAACATTGTCATAATTTTGCAATTACGAACATTTTTGTACGAAGTTTAGTAAACGGCCCTCTGGTCGCAGTAGGGCAGGGAGGCAATGTTTGGAATGTTTGTCCATGTGTTTTTTGTTGTAAAAAATATGAAAATTACTAGCAAAAGTGCAGATTCTGATGAGACTGCTCGTTACAAGCCGGCTCATCTGGATCTGCACTGTTTGCTCGTGGGTCCAGTGAATAATTTTACGGTCTCCAATCTGCCACTGGGGGCATTTGTGTGCTGACATAGGCCACATTTTCTTTGGGTTTATTGTGTGAAATGATAATACTATCAGAGCTCCAGATAAGCTGTGTGTCTAAAGGGTGTTGTTCCCCCTGATTTAAAATTAAATGTGTATTTTATTTTTAAAAATGGGTTATTCACTTTCTTCATTATTAAAGAGGGAACAAATTATCAAAAAACATAAAACAAATTCAAACATTCACTTCTTTGAGTGTATTGTTACTTATTCACTTATTATGCCCCCGCCACCGAATGGTGACGGGGGCATATAGCGTTACCGGCGTCCATACGCACGTACGTACGGACGTACGTCCCGAAACCTTAACGCTGGGTAAATGGCTTATAATTTCTGTTTCCTTGCTCAGATCTGCTTCACATTTCACACACGCATTGCTCCAATGGTCCTCTACCGCCCTGTGACAAATCCACATTTGTCCCGCCCCCGCTAAGCCCAGGGTCAAGGTCACAGACTTGGTGCGTTCGAAACCTTAATGCTGGGTAAATGGCTTATAATTTCTGTTTCCTTCCTCGGATCTGCTTCACGTTGCACACACACATTGCTCCAATGGTCCTCTACCGCCCTGTGACAAATCCACATTCGTCCAGCCCCCGCTAAGCCCAGGGTCAAGGTCACAGACTTGGTGCGTTCGAAACCTTAATGCTGGGTAAATGGCTTATAATTTCTGTTTCCTTGCTCGGATCTGCTTCACATTGCACACACGCATTGCTCCAATGGTCCTCTACCGCCCTGTGACAAATCCACATTCGTCCCGCCCCCGCTAAGCCAGTCAGGGTCAAGGTCACAGACTTGGTGCGTTTCGAAACCTTAATGCTGGGTAAATGGCTTATAATTTCTGTTTCCTTGCTCGGATCTGCTTCACATTGCACACACGCATTGCTCCAATGGTCCTCTACCGCCCTGTGACAAATCCACATTCGTCCAGCCCCAGCTACGCCCAGGGTCAAGTTCACAGACTTGGTGCGTTCGAAACCTTAACGCTGGGTAAATGGCTTATAATTTCTGTTTCCTTGCTCGGATCTGCTTCACATTGCACACACGCATTGCTCCAATGGTCCTCTACCGCCCTGTGACAAATCCACATTCGTCCCGCCCCCGCTAAGCCCAGGGTCAAGGTCACAGACTTGGTGCGTTCGAAACCTTAATGCTGGGTAAATGGCTTATAATGTCTGTTTCCTTGCTCGGATCTGCTTCACATTTCACACACACATTGCTCCAATGGTCCTCTACCGCCCTGTGACAAATCCACATTTGTCCCGCCCCCGCTAAGCCCAGGTTGAAGGTCACAGACTTGGTGCGTTCCAAACCTTAACGCTTTGGTAAATGCCTTATAATTTCTGTTTCCTTGCTCCGATCTGCTTCACATTTCACACACGCATTGCTCCAATGGTCCTCTGCCACCCGGTGACAAATCCACATTCGTGCCGCCCCCGCTAAGCCCAGGGTCAAGGTCACAGACTTGGTGCGTTCGAAACCTTAACGCTGGGTAAATGCCTTATAATTTCTGTTTCCTTGCTCGGATCTGCTTCACATTTCACACACGCATTGCTCCAATGGTCCTCTGCCACCCTGTGACAAATCCACATTCGTCCCGCCCCCGCTAAGCCCATGGGCAAGGTCACAGACTTGGTGCGTTCGAAACCTTAACGCTCGGGTAAATGGCTTATAATTTATGTTTCCTTGCTCGGATCTGCTTCACATTTCACACATGCATTTCTCCAATGGTCCTCTGCCACCCTGTGACAAATCCACATTCAAATATGCCTTGTTTTCTTTGGCTGCCAGCGGGGGCATTCGTGTGCCGACACATTTCTAGTTTATACTGTAATAAATCAACGTTATTACAGTACTGCACTACTCAATCTGAAAATCAATTTGTATTTTCACATTGCTGTGAGTATTTTGTACTCCCACTGTTGATATTCAATATCGTAAATATTCTGCTAAAATAAGTGCGTAAAATATGCCAATAGGTAGAAATGGGTTTCTAGTGCAGACAAATGAATTTACAGTGGAACCTCTCTAAACCAGACAGCCCAGGGTACCACAGTACTTACAGCCCCTGTTATCTGTTGCAGCCAACGTTGGGCGTTTCAAAGTCATCAGAAGCCGTGCTGTTTGTCCTGGTGGGGCCGGTCGGGCCCTATTATCCCACCGGAATGGCCCCTATAAAGCTGCTCGCTGACCCCAAGTATACACGGGCGTGCCCCGGTGGTGCGGGCGGATTCAAAATGGGATCGTGAGTAATCGGAGTATTTGAATTTCAGTAGCCGATTTCACCAAAATTTATATTAAGCATATTTATCTAGCTATATAAAGTATACTTTGAGGGAGTAATCATTTATTTTTGCCGAAATGCATTATTTCATATAGAACTAGCGACTGCATATATTTGGTGATTAAAAGTATGCAGAATTATTATACTGAATTTATTACTTTATCACAGCCAAAATGGCTGTTGTAATGTAATAAATTCAGTATAATAAAAAAATAATATATTTATCCTTAAATTGAAAATTTCTTCCTCAAAGTGTACTTAGCAAGATAAGTATACTTTGCAATTTTGGTGAAATAGGCTACAGAAGTGCCCTATATCTGATATTGTGAAAAGAAAATAGATTTTATGTTGATTACAGAGCTCCAGATAAGCTTTGTGTCTAAAGCACAATGAGACGATTCTAAAGAACTCCCAATTTGCCATTTTTGGTGAAGAAATAACAAAATTCACCCCAAAGTTGATCAAAATACGCACCTTAACTGGAGCTCTGTATATATCGATACAGTATAGACAGCTGTTTAATATAGATATATCGATATTCGTTTCTAGCAATGACACCTCTGATTGTAGTACATTTACTAATACACAAATCCATGCTGCCCTTAATATGACCGTGACCATTTGACCTTCACAACTATTGTTAAACACTTAGAGGGTTTGTGTAAGTTCGTCGGAGTTACTAAATTCTGTCTTATTCCTTGAAGTATTACTTTAATATTTCAGTACATCAGACTTTTGCACAAATGCCATACATACACGCACGCACGCACGCACGCACGCACGCACGCGCACGCACGCACGCACGCACGCACGCACGCACGCACGCACGCACGCACGCACGCACGCACGCACGCACACACGCACACACACGCACACACACACACATGCTGCTCTTAATATGACATTGACCTGCACAACTATGCTTACACACTTGGTACTTTTGGTTTGCCGGAGTTTCTCAAATCTGCCACTGTTGGTATTTGTTTGCCGACAAGCAGAGCTCCAGATAAGCTGCGTATTTGCGTAAATACACAATTAAAATTGCCAAAAACCCAATTGAAATCAGACGTAGCGAGTATCAAAAAGCAATAACAAATCTGTGGTACCTTTATCATGCTACAGAAAACAATAAACAGACCACAAATATAGCATAATTTTCTTAGTTTCCGTGAAAACACATCTTGGTATTACAATTCTAATGAAATACCAAGACATGTTTTCATTTCGAAGCAAACTGTTCAATAATTGCTGTCTGTTGATGTGTAAACAGTAGTGTGATTTTATTTTACCGAATTAAAATATTGAAATACCCAATTGCTTCAGAAATGATTGAGTGACAATACTCAATTACTAATTCCTTATCTGGAGCCCTGCCGACAAGCCACATTTTCTTGTCACCTTTGACTGCCCCATCACCTGGAAGTATTAATTTCCCCTAACCTGGAAATCCACCATCACTTGTAACCACAGTTTGAAGTAATGGACCGAGGTCTATAAATACATTAAGTATGCCTAAAAGCATCAATAAATGAAGAAAAAAAAGCTAAATTTTTTTTTTACTCCCTCGTCGTCCGGCGTCCGTTGTCCGTGAACATTTTCAAACGTCTTCTCCTCGGTAACCATTGGGCCTATAGTCACCAAACTTCATGGTCATGGTCCTTAGGTAGGGGGATTACAAAATTGTTAAAATGACGTCATTATGTAATCCAAGATGGCCGCCGTCTAAAAATAGCATAAATTCTTAAGAAATCTTCTTCTCATGAGCCAGCCGGATTTCGACGAAACTTGGTAGGAATGATCGATGTACAATGCTCTTTTAAAGTTGTTAAAATGGTGACCCCGGGGTCAAAAATGGGCATGGCCCGTGGGGTCAAATTTTATTTTTGCCAAATTTTTGTCGAAATTGGATGGTCATGTCATCCAAGATGGCCGCCGAAAGGTCAAAAGGTCGTTCTTTTATTAGAGATTTCAAAATTCTTCTTCACACAAATCGCTTGGCCCATGGTGGCCAAACTTCACAGTTATGGTCCATGGGTGAAGCCTTTTCAGATTTGTTAAAACGGAGGTCGTCGCTAATCCAAGGTGGCCGCCGTCTAAAAATAGCACAAATTCTTAAAAAATCTTCTTCTCATGAACCGCCAGCCGGATTTCGACGAAACTTGGTAGGAATGATCGATGTACAATGCTCTTTCAAAGTTGTTAAAATGGTGACTCCAGGGTCAAAAATGGGCGTGGCCCGTGGGGTCAAATTGGGGTCAAATTTTATTTTTGACCGAATATGGTCATGTCATATATCAAATCGAGGGTATCAACGAGGCGATCACTCTGGTGCATTATTTGTCGAAATCGGATTGTTATGTCATCCAAGATGGCTGCCGAAAGGTCAAAAGGTCGTTCTTTTATTAGAGATTTCAAAATTCTTCTTCACATGAACCGCTTGGCCCATGGTAGCCAAACTTAAAAGTTATGGTCCATGGGCGAAGCCTTTTCAGATTTGTTAAAATGGAGGTTGTCGCGTGACACGTGTATTCTTGTACATTCTGAAATCCCTATAATTGTATATTTGTGATGTGTGGTACTGTGTTGTATTGTTGTGCGTATTATTGGTTTCACATCCCTGTGATTCCACATACCTGTGATTTCACACACCTGTGGTTTTTGCACACCTGTGGTTTGGCATGTACATTTGCCATGTACAATGTGCGTGTAATAAGGGGGCTTATGTTGTATTGGTGGAGATACGTTTATGCGTGTCCTATTTGCGGATTTTAATATACGTCTATTTTATGAGCAATGTTTTACTGATGTCACGCCATATTTGCCACAGACTATGCATGTGTGTGAGAGAACTCGTTGACTGCGTGTGCTGGTTTCGCTAGGGAAAAGATACCTTTTAGTATTACGGATGTCCACTGTCCGTGCCAGCCGTAGTTTGTCCGCGTGTCAGTGTTTCACCATATAAGGGACCTTCTGTAGGTGAAGCCAGTATACAGCGCAGACCATACCATGGTCTGCCCTGTTATGTATGCTACGGGTTAGTGTTTCATCATAGCCTGGTACTGGCCAACACGGATATATCAGATCCCATAATGGTGATGTTTGTGTCGTGATATTTCCGTAAATGACCACGATATTTGAGTTTAGTATGTGCTACACTCTCATTTGAGTGTATAGCCGTAGGACCGTTATGGAGGGGTTTGGCGGGGCCAAGAAGCGCACCTTCGCATTGTCGAGACCAGTCAAGTAGATTTCGGATTATGAGATCTGGGTCTATAGTGTGCAGATTTATGGTAGTGTGGGGTATACCATGTTGGATGGTATTTATTCCACGAGGGCGGTACACTGGTTTAGTTGAATTTAAGGCGTGGGAACATATATTTATGCCAAATATAACCCACGGGTGACATGGCAAAAGCCATGGTTTTGTAGTATTTATGTGAGATGTCGTACGAGGGGTAGGCATATCCATTATTCCGTGCATGGTTTCACTGGTGCGTATATAAGCGATGTCTCGCTATGTGTTGGCGGGACATATATTCTGGTTACAGAAGACTAGTACTGTATTCACCAGTGACACGGAGGATTTTGGTATGTACCTAGAACATTTTATTTCAGCTGTGATTGCCGTTGCTCGATTCCCGTTTTAGTCTGTTGTGCATCCTGTCTGTCTGTCTGTGCGTATTCGTCCAGTAATTGGAGATTCATTTCATTTTTGTAGCCTCTTGAGAACGCTCCAGCGAGCCACATTGGACGTTTTGGTCCACTCGTTTGAGGGCAGACCCCAGTCAGTGCAGAGTATCGGGTCGTCCGAGTGTCCGTACGTCTGTCTGGCGCAGTGTGTGTAGCAGCTCCGGGTACAGGCCTGTATAGAGCAGTGTGTGATAGCTACCTCGCGTTCAGCAGACAGTCACAGCCATAGTTTAGTGAAGTGAAACGCCATACACACATATCATATCATTATACTACCACCGAGTTGAATGTCACCTAAGTGAAACTTTTCCCGGCGTCTTAGCCGACGTGATAATCGCCATTTGTATTATATCGGAACTTTACATCCGGTCTACACTTCAGGTATTACAACCCATTGATTCACCATGGATACTTTACATCGGTCTACCACATCCGGGTTGCTACAGTCGAGTGATACCATAGGAACTTTACATCTGGTCCACCATTTCCGGAGATAATACTACCTGTGGAACTTTACTTCCGGGAACCAGCTTCCGGAACATTATCGTTATTGACTATCATGTGATGTAACCACATCCGGCTTTGACTTTGACATTCATACTTTGGATAAATATATTGCATAGGCAATACACATGTATACTTTGATAGTGTATGGTAATACTCCTATCATGGCATATCATGGCTAAAGGATTGTAGTAAGACTACATATATTGTTTATGGATTAATCCACTTGAAGTTGGATTATAGCCATATTGTTGACTAGACCTCATATTGCGGGTGAGGCAGACCTTGGGACCTTGATACTCAGAGGTTACACTATCTATTGAGATACGCCAGCACTGGGGTAAGCTCAGGTGATTGTCATTTTTGTCCTCCAATGTTCGTTATGCCATGTTATACTTGTATGTTATTTCACTTTGATTAGCGATCATCAAAGTACTTGTGCATTCATACTATTGTCCACTACGGGACCATTGAGATACCACATACCGAGTTTATTCGTCTATAGCTTTTAAGTTGCGTTAAAGTATAACAGTCGATTGGCTTACAACCTTGTAGTAATTAAATAGTATCATGCACAGTAGTGATGTTCGCATATCAATGTATCATGTATTCCTGTGTGTTCCCCATGTAATATAGTGTACATTATAAGTGATTAAGTGACTACGTGTACTTATCTACGCTGGCCTACTCCCTTACACTTCAACTGCATTGTTACCACTTTTCGTTCGTCAGATAAGCTATATTGGCCTAACGTCATAACAATTGAAGTATACTTGGTTCATATGATAATTGGGGGAGACAATTTGTCTCGATCATTCCTGACCTTGGTAATGACCTTGACAATGGTGTCAGAAGTGGGGTTTTGTTTCCTCTTTTTATAATCAGTTTCTTCAAAGCAGTTTGAAGTAAGGAGGCTAGAATAGCTGTACCCCTAGCGTCGTCAAAATTCAATCTTGTATTTGTTTGCCTTGGGAGTTAATGTAAGATGCACTCCAACACTTAGGCACTAATACATCACCACATACATGATTTGACTACCTAGGTATAGAAGTATAGAGTTGAGACGATCTGGTGAGATAGTGGATGTAAGGGTCATTGTAATTTTTGATTTGTCAACAGTACCTCCCTGTGATGATGGCACAGCGGGTGTTCTAGGTTAGCACTAGACACTTCTGCATCTGAGGCGAGATTACTACCACTATTATATTGTGTATGAACAATACTATATCCTGCCAGGTGTCTATAACCAGTCCCCAATATTTGTGTCCAGTACCATAGCGAGGGAATTGTAAATATACCATTACATTACTATACATATACCGGATTGACTTACCCGAATTGAGAAACGTATACCGTCGTTAGGAGTAGAGACCGGATTGATTTACCTTAACCTTATAGACGTGAAGCAAGAGACTCGCACAAATCACTAAGTGATTTGAGTGCTAGAGACCTTGTGTACCGTCGGGTAAAGCGTGTAAATCGATAATCCGGAGTTGAGTTGAGAGTGAGAATGTCGTCCATTAAGGAGCTAATGGACATAGGCAAAAGCTTAGGGCTAGCAGATTCAGAGTTAAGGACCTTTGTAAAGGAAGAGCAGAGAGAGAAAGACAGGAAAGACTAGAGGCTAGACAGGCTGAGAAAGATAGGTTAGATGCTGCGCAGTTAGCTAAGGAGGTTGAGCGACAGGCTGAGAAAGATAGGTTAGATGCTGCGCAGTTAGCTAAGGAGGTTGAGCGACAGGCTGAGAAAGATAGGTTAGATGCTGAGCGGTTGGCTAAAGAGTCTGAGCGGTTGACTAAAGAGGTTGAACGACAGGCTGAGAAAGATAGGTTAGATGCTGCGCAGTTAGCTAAGGAGGTTGAGCGACAGGCTGAGAGGATAGGTTAGATGCTGAGCAGTTAGCTAAAGAGGTTGAGCGACAGATGGGGAAAGATAGATTAGATGCCAATGAAGCACAGTTAGCTCTAGAATTCAAATTGCGAGAACTAGACACTAAGCATCAGGTAGAAATGGCAAAAGTAGAAAAGGGGAGAAGTAGTAGATGAAGAGAGACATGATAGGGATATGGCAGAGCATTCGGTCCGAAGCTGCCACATTTTGATCAGAATAATGACAACATGGATAGCTACTTAGCTAGATTTGAGAGGTACGCAGCAATTCAAAGGTGGGGGAGAGATAAGTGGTCACTACACTTGAGTGCGTTATTGAAGGGCAAGGCATTAGATGTATATTTCTGACTACCTATTGATGATGCTCTTGACTATGATAAGTTGAAATCCGCATTGTTGAAATGTTTTGATCTAACAGAAGATGGGTTCAGACGCATGTTCAAAAACACCAAACCTGATCACAGTGAATCATTTGTGCAATATGTCAGTCGGTCAAAGAACTATTTAGATAGATGGTTTGAGTTAGGTAAGGTGAATAGAACATATGAAGGAGTACTAGACTACATGATCAGAGATCAGATGTTAAGTATATGCAGTCGTGAGCTCTACTTATTTCTCAAAGAGAAAACATTTGAACTCGATAGATCAGATGGCGGTTCAGGCAGATTACTTTGCAGAAGCTAGAGGAGGTAGCAAGTATGTAGTTCAGAGAACAGTACTAGCAACAGAACTGAATACAGGTCAGTAGATAACCAGAGGCGCAAGGTAAGTAGTGCGGATAATCGATCTAGAGATAGGAGTCGAGATAGGGACAGATATCAGAATAGAGACCACAATAGAAGCCCAAGTAGGGTAGTTATGATAGAAGCCCGAGTAGAGGTAGTTATGACAGAAGTACCAGCAGGAACGGCTACGATAGGCATCGCGGGACATGTTACCATTGTGGCAAAGAAGGTCACATGTCCTACGATTGTCCTAAGCGTGACCGGTCCTCAGCTTACAAAGCAGCAGCAGTCGAGGAAGAGAAACATGTAAGTTTTGCAGATAAAGAACAGAGAGGTCGGTACAGAGGTAGAAATAGAGGTAGAAGTGGAAGGCACACTAGAGGCAGAGGTAGAGGTAGATGGCAAAACACGGAACAACCAGGGGAAAACCAAGGAAATAAACTGTGTGGTTGATACCGACACCACTATTGTATGTTCAGGTAGCGAGATACAGCCGGAGTTGATTAACGGATGTACATTTGGTATGGATAGGCTACCCGTAGCAGAGGGCACATTAAATGGGAAAAAGGTCACAGTAATGCGAGATACTGGGTGTACCGGGGTGGTCTTCAGGGAAAGCTTAGTACAACCAGATCAGTTTTTAAGCAAAGTTTCAACAGGCATGCTGGTAAATAGGAGCAAAATGAGTGGAATTCCTACCGCCCGGGTAGATCTAGATACACCTTTTTTCAAAGGTCAGGTAGAAGCCCTTTGCATGACAGATACAATGTATGATGTTACCATAGGGAATGTAGACGGGTCAGAGTTACCGGTGATATCGGATTTTAGAGGCGCTAAATCGTGCGCAGTTGAAACTAGGTCACAAACGACAGCCCGAGACGAATCGTATAAGACCCTCAAAGTCCCTACCGCAATCGCGAACGTATCACGCGATGAATTCAAAGAGGCGCAGGCACATGACGTCACATTGACGTCAGTTCGAAATAATGCAAAAGACGGAACGGTACGGTCAAGTAAGAACGGAAACAAATCGAAATTCGCATACCGAAAAGACTTGTTGTATCGTAATTTCGAATCGATAGGGTCAGGTAGAATGTACCATCAGCTGGTAGTCCCAAAAACACTTAGGACTACCGTGATGAAAGTGGCACATGAATCAATCATGGCGGGCCATTTAGGGTTAAGAAGACAACTGATCGAGTGTTATCGAATTTTATTGGCCAGCGTGGGGCAGTGACATTACACGGTTTTGTAGGTCTTGTGACATATGTCAAAAGACTGTGTCAAAGGGACACATCACCAAGGTTCCGTTAGGAACTATGCCGTTGATAGACACTCCGTTCAAACGAGTCGCAGTTGATATTGTAGGGCCAATTTTTCCAGCTACCGATCGGAAGAATCGTTTACATACTAACGTTAGTTGATTATGCAACTAGGTACCCAGAAGCGGTACCACTACCAGGCATCGAGGCCGAACGAGTCGCGGAAGCTCTCGTGGATATGTTCAGTAGACTGGGTATCCCGAGGAGATGCTCACCGATAGGGGTAGTCAATTTACGTCGGCAGTCATGGAGGAAGTTAGTAGATTGTTATCGCTGAGACAATTAAACCACGACACCGTACCACCCACAGTGTAACGGTCTCGTGGAACGGTTCAATGGTACGTTAAAGCAAATGCTTCGTAGAATGGCAAGCGAACGTCCCAAAGATTGGGACAAATACATTAACGCGCTCTTATTCGCGTATCGCGAAGTCCCTCAAGAAAGTTTGGCTTTCTCACCGTTTGAACTATTGTACGGAAGACCGGTTCGAGGTCCGATGAGCATACTAAGAGATCTGTGGGTCCGAGAAGGACATAGAGGACAACGTCAAAACGACGTATCAGTACGTCCTCGACTTGCGCGAACGGCTCGAGAAAACGTGCGAAATCGCGCATAAGAACTTGAAGAGTGCGTCCAAAAAGTACGCAAAGTACTACAACCGTAACACCCGTAGTAGGCAGTATGCAGTGGCAGATCAGGTACTTGTACTACTACCGACAGACAACAACAAATTGCTTCTTAGGTGGAAGGGACCATACCCCATAACAGAGGTAGTTAATGAGTGGGACTATAGGGTTGACATGGGAGGAAGTTGAAAAACCTTTACATGCAAACATGTTAAAGAGGTACGAGACTAGGCCTGAGCACCCGGGGAAGGGAATACTCACTGTAATAAATGCGGCCGTGATAGAAGATACAGTAGAGGGGGATCCTAGTCCAAGTGGGTGTAGTGCCGAAGAAAACATGTTATGTCCCAGGGGATTAAAGTCCGATACGGAGAGCAAAGTTGACCTGTCGCCTGATTTAGGCAAGAAACAAAAGACCCAAGTCAAAGAGATCTTACGGGAATTCACCCATGTCCTGAGGGACGCACCAGGACACACCCATATAGGGAAACATGAGATAAAGTGGGCAGGCTACCTGAGCAGGATATCGGGGTAGATTCAGCTGTGCCAACGTGTCTCGCGATTATGCACGAAAGTGTAAACACTTTTTGTTTAGGGGGGAGATATGTCGCGTGACACGTGTATTCTTGTACATTCTGAAATCCCTATAATTGTATATTTGTGATGTGTGGTACTGTGTTGTATTGTTGTGCGTATTATTGGTTTCACATCCCTGTGATTCCACATACCTGTGAATTTTCACACACCTGTGGTTTTTGGCACACCTGTGGTTGGCATACATTTGCCATGTACAATGTGCGTGTTAATAAGGGGGCTTATGTTGTATTGGTGGAGATACGTTTATGCGTGTCCTATTTGCGGATTTTAATATACGTCTATTTTATGAGCAATGTTTTACTGATGTCACGCCATATTTGCCACAGACTATGCATGTGTGTGGTAGAGAACTCGTTGACTGCGTGTGCTGGTTTCGCTAGGGAAAAGATACCTTTTAGTATTACGGATGTCCACTGTCCGTGCCAGCCGATTTGTCCGCGTGTCCAGTGTTTCACCATATAAGGGACCTTCTGTAGGTGAAGCCAGTATACAGCGCAGACCATACCATGGTCTGCCCTGTTATGTATGCTACGGGTTAGTGTTTCATCATAGCCTGGTACTGGCCAACACGGATATATCAGATCCCATAATGGTGATGTTTGTGTCGTGATATTTCCGTAAATGACCACGATATTTGAGTTTAGTATGTGCTACACTCTCATTTAGTGTATAGCCGTAGGACCGTTATGGAGGGGTTTGGCGGGGCCAAGAAGCGACCTTCGCATTGTCGAGACCAGTCGAGTAGATTTCGGATTATGAGATCTGGGTCTATAGTGTGCAGATTTATGGTAGTGTGGGGTATACCATGTTGGATGGTATTTATTCCACGAGGGCGGTTACACTGGTTTAGTTGAATTTAAAGGCGTGGGAACATATATTTATGCCAAATATAACCCACGGGTGACATGGCAAAAGCCATGGTTTTGTAGTATTTATGTGAGATGTCGTACGAGGGGTAGGCATATCCATTATTCCGTGCATGGTTTCACTGGTGCGTATATAAGCGATGTCTCGCTATGTGTTGGCGGGACACATATATTCTGGTTACAGAAGACTAGTACTGTATTCACCAGTGACACGGAGGATTTTGGTATGTACCTAGAACATTTTATTTCAGCTGTGATTGCCGTTGCTCGATTCCCGTTTTAGTCTGTTGTGCATCCTGTCTGTCTGTCTGTGCGTATTCGTCCAGTAATTGGAGATTCATTTCATTTTTGTAGCCTCTTGAGAACGCTCCAGCGAGCCACATTGGACGTTTTGGTCCACTCGTTTGAGGGCAGACCCCAGTCAGTGCAGAGTATCGGGTCGTCCGAGTGTCCGTACGTCTGTCTGGCGCAGTGTGTGTAGCAGCTCCGGGTACAGGCCTGTATAGAGCAGTGTGTGATAGCTACCTCGCGTTCAGCAGACAGTCACAGCCATAGTTTAGTGAAGTGAAACGCCATACACACATATCATATCATTATACTACCACCGAGTTGAATGTCACCTAAGTGAAACTTTTCCCGGCGTCTTAGCCGACGTGATAATCGCCATTTTGTATTATATCGGAACTTTACACCGGTCTACCACTTCCGGTATTACAACCCATTGATTACCATGGATACTTTACATCCGGTCTACCACATTCCGGTATTACAACCCATTGATTCACCATGGATACTTTACATCCGGTCTACCACATCCGGGTTGCTACAGTCGAGTGATACCATAGGAACTTTACATCTGGTCCACCATTTCCGGAGATAATACTACCTGTGGAACTTTACTTCCGGGAACCAGCTTCCGGAACATTATCGTTATTGACTATCATGTGATGTAACCACATCTGGCTTTGACTTTGACATTCATACTTTGGAAATATATTGCATAGGCAATACACATGTATACTTTGATAGTGTATGGTAATACTCCTATCATGGCATATCATGGCTAAAGGATTGTAGTAAGACTACATATATTGTTTATGGATTAATCCACTTGAAGTTGGATTATAGCCATATTGTTGACTAGACCTCATATTGCGGGTGAGGCAGACCTTGGGACCTTGATACTCAGAGGTTACACTATCTATTGAGATACGCCAGCACTGGGGTAGCTCAGGTGATTGTCATTTTTTGTCCTCCAATGTTCGTTATGCCATGTTATACTTGTATGTTATTTCACTTTGATTAGCGATCATCAAAGTACTGTGCATTCATACTATTGTCCACTACGGGACCATTGAGATACCACATACCGAGTTTATTCGTCTATAGCTTTTAAGTTGCGTTAAAGTATAACAGTCGATTGGCTTACAACCTTGTAGTAATTAAATAGTATCATGCACAGTAGTGATGTTCGCATATCAATGTATCTGTATTCCATGTGTGTTCCCCATGTAATATAGTGTACATTATAAGTGATTAAGTGACTACGTGTACTTATCTACGCTGGCCTATCCCTTACACTTCAACTGCATTGTTACCACTTTTCGTTCGTCAGATCAAGCTATATTGGCCATAACGTCATAACAATTGAAGTATACTTGGTTCATATGATAATTGGGGGAGACAATTTGTCTCGATCATTCCTGACCTTGGTAATGACCTTGACAATGGCTAATCGCTAATCCTAGATGGCCGCCGTCTAAAAATAGCATAAATTCTTAAAAAATCTTCTTCTCGTGAACCGGCAGTTGGATTTCGACGAAACTTGGTAGGAATGATCGATGTACAATGCTCTTTCAAAGTTGTTAAAATGGTGACCCCGGGGTCAAAAATGGGCGTGGCCCGTGTGGTCAAATTGGGGTCAAATTTTATTTTTGCCCGAATATGGTCATGTCTATATCAAATCGAAGGTATCAAAGAGGCGATCGCTCTGGTGCATTTTTTGTCGAAATTGGATGGTCATGTCATCCAAGATGGCCGCCGAAAGGTCAAAATGTCGTTCTTTTATTAGAGATTTCAAAATTCTTCTTCACACAAACCGCTTGGCCCATGGTGGCTAAACTTCACAGTTATGGTCCATGGGTGAAGCCTTTTCAGATTTGTTAAAACGGAGGTCGTCGCTAATCCAAGATGGCCGCCATCTAAAAATATCACAAATTCTTAAAAAATCTTCTTCTCATGAACCGCCGGCCGGATTTCGACGAAACTTGTTGGAATGATCGATGTACAATGCTCTTTCAAAGTTGTTAAAATGGTGACCCCAGGGTCAAAAATGGGCGTGGCCCATGTGGTCAAATTTTATTTTTGACCGAATATGGTCATGTCTATATCAAATCGAAGGTATCAAAGAGGCGATCGCTCTGGTACATTATTTTATCAAAATTGGATGGTCATGTCATCCAAGAATGCCGCCGAAAGGTCAAAAGGTCGTTCTTTAAATATTAGAGATTTCAAAATTCTTCTTCACACAAACCGCTTGGCCCATGGTGTCCAAACTTCACAGTTATGGTCCATGGGTGAAACCTTTTCTGATTTGTTAAAACAAAGGTCGTCTCTAATCTAAGATGGCCGCCATCTAAAAATAGCACAAATTCTTGAAAAATCTTCTCATGAACTGCAAGCCGGATTTCGACGAAACTTGGTAGGAATGATCGACGTAGAATGCTCTTTCAAGGTGTTAAAATGGTGACCCCGGGGTCAAAAATGGGCGTGGCCCGTGGGGTCAAATTTTATTTTTGACCAAATATGCTCATGTCATATATCAAATTGAAGGTATCGATTGCTCTGGTGCAATATTTGTCGGAATTGGATGATTATGTCATCCATAATGGCCTCCAAAAGGTCCATTTATTCAAGATTTTGAATGTCTTTTTCTCAGGAACCACATGGCCGATGCTGGCCAAACTTCATAGTAAGTTAAGATCCTTGGGTGAAGCATTTTCAGATTTGGTAAAATGAGTCATCGCTTAATCCCAGATGACCGCCATCTAAAAATAGCACAATTTTTTTAAAACACATGAACTCAATGTCACATTCTCCTCTGGTGTTCATGGAGTCAGGTGAGCGAATTAGGGCCATCATGGCCCTCTTGTTTTTATAGACCTTAGTCCGTTACTTCAGCCTGTGCTTGTAACCATATCCTGAGTGTGTTGCAGGAACTACGCACCGACGATGGCCGTACAGAAGGTGGCGGCAGACAAGGGGTGCCAGCAGGTGCTCTGGCTCTACGGCCCCGACCACCAGCTCACCGAGGTCGGAGCCATGAACCTCTTCACGTTCTGGATCAATGAACACGGAGGTCAGTGTTACGGTCTGGTGGTTATCAAATATCTTGAGCATTTATGTGGATTTCATGGTCAGAATCAGGGCTTCTAAAATTTCAGAATGCCTATCGGTCCAGAGTCCAGACGTAACACTGTTGGCCATTGTCGACCATTGTCGGAGCAAAATAATAACGACAAAATAGTTTGTTGTGCCATTTCAATAATAATCGAATGACGGACAGGGCCGTAGTCAGACCTAAAAATGAGACGAGGCGAAAAAAATATTGTGAACAAGCGAGCGCGCACCGCTAATGCGGGGGGTTTGGGCGTCCTCCCCGAAGAAAAATTTTGACATCTAGATTGTCATAGACGCGATTTCCCGGCACTTAGATCACCGGATACGCCTGACGGACAACATAGAAAAACGTACGTTGTCGTTTATCAAAATGTTTGCGAATTGTAGATCACGTGAGCCGGCTCATCAGGATCTGCGGCATTCCTACGTACATGTACATAATATCGAATAGCCCGAGCCGATAGTCCGTGTCAGTTACTTGGGGTTAAATATTACGAACACAGATAAACACAGTACATGGTTACTTTATTTTATTTTAACATCATCAGAAATGGCGAGTCTAGGAACTCTCGTATCTTTACGCTGAAGCCAGTCTATTTAAGTCACTAATCCGCTGACACCTGTCCCACGCGTGTGTTAAGAAAAATCGATACTTTGAGAAACTGAATACACAGCGAGCTGCACACTGGTTTAACATGGATATGGCCCGCGGATATGTGTCGTAAATTACTTGGTGGTCAAAACCGGTAAATTTACCAGGTTTAGAGCGAAATAGCAGCCGACTGGCAATTTTTCTCGGACCGATTTTTAAGACTAGTTTTCAATCTCAATTGGTCCGAGAGTTCAAAATTCGGTCCAGAACCGGAAAATTTTAGAAGCCCTGGTCAGAATCCGGAAGTGTGATTGGTGGACACTGAGCTCAGTCTGGGCCAAATCAACTCTGCTGTATTCTGATCGAGAATTTACAAGGTTTTGTTCTTCAAAATTGGGAAGTTTGTTTGGTTGAGGCTGAGTCGAGCTCAGTCTCAACCGATCAAGCTGCCTGATTTTCAAATTTTATAAACTAACTCGGATGGTTAATACTCACAGACTCTGATCATTTTGAGCATTTACGCAGTTACCATGGTAGAAATTGGGAAACTTGATTTGTCAAAGGCTGGGCATTGTCATATATTCTTATTTGTCATCATCCATAGTTTTCATTCTAGAGCCTACACATGTGACTCCTGTGCTCAAGGTCAAGGTCAAATTTGCGTTATTTGAGAGGTACATCGATCAGTATTACTGATTTCTTGTTTTACTTTGGCACTCTTGTTGTTAATTGCAGAAAAAGAGCTGGTGACGGCGCCACTGAACGGCCTTATCTTACCGGGGGTAACCAGAATGAGCCTTCTGGAGTTGGGCAAAAAATGGGTAAGTTGGTTGACCTGAACAACAGTGATGTTACAAAGTTTATAGTAATTGTATGCGAGTCTGGACCTTACGCATGTTGTTACATATTCACGTAATTAGAAATTGTAAGGTTATATATCATTCATTCCCACACCATTACTTATACAGTGAAACCTTTTTAAACCAGACACCCTGGGAGGGTGTCTGGTTTAAAGAGGTTTCTCTGTAAATTAGACATTTGATCATTCTGAGCCATAGTTGTGTGCTGTGCGATCACAAATAGACTATATCACCTGAAATAAACAACCAAGAAACTCCTCAAAAATGTGATCACGTGTTTTCTTGATGTCAGGTTTAGAGAGGTTCCACTGTATACCATTATTGAACACGGTCACTAATTATCTTCTATGCTCAGTTTGCACTTTAACCCTTCCTACGCTGTTGACGGAAATTGCCGTCTGCTGTTTGCTGCTGCTTTAATTCTTAACAAAAACCTGGTTTTGACAGCACATGAGAATCGTCTCTACTGGAGAAGATTCTCATGTGCTGTCAAAACCAGGTTTTTGTCGAGAAATATTGAAAAATAAAACATTTCCAGCAGACGACAACATTTAATTCAGCGTAGTAAGGGTTAAGTTTCATTGTAAAGTCCTGCCTTGAGTACTTTGATTGATGTTGCACATACTATCTCCATGACTTCTATTTCAGGGCGACTTCAAGGTCACAGAGAGAGATTACACAATGAAAGAGGTCACCAAAGCGCTCAATGACAATAGGGTAAGTTAGTGCTGACCTTGACTTTACCAAATGAAGGTCGCAGGGAAAGTTAGTGCTGACCTTGACCTTACTGAATGAAGGTCACAGGGTATGCTACTGCTGGTCTTGACCTTACTGAATCAAGGTCATGGGGTAAGTTAGTGCTGACCTTGAGTTTACTGACTGAAGGTCATGGAATAATGGAGCAGCAGTATTTGAGTGAAACTAATACATACTTCTCATGTTCACGTATTACAGTATATTTGCTTTAATTTCTTTCTATAATACCAAAGACGATGATTTGCATGTTTTAATGTCACACTTTATCCTAGCTGTCGAGCAAAAAGTGTGTACTATTTATTTTGATGTTCGGCATAGCCTTGTTTGTAATGAAATCAGTAATAATTCCAGCACAAAAATATTTACACAATTCCCTAACATTTGATTGGCCCGTAGCAAGTCTCTGTCCAAAATGTATATCCCAGTAAACTCCCACGCCAAACTACTTTCTACAGGTGCGCTGTCAGTGCTGTCAATGTAAACAAATGGCTGCCGTCTGTAAAAATAAACACATTTTCTTGATGAATTAGCTGAAATTATAAGGAATGAATGGCCTTTTTGTTGAATTTATCGGGGATGTAAACTTGGAAAAGTCGCGGGAATACTGGATGAAGGCCTTCCGGCCTTCGTCCAGTATTCCCGCGACTTTTCCAAGTTTATACCCCGATAAATTCCACAAAAAGGCCATTCATTCCTATAATAAATACCATGTTAAGTCATGTACAGTCCTATGTATAATTTTATCAGGTAACAAGTTTTGTATTATCCAAATACTTACAGACTGATTATGATAACATAATGTCGTATCAGCAATGACATGATACAAATATTTGGGTTACAACAAATTGATATTGGCAAGCCTCGGAATTCCTACACGTTTCCTAGCCGGACCTGATAAACTTGGAAATTTTTCCCTGGAGGTGTCGCCCATGGAGGTTATTCTCTGTTACTTGATACACAGAATACCATGCTAGTGTCTTTTGATATCAAGTTTATCAGACTCTGCAAGCGTCTGTATTTCTACTCGTTTCCTAGCCTTGCCTGCTAAACTTGATATCAAAAGACACTATCGTAGTATTCTCTGTACCTCCCCTAGCTACTGGAGATGTTCGGGGCGGGCACAGCATGTGTGGTGTCGCCCGTGGAGGGGATCCTATACCAGGGTAACATGCTGAATATACCCACGATGCAGAACAACCAGGTCACAAGCCGCTGTATGAAGGAACTCCTCGATATACAGGTGGGTCTACTGATTGTGACAGGGGATATGGCATTGGACTTCCATACTGGAGGTTGTGAGTTCAATCCTCACCCAGGGATGGGCCGTGGCCTAGGGGATATGGCATTGGACTCCAATACTGGAGATTGCGAGTTCAATCCTCACCCAGGGATGGGCCGTGGCCTAGGGGATATGGCATTGTACTTCCAATACTGGAGATTGTGAGTTCAATCCTCACCCAGGGATGGGCCGTGGCCTAGGGGATATGGCATTGTACTTCAATACTGGAGATTGTGAGTTCAATCCTCACCCAGGGATGGGCCGTGGCCTAGGGGATATGGCATTGTACTTCAATACTGGAGATGGTGAGTTCAATCCTCACCCAGAGATGGGCTGTGACCTAGGGGATATGGCATTGGACTTCAATACTGGAGGCTGTGACTAACATTACTAGCATTATAATATTTCCATACCACTGGTCTGTTGAATGAGACTTTAAACGTTGGTCCCGTCTCTAATGACCTTAGCTGTTGCTGGGATGTTTAAACTTGTTCACTTTTCTACATGCTACACACCGCCTTGATAAAGTTTCTTATTGAGGCTTTTTGACTTTGACCAGTGCAGCTTCTGATCAAAGAGGGTTGACTTTATAGTCTATTATGTAAAACATTGGACATAAATGTCGCTGTGGCTGGAGAAATGGGGCTTATGGGTTTTGCGACCAGTGTAGATCCAGATCAGCCTGTGCATCCGCACAGTCTGATCAGGATCTGCACCGTTCGCCATGCCATTCCATCAATGGAACACCTGCCATACCTGTATCAAGCAGTGTAGATTGATTAGGAGCTACACTGGTCACAAATCACATAAGCCCCATTTCTCCAGTCACAACCACAAATACCGAAGGTTCTGTGTTCAATACCCACCTTTGGCATAGTATTTCCATGCTTCGGGTCTTTCGGATTAGACTTAATGCCAAGGGCCCTATAATATGGTCTTAGCTGTTGCTGCGTTGTTAAATCCTTTCACTTTGCAAATCAGAAAGAATGCGCATGCTAAATCATTACTCACAAGTCTGCCTGTCCTATCGGCTCTAGGACAATCTATCCTATTCCTGTTAAGTTTTTAAACAAGTCCAGGGGACTGAGAAAAATACTTGAGTTAACAAAAACTCGAGTTAATAAGTTATTAATAGAAAACATGTACTTGGGGTCCAGGGACCCGTTTCACTAAACTTTGTGTGGGTGGTGGTCAGGCGAATGTGACGGCATAAATTAACGGTAGGGGTTCCTACCAATTGACCCTGCCTTAAATGACCTTAGCTGTTGATAGGCCATTAAACCCCAACAAACAAACAAACAACAAGAAATGCGTCTGTCGAACGCGGATGCCACCTGCAGCATATTTGAGAAACTGACAAAGTGGTTAACCGAAAAGTGTGACGGACGGACAGACGGACGGACGGTCCAAACACTATATGCAACCCGTTTCTTCGAAACCCGGTGGCATAAAAACTAAACTTTGTATGACTAAAATGTTTGTATAAAGTGCAAATTTAGGATCGTCTGGAAATTTCAATTGATGGATTTACATTTATTGAGCATAGGCGAACATTTTAGTCATACAAAGTTTAGTGAAACGGCCCCGCCCCAGGAATTTGACCTGAGTTATCAGTAGTTTCACATAAGAGAGTTTGAGGTGACAAGTGTAGACTGTACAGTAATTATTTAGATATCCACATCCCAAGTCAGACTGACGCGAAACATCACATGCATCTTTATTGTCATCGGGAATACACCACTCGTACACACTCGTACTCGTAAGCAGACAATGTGATAAAATGGGCACTTCTCGCCCCACCACCTCCACATACCCTCACCCAAACGACACACCTTCACCCAACCACCACTTGACTTACACTTTATAGGCGGTTGGTTGGGAGAAAGTGAATGGTAAATTTAACAATGGGTTTCATCATTACCGGAATCCCAATACTGCTTGCTTGGCCCTCGGGTACATTTTTGGCTTCCTTGTTACGTGTTGAATCCAGTTATACCCATTATAAAAGTAGTAAGATTAGTACTAGAGTGGGCTAAGTGACTCGGGTGCGGTGAGGACCTGACACCTGTAGCCTATTTCATCAACATTGCAAAGTATACTTTACTAGCAAAGTATACTTTGAGGGAGTAATCATTTATTTTTCCTGAAATGCATTATTTCATATAAAACTAACAAATGCATATATTTCATGATTAAAAGTATGCAGAATTATTATACTGAATTTATTACATTATCACAGCCATTAAATGGCTGTGATAATGTAATAAATTCAGTATAATAAAAATTACTAAATTTATCATAAAATTGAAAATTTCTCCCTCAAAGTATACTTTGCTACTAAAGTATACTTTGCAATGTTGATGAAATAGGCTACAGGTCCGGTTATTCTAATTTCAGGACTGAATATATATTTTATGTAAATATTCAGTTCTGATTTGGGATTAAATTATTAATTAATTACCAAAAAATTAATCAATCAATCGACTTACCTTTCTGTTCCATTTATTTTCAGTACGGCAGAACTCCCAATGACTGGGCAGTGATGGTGGACTGATCACGTGACCAACCATGTGATACCATAGATCATGTGACCAATTATGAAGGTGTCGGTGGGAAAAGGGGGTTAAGTCCTTCTGACAGGGACTTAGCCCCCTTTTTCCACTGACACCTTCCATTAATGAGAGTATTTTATCTCACAGCTGGCCTGTGTGTTAGCGATGATAGATACAGGTCCATTAGGTTTCAATTTTATTTCATATTTTCATTTCTCCATCACTCTTTATGAGATGGTTGTGACAACGTATATTTCAGTTTAGAAAATATTTGTAGGTGCAAAATAAAACTGTGACTTGAGAAATGTGGCTTATAACATTTCTAACTACTAATCTATTATCTATGGTGGCACAGAGGGGACATGAAATGTTTTTACTTTCGCGTGCGCACGCACAGCTATTGCGTGCACATGCAAAGCCTATCGCGTGCACACACAAAGCCTATCACGTGCAAAGACTATTGTGTGCGCACGCAAAGCCTATCGTGTGCGCACGCAAAGACTAAAGTATAAAATATGTCCATGTCCCCTCTGTTCCACCGTAGTTAACAGACCTGTAGCCTGATCAGGATCTACACTGTGTGTTGGAAGCTGAACCGTTGTTAACTGATTGCTGGCGAACAGGGAAGACCCAGATCTGCATCTGCCCTGTTTGCATAACCATAAAATAACTTCATTTCTCCTGTCACTGTCACAAATATGGAATAGTTTTAAGGTCAGAATGGAGTTTGTTTTTGTGTGCGAAGATCTGCCTAAATTTGCTGTTGTTTTTTTTGTTTTAATCTCATTCAAGTTGGGGCTTGACAAAAACTCGGTATTTATGATCAGTATATTTCCTGATCAGCCAGTGTAGTTCGGTCAGGGTCTATACTGGTTGAAAATGCCCATGCATACTACGCATGTACTAAGCATTCTTGTCACTCTTTGTTGTTGTTGTTTATTCATGAATCTCATCCCAGACTTGTTTACAGTAAATTATACCACCTAGTTACAGTAAGCTGTACGTTATTTACATATTGAATGGATACAACGATGAATCTCGTGCCAACACTTGTGTATAGTACTAAGTAGGTAGTCCATGAGGTACACAACATCTGACTACCAATTGGCGGGAATAATTGCCACTATGTTTTTCAAATAGCTTGATGTGTCCATAATACGAAATCACGTGATGGGCTTTCGTGGTGCCCAGCTAAACATGTTTTTGGCGGACATCTTTAAAAATGGCGGCCAAGTGTGGGGTATGTTAGTAAAATCGCAATATCTCAGAGGTCTGAAGACATACAAGCCTACATTTTGGTTTTATTTATTCAGTATAGGTTTTCGCAAGTCATGGCACATGCGGATTACCAAGTAGTGATAGTATGAAAAATATATTACATGCATTATGAATAAATTTCTAATAAATCCACATTTTTTCTGCATATTTTTCATTTTCATTCCCATAGTACATACTTGTGACAAAATATTTTACATGATATCAACGGCCACATGACTATAGGTACAATTCGTGCAAGAAAATTACCATTAATACCATTTTTAGCTCGCCTGCACGAAGTGCAGAAGAGCTTATGGCATACCCCCGGCGTCGTCGGCGTCGGCGGCGGCGTCGTCGTCAGCGGCGTCAGCGGCGTCAGCGGCGTCAGCGGCGTCAGCGTCATCCACAAACTTAACGTTGGGTAAATGTCTTATAACTTCTGTTTCCTTTCATGGAACACCTTGTTATTTCATACATGCATTCCTCAGATGACCCTCTATCATGCTGTAGCAAATCCATGACCCACCACCCAGCCCTTACCCCAAGGTCAAGGTCACAAACTTGGCACATTCATAAACTTAACGTTGGGTAAATGTCTTATAGCTTCTGTTCCCTTTCATGGAACACCTTGTTATACCCCCCTGCAACGAAGTTGTGTGGGGGGGGGTATACTGGAGTCAGCTTGTCCGTCCGTCCGTCCGAGTTTCCGTGTTTCCGTCCGTCACAAAACTTAACAATTGTAAATTTCCTTTTAACTTCTCTTTCCCTTTGCGGAAATCTTTCATATTTTATTTTATCCGCACCCTTCTCTGACACTCATACATCATTCTGCAACAAACCTACGACCCCCATTTATGCCAGGGGTCAAGGTCACGGACTTAGAAACTTAGAAAAAAACGAAAACTTAACAATTGTAAATTTCCTTTTAACTTCTCTTTCCCTTTGCGGAAATCTTTCATATTTTACCCGCCCCTTCTCTGACACTCATACATCATTCTGCAACAAACCTACAACCCCAATTTATGCCAGGGGTCAAGGTCACAGACTTAGAATGTCTAGTTTGCTTTTTTCAACTGGAACCACCATCGCACTCTCCATATGTGCTGACATAGTCTTTTATCTGATATTTCATACATGCATTCATCTGATGATCCTCTATTGTGCTACAGCAAATCCATGACCCACCCCACCCCTTTCCCCAAGATCAACATCATAAACGTAACGTTGGAGTAAATGTCTTTTTATAACTTCTGTTTCTTTACAGGAAACACCTTCATATTTCATACATGCATTCATCTGATGATACTCTATTGTACTACAGCAAATCCATGACCCACCTCCCCACCCCTTTCGCCAAGGCCAAGGTCACAAACGTAGCACATTTATACATGCATTCCTCATGTGAATAGCTATCATGCTATAGAAAATCACCAACTTAGTGTGTTCACTAAAACTTAACGCTGGGTTAAATTTTGTTTTCCTTCTCTTTTCAGGGAGCGCATTGATATTTCATACATGCATTCATCTTAATATGCTATATCATGCTATATCAAATCCATGACCCACCTTCCACCACTGACCTCAATGTCAAGGTCCACCGCACACCCCTTATCCCAAGGTCAAGTTATATAATATTCATGTTTTTTATACAACTGTGACAAGTTTGAATGAAGGCTGCCAACAGGCGAGCTTCGTTGTCTTCTGACAACTCTTGTTTCTAATGTTGTATTGCATTTATTATCTAGTGTTATGAATTACCCCACCCACTTTTCCAGAACGTTGAAACATTTACTTTGTGAATTTCACTTGATGGCACATTATCTGAATTATCATAATGTATATGATGTATGCATATCATGTTTTACATGTTACAGATATACATTGTAGTGTTATATTAAACAACATCGATAACGTTTTCATGAATGCCTCCCCCCCCCCCCAACACCATGCCGCCAACCGTGACTACGCCATACGTAAAAACGGCATATTTCAAATGATGTCACGAATGCAGATACCCTGTAAGCATGCACGTCAGTCAGGGGTATTTTTCTTCTCATAAACATATACATTTGTATGTGTGCATGTGATGAACGCTGTATTTTTTTTATCGCACGTGTGTAAGACGCTGTGTTGTTAATGTGATGAATAACCGTACATGTCTCGGACGCTGTATTTTTAAGGTGCGTAGCCTACACGTGACGATCACTGTATTATTCTTAATATAGTACATGCAGGCATAAGTGTGCATATTTAACACGGTGTGTTGTGTCTAGTAGATTTGCTTGTAAACAACGCTGTATTTTATTTATTAAAACGTTTGTATGTCTATTAATAGCGTTAAGGCGTAAGATTTACTGCTGGCGTTGTTAACATCGAGAGCACCAATTAGATTGGCGATGTCACAATGACGCAACCAGAAAATACTGTTTCTCAGTCAGAATTAGAAGTACGTCTATCGTCTGCTAATATACAATGTAACTCGATATAGACAGTGTAATGCCCTAGCGCTGCTATCTATTCACATGATACATTGTTTGTGACACATTTCAACGTAGTTCTCTTACACAAATACTTATTTGTGGCTCATATTTTGACTCGGTGTATTGTTAAATATACGTGAAAAGTCAGGTGTATCTTGCCGTTTCACACGTACATATCAGAAATGGAAGTTGCGGCAAAACGACTGAAAGCAGAAGTCGATACATGTATTATTTGTAGCAAGCAGTTACCTATTGCCGAGTTGACCAGTCCAAGAGATGAACACTCATGGAACACGCTTTATCAAGCTGCGGAGGTCAGGAGTTTTCAGCCAATTCTATCGAAACATGAAATTGGAGACACATCGACATTTCAACATATACATTACCATAGGGCATGTCGATCAGAATTTACTCACACAAAATCACTAACAATACTGAAAGGAAAGTGTCCAATCGGCCAAGATCCAGCAGGTTCCAGACAGTCTGCAAGACAAGGACCCAGTACTCGATCAAGGGTATATGATAAAACATGCATATTTTGTCTAAGTCCGTCAAAGAATATACGGAGGTCCAACTCTCGTGAATCATTGAATGTGGCTTCGGAGCTGAGGGCTGACAAAACAGTTCGTGAAATTGCAACCGAACGTTCAGACGAAACCATTCTGGCTGTAACATCAAGAGACATTGTTGCAGCGGAAGCGCACTATCACACATCATGTTACAAGGCTAAAACGCGAAAAAGAACACCGAAGGCCACAATTAGCAGAACCGAAGCCGAAAACAAGTATCTGCAAGTTGAACAAACAGGGTTTGAGGACGTATATAGCTACATCCGAACAGATGTCTTTGTTAACCCACGCATAGTTACTCTCACAGAACTAACATCAATACTTGTGTCTTACATCGAGGCCAAAGCACTTACGGTCATGGAAGCAACCAAGAATCACATGCGACGGAAATTAGAGACAGAATTTGCACGGCGTGCAACTTGTCGCCCGATTCGATGGCAAGAAACTGTGTCCTCCTTAGTGAAAATGTGTGAAACACTTTCCGGGAAGCAAGATGAAAACGCGTTGATTGACCACGTCGGCCACTTTGTATGCGAACAGGTAAAATCTAGTATCCCGGAAAAAGAATGGCCACCTGACCCGCAAAACCTACACGCGTCATACATTCAATTGCCCGATGCTCTGAAACGACTGCTATCCGCCATGTTGTGCGGTGAACATAGTTCATCAGCTCGCATTGGCAGAGTATCGTGGTCAATAGCCCAGGACATAATCTACTCCCTAAGCACTAATGCGATTGGCATGGGCAGGTTTCTCTGATTGGCTAGAGGCTAAGCATCATGACAATCTCACACATCTGAACCACACTCTTTCAGAGTGCTTCGAGCTTCACCAGAACACATGTTCTGCAACACTAACATCCGCTATGGAAAATGAGTCGTGCAAACGGATCTTTGAATTGTTTGTCGAATATCAGAAGCTTCTGATGAATCAGCGCGGCCCTTTGTCGGCTCTATGGGTGACATACTTTCAGATGGTTGAGACACTGTTGGGATTGCTGCGTGCTGACAGAGAGGGTGACTGGCAGCTTCACTTGCACTGCATTAGAGAAATCATACCCTGGTGCTTTGCAATGGACAAAACCAATTACGCCAGATACCTTCCCGTGTATTATGCACACATAGAAAACTTGCATAAGACCAACCCGGATTTGTACGAACATTTTGAACGCGGTGGGTTCACTGTTCAGCGAAGCGATACAAATCCATTTGGTCGCATTGCTGTGGACCAGACAACAGAGGAAACAGTGAACAAGGACACACAGACTGCAGGTGGGACATGTGGCTTTAGTCTCGAAATGGGACAGTGTCACGATATTACTTGACAGCAGAATATCGGGCCTCAGCATTGAGGCAAATGCGTGAACATGTGGCAACCAGTTCTCGGGTGTTCAGTCATGCTGATCTAGGGTCTTCTCGCATAAGCAAAGACGAGTCGAATGTTTCCTCAATTACTGATCTGTTAGAGAACAATTGGACAAATCCATTTTTATCAGATTCACAAGACATTGTCAGTAATTCCACTGGTACCGTTGCCCCACCAAATGTTGTACATGACCTTCTAACTGCACATCAACAATGAGAAACTGCATATCGGGAATTCCAAGAACGACTTGAAATGGGTGACGGTTTCTATGAACCAATTAAGAAACTACAACTGAACACTTTCGGCTCAATGAAAAAGAAAATACAGAAAGGCACAACGAAGGAAGTTGTGTTGAAGGCCGACAGGAGATTATTCGGAAATATGATACTCATTGCGCAGAACAGAAAGTTGGAAATGGGGGAAGTGCTTTGCTATCCGCTTGGCCCTTTGCCTTGGTCTCTGGCAAATGCCGATGGTACCATGAAAAAGACAAACAAGGCCGTCCTTGCAAAACAACTCGAGAGCAGAGTTTCGCCAACAAATGACTACCCAGATCAATGTGCAACACTGGTGGACGCAATGGGTCTCGTACACAAGATACATGGTGATAACCAGACATTCAATGAACTGGCCAATCATGTGCTTACACAAGTACTCCATGACGGACATCGTAGCAATAGAATCGATGTGGTATTTGACGTTTACAAGAAAGACTCTATCAAATCAGCAGAACGTGTCAGCCGCGGTTCAGCTGAAGCTATAGCATTTAGTCAGATACGACCAGGTCACAAGATAAAGAACTGGAGACGCTTACTAGCAAGTACCGAAAGCAAAAGCCAACTCACACAATTTCTCGAAACGAGAAACCAGAAACGAGAGGACAACTCGGTACTAAAACACTGTATGTTACATGTGGCAATAAATGTCTCAAACTCACGAAAGACAGTGCAGAAGAAGTGGATGCACTCGCATCAGGTCAGGAAGAAGCGGACACGCGTATATTGCTACACGCAAAGCATGCTTCACGCGACTATCATTCACTGCTATGTGTGTGTGATGACACAGATGTGTTTATCATCTGCTTGGGCCTGAGCAAATACATTGAAGGCAGAATTTTCATAAGACGTGGGACGAAAACTCGTATGAGACTCATTGATGTCACATTGTTGGCTTCTGCCCTTGGGAGTGACACATGCTTGCTTTAATGGGTCTTCACTGCCTGGACCGGGTGTGATACTGTTAGTGCACTGGCGGGTCAAGAAAGATTAAAGCACTGATATCATTCTGAAACATCCCAAATTCAGGAAAGCATTTTGAAATGCTTGTAAAGACTTGGATCTACCGCATCAGGTCTTCTGCGACATCCCAGAATTTGGCATGCAAATTGTACTGTAGTACAACCAGGACGAGCTGGTGAATTGAAACTGCGGTACAACATGATCCGTAACCGAAAAGGGGGATTTTTGAATCTGGACAGTTAACCCCCATGAGAGGAACGCTGGAAGCAGCACACAACGCCGTCAAACTATCAGACTGCGATTTGGAGGAAGAGTCTTGAAAACTCACCTGATATTCCAGATCCCACTGCGGGACATGGCTGGATAAAGGATGAAAATGGAAGCCTTGTCATTCAGTGGATGACAAGTACTCCTGCTCCAGAAGCGGTCATTGGTCTGCTATCGTGTAAGTGCTCCCGGACATGTAAGGCTGATTGTACATGCATCATGAACGGACTCAGATGTACAGCTGCTTGTAAACTGGTAGCATGTTCCAACATGCATGTTGCTGATGAGGACGATGATATACATCAGGATGATGATGATGATGATACAAGCGACATTGATGACAGCTGAAGTTAGAAGCATGACTGGTGTCGAACGTAGAAGCACGACTGGTGTCGAACGTACTACTTCAAGAGATAATATAATGTGTCAGATTATGTATATTGAAAGTCACATATCACACACACATTTATATGTAACAGTCAAATAGCGATATATATGGCGGCCATCTTGAATTATATATTCCAAAGTAAATAACTATTAGTAGTCTATATACGTTTATACGTATATATTAAAGAAACAAAATATTTAATACACAAAAACTCAAAATATACAATGTATATGAGAAAACAAGGTTGGCGTGTGCATAATAATTTGTCCCTGCTTTCAGTAGGTGGGTGGGGTAATTCACTACAGGCCGTTAAACCCTAAAATAAGTATTTAATTATTATGATGTTTAGTAAGATTAATACATATATTTCGAACTACATATTCATCTCGTGTTAGAATAATACAATAGACAGCGTTTCATTTGCAAACATATAACACATTCCAGATTTTTAAAAAAAAAAGAATTTGGCGTTTGAATGTCGATTTTCATATTTTTTCAAGCACTAATGACTTAAAAACTAATATTTCCGACTACACCAAATGTAGTCCACAATCATACTGGAAAACAACTTACGTACCTCAAAATATCTTACTGTTATAGCTGATTTCCCGATACATACTAAATTGTTAAAAATTGGTCGCCATCTTTAAAAATGGCCGCCAAAATCATGTTTAGCTGGGCATGGCGCACGTCCATCACATGATTCCATATACCTGAGACACCAAGCTAACTGAAAACCATAGTGGCAATTATTCCCGCCAATTGGTAGTCAACTCTGATATTTCGGGTTGTACCTCAAAGGCTATATGCAGATAATCAACAGTGTGCACACAGAGCCAGTTCTGATGAAGGTGTTCATACAATGATCAAAGTACTGGAAGTACTGCCACGAGAGCCTGAGCCTCAAAGGCTAAGGGTAGACTATTTAAAATGTTTGCAAAATGTATGCTAGTTTAATGCTTTAACCCCGAGAATGTGGGAACCGAAAATAGTCGTCTGCTGTTAATTCATATTTTGTCTTTTCCCTCAGTAAAAACATGGTTTGGCAGCATTTTAGAATCATTTCCGTTGGAAATGATTCTAAAGTGCTGCCAAACCAAGTTTTTGATGAGAAAAATGGAAAATAAAAAATATTCAGCAGACGACACAAATTAATTCAGCATTGTAAGGGTTACGGTATGACTAATTTTGGTTAATGAATTATTGTCAGTATTTTTATGCCCTCCGGTCCTGGTAGAACCGAAAGGCATATGGTGTTCGGACTGTGTATCCAGAGCTCCAAATAAGGTGCGTATTGGCGTATTTTACGCAATTATTTTAGCTGAATTAATACGCATTGATTATCAAAAGTGGGAGTATAAAATACGCACAGCAATGAGAAAATACGCATTGATTTTCAAATTGAGTAGTGAAAATACTGTCAGAAAGTTGAAAATTCACTTAGTTGAACTGCAAAAAGCAAACGGTATATAAGTGAGTGTTTCAATATTTTATAAAAAAAATTATCCTTTGTTCCCTATTTAATAATGAAGAAAATCGATAATCCATTTGTAAAATATGCAATGATTTTGAAATCACGGTGTGTAGTACACTTTAGACACAAAGCTTATCCACCCTTATGCGTGTCCATCTGTGTGTATGTCTGCCTGGCTAAGAAGTTTGCCGAAATTTCTACAATGTCCACCAGGGGCATCTGCGTGCCGACCGGCCATATTTTCCTGTTTTTTGCTTTATACTTGTTTTTACAATAAGGTATCTGACACAGTTTTGTCGGTTGACAATTCCATGTTAACCCTTTCAACCATAAGTAACTGAAAATGACTGTGATATGTTAATTTACAACCAACCCAATTGTTACAAAATGATTTTAAGACTAGTCCATTTATATAAAAGTGGCGTTTTGTTTTCTAAAAATGTAAGAAAATTACTTGCAAAAAGTGTAAATCCTGATGAGATGGCTCGTTAATACGAGTTACACTGTTAAATATCTACATATTTAAGCACTACTGTCTGTTTCACGAAACCTGCCCAAATTTTACAACAATATAAACAATGAAAAAACAATATTATTTTCGATAATATTAAATTTAATCAAAATTTAAGAATGAGCCTTCTTTTTATTTCGTGAAATTTGGTCAAATATTGATTTTATTATGAAAAATTTATTTGTCTATGGGAATTTAACATGGGGGAAAACGAGGTGGAGGAGCTGGCGGAGGAGACAAAATACGGAGAAAAAAATGAAATTGACTCCGAAACCTGGCTGGATAGCTTGTAAATGATTTAAAACGAGTTAAATTTTGAAAATCGGTCCAATAGTTCTGAAATTCTAAATATTTCCCCCATGTTAAATCCCCATAGACGTCTTCACTCAGTGAAGATGTCTATGGGGATTTAACATGGGGAAATTGTTTTTTCGCAATAAAATCAATATTTGACAAAATTTCACAAAATAAAAAGAAGGCTCATTCTCAAATTTTACTTTAATTTTTGCATTGTTTATATGGCCGTAAAATTTGGGCAGGTTTCTTGAAACAGACAGCAATTGGGTTATTGGGTCATGAAAATGTGCCGGATTACGGAGGTAGCAGGTGTCGGAATACCGTACGTTAACTATTTAACATGGAAAGAAATTGGTGTTTGCCGGGACCTTTTGACTGTGTCGGAATAAGGTGTGTCGCTATACCCAGGTGTCGGATTAATCAGTTTTCACTGTACTTGTTTGTCTCGTCCAGATTTTCATCTATTGCCCACCCATGTGCCTCATGTTATCAAGGTTAAGGATAAATGACTTAGAAATGGGCATTAAAGTTTTATTTGCATTTAACGTTTTTGAGGCATACTCATGTTCACCTTGCCTTGGCAAAGTCCATAAATCCATCTATCGTTCCAATCTCTTGTACTGCTTGTATACCAAAAATTGATGTCAATTATTATTAATAAATTATGTTTATACCAAAATCTATAATAAATAGAAAACATGTACACGATCTGTGTAACCTTTTCATGGTGATGGTTGATGTCAAGAAAAATGCATAGAAACGGTTGTGGTTTCTTCATACTTCATACTTGTGTAATGTATGCATCGGCCTATTCAGGACAGCTCTTCATATTTCGACCGTGACAAAAAGGTAACTTTTGACAGTTGTGATCAGCATAGGCCCAGATCAGACTGCGCATCCGCGCAGTCTGATCTGGGCCTACGCTGTTCACTCTTTGGTCATTGAAATAGGCTAACTGCCATCAAGATGATTTTAATCATTCCAATCCCACAGAGTGAATTACACGTGACTTTGGTGTGGTATGGACCTGGCAGCAGGTCTGGTTATTCTAATTTCAGAGCTGAATATATTGTTTCTCCATGTAAATATTCCGTTCTGATTTTGGGATTTCCCCCCAATGCAGTAGGTTAAAACTGGATCGAAACCGTTTGCCCAGCCTTACATGACCTTAGCTGTTGATAGGCCGTTAAACACCAATAAACACCAATAAACAAACAAACAAACACACAGAGTGAATTTGAAACCGGTCATTATCTCTGACTATTGCTCTTCTCGTAAGATACATTATCTCGTCTAGTAACGCGTCTAATCGGTATTAAAAATATGTTTAATGAGTGTATGATGCATAGTATTTTGCTAACGTTGTGAAAATACATGCACCTTGTTTTCATTGGAATAGAATCTGGGGATTTCTATCCAACTGTAATTGATCTGATTTTGTAAATTGTTGTCATGTTGCCATGGAAATGGGGTACTACAAGAGAATAGCAGTTTAGCACATCAGACAGAATCTGAAACATTTCGAAATTTCAAATTGTGAACTAAAAGTCTGAAATCAGACTAAAAGAGGAAATGAACCATGCATGTACAATACATTTCCATGGCAACATGACCCTCCATGACAAAAAAGGTTTTATTAAATGTATACCCACATTTGACAAAAAAATGGGTATATTCTTTTTGCCATGTGTATCCATCTATCTGTCCGTGACGTTTCTTGGAAACTCCTAGTTAACCCTTAGACCGCTACTCACAACACTTGTCGTCTGCTGTTGCTTTTATATCTTGCCGTACCTTATTTCTCAATAAAAACATGGTTTGACAGCACTTCAGAATCATTTCCGATGGAAATGATTCTGAAGTGCTGTCAAAGCATGTTGTAAATTATTCTAAAGTGCTGTCAAAGCATGTTTTTGATGATAAAAATGGAAAATAGAAAATAAACAGCAGATTAAAAAAAATAAGATAGCTGTCTAAGGGTTAATCCTATCGGGCATTGTAATTCTATTCTCACGGTAGTTGATATTTTTGTACATATGTCTGTTATAAGCAGGGCATATTTTAGATATGAGGCAGCTAACTTGCCAACCTATGAGGCAGCTAACCTTTCAATCCAATCCCATTTGTATAGTACTGTATATAGTAACATTGACATTGACAATGAACTTGTAAACAATATGCAAATAAAATATGTTTAAACTAACTTGCAATGCATTTGTCATATACAGTATTCAGTTTTGTCATACAATCAAGTATTACAGTTAATGTTCACGATTATGTTATCTCTGTTTCTCTGAGGTTATCTATAGAGCAACATTATTTTGTACAGGATCTGACCAATTAGTCCATTTTTCACTCTTTTTTTCTCATTACAAGAGATTACTCTAGCTATGCAAAAACATATACATACAATGGATTAACCCTTTCACCCCTACAGGTGGGTGGCAGGTGGGAGCATGCGATAGGTAATTTAACGATCGGGGTTCATCCTTACCGGAATCCTGACTGGAGACCTGGTTTGGCCCTCACATACGTCTTTGGCATTTTGTATGTGACAGTTGAATCTGGTTATACCCCTTATGTGAGTATTACGATATTCGTCATCCTATTTTAGGGGAAGGGGCCAAGTGACTTGGTGTGGTATGGACCTGGCACCAGGTCAGGTTATTCTAATTTCAGGGCTGAATATATTTGTTCTCGATGTAAATATTCCGTTTTGATTTTGGGATTTTCCCCCCAATGCAGCAGGTTAAAATGGGATTGAACCCGTTAGCCCGGCCTTACATGACCTTAGCTGTTGATAGGCCGTTGAACACTAATAAACAAACAAACAAAACCCTTAAAATAGATGGTTATATTTTAATTAGTTTACCATTTCATGCATCAGAAAAGGGGTATGTATAAAAACATCTTAGAGCTGGCTCATCTTGATCTGCAGTGTTTGTAAGTGTTGCAATTATGGTCTGTGTGATTGATAGGGTTAATGCATTTTTTATTCAGTTTACCAGTAGCATATTTCACCAACATTGCAAACTGTACTTATCTAGCAAAGTATACTTTGAGGGAGAAATTTTCAATTTTAGGATAAATTTATTAATTTTTATTATACTGAATTTATTACATTATCACAGCCAATTTGGCTGTGATAATGTAATAAATTCAGTATAATAATTCTGCATACTTTTAATCATCAAAATATATACAGTTGTTAGTTCTATATGATATAATGCATTTCGGGAAAAATAAATGATTGCTCCCTCAAAGTATACTCTGATACTTTGCAATGTTGATGAAATCGGCTACAGAAGTACTGGTATTTAAAGGTACATGCCCACTCAGTAGGCACACACTGTTCTTTATATCAGAGACATCATCTTCTGGAAAAATAAACATTCAATCACCATTACCCACGTATTGATTGGTATTATTGTACATTTTATATCAGACGTAACTTTCCACACTGATATCAGGGTCGATAACCGTGTTTCCTTAAAATGTTTTATTCTCCGCATTTAATTTTTGATTTTTGAAAATATTATTTTTTCAGGTGACACATTTAATTGGTATAACTAATTAAAAATATATATGCCTCATTTGCTTGTGAAAATAGCCTGATTCCACCGCAAGTTCATATCAGTAAAAGAAATATTACTAGATGATTATATCTATAGCGGGCACTCGTAATTTTTAGAACTGGTGGAATACATGTAGTGACACAATTATACACTTATTTAATTCCTATAAGGAACATTTTGTCCTACTGAGTAAATGACCTTAGCTGTTGATAGGCCGTTAAACCCCAACAAACAAAAAACAAAAAAACAAACCTAGTGAGTGGGCATGTACCTTTAACCCTTACAGTGCTGAATTAAAATTTGTCGTCTGCTTTTTATTTTTAATTTTCCACTTTTTCTTATCAACAACATGCTTTGACAGTACTTTAGAATCATTTCCAAAGGAAATGATTCTAAAATGCTTCCAAACCATGTTTTTATATAGAGAAAATACAAAATAAGAAACAACAGCAGACGACAATTTTTGGTTCCCGCCTTCTAAGGGTTAAGGTTTAACAGGGCTCCAGATAAGGAATTAGTAATTGAGTATTTTCACTCCATCATACCTGAAGCAATTGGGTATTTCAATATTTTAATTGGGTAAAATAAAATCACTCTACTGTTTACACATTGACAGACAGCAATTATTGAATAGTTTGCTTCGAAATGAAAACATGTCATGGCATTTCATTAGAATTGTCTCCTTGGAGACAATTCTAATGAAATACCAAGATGTGTTTTCATGGAAAATAAGAAAATATTCTATATTTGTGGTCTGTTTATTGTTTTCTGTAGCATGATAAAGGTACCACAAATTTGTTATTGCTTTTTGATACTCACTACGTCTGATTTCAATTGGGTTTTTGGCAATTTTTGATAGGCCGTTAAACACTAATAAACAAACAAACAAAACATAAACTCTCCAAAGAGGTTAACATGATACATTAGATGGAAACATTGATATTGTTAATTTTCCATTGAATCTTGAGTTAGCTGGACTACATATGCAGGGCTGTTAATCATTTCAACAGGAAATAGTTCAATCCAAATGTTTACCACTGGTGGCTGGTTGGTCGGCATATATTAATGGTAGTGTTTCCTCCTTATACGAATCCCGATTTGCCTGGTTTGGCCCTCAGGTACGTTTTTATCTTTGGCTTTTTAGTTACCTGGGAGTTGAATTGGGTTATTGCCCATTATAAAAGTTGTAAGATTATTACTGATCCTACTGCTTTTGGGAGGGGCCAAGTGATTCTGGTGTGGCGAAGACCTGGCATCAGATCAGGATTATTCTGATTTCAGGGCTGAATATATAGTTTTGTTATTGTAAATATTCAGTTATGATTTTGGGATTTTCCCCCCATTTGTACATGTACTTGAACATGTACATGTACTTGTACAGGTAATATATGGGATTTAGTACTAAACCCATTGACCCGGCTTTAAATGACCTTAGCTGTTGATAGGTCGTTAAACCCCAACAAACAAAACAAACAAACAAATGTGTCCAATATTAATTCTAATGCACTCTATACGTATCACGCAATGGCTGATGGTCATACATTACAGGTATATCATTGTTGATGAACGGTCGCAAATTATTTCAATATGTATTCAATATTAAAGTTTGCAAAACAGTAAAGGAGTGCATTGGAAATAGGTTAACTGTATTGTAATTTTGAACTTTGCGGAAAATGATTGGTTGGAAAACATGTTTTCCGACCTATCATTTTCTGATATACGCCGCAAAGTTCAAAATTACAATACAATTAACCCTATAATTTATAACAAGACAATTAGTGGCTAACGTAATAACCTTAAATATTTTTGGGTATAAAATATGGGTTTCTCAAAACAAATTGTATCCCAAAGCTATTGTTATTTGTGTAACTTTATAATACCAACCCTAAATATTTGTTCATGCTTTGATTTGGGGAACCATAATTTAACCCGTCAACACAGTGCGTATGTGCTGTGAAACATTTTTGATATCCTGTCAATATGACCTAATCATTGTGTATGAATATGTGCGGTGGCTGGGGTTATTTTTTGTTTGCATTTTAAAGCCATTTATAGGTGTTGACAGGATAAATAGAATAGTAGGTTAGTGCCATGAATGGGAAAAATACATGGCGCGGCACGGAAACGGGATGGGCTTGGCAGAGACTCGCCCATCCCGTTTCCTAAGCCGCGCCCGTCATTTTTTCCCATTCACGGCACTAACCTACTATTCTCTATATATGTGCACACGTTTCTCCAAATAAAGTGTATCCAACTATGTAGGGATATTATGGTACATGTACATAGTTTAGGCTATTGAAATACATGTAGTTCAGTGGAGTAGGCTCCATGTTGGTCTCCAATAGCTCTTGTTTGTAGGTCTGACTGTAATGTGTGGTGCTTGGTTGGGTGCATGTGAAGGGTACATTTAATGGTGGGTTTCATCCTTAACGGAATCCCGATATCCCTGGTTTGACCCGTAGGTACATATTTGGCTTTCTGGTACGTGAGAGTTGATTCCGGTTATACCCATCCTAAAAGTAATAACATTAGTAATAATCCTGTTACTTTTGGGGAGTGAGGCTAAGTGACTCTGGTGTGGTGAGGACATGGCACCAGGTCAGGTTATTTTCATTTCGGGGCTGAATATAATTTTTTTTCTGTAAATATTCAATTCTGATTTTGGGATCCCCCCCTACCCTCACAACAGGTACATGTAACATAACATGTGGGATTTGACCCTGTTGGCCCGGCCTAAAATGACCATAGCTGTTGCCAGGCTGTTAAACACCATTAAATCAAATCAAATCTGACCCAGAGCTCCAGTTAAGGTGCGTAATTTGACAACTTGGGGTGAAATTTTATTTCTTCATCAAAAATGGCAAGTTGGGAGTCCTTTAGAATCGTCTCATTGAGACGATTCTAAAGCACTCCCAACGTACCATTTTTGATGGAGAAATAAGAAATTTACCTCCAAATTATCACCTTAACTGGAGCTCTGATCTGACTCGTCATGTAGTATGGAAACATTTCAGTATTAGTTTAGTATTTAGATGCACAGGAAAGCTGGAAACCAAAAAATGTCCCTGGTCTCAGTTGAACCAGGAAGCATATAGTGTTTTGACGGTGTCCGTCCGTGTGTCTGTACGGAAGTCCGGTTAAGAAGTTTACTGGAGTTTCTTCAATCTACCACTTAAAATCTTCCACAAAAAAGACGTATTTGATGAGATTTTCTCTCAAGTCAAAACAACTCCAGGGCTTGAGGTTATAAAACTGCATAAGCATTTACTCGGCTCTCATTCTCAAAATAATTAAGTTTGGTTGAGACTGAGCTGTGCCTCGGCCATATAAGAGTAATCCTACTGGTATTACTTACAGGGGAAGGCGCCAAGTGACTTTGGTGTGGTATGGACTTGGCACCATTTCGGGTTATTCTAATTTCAGGGTCGAATATATATTTATTTTGATGTAAATATTCCGTTCTGATTTTAGGATTCCCCCATTAAAAATGCAGCAAGTTAAATGCGGGATCGAGTCTGTTGGCCCGACCTTATAGAATCTTAGCTGTTGATAGGCCATTAAATACCAATAAATCAAATCGGTCAATTAAATTTCATGTGGAAATATAAAGTTTTATAAACACGATCCCAGGGCTCAGTTTTGTGCAAGTTTTGACTTCATTCTGCTACTTTATTATGCTAGTATTTCCTAGCCAGCATTATTATTATATCCTATGGCATTATTATGTTCATCACATTCTATGTGTTAACCCTTTAAAATACACCACTATATTATTTTTGTTGTCTGCTGTTTATTTTCCATTTTTATACCAGCCGCAACGAGTTGTGGGGGGTATACTGGAGTCAGGTTGTCCGTGCGTCCGTCACTAAACTTAACATCAGAGAAATATGTTATAACTACATAATTCCAGCACAAAAATATTTACACAATTCCCTAACATTTGATTGGTCCGTTGCAAGTCTCCGTCCAAAATGTATATCCCAGTTTACTCCATGCCGAACTACTTTCCGTAACCGTCAGTCGCAGTTAAAATAATTCTTAATAAAACGGAAAATAAACACATTTTCTTGATGAATTTATTTCAAATGCTGGAATTATAAGGAATGAATGGCATTTTTGTGGAATTTATCGAGGATATAAACTTGGAAAAGTCGCGGGAATACTGGACGAGGCCTTCCGGCCTTCGTCCAGTATTCCCGCGACTTTTCCAAGTTTATACCCTGATAAATTCCACAAAAAGGCCATTCATTCCTATAATATTTAGGTGTACCTTGGCCCACGCCGGGGGTATTCCGTAAGCCTCGCTTAATGACAAATCTAGTTATCACAAAAAAACATGCTTTGACAGCACTTTAGAATCATTTCCGACATGCTTTGACAGCACTTTAGAATCATTTTCAATCCAAAGTGCTGTTAAAACATGTTTTTATTGAGAAATAAGGCTAGATATAAAGCAACAGCAGATGACAATTGTTGTGTGTACTGTCTAATGTTTAATGAATATTGTTTCCTGCTGTTTCATAATTGTCTTATTTCTCAACAAAAACCTCTATTTAGAGCATTGTGGGAATTGTATAGAATGGAAGATTCTCATTTGCTGACAAGTGTTTTATTGATAAAAGTGGAAAATGAAAAAAGAAAAAAACAGCAGACCACAGCACTTACATGTATTTCCGAATTGTAAGGGTTCACCGACTGTGTAGCATGTTTGTGTTCTATTATTATTTAACTACACCCACATGCCATAAATATGGAACATTGTGTCGGCGGCCGTATATGTTGGTGCAGAGTTTATCGGAAATATTCTGGTGATGTTCATCAGCTAACTTTTCAAATATATTTTAATTCTGACACTCAGATAGGGTTTCGTATCTTGTATCAACAGTTCTTTTGCAGTTGAATTCTAAGAACTGTGAAATTATTTATTTATAATTGATAAATGTAACTATATTGCAGACCCCAATTTCATTTCAATAGCTCGAGTAGATGTTGTTGAAATTAAATGCGGGTCTGTCATATAGGTAACCCTTAGACTGCTACTCACAACAATTGTCGTCTGATGTTGCTTTTATATCTTCCCTTATTTCTCAATAAAAACATGGTTTGACAGCACTTCAGAAATGAAAATGATTCTGAAGTGCTGTCAAAGCATGTTGTAAATTATTCTAAAGTGCTGTCAAAGCATGTTTTTGATGATAAAAATGGAAAATAGAAAATAAACAGCAGACGACAAAAAAATTAAAGGGTCAACATTTATCAATTATAAATATTTTCACAGTTCATTTCAACGACATCTACTGGAGCTTTTGAAATAAAGGACACGTTTTACACTGAATTCTACGGGAAACCAGAACTGCTGTTCCATATTTATGGGACACTGGTGTGCAGGGCATGCTATTATTCTACTACCGTGTGTTGTGTTGAAAATAAATACCCATCTTAGACAAGTTGTTTGTTTAACTCTTTGCATGCTAGCGGCGAAAATATCCGCCAAACGAATTAGGAGTATATGTTTTATTTCTCTCTGTAAATAGGTCTTGAAATTTCATTAGAATTGTGTCCGGAGGACACAATTCTAATGAAATTCCAAGACATATTCATGACATTTATAAGGAGAAATAAACAAAAATATAATGAATTTCATTTGCTATTTTTGAACTATTTATAGCCCACAAATTTCCCAGCATGCAGTTAATATAGCCAAAGTTGTTTATTCTTGCCATGATTGCAGTCGGATAAAGGTACAGTGAAACTTCTCTAAACCGGACACCCTGGTAGGACCCCAGGGTGTCCGGTTTAGAGATGTTCCACGGTAAATCAGGCATATGAACATGCTTGGATATACGTATGTCCTTTGCACTCATGAACATGCATTATTATCTGAGATGCATTACCAAGAAACCTCTCAAAATGAGATCACGCATATTTTCTTGGTGTCCGGTTTATGGAGGTTCCACTGTAATTTATTGCATAAAATGGGCGCTCACAGTTATCAAAGATACACGCCCACACAGTAGGCACAAACTGTTTTTAGCTCACCTGCACGAAGTGCAGAAGAGCTTATGGCATACCTCCGGCATCCACAAACTTAACATTGGGGTAAATGTCTTATAACTTCGGTTTCCGTTCATGGAACACCTTGTTATTTCATACATGCATTCCTCAGATGACCCTCTATCATGCTGTAGCAAATCCATGACCACCACCCAACCCTTACCCCAAGGTCACAAACTTAGCATGTTCATAATCTTAACGTTGGGGTAAATGTTGTGTAACATCTGTTTATTTACAGGAACACCTTCATATTTCATACATGCATTCATCTGATGATACTCTATCGTGCTATAGCAAAACAATGACTCATCCCTTTCCCCAAGGTCACAAACTTAGCACATTCATAAACTTAACGTTGGGGTAAATGTCTTATAACATCTGTTTCCTTTCATGGAATTCCTTGATATTTCATACATGCATTCATCTGATGATACTCTATCGTGCTATAGCAAATACATGACCCACCACCCACCCCTTACCCCAAGGTCACAAACTTAGCACATTCATAAACTTAACATTGGGGTAAATGTCTTATAACATCTGTTTCCCTTCATGGAACGCCTTGATATTTCATACATGCATTCCTCAGATGACCCTCTATCATGCTGTAGCAAATCCACGACCCACCACCCAACCCTTACCCCAAGGCCACAAACTTAGCATGTTCATAACATAAACTTAACGTTGGGGTAAATGTTGTGTAATTTCTGTTTGTTTACAGGGAACGCCTTCATATTTCATACATGCATTCATCTGATGATACTCTATCGTGCTATAGCAAATCCATGATCTTGTTATATCAGGGACATCATCGGAGACATTTTCTGGCAAAATAAACATTCATTCACCATTACCCCACGTATTGAGTAATTGATTGGCATTATTATACATTTTATATCAGACATAAATTTCCACACTGATATCAGGGGCGATAACCTTTAAATGTTAAAGGTACATGCCCACTCAGTTTCTTGGTCATTTATCTTGGGTGATAATGTTTGTTCGTGATCCCATAGCACACAACTATGGCTCAGAATGATCAAATGCCTGATTTACAGTAAAACCTCTCTAGGCCGGACACCCTGGGGACCTCCCAGGGTGTCTGGTTTAGATAGGTTTCACTGTACATTGTATATGAAGTTTCAATTTGATCCAAGGTATGATTGGAAAGTATCGGGTATTTAAATTTTAGCGCATACTTCATAAGCATTGCTAGACCGACATGCGGGTGGACGTCACTGTGTCGCGCTTTTTGCCAGGAAGAAATAAACGACCTCGAACTGCAAATCTGTTTATTTAGGCTCAAACCTTGTACCAGGTAGGCATGGACCGTGGCTTAGCGGTTAGAACACCTGACTTCCAATCCTGAGGTTGTGGGTTCAAACCTCGCCTTCGGCATCAAAAATACTTTCATAGCATGTCCATCCCGCTGGTCTGTTGGATGAATCTTTAAACTATGGTCCCGTCCCTATATGTTGCTGGGACGTTAAACCCATTCACTTTCACTTTTTTTGCACCAGGTATACAGTATTGTTACATGGTTTCCGTTGTTTGCACATATGTACAAACAAATAGCGCGTGCTGTTTGCACATGGCTTTAGGCAATGCTCATTCCGGGGCCGCGCGTAATGGAAGTGCCTTCATGACGTCACTACTTCATGACGTTCATGACGTTCAGGACGCGGCCCCGGAATATGCATACCGAAAATTATCTACGTGAATGGGACGATTTTATAAAAGTACTGAAAATACTGAATATAATGCTCAAATTACATCAGTTTTTTGTTGGAAATGTAACAATAATGTTTGATCATGTTCAGCCATGTGCAAACGTTTGCTGTGGCCCTCGGGAACTGCTTGAACCCGCGGCCTGCGGCCTTGGGGTTCAAACAGTTCCCTCGGGCCACAGCAAACGTTTGCACACGGCTGGACATGATCAAACCTTATATTGATTGTTCTTGCCTCCAATCAATTAATCAACTGATTTGGAATGATGGGTGAAACAAATGACAACTCTATACATGTATTAAAATATTTATTGTACTACAGTACATTTATATGCTCACATGCAGTAAAATATTTCAGCACATTATGTAGAACTACATATGTCTATGGTGTTTATGCACTATTTCAAACTTGTCGGTGGGTGGCAGGTGGGACTATGCAATGGGTAATTTAACGATTGGGGTTCATCCTTACCAGAATTTTGACTGGAGACCTGGTTTGGCCCTCGCATACATACGTCTGGCATTTTGTATGTGACGTTTAAATCTGCTTATACCCCTTATGTGAGTATTTCGATTATTCGTAATCCTATTTTAGGGGAAGGGGCCAAGTGACTGGTGTGGTATAGACCTGGCACCAGGTCCGGTTATTCTAATTTCAAGGCTGAATATATTTTTTTCTCAATGTAAATATTCCGCTCTGATTTTGGGATCCCCCTCCCCCCCATGCAGCAGGTTAAAATGGGATCCGTTTGCCTGGCCTTACATGACCATAGCTGTTGATAGGCCATTAAACGCCAATAAACAAACAAACAAACAAACCAAACGATAATCATACGAGAAATGGACATCCCTTTTGCCAAAATCTTCAAGATGAAGTCAATGAGAAACGATACAGTAGAACGTCTTTAAACTTGATGCCCAGAAAACATCTGCATACTTGACTTCTATAGGTGTATTGCTATTTGAAACAAGCCATTGTGATTTTGTACCTATTAAAAGAAGATGTGCAACATCTCGGGAGTAATATTTATAAATTTAAGATATATACCGTGAATGACGTCAAAAGTCAATGAAATGTTCAGAGCAAAGGCGTTGCATTTGCTATGAACATTTTGTGAACTTTTGATGTCTTTTGCAGAAAATAGCACAGTTTCTGTAATATTTCTCATAAAAACCGTACATCTTCACTGGTACATATCCCATCGCTTATATCATATGATGATCAGGGGCCCGTTTCACTAAACTCCGTACGACTAAGATGTTCGTAAGTGCAAATTTAGGATCGTCTGGATATTCGAATTGATGGATTTACATTTATTGAGCATAGGCTGCAACACAGCCTTTAGAAGCTCAATAAATGTAAATCCAATAATTGTTTACAAGAAAACATTGCTAATGTGAAATTTACAGACTATCATAAGTTAGCACTTACGAACATTTTAGTCATACAAAGTTTAGTGAAACGGCCCCCAGGAGCCCCCGTCAACACGGTGCGTATGTGTCGTGAAACATGTTTCATATCCTGTCAATACGACCTAATCACTGCGTATGAATATGTGCGGTTGTCATACTAGTCGATTCTCCGATTTTGAGGGTGCGGTTGGGGTTATTTTTTGCATTGTAAAGCTATTTGTAGTGTTGATGGGATAAATAGAATAGTAGGTTAGTGCCGTGAATGGGAAAAAATATCTGGCAGAACCTCGCCCATCCCGTTTCCTAAGCCTTTTCTTCCCATTCACGGCACTAACCTACTATTCTCTATTAATCATACATCAGTTCAAACAAATCTTCATCAAGCAATTGAAGATTTTCCCAATTCTACTTCCTTGCTGACAATATGGTCAGCCGCCTTCAGATTGTCGGTGAGTCTATCGACGACGGGGGCCAGCGCGATGACGAACCATCCTAGGATGCTCAGGGAGCCACGCGCTGTGTTCAGGTCCCGCCACATATCCAGGTCAGTGTTCATCGTCTGAAACAAGGATATACATTGATTGATTGGGTTTCAATGTCATTGTTCATCATCTAAAACAAGGATATAGTTTGATTGATTGCGTTTCCCACATATCTAGGTCACTGTTCATTGTAATACGGAAATATACAGAGAATATCAGGCTGGTCCATTTTGACATCGTTGGGAAACATCGTGATTATCAGGCTACGTTGGGAAACCTATATTCATTAATTTCTCGGCTCATCAAATGTCCTGTTTTGATGCCAGGCACTACACCACTTGGCCTCAGATGCGAATTTCAGTAAGATTCACCGTTCAGATATGAATGCAAGAATGGAATTATTGTTAAGATATGCATATCCTCCCTTCCTTGATATATTTATTTTGTGACCATAGGAAACGTGTAGGAATTCATTAAACTTTGTACGACTAAAATGTTTGTAAATGCAAAATTTCGATAGTCTGTAAATTTCAAATGAACATTTTCTTGTAAACAATTATTGGATTTACATTTACTGAATGTTATGCAGCCTATGTTCAATAAATGTAAATCCTAAATTTGCACTTACAACATTTTTAGCCATACAATGTTTAATGAAAAGGCCCCCAGATTCTTACCATTTCTGATCCAAGTCTAATGAATTTGTTAACCATACACTAGCATGCAGGGATTCCGCTGGTGATCGCCACTTTCGCAATTGGCGATAAAAATAAACAATTGGCGATTTTTTCGATTTTTTTCTCGAAAATTGTAATTTTTTATCGCCAATTTTTTAAAGTTGCGATTTTTTTTTTCCCCAGCGGAATCCCTGAGCATGATATTCTATTTCTCGGGTAACAATTGTATGCTATGCTTAAACAAGATTCTTTGCATGGTGTGGCTTCTGTGAGGAGAAAACAGATTTGTTTCCTCCCACAGGCTGTCGGCATGGTGATACGAATCTGTAATATACTGTTATATACTGTACTGAAGAAAACAAACACATTTGTAGTTATTGTGTAATTACTGTATTTTTTAACATTTGTAGACCTTGTGTAGTCCCACTATTTATTGAAATAAATACAATGACTACACTATGACTACAAATGTGTTTGTTTCCTACATGTCTAAAAGAGTATATTACAGCATCCTATCACCATGCAGACGTCCTGTGGTTTCCCTGCCCATTACACCGATATCATTCACTAATATCGCTTAGTGTGTACCTTCCTTATGGTGTGTAGATGCGCAAAGTGAATTTTGATTTTTGATTATCTTGCCATTTTCGACTTAGAATTTGCCAATTTTGCCTTGTAAGAAGTAAAACGTTTTAACTATAATAGGTAGGGACTTCAAACTTGGTGTGTGTCTTCCTTATGGTGTGTAGATGCACGTAGTGAAATTTTATTATTAATTCAACATATATCACAGTTTCTGTCAGAATGTTTCATGCAAAATCGTACAAAATCGCACGACTTGTCACACATGTGGCTGTGACTGGAGAAATGGGGCTTATTGGTTTTGCTACAGGAGTGTGCTTTTTGATCAGGAGCTACACTGGTCACAAATCCCACTCGCCCCATTTCTCTAGTCACACACAGCCACGTGAGATGCACAGTTCGCATGTACATTCAATATTGCTACAATACATAGAGGATATTCATATTTTTGCAACGAATATGACATATATGTTCATCTCGTGGTGTGTTTTGCAACGAATATGACATATATGTTCATCTCGTGGTGTGAAATGTCCATATGTCACTCGTGCCTAACGGCACTCGTGAAATATGGACATTTCACACCACGAGATGAACATATATGTCATATTCGTTGCAAAAATATGAATATTCTATTTATTATATACCGCTCCATGGAAATTAGCAGTTTTTTTAGACTGTATACGGTAATGAATGTGTATTTGCAGCCTATTTGCGCTGTTTTCTTTCTAAATACAGAATATGAATATAGATAGCGGAAGTAGTCGTATTTTCACCGGAAGTTGTTTATTTTATCGATGAGAACATGACTTTTATTTACATCGTATAACTATGTATTTCATGGGTAGGCATATAATAAAGTGGAATAGTAAACAAAAACATACCGAGGTGACGTTCCACAACATGGGTTTTTTTTCGTAGAGGTTGATTTTATCTTCGAGAGCAGAGTTTGCCAGGCTCAGTATCAGGGCAGCAAAGTATATGGGCACGGAGATGGTGCCATTCTGTAGTGTGAGGGCGCGGAGAATGAACCCTCGTCGCGGATTGGCGATATCGAATCTGTAATAACAACAACAGGTGTTTTTGTGTTTCCCAGAACCAAGTGTGTCCGAAATATTCGGACACACTTAATTCTGGGAAACACAAAAATATATGGTTTCTCACAGCAAGGAATGTCCGAACAGTTACGCTTATTGTGGTTGTATTCGTGTATCACAATAACAATGTATTTAGATACAATTTGTTTTGGGACACCAAAGCAAATGGTGTCCGAATATTTTGGGTTATTATGGTACTTAGTATGTCTTGTGATCAGAAGATTTGTGTTGATTTACTATGATATTTATTAACCCTTACACTGCTAAATTAAATTTTGTCGTCTGCTGCTTGTGTTTTATTTTCCATTTTTCTTATCAAAGACATGGTTTGACAGCACTTTAGAATCATTTCCAATGGAAATGATTCTTAAGTGCTGCCAAACCTTGTTTCTATTGAGAATAATAACAAAATAATAACAAACAGCAGACGACAATTTTTGTTTCCCGCGTTCTAAGGGCTAAACACTTTAACTGAGTTTGTATGAAACTTGGCTTAGTTCGTTTCTTATGAAATCAGTAAACTTGAGATGGTCGGTATATCCGACAAATGCTCCCCGATGACACCTGGATTGAAATTCAAAGTCCTTAACCCTGGGTATTGGTGTAGTATGCATATTAATCACAATAAATGGTGAGCAATGTGTATATGATGTTTCAAGTTGATATCACAAGCGGTAACAGAGATATAGCAATTTGAAAAACTTTAACATAAGCTTTAAACAAAATTCTAACATCATTTGACCGTGGGCTCCTGGGCAGCATGGGTAGGGTATACAATGAAAATATGGATGGCGATAAATGTGTATATGAAGTTTCAAGTTGATATCCCAAGCAGTCACAGAGACAGCAGTTTGCAAAACTTTAACGTAAAATTTTAACAAAAAGTTTAAAGTCATTTGACCTTCACCTTGGGCTCCTGGACAGCATGTGTAGGGTATACAATGAAAATATGGATGGTGATCAATGTGTACCGGTATATGAAGTTTCAAGTTGATATCCCAAGCAGTCACAGAGATATAGCAATTTGAAAAACTTTAACGTAAAACTCGGACGGCGGAAGCCGGATAAAGCGGTTATTAACTATAATTTCTGTTTACTTTCATATTTACATCTTTTCGGTTTGTCTGGTGTGACTTGGATATGCGTTTATAGTAAAATGCAGGACACGGAAATTTGTAATCAGCCAGCGTGTATTAGGTCAATGCATGGCGAATTACCGGATAAAAGGTTTACCCATGTTTACTCACCTATCACAGGCGGAGACTGTACATACAGCCAACAGGAAGAAAAACATGCACTGGACCGGCATTGCTAATGGCCGATAATGATCTAGAAAGTCCACATTCCCGTGGTCCAGTAAAATATAGGCTATCACGATTTGCCAAGCAGAAAACCCAGCTAGTAGTCCATGGCAGAACAGGGCGATAATTTTGAAAACTTTCAGAGTGTCTAAGGCAAATGTTATAGTGTTTTGTTGCTGGACTTCTCGCACCACAGCTTTTTCTTTCTCCTCTTCCGCAACTCGCTTGGCAAACTTGATCTTCGTCTCTCCCTTGAACCCACCTGCAAGGAATTGATTAATCCTTTTAATCTGACAGACCAGAAAGGCATTTGCAAACACTGCAGTTGCCTATTTCACCAACATTGCAAAGTATACTTTTCTAGCAAAGTATACTTTGAGGGAGAAATTTTCAATCTAAGGATAAATTTATTAATTTTTATTATACTGAATTTATTACATTATCACAGCCATTTTGGCTGTGATAATGTTATAAATTCAGTATAATAATTCTGCATACTTTTAATCATCAAATATATGCAGTCGTTAGTTCTATATGAAATGATGCATTTGGGGAAAGATAAAATACTCCCTCAAAGTATACTTTGCTAGATATTAAAGTATACTTTGCAATTTTGATGAAATCGGCTACTGATCTTTCCGATGTGCCGAACCCTGGTTATGTGAGATTATAACCTATATATGCAACTACGATGTGCGGAACCCTGGTTATGTGAGATTATAACCTATATATGCAACTATGATGTGCGGAACCCTGGTTATGTGAGATTATAACCTATATATGCAACTACGATGTGCGGAACCCTGGTTATGTGAGATTATAACCTATATATGCAACTACGATGTGCGGAACCCTGGTTATGTGAGATTATAACCTATATATGCAACTACCATGTAAAATGCCAATGTAGATCCTTAAGTTAATAACATTTTAAATATGGAAGAAAAAGATTTCAAGAAGCCCGAGTAAAGTTCCGTGAATATGAGGCATGACGTACATGTAACCCTTCAAAGGCGAGAACCGAAAAGGTCATCTGTCATTTGTTTACATGTGTCATTCCTTACCAAAAACACATGTTGGCGGAGCATGAGAATCGCATTGGAGACGATACTCATGCATTGCCAAAACATTATTCATTGAGAAAATAAGAAAATTTGGTCTGTCGACACACAAATGCCCTTACTATAGTGGCCGATTGGAGAAACTCCAGCAAATTTCTGGTCGCACGGATTCGACGGACACAATCCAAACAATCTACTGTCTGTTCCACGTTCTGTTGCCGACACACTTTTGGCCATTAAACATATTAAATCTAAATAATATTTAAATGTAAGTGCATTTTCATCAATAACAAAAAAGTCACCCTCCCTAAATGTTTTTATTTGATGAAATTTCATAAAATATTGATTTTATTGCGAAAAAAAATAATTTCATACGGGAATTTAACATGGGACCAGGAGGGTCGAAAAATTGAATCCGAAACCTGGTTAGATAGTTTGGAAATTATGTAACTAAGAAAACAAAAGTTAGATTTTGCAATTCGGTCCAGAAATAAAAATTTATTTAAAAAAATATTTTTTAAGCCCCCATGTTAAATTCCCATTGGAAAATCGTTTTTTTCGCAATAAAATCAATATTATTTATTTGGATGGAACTTCATTAAATAATAGAGGGTGAATATTTTGTTATTGATGAAAAAGTACTTACATTTAAATAGTTTTTAGATTTAATGTGTTTAATAGCCAAAAGTTTTTCGGCAGAAAAACGTGGAACAAACAGTATATGTCTACCGACACAGGCGGCAGAATAAGCAATAAACAGCAGATAACAATGCTCTTAACGCTTTCACCCCTAAGTAACTGGAATGGATTAATTTGATGTTAATTTTGCAACCGACCCAATCGTCACAAAATGATTTTCAGACGAGTCCATTTATGAAAAGCGAGTGTTTTTGTTCTAAAAAATATGAAAATTACTTGCAAAAATTGCAGATCCTGATGAGACGGCTCGTCACGAGCTGGCTCATCTGGATCTACACTGTTTTCCAATACCACTGTACAGGTATGTAGTGTTGAAAGGGTTAACTTACCATCTGTTTCTATGTAGAATTTCTCCGTGGGTTGAGATGCAAGATTATGTGACTCAGTCGAGTAGGGCTTCTTGTCATAATCTTTATCGTCCATTACTTTCTGTATAGAGAATTAATTCATTGAGTTAGTGAATGTGAATTTATGTCCATTAACCCTTTCACACCTATTTAAAATAGCTGACATTGATAGATCCACGTTAATTTTGGACATAAATTCCATTAATCAATTGCAAAATCTTAACCAGATGGCCGATGCCCGCATGTCGAGCCCGCCGAGGCATTTGATGGTCTCAGAGTATATTTATTTGAAGTTTGAATTAAGGTATGTAAAAGCTTTAACGCACATTTTAAAGTCATTTAACCTTGATCTTGGGCATGTGGGTTGCATGGGTGGGCTATTGAATGAAAATATGGATGATAATAAAGAATTATTTGAAGTTTGAAGTAAATCTGAGTCAGTGTTGTGGAGATATAAAGTATGTCGAAACTTTAACACAAATTTCAAAGTCATTTGACCTTGAACTTGGGACACAGGGGCCGCATGAGTGGGACACAGAATGAATATATGGATGATGACTAATAAGCGTTTGAAGTTTCAAGTCAATGTGACTTAGGACTGCAGAGAATAAGGTATTTAAAAACTTTAACGCAGATTTCGGACGGACAGACGGACGTCATTGTGAACACTATGTCTCGCTTTCTGCAAGCAGGCTCGACAAAAATAATGACAAACGCAGCAGATCCTGATGAGATGGACTCGTTACAAGCCAGTTCATCTGGATCTACAGTGTTTGCAAATGTTAGTTTTATGGTTTGAAAGAGTTCAACAATATGATGAAACATGAATGTGGCAGTTATCTGAAATTAATTGTCTCATTGGGGTTTTACGTCCACACAACCATAAGGTCATAATACATATAGGAGAAGCACATTCAGCACTAAAATTACAATCTAAACTTTAATAAATAAAGTACAATACGAGCCTGCTGAGGCATTTGATGGTATTTTTAAAAACTTAAACGCAGATTTCGGACGGACGTCATTGTGAAGCGGGCTCGACAAAAAAGTGTCCCAATCTGGTGCCAAGCACACTTACTACACCAGAGTGACCGGATCCGATAGACATGTATGAGGCACGCCATGTGATTTTGTACCTACGGACATCTGCATAATTTCATTAAATATGTTAACAAAATTTACAATATTTTCCGTAAATGGCGTAAATTTGACAACATTTTCAGAGTACATGCGAAAATTACGCAGTTGTCCGAAGGTACAAAATCACATGGCGTGTCTCATATGGATTTACGACCAGTGTAGACACAGATCAGCTGGCCCAGTACAATAAATAACCAAACGGAATGTTAAGTACAGTGCAACCTCTCTACAACAGCCACCCATGGGAAGAGGCAAAACTGGGAGGTTAATGCTGAAGTTGTTGTCCGCTGTTTATTTATTTTTTGTCATTAATTCTCATCAAAAACATGCTTTGGTAACTTTTTTTTTAGAATCATACTAAAATGGTGTCAACACATGTTTTTATTGAGAAAGAAGGCAAAAGAAACAGCAGACGCCACTTTTCGTGCTTGGCAATCTAATGGTTAGATACAGAGGAAATCATCCATTTGGGATATAAAATAGCGACTGTTATAGTTGTTGTAGAGAGGTGGCCGTTCGGGAGGTTCGACTGCATGAAATTTAAATAAAAAACATGTTTACCGCAGCTACAATATCCTCTTTTATATCCTCCAGGTCTGCTGCCAGTGTGCTATCAAAAAAGTCATCGCCCGCTGATTTTTCTGGCGCCTTTTTAACCTTCTTTTTCACTTTCTTTTTCCTCGGTGTACCACCCTTTGTAGACTTTGATATCAAGCTTGCTTTGCTGCCAGCAACATCCTAAGTAACAAAAAAACAAGCAGATGAGTAAACTAACATGATGACCCAGTGCACTAACAGAATGACCCAGTGCACTAACATGATGACCCAGTGCACTGGGAATTTTGCATTAACAAAAACATTTATGTAAATTTCCAAGTCATCTGAACTTGGTGACGTTGGCAACATTGAGATTCAACAATTATGCAAAAACCAGGAACCCATTTTTCCGACGTTTTGGCACAAGGCCTTTATCAAGGAATTAGTTTCTACTGAACGCTAAGTGGCATCCATTTTAGATTTCACAATGTTTATTCATAACGTCATTGCATGAGCATCACGACACCAAAACATTATAAAATATGGCGTACTGCATAAATAATACAGGAAATATAATTAATGTTCAAAATAGAGGGTTACACAGCTGACAAGCGACATGTTGAAAATCCTGCAGACCCTGATTACACTGCGCGGGAGCGCATGCTGATCTGGGCCGACATCGCATACCAACCGCATCATCCACAGCGAAAACCCACATATTATATGTACAACTTTCATAGCACCCATAAAACACATATTCCATTGTATTTGGTGCGCTACATATCATCAAAATCCATCCGTTTATTAGGATTTTTTTTAAAGAAAATCTGTAAAAATGACGTCACAGATTACGTCACGTCGGAAAATCGGGTTCGGAAACCACACGATCCCACACCTTGATAAACAATAAAATAGTGTAAAATTTAGTTATAATAACAGCGCAATTTGTTACACAGTCTGACGAGTGAGAAGTTTAACACTTCACAGTCATGTTAAAACCATTCATAGATCAATAATACACATGTAGGTATACATAGTTTGACATTGGTTATCCTTTTAATCACATTTGTGTAGCAAAACACCAGGACAAATTGGGCTGTTATTGTAAGTAAACTTTACACTATAAGGGTCTCAGCTCTCACGGATACAGAAAATATAAAAGACAGATGAAATAGTAAAACACATCCGTAGAGCTGAAATTTTCTAAGATATCTATATACCCCTCATAAAGCTATGAGGTTTATGCCTGGATTCCAAAGTATAAGAAGGGGAGGAGTGTAGTGTCCGTGTGTGGTGGTGAGACACGATCGCCCAGTTAGCTCAGTGGGTAAGAGCGCCGTGCTAGTGCTACAGGGGTCGTGGGTTCGAACCCTATATTGGGCGATATTTTTGTCCCTTTGAAATACTTCATGTGCTAGGTAACAATGTAAAAATCATCGTACGAACATTTTTATCGTTCGAAGTTTAGTGATACGGGCCCTTGGTGTGTAATTCAGAGCGTGCATAGCATTAATAAAATGCAAAGGGAGATAATCCAACAAATTATTTTCCAAAAACATTTTGTCTTAGATTTTGGGCAATGTAATACCTCTCCCTGGCTGGCCGCACTTCTTCCTGACGAGGGACCCACCTCATCATCGCCCGTCCGTTTTGGCGACTGAACTTTCTTCTTCTTCTTCTTCGGGGCCACAGTTGTCTCCCCGCCAGCCGCGGCGGTCGAGCTCGAACTTGCTGCGGCTTTTCGACGTCGCGGTGTTGGCTTCTTCTCGCCTTCTACGGCGGTCTCAGTATCAGCTACCGGCTTCTTCTTCTTCCTCACCACTTTTTTCTTCACAGGAGCGCCTTCATCGTCCCCAGTTGTTGTAATTGGTGGCAATTTCCCTGATTTTCCTAATTTTGTTGTCGTATCCGCCATGGTTTCTGTTTACCTTTGTTCAATGATTCAAGCGGCCCAAATACAGGGTCTCACTAAATGGCGTAATGGGAATAATGGTCAGAATAATGGCGAAAATGGGGAAACGGCGATAATGGGGCGTAATCGTGATTATTATGGTGGAAAACAAAAGTGTTTCATTGTTCCACGTTTCGCGCACCAACTAACGGAATTAACGGATACCGCCGGGTGCACCATTACTGGTGGGATCTACGAATAGAAAAAAAAAGAAAACAGGTGGATAATGGTAGATTTAAAAGCAAATTAATGTATATCCAGTATACTAATAACACAATATATGCACAAGTAGTTCATATACGGCAAGTAAGACAACTTATATTGCTTTACGCGACGGCGTAATGGCTATAATTCTACACCGGCGTAATGAAGAAATGCTCAATGGTGAATTAACAACTGTTAATGTTAGATAGGGGTGTATTCAAATTAAAAGTTTGTATTTCCAGCCTAGTAATGACTAAACATGTGTCCCTGGCTGAGAAAGGGACCATACGACATTTGCATTTGCATCAATTGTAAATAATTCCAGCACAAAAATATTTACACAATTCCCTAACATTTGATTGGCCCGTAGCAAGTCTCTGTCCAAAATTGATATCCCAGTAAACTCCCACGCCGAACTACTTTCTACAGGTGCGCTGTCGATCAGCACTGCGCTGTCAGTCAATGTAAACAAATGGCTGCCGTCTGTCCACACATTTTCTTGATGAATTTATTTCAAATGCTGGAATTATAAGGAATGAATGGCGTTTTCGTGGAATTTATCGGGGATATAAACTTGGAAAAGTCGCGGGAATACTGAACGAGGCCTTCCGGCCTTCGTCCAGTATTCCCGCGACTTTTCCAAGTTTATACCCCGATAAATTCCACAAAAACGCCATTCATTCCTATATTGCATACTCATATGTGATGGATAATGGTATATTTACAAACAAATGAATGTGTATCCAGTATATTAATGACCAAATATATGAATAAGTAGTTCATGTATGCCAAACATGTCTACTTATATTTCTTTATGCGTCGGCGTTATGCCTAATTCCACACGGGCGCAATGATGAAATGGCGTAATGGTGAATTAACAACTCTTAACAACATATGCCATTTTTCTCAGCAGACTCAATTTACGCAGGATATACAGACGTGCGCATGCAGCATGCTTAAGATCAGGGACCACAATATGCGTCGTGCCACGAGAAAAAGTGATTATTGTGTTTTTGATGAGTGTAGCTTTTGGTCAGATAGCGCACACATGCAACCTGATGCGGATCTGAAATTGCCGCTGGAAGCTACGAGAATGTTTCCGTAATGAAATAGCAAACAGTGTAGACCCTGATCATACTAATATGAAGCTGCACCGTTCGCTAACTCAATATGCCCATTTTTCTCGTGACGATATACATATGTTACTACTTGTCAGATGCACAGACGATGTATGTATAGATTGCACGGAACTTTGAGAGCAAAGCAACAGTATGATCCTGATCTTCTTGGACGTCTTCTTCTTGGCTGCATCATCTTCTTCACCAGGACAGACAACATCACCAGCTAGGAAACCGACAGGAGAAGATGCTCGAGATTCCGGATAAGCAAATCGAGAGCGACCAGGAGTTGGAAAAGTCCTAGGAGATCGACGGCTGTCAGATTCTTCTTCATGAGAAGACACAGATTCATGTCCAGAAGGGATATGAGGAGGAGGAGGAGGATCTTTCTTCTTTCTTGAGGACTGCTTGGAAAGCTGATTGGAAGAAGTTTTGACCCCGTTCGTACACCATACAGGACGTCGATGATGACTTGGTGGAATGGTTCAGGGATAACGACAGTCTGTGGCACACAGCGAACCGCCTATCGCGACAGGGCCCGTCGCCAGCGTCTCCTTGCCACCAAGGCTGAACAAATAGGTATCAGCGTCGAGCATCTGTGGACTTGGTTTAAGTCATTGAGGGATATGTTCACCCGCCTTGATAAAAAGTAGAGTGGGGATGGGCAGCCTACCTTCACTGAGAAAGAACAGTGGATCCGAGAGAAATTTAATTTTTTCCTGTGTTCAGTCAACCACCGGTCCAAGCCAGTCAGGAGTGAAAGTATTATTCATAACTTTTCAACCCAAATTTTATGCTTCTCAATTTAACTTTGATATTTTCATTTAATTTATATTGTTGTTATTTTGCTTTCTTTATATTTCATCTTAGTGCTTGTTATTTAGTTCCTAGTTAGTATTTGTCTTGCTTGGACATGATGGTGAGGTAAGCGGAAGGTTGCGGCGCCGCGCTAACCAGGTTTAACCGCCCCAGTGGACTAATTTGTCCACTGACCATTCCAAGGCGGTACCCTAGCTGTCGTGTCTCCATGTGTTTGGTCTACTGAGACCGTTATCTTGTAGCGTGTCTGTTTGCGGGGCTGTCTAGTGGGGCTTTCGTTGCTTTCTCACTATTGTTTGTAGTGTCATTTTTGTTTACTTTTTATTAGGGACCGTACATTGCTGGTCGTGGAGTGCACATTCGTACCGTGTTGAAGGCTCGGCGACCACCGCTGTACGCATACCATATTAGTATGTATATGGTGATAAAGGTTTTAGTATTGTTTTCTGGTGGCTCTTCGGTCTCCTTTAGATATATTTCCTCTATTTTATATCTTTGTTTTGCTGTACTTATGCTTTTTTTGCCTTTTTGTCTTTGCAGATGAAGGCGATCATCGCTCAGAGCGAGGGGAACCCAGATGAGGTCGAGCGGGCCGCCGCCCAACAACATGTGGAAGTGGACGATGACGACAAAGAGCTTCCCACTACTCGCAGCAAGTACAACAAGCGCAAGCGGTCATCAGAGCCCCACCCCGACATAGATACCCTTCAGAAGAAAGCCAAGGAATCAGGCGAACTCGTCGAGATACTGAAGTCCCATATCCCACCCAAGAGCCTGTCAACGACCGGACGACATTCTTGGCGTATGTGAACAGTACGATGATGGGACTGAGTGACAGTGATTTCCGCCGTGCCAGGAAGGGGATAAACAAGGTGCTGGCGCCCTTCCTTGAGGCATCCTCCGAAGACGAGCTTCCCAGCAGTTTTGTCCCCGAGTTATTATAGGGAAACCAGACATGATACGAGTATGTGGGTGAGATAAATTACTTACAGCACGGTTGTCCGCATGTATGATCGATTATTTCCTCGTACATGCGGACGAACAGTGCTCTAAGTAGTACTTGTATCATAGCCGTGATACCCTTACCATTATAGACGCACTGCTATAACTTGCGTAAACTCGTTCAAGTAAATGGTTGCCTGGAGCCAAATTTTAATGAGGAACCGTTCTATAAGTGGAGTGCGTATAACTAAAACGTAAGGGAACTTATACTGCACTCCACTTATTGCACTGTTTCACTTTAGAAAGCGTACGGGGTTGATTCTTTTGAAAACACGGGCCAGAAAAATCCAGGGTCACTTTTTACTAGAAAATAAAACAGAGACGGTTAAAATGAGTGGTCACACAACGTGTATCCATGTTGTTGGTAAAATTTTCGATTGTTCTCATTTCAACTCGAAATGATATGTTGTGACCACCTTTTGAACCGTCTCGCCGAGACAGTTCAAATGAGTGTCACAACATATCTCCATCCATGTTGTTAGTCAAATTTTCGATTGTTCTCTGTGTCCATAGCTGGATGTGTTATCTAGTTTCTTATGCTTCTTTCTTTTCTCTGTTTTCAGTGGTACTGGTGGTACTGATGGTGGTATTGTCCAGCCGTCATGTAGTCAGTCGCAGGTCTGGAGTCAAGGACCGTCAGAGGCTTGGCAACCTCACCCCAGCCAGTGGAGAGCGCCACCCCCAGGACCTGCATCAGTGTGGCTGTCGCAGGACCGTGTATACATGCAGCAGTACCAGCAGCAGTTTCCATGCCCCTTCCGTCTCCTCGTCCTGTTGCCGTATATACGGCGTCCACTGAGACATCCGAGGTCATCCAAGGGGCATCGAAGGTCCTCGTGCAGATGCCCCCTTGCCAACCTGAACTCGTCTGGAGTGACGTCATTCCTGAAGGAGTTTGATACGTCTCTGATCACTTTGGAATCGTATACAGAAAGTATTTTATTATTATTATCAATTTAAAATGTCCAAAATCCCTAGGTTTAATGAATCTTGTTCCCCATAAGGCCAAGGTCGACGGACCAAGGTTATTAGGTGAAAACAAAGGTCTAACCGCTGGTGTTTGAACTTTTAATGGCCAAGGTCAAAGGTCAAAGTTTCAAAACGGTCAATTTTGGCCATATTTTCGAAAACTTCTTTGTTCGGCACGGAATGACTTCAATATATGACCACACGACGTGCCCTCGACAGCATGTAATTGAAGATCCTCTCCACGTCGTTCATCCCTCGGTTGGAGTACGGCTTCATCATACTGGGCCTCAAAGTGAAAGCGTCGTCGCCGATAAAGAAGAATGGCACATTCTCGGTGTTGTTGGGGAGGGGGCAGGGAACCTGATGCTGCCATCGTCCAAGCAATCATTCAACTCCGAACCGTTGAATATCTGGGCATCTGATGCTGCTCCCTTGCCTGAAATGACAGAACAGAACATGACAAAGTCGAGCGATCCTTGGAAACCGTCGAACACGACTACCAGACAAATATGTCGCGAACAGGGTTTGATTCCGTTCGTTCATCTGTGTCACAGACTATGACAGAATAATCACAGTAAATGACAAAACACCACCTAGCACCGGCTTAAGCGTTACTCAACATACAAAGAGACACATAGACATAAACTATGTAAACATGCATATATAACTTTCGGAATGACAGTAATGCTCAACGACCAACAAGGATCGGAAACTAATAACAGCATTGATAGAAAGCACGAGGATATTTTTTACAGCCGCCACACTGCACAAACTACAGAGCTGTGAATATAAACAGAATATGACAAAGTCGAGCGATCCTTGGAAACCGTCGAACACCACTACCAGACAAATATGTCGCGAACAGGGTTTGATTTCGTTCGTTCATCTGTGTCACAGACTATGACAGAATAGTGAACATAAAATACTTCATTAACCCTTTCAACACAAAGTAGCTGACATGGACTGGTCCATGATATTTTTAGACCAATCACTTGATCGGAAGATTACATTTGGACCAGTCCATTTATAACAATAGTTTTTTTGTGTCTAAAAACAGTAAAATTACTTGCAAAACGTGCAGATACAGATGAGACGGCTCGTTACGAGCCGGCACATATGGACCTACACTTTTTGAAAACATATTTAGAGGTATGTAGTGCTGAAAGCGTTAGTATGCAGAAATATATAACAATGCTACAATACAAATATTACAAATAAAAATAATTAGTGTTGTGAACTGATGCATAATTACCAGCAACATCTGCCCAGATGAACTTGTAATCCGCGTCCACCAGGGCTAGCATGACGATCAAGAAGAACCTCTTATAGTTATAGTAGGTGGAACCAGACCGGTTAGGGCATCTACAGGCAACGTGCTTTCCGTCAAGGGCGCCGCAGGGGTGGGGAAAGTTCCACCTCTTCAGAAACTGCTCAGAAAACTGTCATGACTTCATCAAGGTACTCGTCGACGATCGCCTTGCAGACCTCACGGACGACGACGGAGATCGTGTTTGCCGGAACTCTCCACCCAAACTTCATGTCAGCAAACTTGGATCCAGCCGCCAGATGACGGAGGGTGACGGCCAGCTTCAACCCAGGCTCGAGGGGCTCTCTGAACCACGTGTACTGCTTGGTGATCCTGCCTCTGACCCGCTTGAGGATCTCGTCAAACATCTCAGGCGGCATACGCATGAAGGTACTGAAGCACTTTGGGTCCTCCCGCCGCAGCTCGACCATAAGCTGGTCTACAGGCCAAACTGCCTCCGCCTCAGGATCCAGGCTCTCGTCCAGATCGTCCAGAACTGTCGTTTACGCACTTACGCTGTCCTCTTCTCAATCTCCGACGACCCCGGACGTGCTGGGCATGTGTTAAAGTGCTATGCACACGACGTGTGTTGATCATGGTGCGTTTCATTAGCCTTTTGTTTGGTTAACACAAGTTCAATAGTTTCATTTGGATTAGTTGCAGTCTGTAACCCTCCCGTATCGTACGTACAGGCTGCAAGTACCTTTGGATATCCTGTTGTCCATTGTTGACGAATGTCAGCAATCGGTGCAATTAATACCATATTAAGGTATATTGTAAATATTAGAAAATCATCTATATCAGCACCATGGTAACAATAGTTGTGGCTGTGACTGGAGAAATGGGGCTTATGAGACTTGTGACCAGTGTAGCTCCTGATCAAATAGCACACTCCTGTAGCCTGATAATTCTCTATATTACGTGTTAGAAGCGTGACAGGTGTTTCAGTAATGTAATGGCAAACAGTCCTGCTCCTGAGCAGACTGTGCGGATCTACACTAGTCGCAAAACCTATAAGCCCAATTTCGGCAGTCATAGCCGCAAATAATGTTACCATGGTAACATTATTTCAGGAAGGAACAGCTGATCCTTTGGGGAAGCTTGGCTACCGTTGTCATGGTGATTGCCATCTTCGCCTGTATTTCTGGAAGGACATTAACTGTTGCCATGACGATAGGATATTTTTACAGAAATATTGCCGCTGTTGCACAAGGTGAGTTTTCTTTTTAAAAATGATAGCATTTAGTAATTTGCATGATAATGTTAAAGTGGAATAACAAACTTTTTGTATTTCTTTAAACGATACGAGTTTGGTCAGATGAAATGAATGCTGAAAACCGAATGCAAAAATATCAAACACTTCAAAAGTTCCAAATGTTGAAATTTACGTTAGACGCCTATTGATTACTTTTTAGTTTCCTATCTTATTTTTTTTTGTCGTCTGCTGTTTATTTTTTATTTTCAATTTTTATCATAAAAACATGCTTTGACAGCACTTTAGAATAATTTACATGCTTTGATAGCACTTCAGAATCATTTCCATTGAAAATGATTCTGAAGTGCTGTCACGAAACCATGTTTTTATTGAGAAATAAGGCAATATATAAAAGCAACAGCAGACGAAAATTGTTGTGAGTAGCGGTCTAAGGGTTAAACAGCACATGACAACGGTTCTCGTGTGCTGTCTGCCGCGTTTTGATACGAGATGAAACGCATACACACAATGTTATTTATTTATTTAATGGTGTTTAACGGCCGTTAATAGCTACTGAATCTAGGCTGGGTTAACACACAGGTTGAAGTAAGGACCGAGGTCTATACATACATTAAATATACATAAAAGCATTAATAAGTGGGAGAAACAAATAAGCTAAACAAAATCTTTAGAAGGGAGTAAAGAACATTTTTTAGCTTATTTATTTTTCACTTATTAATGTTTTTATGTATACTTAATGTATGTATAGACCTCGGTCCGTTACTTCAACCTGTGGGTTAACGGGGTCAAATCCCATATATCACCTGTACAGATGGGGGAACATCTCTTCAAGGTACAGATTATTGCCTCTGTATGATCAGTGCCCCATCACTGTAACACTGCAAGTTTTCCAGAAACCAGCATCGTATAATTTCAGAAAAGACAAGGACGAGATACCAAATGCAACATCGACGCCTGAGACATTCCCAGCCCATGTGATACCGCCCTCGACGAGTAGCTATAGGTTCGAGCGAGACCCAGTGTATGTACCGCCACGCCCAACTACGAGTTGTCACCAACCGTGGGCCCTGCCGTCATGCGATCACAACAACGTCCGGTCATCTTGTTCATATGACTCGCCAACCACACCTCCTCCATTTATGTACAAAAACTGACCTCACAAATCACCAGCAACAATGTCAACAGGTGGATACTGAGCTGTTGGCCAATCTAGGCCAGTCAAATTACATGAATTTGAGTATGACTGCATCAGCTGGTACGTGTCGTACACATGTTAACTTTCCATAAGAGGCATCACATATGATACCCCAAATCATACCCCCCCGCACCTATGCTATTGTTTATTTAATTGTGTTTAATGGCTTGTCAACAACTAATGCGACTTGATGCTAGGTTAACTGGGTCAAACCATATTTCACCTGTACAAAAGGGGGAAAATCCCAAAATCAGACCTGAATATTCACAGAATAAATGTATATTCAGCGATGAAATTAGAAAACCTGACCAAGTGCCAGGTCCTCCACTACACCAGGACCACTTAGCCCCACTCCCTAAAAGTAATAGGATTATTATTAATCATACTACTTTTATAATGGGTATAACCAGATTCAACTCTCAAGTAAGAAGGAAACTAACAAGAGCTGTAGGAGAACAGCATAGCTCGACTACGAGGGTGTCGATGTACACATAGCTTGACAAAGAAGGTGGCTGCGGCCTACATAAAAACCTTAACCAAGGTTGACTAAAAACATTAACCAAGGGAAACTAGAAATGTGGCCTGTCGGCACACGAATACCCCCACTGGCAGCCAAAGAAAACGAGGCAATTTTGATCATAAGCCATTTAGCCGAGCGTTAAGGTTTCAAACGCATCAAGTATGTGACCTTGACCCTGGGCATAGTGTGATAATCCATGCATCGGTGTAGAAGATATAGAGCGGAAGGGAATTTCAATAGGTTTGATCTTTGACCTTCAACTATGACCTTGACCTTGGACGTAGGTGCGTGGTTATTGATCGAGACACACCTTCTCATCCTGAGAAACATTTGTGCCAAAGCATTTGATAATGCATGCGTCGGTGTAGAAGATATAGAGCGGAAGGGAATTTCAATAGGTTTGACCTTTGACCTTCAACTGTGACCTTGACCTTGGACGTAGGTGCGTGGTTATTGATTGCGACACACCTTCTCATCATGAGAAACATCTGTGCCAAGCCATTTGATAATCCATGCATCGGTGTAGAAGATATAGAGCGGAAGGGAATTTAAATAGGTTTGACCTTTGACCTTCAACTGTGACCTTGACATTGGACGTAGGTGCGTGGTTATTGATTGTGACACACCTTCTCAACATGAGAAAATCTGTGCCAAGCCATTTGATAATCCATGCATCGGTGTGAGATATAGAGCGGAAGGGAATTTCCATAGGTTTGACCTTCAACTTGTGACCTGAACGTAGGTGCGTGGTTAGCAATTTGATAATCCATGCATCAGTGTAGAAGATATAGAGCGGAAGGGAATTTCAATAGGTTTGACCTTTGACCTTCAACTGTGACCTTGACCTTGGACGTAGGTGCGTGGTTATTGATGGCGACACACCTTCTCATCATGAGAAACATTTGTGCCAAGCCATTTGATAATCCATGCATCGGTGTAGAAGATATAGAGCGGAAGGGAATTTCAATAGGTTTGACCTTTGACCTTCCAACAGTGACCTTGACCTTGGACGTAGATACGTGGTTTTCCAAGTATGGTTGCTGTAGGCCCAGGAGTATTCCATATACAAGATTGAGTAAAAACCGTAACCAAGGGGAGATAACTAAGTAATCCAAAGATAAAAGTAGGTCAAGGTGAAATATAGGTCAGGGATTATTGATGTACATCACTAGGAGATGAAGTTGTCCAAGTATGGTTGATGTAGGCCCAGAAGTATTCCATATACAAGCTTGACTATAAACATTAACCAAGTAATTGAAGGTTAAATGTAGGTGAAGGTAAAATAAAGGTCAGGGGTTATTGATGTACATCCATATGAGAAAAAGTTATCCAAGTATGGTGTCTGTATGCACAATAGTATTCCATCTACAAGCTTGACTAAAAACCTTAACCAAGTTTGAGTAAAAACCTTAACCAAGGGGAATTAAGTAAGTAATTTAAGGTTAAATGTAGGTCAAGGTCAAATATAGGTCAGGGGTTGTTGATGTACATCACTAGGAGATGAAGTTGTCCAAGTATGGTTGGTGTAGGGCCATGAGTATTCCATCTACAAGCTTGACTAAAAACATTAACCAAAGAGAATTAAGTAAGTAATTCAAGAGGAAATGTAGGTCAAGGTCAAATATAGATCAGGGGTTATTGATGTACATCACTATGAGAAAAGGTTGTCCAATTATGGTGTCTGTATGCACAATAGTATTCCATGTACAAGCTTGAGTAAAAAGCTTAACCAAGGTCGAGTAAAAACCTTAACCAAGGGGAATTAAGTAAGTAATTCAAGGTTAAATGTAGGTCAAGGTCAAATATAGGTCAGGGGTTGTTGATGTACATCACTAGGAGATGAAGTTGTCCAAGTAGGTTGGTGTAGGGCCAGGAGTATTCCATCTACAAGCTTGACTAAAAACGTTAACCAAGGGGAATTAAGCAATTCAAGAGGAAATGTAGGTCAAGGTCAAATATAGATCAGGGGTTGTTGATGTACATCACTAGGAGATGAAGTTGTCCAAGTATGGTGGGTGTAGGGCCAGTAGTATTCCATATAGAAGGTTGACTAAAAACCTTAACCAAAAGGAATTAAGTAAGTAATTGAAGAGGAAATGTAGGTGAAGGTCAAATATAGATCAGGGGTTATTGATGTACATACCTATGAGAAAAGGTTGTCGAAGTACGGTGTCTGGATGCACAATAGTATTCAATGTACAAGCTTGAAAAAAAAACCTTAACCAAGGTTGACTAAAAACCTTAACCAAGGGGAATTAAGTAAGTAATTCAAGAGGAAATGTAGGTCAAGGTCAAATATAGATCAGGGGTTATTGATGTGCATCACTAGGAGATGAAGTTGTCCAAGTATGGTGGGTGTAGGGCCAGGAGTATTCCATCTACAAGCTTGACTAAAAACGTTAACCAAGGGGAATTAAGCAATTCAAGAGGAAATGTAGGTCAAGGTCAAATATAGATCAGGGGTTGTTGATGTACATCACTAGGAGATGAAGTTGTCCAAGTATGGTGGGTGTAGGGCCAGTAGTATTCCATATAGAAGGTTGACTAAAAACCTTAACCAAAAGGAATTAAGTAAGTAATTGAAGAGGAAATGTAGGTGAAGGTCAAATATAGATCAGGGGTTATTGATGTACATACCTATGAGAAAAGGTTGTCGAAGTATGGTGTCTGGATGCACAATAGTATTCAATGTACAAGCTTGAAAAAAAACTTAACCAAGGTCGACTAAAAACCTTAACCAAGGGGAATTAAGTAAGTAATTCAAGAGGAAATGTAGGTCAAGGTCAAATACAGATCAGGGGTTATTGATGTGCATCACTAGGAGATGAAGTTGTCCAAGTATGGTGGGTGTAGGGCCAGAGTATTCCATCTACAAGCTTGACTAAAAACGTTAACCAAGGGGAATTAAGCAATTCAAGAGGAAATGTAGGTCAAGGTCAAGGTCAAATATAGATCAGGGGTTGTTGATGTACATCACTAGGAGATGAAGGTGTCCAAGTATGGTGGGTGTAGGGCCAGTAGTATTCCATATAGAAGGTTGACTAAAAACCTTAACCAAAAGGAATTAAGTAAGTAATTGAAGAGGAAATGTAGGTGAAGGTCAAATATAGATCAGGGGTTATTGATGTACATACCTATGAGAAAAGGTTGTCGAAGTATGGTGTCTGGATGCACAATAGTATTCAATGTACAAGCTTGAAAAAAAACCTTAACCAAGGTCGACTAAAAACCTTAACCAAGGGGAATTAAGTAAGTAATTCAAGAGGAAATGTAGGTCAAGGTCAAATATAGATCAGGGGTTATTGATGTGCATCACTAGGAGATGAAGTTGTCCAAGTATGGTGGGTGTAGGGCCAGGAGTATTCCATCTACAAGCTTGACTAAAAACGTTAACCAAGGGGAATTAAGCAATTCAAGAGGAAATGTAGGTCAAGGTCAAATATAGATCAGGGGTTGTTGATGTACATCACTAGGAGATGAAGTTGTCCAAGTATGGTGGGTGTAGGGCCAGTAGTATTCCATATAGAAGGTTGACTAAAAACCTTAACCAAGGGGAATTAAGTAAGTAATTCAAGAGGAAATGTAGGTCAAGGTCAAATATAGATCAGGGGTTATTGATGTGCATCAATAGGAGATGAAGTTGTCCAAGTATGGTGGGTGTAGGGCCAGTAGTATTGCATATACAAACTTGACTAAAAACCTTAACCAAGGTTGAATAAAAACCTTAACCAAGGGGAATTAACCAAGTAATTCAAGAGGAAATGTAGGTCAAGGTCAAATATAGATGAGGGGTTATTGATGTACATCACTAGGAGATGAAGTTGTCCAAGTATGGTGGGTGTAGGGCCAGTAGTATTCCATATACAAGCTTGACTAAAAACCTTAACCAAGGCGTGACGGTGACGCCGACGCCGACGCCGACGCCGGGGTGACAACATAAGCTCTACTTATTCTTCGAATAGTCGAGCTAAAAATGTACCCGAGGGCCAGACCAGAGATATCGGGATTCCGTTAAGGATGAAGCCCATCGTTAAATTTGCCATTCGCATGTTCCCAAACAACTGCCCATGTACACGAATGCTAGTCATAATCTGGAGTTACCATGGCCACAAGCTCTATAACAAGCCTTTTTCTTTTTTTATAGACAAGCCACAAATAATATAATACAGATTTTCATTGATCAATATTCTAAACACAATGATTGATTTAACCAGAAAGAGTGATCAAAACAATCGCCCCTCCGGAATCTCCGATTTGATCTACAACACATGATTCAGACAAAATGAAGTTTGGCTGCTACTTGACAACCTGGGGGCCGTTACACTAAACTTCGTACGACTAAAATGTTCCTAAGTGCAAATTTAGGATCGTCTGGAAATTTCAATTAATGGATTTACATTTATTGAGCATAGGCTGCATATGCAGCATATGCTAAATAAATGTAAATCCAATAATTGTATACAAGAAAAAATTGTTAATGTGAAATTTACAGACTATCATAATTTTAGTTGTACACAGAGTTTAGTGAAACGGGCCCCAGGTCCCTGCAATTTTTCACTTGCTTTATGCTTATACCCTTTCAACACGACAGCCCTCTATAGCGGTGTTTGCAAACAGTGTAGATCCAGATGAGCCAGCTCATCACGATCTGCACTTATTGCAAGTAATTTTCATATTTTTTAGAAATAAAACACCCCATAAATGGACTAGTCTGAAAATCATTTTGTGACGACTGAATTGGTCGGAAAATTAACACCAAAATCCATTCCAGATAGTTAGGGGTGAAAGGGTTAAAATATGGGAATTCGAGCCAAGGCTTGGCAATGGCATTTGGACAAGAGGTTGCGCAGATGAAACTATTATATATCATACCCCTGAACATGCTGAAATGGGAGTGTCGGGTTAATTATTTATTACCGGTACATTCAATATTGCACCAGGTTAAAAAAAGTGAAAATTTATCTAATTTCTAACTCAAAATGTATACCATTTAAATTTTGTATTTACTTAATGGTGTTTAATGGCCTGTCAACAGCTAAAGTCATTCTATAGTTCACCAGTTGTGATGGGAGAAAACACCAAAATCAGAACTGTTTACAGAAAAAAAATATATTCAGCCCCGACATCAGAATAACGTGACCGTTGCCAGGTTATCACCACATCAGAGTCATTAGCCCCACTCCCTAAAAGTAAAAGGATTAGTACTATTCTTACTACTTTTATAAGGTATAACCAAATTCCACACTCAAGTAACAAGAAAGACACCATGTCAAAGACAAGATTATTTATTATAATCTGTGAAAGCTGCCATACAAAGAACTAATGTGTGATCGTGTGCAATTGAAGAGGTCAGTGGAAGAAGGGGGCCAAGTCCCTTGGGGGACTTGGCCCCCTTTTGTCCACTGACCCATTCATTATGTTTGTTTGTTTGTTTATTAGTGTTTAACGGCCTATCAACAGCTTAGGTCATGTAAGGCCGGGCAAACGGGTTCGATCCCATTTTAACCTGCTGCATTGGGGGGAAAATCCCAAAATCAGAACGGAATATTTACATCGAGAACAAATATATTCAGCCCTGAAATTAGAATAACCTGACCTGGTGCCAGGTCCATACCTCACCAAGTCACTTGGCCCCTTCCCCTCAAATAGGATTACGAATACCGTAATAGGTACTCACATAAGGGGCATAACCAGATTCAACTGTCACAAGACGTATGTGAGGGCCAAACCAGGTCTCCAGTCAGGATTCTGGTAAGGATGAACCCCGATCATTAAAATTACCCATCACATGTTCCCACCTGCCGCCCACTCCCATTCAGTTATGAAATGATGAACAAATATAAGGCGACTGGATTTTTAATTATAGATTAGTGAATTCACACTTTGAACATGGTGCTGTATTGACTATAGTTAACCAGATGGCCGCGGCCCGCATGTCGAGCCCGCCGAGGCATTTGTAGGTCTCATAGTGTATTTATTTGAAGCTTGATGCCCAATAAGCATACAAAGTTTCAAGCAAATCTGACTTACGGTTACAGAGATAGTAGGTATGTGAAAACTTAAACGCAAATTTTTACAGAAACTTTAATGCAAACTTCTAAGTCATTTGACCTTGACCTTGGGCACAGGGGCCGCATGAGTGGGATACAGCATGAATATATGGATCATGACTAATAAGCATACAAAGTTTCAAGTCAATGTGACTTAGGACTGCAGAGATATAAGGTATTTAAAAACTTTTAACGCAGATTTCGGACGGACGGACGGACGAACGCACGGACACCCGGACACCCGGACGTCATTGTCATCACTATGTCTCGCTTTCCGCAAGCGGGCTTGACAAAAACTGGCAAACAACCATTGTAAATGTGTACATGTATTGCATACCTGACTCTGGTATCAGACTGAAAAGAAAGACAGAAAAAAAACATATTACACAATATTTGTGAGATTTATTATATGTACATGTATAGTTTATACAAAAGGTAAAAAAGAGAAATATTACATGAATACTTCACAATACAATCCTTTGTATGTCGTTACAAAATTACACATTAAGCCCACTAAAATATGGCATGCAATACAACAGGGTGAATATGATACATCTATGATCTATCATTGTTTCTCATAGTTTCTCGACCAATAAAAGCACAGCATTTCGTCTTAATTGCATATTGAGACGTTTTCGCCAATATCTATTAACCATTAGACCGCTATCTTATTTTTTTTGTCGTCTGCTGTTTATTTTCTATTTTCCATTTTTATCATCAAATACATGCTTCGACAGCATTTTATAATAATTTACAACATGCTTTGACAGCACTTCAGAATCATTTCCATTGGAAATGATTCTGAAGTGCTGTCAAACCGTGTTTTTATTGAGAAATAAGGCAAGATATAAAAGCAACAGCAGACGACAATTGTTGCCCAAAATCAGAACAGAATATTTACATGAAGAACAAATATATTCAGCCCTGAAATTAGAATAACCTGACCTGGTGCCAGGTCCATACCACACCAAGTCACTTGGCCCCTTCCCCTAAAATAGGATTACGAATATCGTAATACTCACATAAGGGGTATAACCAGATTCAACTGTCACATACAAAATGCCAAAGACGTATGTGAGGGCCAAAACAGGTCTCCAGTCAGGATTCCGGTTAGGATGAACCCCGATCGTTAAATTACCCATCGCATGCTCTCACCTGCCACCCACTTGTTTGTTTATTGGTGTTTAACAGCCTATTAACAGCTATGGTCATGTAAGGCTGGGCAAACGGGTCAATTCCATTTTAACCTGCTGCATTAATAATTAAATGTTGCAATATGTAAAGCGCTATATTTATAATTGATGTGACATATTGTTGTCGTAAGTTCATGAGACACGCACCATGTTACCATGCGTACATGCACACACTTCGGCGTCACCGACAAACACATAATTCGAAAGCGCATTTAGGGGTGGGCCTACATTCAGACGAATATGTGCATACGACGGGCTAAACAAGAGAATCGTTATAGTTCATATATTGAATTATTAATAATCAACTAATCTATTCACTCGCTTGCGCTCATGTGAAATTAATTTATTAACAATTAAATATATGAACTATAACTGTTACATATAAAATTTTCATTCAAATAAATTTAGGATCATAGTATCATACACGAGTGATGATTTAATACCATATATACATTAAACAAGTTTACTGACTTGGCTATGAGAGTTTTAATAAATATATTAAAGCGACATGAACAATAGATTCTATTTATTGCTAATCAGTAATCACCCAGTATTTTTCCAGTAGCATATTTATTAGACTAGTGAATTATGATTTTTAATACATAAATTATGTTAGTGCATTGCAGAAGGACAGTTTAAGCAATAAATATATAATGTGTATGCCCTCTTATCAACTATTGTGTCATAGTTCCCGGTACAACTCACACCTCAAAGAGCTTTAGCTGACGGGAACACGTATCATAAACATTTCATGACATCTAGCAAACAATGGCATGTCAAGCAAATGGAAAATCACCTTTTACTTGTGAACAAAAAATCTCCAGGGTGTATTTTAGAGGTCAATACTACAGATTATTTTAATTTTTTTAAATGATACAATTTGAAAACATGAAATGGATGCTGAGAAATGTATGTCAAAAATAACAAATCATTAAAAAGTTACATAAAATTTATTTTTTAATTTGTTAAAAAATTCACCGAATATTCAAATATTCACTATGACACCATTGATGAGCAATTATTTTTTATATTTATTTATATTAATTATAATTTTCTGTGTTTGTATCAATATTTGATAACATTATTTTTTTTATAAATAAGATAATTGCCTAATGTAAATCTGTATTACACTGTAGAATAGTGTATTATTTGCATCACCCACAACAACAGGCTTGAAGACTTGTCATCAAATCATAATACAAGTACACCACCGCCGGCGCTAATCTCGCCACTATTTGAATTTATTTTATTTCAAAATATTAACTATTGTGCAAGAAATGAAGCAGCTTGATTGACTGAGCCTGATCTGTGCTACAGCTCAGGCTCAGCCAATCAAACTGCTCGATTGCGAGTTGAGATTGCCAATAGATGTTCAGAAACGACGACATATATATTGGTGAGATTAACGCCGATGGACGATATGTACCGTAACAATGTTTTTTGTTGGCTACATTCAACAGAGTTTACATGTGAAGTAATGATGATGTTACGTGATAATGATACATGTACGTGTGAACAGATATTTGGTATTTAGAGGTAAATATCATATTAATAGTTTGATGAATGATTGAACAAATGTTTAAATGATTACACACATTTAAGTTTCATCAAAATACAGTGCATCAAACACCCGTATTGAATCTAGCAAGATGTATAGATCATTATCAGGTTATAGGAGTGCGCTAGCAGATCAGGGGGCCGTTCCACTAAACTTTGTACAACTAAAATGTTTGTAAGTGCAAATTTATGATCAGTGGAAATTTCCATTTATGGAATTACATTTATTGAGCATAGGCTGCATATGCAGCCTATGCTCAATAAATGTAAATCCAATAATTGTTTACAAGAAAACAGTTTATATGTGAAATTTACAGACTATCATAATTTTGCACTTACAAACATTTTAGTTGTACAAAGTTTAATGAAACAGCCCCCAGGAGTTAGATCGGTCACAAAGATCGCAAGTCCCATTTCTCCAGTCATACCCACATATGAGCATTTTATGCAGTTGTGTCTGTTCCCATCATGAACATACATTAATATTTGGTTGACAAAATTCACCTTATAGCAGTTCATCAATTGATCCCAACCATAGAGCACATGCACACCTTTCTATGGAATCTAATCATGCTTGTAGAGGCAGTGAGGCTGCTTCACTGACTGAATGGCAAACAGTGTACGCCCTGGTCAGATGTTGCCAAAGTTCGGGGTTATCAGCATATGATGGTGACAGACGTTGTATGGTCCAACTTGTTATGTATCGTCCAAAGAATATGAATATACAGATCATTTTGTACCTACTGTCTATACCAAGATTTTCTGCCGACAAACTTTTGGCTATTAAACACATTAAATCTAAAACGTATTTAAATGTAAGTACTTTTTCACCAATAACGAAAGTCACCCTCACCAAATAAAATATTTTATAAAATGCCACCAAATATTGATTTTTATTGTGAAAAAATAATTTTCCAACGGGAATTTAACATGGGGGATTATTATTTTTTTTTTTTAAATAGTTTTGGAATTTGTGGACCGATTTTCAAAATCTAACTTGTTTCCAAGCATCTAGCCAGGATTTGTAGTCACTTCTCAAATTTGTTTTGTTTTTCTACACTTTTCATCACACTCCACCTCCTTTTTGCCCCATGTTAAATTCCCATAGGGAAATAGATTTTTCGCAATAAAATCAATATTTGATGGAATTTCATTAAATAAAAATAATTGGGGAAAGTGACTTACTATTTAGATTTAATGTGTTTAATATCCAAAATGTGGAACAGACAGTAATGTGTTCACAAGTGCTGATAACTATAGGATCTTGTGCTTACACACATTCTAAACATGTTCTCATAATATATACTCAAAATCAGTGAATATTTATACCGGTAGATACTTTTCTACAATCCAGTCTTTAATGAATGTGTTCTGATTGTTAATGACGACACTCAAAATCAGACATTAGGTTGGCCGAGACTGAGCACACAGCTCAGCGTCAGCCAATCAAAATCCTGATTCCGAGCATGACAATGGAGTATTTATTGACCCTTTCAACACCACAGGCCTGTATAATTGTATTGGCAAACAGTGTAGATCCAGATGAACCGGCTTGTGACGAGCCGTCTCATCAGGATCTTCACTTTTTGCAAGTGAATTTCATATTTTTGAGAACAAAAACACCCCTTTTCATAAATGGACTAATCTGAAAATCATTTTGTGACGGTTGGATTGGTTGCAAAATTAACATATCAAATTCCATTCCAGTTACGTAGGGGTGAAAGGGTTTGTTTGATTGTTGGGGTTTAACAGCCTATCAACAGCTAAGGTCATCTAAGGCTGGGTCAATGGGTTTAGTACTAAATCCCATATATTACCTGTACAAATGGGGGGACAATCAGAAAGTCAGAACTGAATATTTACAATAAAAAATGTATATATTCAGCTCGGAAAGCAGAATAATCCTGATCTGATGCCAGGCCATTGGCACACAAGAATCACTTGGCCACCTCCCAAAGCAGTAGGATCAGTAATAATCTTACTACTTTTATAATGGGCAATAACCCAATTCAACTCCCAGGTAACAAAAGAGCCAAAATTAAAAACGTACCCGAGGGCCAAACCAGGTACATCATGATTCCTATAAGGAGGAACCCCAACCATTAATTTACACTGTCGTGTTCGCCACTAGGGGTGAAAAGGCTAAGAAAGTTTTATAATCATGAGATCAGACTCCATATAGAAACATGTTGATCTTCAGCTGCACCAGTCACAAAGCCATTTACACCATTTTCACATCTCCAATATATTACCAATGTGGTGAGGTGAAAGGTCACAATGAAGATAGAGAAATCTGCTAGCAAGAAAAATGTCTATTGCACAGTATTGTTAAAAGCCGTAGAAAATCCCTAGCTCACTACATAGGTCCATAAGATAAATATTCACACCGGTATACCACACATGTTAATGTTAACCCGAGGAAATAATGTCCACCGAGGCGAGAACCGAGACCGATATTATGTTCTGAGGATTAACGATACCCACTTTCACCCATGCTGGGAGGCAACATTTAATATATTGCACCGAACATAGCGAGAAACATAAATGCACAATGTACTGGGCAAATCGGTCCAAGTGTTGGTGTAGCATGTGGAAACACAGTTGGTGGATCAGGCTGTGATGTGTTTGTCGTTGGCGTGTTTATACACAGTTGGTGGATCAGGCTGCCACGTGCTTGTTGTCGGTGGCGTGTTTATACACAGTTGGTGGATCAGGCTGCCACATGCTTGTAATCGTTGGCGTGTTTATACACAGTTGGTGGATCAGGTTGCGACGTGTTTGTTGTCGTTGGCGTGTTTATACACAGAATGGTAGGCGTTTCTCAGTAGAGCGTATGGGAAACATGACTCCAGGAGGTCCATAGTGAGAAACGGAGATTCTTGTACAATCTGAAATACAACAATATATGTTATTGTTCACATAGTGGACTGTTAAGGAATTAAATGCGAAGGAGCGATAGCGACCGCAGCAATGAGTTCCTTAAAAATCCAATATGTGAACAATAACATACTTATATTTAGCCAGTTTTATAATGCAGTCTCCCATCCAAGTATTGATTTTCCATTCCCTGGCGAACAGGTATTCATTAAATCTGGTAATATGTAACTTATTGGGGTTAAATATTGCATTGGCTTTACTTAGAAAGTAGAGCGAATTACAAGTTGTTATAATGGTAATAATGTTTGGGTGTAATTGCATATGACCATTTATTGTCCATAAATTTGTATTTATGTTGTTTGTTTAATGGTATTATTAAACAGCCTGTCAATAGCTAAGGTTATTTTAGCTCGGGTCAATGGAGTTGAATCCCGTATTTCACCTGCATGGATGAGAGGTAAATCCCAAAATCAGAACTGTTTACATAAAAATATATATTCAGCTCTGAAATTAGAATACCCTGATCTGGTGCCAGGTCCACACATCACCCTTAACCTCACTTAGTCCCATCCGTTAAACATAAAAGGATTCATACTTGTCCTATTTCTCTTATAATGGGCATAATTGGATTCAACTCTCACGTACATGACTGCCACGAATGTACCTGAGTGCCAAACCAGTGACATCGCGATTTCAATAAGGTTATATATATATTGAAAACAAAACCAGTTTGCAAAACAAATTATATTCCGCATTTGCTACTGCATCAACTATCGATGTTATTTACGGAAATTATCGTAAATTCTGTAAATAATTTTCATGAATTATCACACATCTTCTAAGGTACAAAAGCACTTGACGTGTCTCATATGTAATCCGAATGTTTAACTCTTTGCATGCTGGGAAATTTGTGGGCTATAAATAGTTCAAAAATAGCAGATGACAATTCATTATATTTTCTTTTATTTCTCCTTATAAATGTCATGAATATGTCTTGGAATTTCATTAGAATTGTGTCCGGAGGACACAATTCTAATGAAATTTCAAGACATATTTACAGAGAGAAATAAAACATATACCTACTCCTAATTCGTTTGGCGGATATTTTCGCCGCTAGCATGCAAAGAGTTAAATTCAGAAGTATGACAAGTGTAGTGTTCTCTGATCTCACGTTATCCAGCAGCAGGTAGATCTATTCAGGGTATGGGATCATGTGGTTTATGATTACACTGCAGTACGGTAATTGCGGCGCTCATGAGGTCTCGGGTAAATCTTATTTTTCATCAATACAACTGTGGTTTCTTCCTTTTAATGATTGATTGATAGGTGTTTGATAATGGCCTATCAACAGCTAAGGTCATTTAAGGCTGGGCCAACGGGTTTGATCCCGTATGTAACCTGCTACAATGGGGGGAAAATCCCAAAATCGGAATCGAATATTGACACTACGAGAACGCGAATATGAAATATAGCAGTATTACATGTGTAGTAGTTAGTCTGAACATTCTGCAGAGAAATTTTAATTGGATGGAATCGAACGTTGTTTAAACTTGGTCCGATTCAAATTTCTCTGCAACATGTCGTATTGATGAAAAATAAGATTTACCCCGAGACCTCATGGGCGCCGCCATTACTGCAGTGCAAACAATAGACCACGTGATCCCAAACCCTGGCTATAATGTGCTCCAAATGATTAAATTCAGCAGCAATCGGAGTAATGCGTTTCTCTGATCTCACCTTATCCAGTAGCAGGTAGACGGACTCGCGGTTTTTCACGGCGTCTTTCTCGCTCTCCTGACCCAGACGTAGGAGGCTCGACGATGCCAGCTGTGTACGCATACAAACATGTGGATTGATTTATTGGGGTTTTATGTCCGTTTTACTCATACCCTCGAGGATACATAGAGAATCTATATGTATCTCGGATTGATTGAAGGGTGCATGTAAACTTGATATCAAACAACACAAATGTGGTGTATATCAAATAACATCACGTGGTATTCTCTAAACATGATATCAAACGATACCAACATGGTAGTCTCTAAATGTGATATCAAACAACACCAATATGGTATTCTCTAAACGTGATATTAAATGACACCAACATGGTAGTCTCTAAACGTGATATCAAACGATACCAACATGGTAGTCTCTAAACGTGATATCAAATGATACCAACATGGTATTCTCTAAACGTGATATCAAACAACACCAACATGGTATTCTCTAAACGTGATATCAAACGATACCAACATGGTATTCTCTAAACGTGATATCAAATAACATCACGTGGTGTTCTCTAAGCGTGATATCAAACGACAGCAATGTGGTGTTCTCTAAGCGTGATATCAAACGACATCAACATGGTGTTCTCTAAACGTAATATTAAACAACACCAATGTGGTCTTCCGTAAACATGATATCAAACGACACCAATGTGGTGTTCTCTAAACGTGATATGAAGCGACACCAACATGGTGTTCTCTAAACGTGATATCAAACGACACCAATGTGGTGTTCTCTAAGCGTGATATCAAACGACACCAATGTGGTGTTCTCTAAGCGTGATATCAAACGACACCAATGTGGTGTTCTCTAAGCATGATATCAAACAACACCAATGTGGTGTTCTCTAAAGCGTGATATCAAACGACACCAATGTGGTGTTCTCTAAGCGTGATATCAAACGATACCAATGTGGTGTTCTCTAAGCGTGATATCAAACAACACCAATGTGGTGTTTTCTAAGCGTGATATCAAACGACACCAATGTGGTGTTTTCTAAGCGTGATATCAAACAACACCAATGTGGTGTTCTCTAAGCATGATATCAAACAACACCAAAGTGGTTTTCTCTAATAGAGAATACTACGTTGGTGTCATTTGATATTGAGTTTATCAGACAAGGCTAGGAAACGAGTAGGAATTTCGAGGCCAGTTGAGGCATTCCTACCGTTTCCAGGCCCAGTCTGATAAACATCAAACAGAGAATACCAGGCTCGGGTATTTTAATAACGAGTTTATCAGGTAAGGCTGGTGTATTTACCGTTTCCAAGCGGAGTCTAATAAACTTGATACAGAGAATACCAGGCTTTTGTCTTTTTTTATTAACTTTATCAGACAAGGCATTTCTATCATTTCCAGGCTCAGCTCGATGGATATATACCAGGCTAGTGATATTAACTTGAAGCAATTCCAAGATCACTGTGGTCTGGTAAACTTCATACAGAGAATACCAGGCTGGGGTCTTATCAAGTTTATCAAGCAAGGCTAGGAAGCAAGGTTGGAATTCATGCCATGTCCAAGCCCAGACTGATGCATTTGATATCAAAAGTCATCAGCCAGGAAAATTTATTAGGTTATGGTTTATGCTATGAAATGCATACATGTGTGTAATATTGTTTTTGTTTACAGGAAAGCACACTTGGTTACATTATGTCATTACTCTGAGAAAATAAGGATTGACATTTTATAACTTCCAATGCCTGCCACAGCATGTTATCAGTCAACATGTATTTGGTCAATGTGTAGCGAGTTTCTTGGTAAATAGAGAACAGTAGGTTAGTGCCGTGAATGGGAAAAAAATATCTGGCAAGGCTCAGGAAACGGGATGGGTGAGGCTCTGCCGAGCACATCCCGTTTCCGTGCCACGCCAGATATTTTTCCCATTCACGGCACTAACATACTATTCTATTTATCCCGTCAACACCTACAAATGGCTTTAAAATGCAAAAATATAGCCCCAGCCACCGCACATATTCATGCGCAGTGATTAGGTCGTATTTACAGGATATCAAAAATGTTTCACGGCACCGTATTTCACGGCACATACGCACTGTGTTGACGGAATAAAAGACAATAGATGTACAGCACATACGTGTATATAGGACACATACAACACTGCCCGACAACATAGGGCTTATAGACCATGGGCCAGGTACCGATCTTCTATTGGGAAGTTCTCAATTTTCAAGTTCATGAATTTTGACCTTGAATTGGACCAACATGGCCAACATTTCATGACCACCTAACATGATGTACCGTATCTACATCAAATATCATCACTGGCTTAAAATGATTGGCCAATTTTAGTTGTAAACAACAAATAACATAAGGATAGACCTAATTTGGCTGCATGAACTTGGCCAGGACAAGGAATTGATATGCGAAAACTAAAAATGCTGCTAAGGGGAGATAACTTGTTAGAAATGTTTGAACCTCAATACCATAGATGTGTGTTTCTTGTTGTTTAACGGCAGATCAACAGCTAAGGTCATGTAAGGCTGTGCCAACGGGTTCAATCCCGTATTCGACCTGCTGCATTGGGGGAAAAATCACAAAATCATCGCATGCTCCTACCTGCCACCCACCTGAACCTCAATAAAATTCTTCCACTTGCCATCCATTGGAACAAGTTATCGCAATGAGAAGTTGCGTACCCACTACCCACCACGCGTGAATACATAATACATCCTGTTTCTGTCAAATGGGTGTAGGAAACATTCGTTGTTGTGAATGAATGAATGAACAAATGAATGAATAAATGAACAAACAAACAAATGAATGAATGAATGAAGGAATGAATGAAAAGACAGACAAACAAAAGAACAAATGAACGAATAAATGAATGAATGTATGACTGAACGAACTGTGAACAAACAAACGAATGAGCTAATGAATCTGTATGAATGAATGAACAAAACAAACAAATGAATGAACAAAATGAGCTAATGAATGAGTGTGTATGAACGAATGAAGTGAAAGAACGAGTGACAGCATAAGTTACCGCGAGGAACTCCTGTAACCGCTGCTCAGTGTCGCCGGGGCCGTGGATGGAGAACAGGGCACCCGCCAACTGGTTGACAGCCTTGGCCAGGCAGTGGCAGTTGTTGAGGTGGCCTGAAATGGAGATACACCATGGCTTATAGTACAAAACCTGCCAGCTGGTTGATGGCCTTGTCAGGCAGTGGCAGTTGTTGAGGTGGCCTGAAACGGCGATACACAATGGCCTGTAGTACACAAGAATTCCGCGGAATCAAATGTCTCGCCTTGTCCCGCCGCCTTGACCTCGAGCCTGGGCCAGAAAGAAATTTTCACTGGCCCGAACATATTATACAATTATTGACGAGTGAGCCATAGAATATCAGATTATATTCTATGGCTCACTAGTCAATAATTGTTTTATTATATGATAATAGTCCGTATATAGCACTTACGGCCTTATGCTACTAGACTAAAATTGAAAAAGAATTTGAAAAAAAATAGAATTTGTTTTTTGTTTTTTTGTTTTTAAAGATTAACAAAAATAATGGTCGCTACTGGAGCCCAGAATTTTTTTTAATAGTCCTGTATTTATCTACATATCATATCTGCACAGGTCCACATATTGCCACAATATTGTCAACACAGTTTACGGAAATGTAATATAATAATTTACCTGTATAAATTACATAAGTTAAGTTAGTGGTCAGTTAGTGGTCAGTTGTGGTCAGTTAGTGGTCAGTTAGTGGTCAGTTAGTGGTCAGTCTGGACATTTGCACATGCTAGCACATGCACAGGTGAATGGTTCTCCCAGTCACTATTGTTCAACCGGAGAAGGCTATTGTTCTCTATACAGGTAAGGTGTACAGAGCACACGCGAAAACGGGTCTTCATGCATTAATGTTCAGTTTGTAGCATAGAAAGAAATAGAGTTTGACCTTGACCCTGGAGCCCGGAATTTTTTTGAATAGTCCTATTTTCATCTACATATCATAGTAAAGGTATGTATAAAGTTTGATGACTGTAGCTGATAAGGTGTTGAAGTAATGACCGTAACACGAAAACTTAACATTGAATGATGCCGCCGACGCCGCCGACACCGCCGACACTGCCGACGACTCCGGAAAAGCAAAACCTATGTCTCGCTTTCCGCTTCGCGGGCGAGACAAAAACCTGCCAGCTGGTTGATGGCCTTGGCCTGAAACGGGTAGACCGAGATCAGACTGCCTGCACACCTGTGCAGTCTGATCCGAGTCTACACACTTTGCAATAACATTTAATACGTGTGTAAACATGAATCTGGCAAACAATGTAGTCACAGATAAGATTGTGTAGATATGTAGCATGATCTGGATCAACACTAGTCGAAATCACTGTAATTGCTCCTTTTCACACACATATCATTCAACAGTCGCTCTTTTTACAAGCAATAAAAGCAAAGTATACCTTCCACGGACGACTTGAAAAAAGATCCATCGAGCCGTGCCAGCTTCGGTATGGACACGGCGACAAACACCATCAGGAGGCAGGCGATCTCGTACTCCGAGTCTGCGTGTTCTGTCACACACAACCACACAATTGTTCAAGAGCATATACAGATGGAATACACAGGTGCAATCAGCTGCGTAATTTGGAGGTAAATTTCTAAACAAACATAACAAAACCATATTTGGTTTATATCGTATGAGACGATTCTAAAGGACTCCCAACTTGCCATTTTTGATGAAGAAATAACAAAATTTCACCCCAAGTTGGTCAAATGACGCACCTTAACTGGAGCTCTGGGTGGAATACGATATAAACCAAATATGGTTTTGTTTGTTTGTTTATTGGGGTTTAATGGCCTATCAACATCTAAGGTCATTTAAGGCCGGGTCAATGGGTTTAGTACTAAATCCCATATATTACCTGTACACAAGTACATGATCAAGTACATGTACAAAAGGGGGGAAAATCTCAAAATCAGAACTGAATATTTACAATAATTTTTTTTTTATATATTCAGCTCTGAAATCAGAATAATCCTGATCTGATGCCAGATCCTCGCCACACCAGAATCACTTGGCCCCTCCCAAAAGCAGTAGGATCAGTAATAATCTTACTACTTTTATAATGGGCAATAACCCAATTCAACTCCCAGGTAAAAATAGAGCCAAAGATAAAAACATACCAAAGCCGGCAAATCGTGATTCCTATAAGGAGGAATCCCTACCGTTAATTTACGCCATCGCGTTCGCCCGACCAACCACTCACGCAGGAGATTTTGCCGAGCTTCATGTCCACACTAGTGCTGACAGTGTTACAAATGCTATGTGGTCCAGTTTTATCACACCACGTCTAATCATACACTCACCATTTTTCTGGCCCCGTAACACCTGAACCAGCACAGGATCGACGTTACAGGGTAGTCCCGCAGCTGACGCCAACTCACTCACCACCTGATGGGACAACAATGTAGACAAAGGTCACGTTAATGTTACAACTAGAGCAAGTGCGCAGAGGCTCACGGATACCCCCGGTCTCCACCTTATCTTACAGACAGATGCACAGAATGACGAAAACTATAAACCCCTCGACATACATTGTACTTCGTATGCCGGGGGTATAATGATTGGTGTATTAACCCTAGAACGCGGGAAACGTAAATTGTCGTCAGCTGTCGATTTATTTTTTAGTCTTTTTTCTCAATAAAAACATCGTTTGACACTTTAGAATCATTTCCATTGGAAATGATTCTAAAGTGTTGTCAAAACATGGTTTTGTTGATAAAAATGGAGAGAAAAAAAACAACAGCAGACGACAAATTTTAATTCAGCATTGTAAGGGTTAAGTCTGTTCAACAGTTATAAACAGAGGAAAATGTACCTGTATGGGGGATTGATTGGAGTTTTACCACAGTTCAACAGTAAGGTCATGTACAGAGGAAAATCTACCTGTATGGGGCAGCATTGATTGATTGATTGGTGTATTACATCAGTTAGAAAGCAAGGTCATATGTGGCTGTGACTGGAGAAATGGGGCTTATGAGATTTGTGACCAGTGTAGCTCCTGATCGAATATCACCTTCTTGTAGCCTACTTGCTAGAAGCATGACAGGTGTTTCATTGATGGAACGACGAAAGGTGCAGATCCTGATCAGACTGTGTAGATACACAGGCTGATCTGGATCTACACTGGTCACAAAATCCATAAGCCCTATTTCTCACATCCATATAAAGACAGAAATGTACCTGTGATTGATTGTGGTTATATGACCTTCACTAGCAAGGTCATATACAGACTGAAATGTACTTGTATAGGAGAGTACTGTGCCTTCACCACTAACATTAACCGTTACACCGCTATCTTAATGTTTTGTTGTCTGCTGTTTATTTTCTATTTTCCATTTTAATCATCAAAAACATGCTTTGACAGCACAGTAGAATAATTTACAACATGCAAAAAACATGTTTTTATTGAGAAATAAGGCAATATATAAAAGCAACAGCAGACGACAATTGTTGTTTGTATCGGTGAAAGGGTTAACGCGGTGTAAGGGTTAACCCTACACCGCTATCTTAATTTTTTGGGTCGTCTGCTGTTTATTTTTTCTGCTTTATATTTTGCCTTATTTCTCCATAAAAACATAGTTTGACAGCACTGGAAATGATTCGAAAGTGCTGCCAAAGCATGTTATAAATTATTCTAAAGTGCTGTCAAAGCATGTTTTTCATGATAAAAATGGAAAATAGAAAACAGCAGACGACAAAAAATTAACATGGCGGTGTAAGGGTTCAGAATGGATTCATTGTTAAAGGTACATACCCACTCAAGTAGCCACAAACTGTTCTTTATGGTAATTAAATAAGTGTATAATTGTGTCACAATTCCACCAGTTCTAAAACTTACGGGTGCCCGCTATACAGATATAATCATTTATAGTAGTAATATTTATTTTACTGATAGTGACGCGCGGTGGTATCGGACTATTTTTATATGCAAATGAGGCATGCTATTTTTTAATTATTTATACTAATTAAATGCGTCACCTAACAAAATAATAATTTCGACAGATTATAAAGTATGATAATTTTACATAAAAAAATAAATACAGAGAATAAATAGTAATGTCCGTTAGTGTTCTAATGAAACACAGTTATCGCCCCTGATATCAGTGTGCAAATTTACGTCTGATATAAAATGTATAATAATGCCAATCATTACGTGGGGTAATGGTGAATGAATTATTGTTTTGCAAGAAAATGCCTCAGATGATGTCTCTGATATAAAGAACATTTTGTGCCTACTGAATGGGCACGTACCTTTAAGATACACGTACCCTCCCATCCCCAGAATGATAATGATGGCAATGGGAATGGTTATGATAACTGTGACACAGTATGATAAGGAATGGAATGACATGATGTTTAACAGACCAGCAACACTGAAGACCCATTTAGGACCCGCTGATAAATTCCGACTTATAGTACTTGCAACAAGTGTAGAGCACTAGTTGACGCTTAGAAACAAACTTTCTACCTCATTCCATACCTTTTGCTAACAATATTGTAGCTAGTCAACATTATGTTATTGTGACACCAGTCATGCTTCATTGTTTTTTGTTATTTAACCCGTTGAACCCGAAATCCCGCTATAGCGGTTTATGCAAAAAGTGCAGATCCAGATGAGCCGGCTCGTAACGAGCCGTCTCATCAGGATCTGCACTTTTTGAAAGTAATTTTAATATTTCTTATAACAAAAACACCCCCTTTTCATAAATGGACGAATCTGAAAATCATTTTGTGACCATTGGATTGGTCGGAACATTAGCATATCACAGTCCATTCCAGTTCTTAGGGTTGAAAGGGTTAATGAGTATGTATTCATTTTTAAATACAACATGTACAATCATATATATAGTCATGCTTCTATCAAACAGTATATATCCTTATACTTGACGTGCAATAAGGATGTCAGCTTGTCATAAATGCCTGAAGTCCCAGTTCCTTAGTCATTAAATGATCTTTGCTGTTGATAGGCCATTAAACACCAATAAATCAAATCAACCTTAGTCTAAGCAAGAATAAACCGTTTCAACAATACAGACTCTTTAGCGGTGTTTGCAAACAGTGTAGATCCAGACGAGCCAGCTGGTGATGAGCCGAGTCATCAGGATCTGCAAGTTTTTGCAAGTAATTTTCTTGTTTTTTTTTAAGAAGAAAATTTTTTTATAAATGGGCTAGTCTGAAAATCATTTTGTGATGATTGGATTGGTCAGAAAATTAACACATCACAGTCCGTTCCTGTTACTTACGGTTGAAAGGGTTAAGATTCAACCATGACAAAGAAAGTACTGCACAGGTAAAGGTCGGATCTATGACCCAGAAAATGATTCAATCAACACATCAACACAGTTACCCCAGCCACTCCACTTATATAAAAAGTGGGTGGGGTAACTTCTTGCATGGGAAATTTTCCGGGTACTAGATCTGAAGTCTTTCACCTGTGGAGGAATGAAGATGATGATGAATTATTTTTCATAAAATGACGATTTTCATGAATATTGTTATATAGGACAGGGACATAAAATGACAATGGACTATAGAGAAGTGACATATTTAAGCATTTAACCCTTAACTCTTTGCATGCTAGCGGCGAAAATATCCGCCAAACAAATTAGGAGTATACATGTATGTTTTATTTCTCTCTGTAAATACGTCTTGAAATTTCATTAAAATTGTGTCCTCTGGACACAATTCTAATGAAATACCAAGACATATTCATGACATTTATAAGGAGAAATAAAAAAAAATATAATGAATTGTCATCTGCTATTTTTGAACTATTTATAGCCCACAAATTTCCCAGCATACAAAGAGTTAAAAGGCGGGAACAGAAAACTGTCGTCTGCTGTTGTTTGGTACTTTGTATTTGCTTTAAAGAAAAACATGGTTTGGCAGCATTTTAGAATCATTTCCATTGGAAATGATTCTAAAGTGCTGTCAACACATATGTTTTATAAGAAAAATAATGGAAAATTGAAAATAAACAGCACAACAAATTTTAATTCAACACTGTAAGGGTTAATCCCGGAGGCCATTACTAGTATATTCAATGTGTACAAACACTGTAAATCAAGGTGAACCGGAACATGTGGAGCCATCTCACCAGGATCTACAGTGGTTAAAAGAATGTTTAACATTTATTTTCAAAACGCTTTTCCCAGGTAATCTTGGAATGGTACGGTTGTGGTCAGTCTGAGCAGATGCACACGCCGATCTGGGACTACCGTGGTCACAAATAAAATGTAGTAAGTTCCATATTGCCAGCATGTAGTCCAGTAGCCGATTTCACAAAAAGTAATAATTTATTTTTCCCGAAAAGCGTTATTTAATATAGAACTAAGAACTTCATATATTTGATGATTAAAAGTACCGGTATGCAGAATTATTATACTGAATTTATTACATTATCACAGTCAAAATGGCTGTGATAATGAAAAATTCAGTATAATAAAAATTAATAAATGTATCCTTAAATTCTCTACTCTATGGATGGAACCGTAACTATACTACGGATGGTACGGGAGTTTGGCAGAGTGACTGCCCGCAACTACATGTAGCCCAGGTGTATTAATCACATGGCTGTGACTGCTTCATGAGAAACATGTTAACCCTTAGAATGTGGGAACCGAAAATAGTCATCTACTGATAATTCATATTTTGTCTTTTCTCACAGTAAAAACATGGTCTGGCAGCATTTTAGAATCATTTCCATAGGAAATGATTCTAAAGTGCTGCCAAACCAAGTTTTTGATGATGAAAATGGAAAAATAAAAAATATTCAGCAGACGACACAAATTAATTCAGCATTGTAAGGGTTAATATTGCTGAGGCCAACTACAAATCTGGTTAGTTATATTGTACTGTCAAATGTTACAATAACAAAACTATATATTCTCCCCTGAAATCAGAATAATCCTGATCTGATGCCAGGTCCTCGCCACACCAGAATCACTTGGCCCCTCCCAAAAGAAGTAGGATCAGTAATAATCTTACTACTTTTATAATGGGCAATAACCCAATTCAACTCCCAGGTAACAAAAGAGCCAAAGATAAAAATGTACCTGAGGGCCAAACCAGGCAAATCGTGATTCCTATAAGGAGGAACCCATACCGTTAATTTACGCCGTCTCATTCGCCCGACCACCACCCACGCAAAATGTAATAATCTCAACATGCCAATATGACGGCATCTTGTTGGACTTGTATTTCCATGTATGAAACATGTTCGCTCAATTTCCCTGAACTATCTTTATGTTAGTACTGTATGTAGCATGTAAACATAGTGTGTTGGCTCAATATAACACGATATATAATCCGAATACAAATGCAAGTAATTTAAGCATTAACCCTTACACCGCTATTTTAACTTTTTTGTCGTCTGCTGTTTATTTTCTATTTTCCATTTTTATCATCAAAAACATGCTTTGACAGCACTTGAGAATCATTTCCATTGGAAATGATTCTCAAGTGCTGTCAAACCATGTTTTATTGAGAAATAAGGCAAGATATGAAAGCAACAGCAGACGACAATTGTTGTGAGTAGCGGTCTAAGGGTTATAAATGTGCATATTAATTAATCGCGTTTGTAAGCATGTTGTTAGTATAAATACGCTAACTTTGGGACGAACAGTGAAAATGTGCATATTAAACAACAATTTCTGTTCAATAATTAATGTTTAATACAACTCTTGGAGGTATGCATTGCATTAAAGCAAACACATTCATCATGTACCCTTATACAGATCCAGCATATTTTATGTTTTGCATTTTTCCTTATACATGTATCTACGGTACACCATTACTGGCATTAGGGCCGAAGTTGACTTGTTTTGTTTCCATTTATTCAAGATAACATCTACAATTTTCAAGACCATTTCTTGAATTTTCAGGATATTTTCTTGTATTAACAAAATTCAAGAAAAGTTATTGAAAATTCAAGAAAGATGCAAAATTCAAGAAAATATCTTGAAATTTCAAGAAAATATGTTGATAATTCAATAAAAGATCACGAAAATTCAAGAAACGATTTTGAAAGTTCAAGAAAAAATCTTGAAAATTCGAAAAAATTCAAGAAAAGATGCAACATCAAAGAAAAGATCTTCAACATTCAAGAAACAGATTGAAAATTCAATAAAAGATCTTGAAGTTTCAAGGAGAATATCTTGAAAATTACAGAAAAAAATCATGAGAATTATGAAAATTAAAAAAAAGATCTTGAAAATTCAAGACAAGATCGCGCACATTCTAGAAAATATCAAGAATTTTTTTTAAACATTCAGTAAAAAGATCATGAAACTTCAAGAAAAGATCTTGAAAATTCAAGGAAAAGATCTTAAGTCAAGAAAATATGAACATTCAAAAAAGATCATGAAAATGAAAGGAAAGATCTTGAAAATTCAAAGAAAAGATCATGAACAATCAAGAAAAGATCATGAAAATTAAACAAAAAGGTCTTCAAAGTTCAATAACAGATCATGAAAATTCAAGAAAAAATCATGAAAATTCAAGAAAACATGTTGAAAATTCAAGAAAATATCTTCAATAGTCAGGAAATAAATCATGAAACTTCAAGAAGTGATCTTCGAAATGTTATCTTGAATAAATAAAAAAACAACAAATATCCCAAATGGGCTTCTATAGAATGATAGATGTAAGTAAAAATGCAAAACATAAAATATGTTGGATCTGTATAAGGATACATTCTGTCCAGTTAATTAGGTTAATTAATTGTGTTCCATAATGAGAAAAAGAGGCTTATTGTATTTAACTATATTCACTGTAGCAACATATTAGCACAAGCATCAGTGCGTACCGATCAAGGTACGTATATATCCTGTTTGCTAATACATTGCAAAACTGTTTTATGATTCTCTACCAAACAGTTTTTGTCATATTTACATCATGATTTGGTATCAATCTGAAACAGTGTAACACCAGGGCTCCAGATAAGGAATTAGTAATTGAGTATTGTCACTCCATCATTTCTGAAGCAATTGGGTATTTCCAAATTTTAATTGGGTAAAATAAAATCACACTACTGTTTACGCATCAACAGACAGCAATTGTTGAATAGTTTGTTTCAAAATGAAAACATGTCTTGGCATTTCATTAGAATTGTCTCCTTGGAGACAATTCTAATGAAATACCAAGATGTGTTTTCATGGAAAATAATAAAAATATGCTATATTTGTGGTCTGTTTATTGTTTTCTGCAGCATGATAAAGGTACCACAATTGTTCTCATTGCTTTTTGATACTCGCTACTTCTGATTTCAATTGGGTTTTTGGCCATTTTAATTGGGTATTTATGTAAATACGCAGCTTATCTGGAGCGGTGTAGTAACAGTTTCAGATCGATACCAAATCAGGATGTAAACATAACAACAGCTCAATAAGCCTGCTTTTATCACGGCGGTCACAACTAAGCGAGGGTATCCACCATTTGTAGTCAACAAATGGAATTTTAAGCCAAACTAAATCGCGGTGTCTCTCATGTGAAGCTACCTGCGGCGTATATCCATGCTGAAGTTACAAAACACAGGGAACTCAGTCGAGCCAAACGTAAGATAGCAAATAACACAGAGTTTGCCATTGAGGAAACATGCATTATAGAATGAACACGGCAGGGGCGGATCCAGGATGTATGTCTAGAGGGGGTGTGGATTTCAAATGAGACACATATGATCGTCAATTTTCATAAAATTCAGAATATTTTCTGCATGTTTTTTCTTTATTTCTCATCAAAGGTATATGTTGTTACCACTCAGTTGAACCGTCTCGACGAGACGGTTCAACTGAGTGGTAACAAGATGCACTTTGTGTGACAAATAAGGAAATAATCAGATTTTTCCATGTAAACAATCGGTTAAAATCTAAACTCGACCAATTTTAGAGGGGGCGTGCGTCGGATACGCCCCCACCTGGATCCGCACCTGGATGGTGGCGCTTTTTAATAGGGGTTTCCCAAAGCAAATTGTGTCCAAATACATTGTTATTGTGATTAGTCAGTACTGTCATACTAACCCTAAACATTGGCATGATCTCTGTTATGTGGAAACCATATATTTGTATGTGTTTCCCAAAATTACTGGTGTCCAAATATTTAGGGTTATTAGGGTAATTGTTACTGTATGTGAGGAGGATTACCATTTCTCCATATCTAATCTCTGCACGGCGTAAAATGGATTTTAGTAATGACAGAAAAATGGTATTCATGATTTCCGTAAAAAAAATGACCAAGTAAAAAGTAGGTCACGGTCACAATTGAAAGGGTTTGTAATGGACACGACTGGCTAATTATATTCAGCAAGCATGGCGGTTGCCAACATTTGAAATAAATCAAGTTCCATGTTCAATATGATTTCACACACACGTGTAGAGCCGGTTTTTGTAAACCCTGTTTATATCCCAGTAAACTCCATGCTGAACTACTTTCCGTAACCGTCGGGCGCAGTTAAATTAATTCTTAAGAAAACGGAAAATAAACACATTTTCTTGATGAATTTATTTCAAATGCTGGAATTATAAGGAATGAATGGCCTTTTTGTGGAATTTATCGGGGTATAAACTTGGAAAAGTCGCGGGAATACTGGACGAAGACCTTCTAAAAAATTACAATTTTCGAAAAAAAAATAAAAAAGAAAAAAGATTTTTTTAAAGGCCATTCATTCCTATAATGTTTGTGCCTGGCCCGATGTTCCAAGTGCGATACTCAAGCCTTTGGGCGGTGGCCGAGCCAAACTTTTATACACTATAGCAGAGTGACAGAAAATGTAACAGACTTTTCACGGCATGGGGTTAACAAAAACCGGGGGGTTATAAAAACCGTTGATGTACGCGCCGGTTTTTGTAAACTCCCAGTTTTTGTCAAAGCGTGGATAATTTATATATGTTTATTTATACAGGGGAACCTCTCTAAACCCGACACCAATACATCACAGGTTGAAGTAACGGACTGAGGTCTATAAATACATTAAATATGTCTAAAAGCATCAATAAATGAAGAAAACAATTTTTTGTTTACCCCCTCCATCTAATCATTATAATGATTAGATGGAGGGGGTAAAAAAAAAAATCATTTTTTTTTCTTCATTTATTGATGCTTTTAGGCATATTTAATGTATTTATAGACCTCGGTCCGTTACTTCAACCTGTGCAATACATCACATATGATCTTATTTTTTATGAGCTTCTTGGTCATTTATTTCGGCTGATAATGTCTGTTCGTGATCGCATGGCACACAGCTATGGCTCAGAATGATCAAAAACCCGATTTACAGTGAAACCTCTCTAAGCCGGACACCCTGGGGACCTCCCAGGGTGTCCGGTTTAGAGGTTTCACTGTATTTATATACCTGCAAATATTTGAGAAAACGATAATGAACAAAAAACAACAATGAAACAGAATGAAGGTTTCAGAGAGAGGAAAGCTTATTAAAAACAACATATAAACAACACTAACACTTTACCAACCTTATACCGCATCGAAGCATGCTATTATATAACAAATAAATATTAATTAAAATGAAAAATTAAGAGATTTTCAAGCTACTAAATAACCCAATACAATCCGAGGATACACTTTTTTCGAGGTACAAAACATCAATATGTTGTTGTTTTATTTCAGCACAAAAGTATATAAGTATTTGAAGAAAAGAAAGAAACCTTGTGAGATAGTCTCTTGCAATTCCAGTAGCCTATTTCATCAACATTGCAAAGTATACTTTACTAGCAAAGTATACTTTGAGGGAGAAATCATTTATTTTTCCTGAAATGCATTATTTCATATAGAACTAACAAATGCATATATGTCAGGATTAAAAGTATGCAGAATTATTATACTGAATTGATTACATTATCACAGCCATTAAATGGCTGTGATAATGTAATAAATTCAGTATAATAAAAATTAATAAATTTTTCAAAAAATTGAAAATTTCTCCCTCAAAGTATACTTTGCTACTAAAGTATACTTTGCAATGTTGATGAAATAGGCCCCTGAAGGATATGGATGCATATGCAGCAAAATTTCTAAAAATATTTTTTTCTACTTTCTATATTTCTTAAAGGTACATGCCCACTCAGTAGACACAAAATGTTCTTTATATCAGAGACATCATTTGATACATTTTCTGGCAAAATAAACTTTCATTCACCATTACCGTATGTTTTGATTGGCATTATTATACATTTTATATCAGATGGAAACTGATATCACGGGCGATAACCGTGTTTCCTTAAAATCTTAACGGATATTATTATTTATTCTCTGTATTTATTTTTTGATGTGCAATAATGGTACTTTATTATCTGTCGAAAATATTATTTTTTCAGGTGACGCATTTAATTAGTATAAATAATTAAAACATATCATGCCTCATTTGCATATGAAAATAGCCCGATATCACCGCGCGTCACTATCAGTAAAATAAACATTACTAAATGATTATATCGTAATCTTTAGAACTGGTGGAATAGTGACACAATTATACACTTATTTAATCCCTATAAAGAACATTTTGCGCCTACTGAGTGGGTATGTACCTTTAATGAAACTATATGTTGTTACCACTCATTTGAACCGTCTCGGCGAGACGGTTCAAACGAGCGGTGACAACATATACTTCTGTGCAGAAATAAGAAAAATATTTAAATATTTCCGTCAGCAAATCTTGTATCCACTGTATGAAATGGGTTAAGAAGTTATAGAGGAAACACAAAATGTGAACAGGCCTCATGACTATGGAAATTATTTCCAGAATCTCCTCGAATATAGAACTCAAATTAACTTGTTTTTGTGTTGTAAAAAAATTCATGCTCAGCCAATCAAGTTCAAGTTGATATTTCCGCCAGATGATACATGTTACTGTGTAATTTACAGTGATGTCTGAATAAATAGATGAAACAAATTGTGTCAAGAAATATATAATTTATTAACCATGTTATTACATCATTTATTTCCCTTGATATTTGTAAATCCTATAAAAGCATCACATTTCTCCATGAGATTTATATTATTCTTGAAATAAATCGTTGTCATGGATACATTCTATATAATCATGGGGCACTGACCATTAATCAAACTGAGTGCTAAGCTGCAACCTCAAAGACAATAATATTAACCAATTTCATGCTGAATACGAGGTACAAACAACTTAACATGATTTTGGCTACTTTTCATATTTCTATTCAAAAGTATATGTTGTTACCACTCATTTCAACCGTCTCGGCGAGACGGTTCAAATCTGTGTAGTCTCGGCATGTAGTGGGTTAAACAGTGAAGGCCCATCAATATTATGCATATCACTCCAAGTGGCTAGTTGTGTGATGGACCACATAACTATGTAGGGCAATATAAATTATAACAAAATAATTAGCTGAAAAGCATTTTTGTTTATAAATCAACACCATTAATTTTCATGCGGCAGAAATAAATATTAAATATATTAGGGTCATCCCATCCATATTAGTTTGCCGGTTTACAGGGACCAGAGGATAAAGTATGTCCATATCAGGTTTGTGTCTTTTGCTATCAAGTTTATCAGGCAAGGCTAGGAAACAAGTAGGAATTCCGAGGCTCGCAGAGAAATTCCTACCTTTTCCGAGCCTAGTCTGATAAACGTGATATAAAGACACTAGTATGGTATTTTGTTAATAAGGCAATGTTTTATATGACAGAAATGTGGTTGCGACTGGAGAGATGGGATTACTGGTTTTGCGACCAGTGTAGATCCAGATCAGCCTGTGCATCCACACAGTCTGATCATGATCTGCACTGTTCGCCATTCCATCAATGAAACACCCACCCGTCATGCTTCTAACAAGCAATATAGATCATTATCAGGCTACATGAGTTTGCTATTTGATCAAGAGCTACACTGGTCATAAATCCCATCAGCCCCATTTCTCCAGTCACTGCCACAAATATTGTCATACAACTGCCAGGTTACAGTAAACAAACACTTGGTAAATACTGCCATAAAACAGACAGACAGACAGATGGCAAGTCAGAGACTGTGACAACTATAGGATTCCATTGATTTTCAGGAGTCCACCAATTTCATGTTCTATAAAATCATCAGAGAATGGTGAAAAGAGTTACTAGACAACAATGCTCATAACCTAGGGGCATTAAAATGAAAGTTATGATACGACAGTTAGGGACATTGAAAAAGCAAAACCTGCAGCAAATAGACCAGTCGTATAAATAGGTTACCGATCGTGAACTTCCCTTAGAATTGCTTCCAGTAGCCTATTTCATCAACATTGCAAAGTATATTTTACTAGCAAAGTATACTTTGAGGGAGTAATCATTTATTTTTCCTGAAATGCATTAATTCATATAGAACTAACAAATGCATATATTTCATGATTAAAAGTATGCAGAATTATTATACTGAATTTATTACATTATCACAGCCAAATTGGCTGTGATAATGTAATAAATTCAGTATAATAAAAATTAATAAATTTATCATAAAATTGAAAATTTCTCCCTCAAAGTATACTTTGCTACTAAAGCATACTTTGCAATGTTGGTGAAATGGGCTACAGGTCATCATTCACGTTAGATTTGGTTGAGTATGTCGGTTTGACGTTAATCCGAGAAACAAGGATACAACAGAAGTTGTTCCATGGGCAGGTACTCCAAGTCCAGTAACCTATTTAAAAGACTGGGCCCGGTTGCTCAAAACCTCTGTTAGCTTAACGGATTGTTAAATCCTTAACACCGTTAAGGATTTAACAGTCCGTTAAGCTAACAGAGTTTCTGATAACAGTGTAAAGGATTTAACAATCTGTTAAGCTAACAGAGGTTTTGATAACAGTGTAAAGGATTTAACAATCTGTTAAGGTAACAGAGGTTTTGATAACAGTGTAAAGGATTTCATAATCTGTTAAGGTAACAGAGTTTTTGATAACAGTGTAAAGGATTTAACAATCTGTTAAGGTAACAGAGGTTTTGAGTATCCGGGCCCAGGTTAATAACAAGGAGCATTAACCCTTAGACCGCTACTCACAACAATTGTTGTCTGCTGTTGCTTGTATGTTTTGCCTTATTTCTCTATAAAAACATGTTTTTGTCAAAGCATGTTGTAAATTATTCTAAAGTGCTGTCAAAGCATGTTCTTGATGATACAAATGGAAAATAAAAAATAAACAGCAGATGACAAAACAAATAAGACAGCGGTCTAAGGGTTAAGAAGCAAACTTAATAAATTTAATTTAAACGGGATTAAAAAAGGTTAAAGTTGACTTATTACTTACTTAAATTAAACGGCGTTGTAAAAAGCAGGAATTACTACATACATTTATGAGGGGTGTTCAAAAAAGCATATTTACAATATTATCAATTCTGGGCAATGAACTAAGTTGACTTACCACAGAATCTTTAGTGTTTGGAACATAATTTTGAAGGTCTCTAACTGAGCTCATCAAGAAGGGAACCCGGTCTTCTAGCACCTGTAAATAAGGAGATTCGTCAGTTGGAGAGGTCTTAGAATGGGCCACATGGGCTTTAACCTTTCACCACTACAGGCCTGTATAGCCGTGTTTGCAAAACAGTGGAGATCCAGATGAGCCGGCTCATGATGAGCCGGCTCATCTGGATCTGCACTTTTTGCCGGTAATTTTCTTGAAATGTTTATAAATGAGCTAGTCTGAAAATCATTTTGTGATGATTGTATGGTCGGAAGATTAGCATAATAGAGTGCATTCACTTATTTAGGGTTGAAAGGGTAATGCTAAACTACTTCCTAAGATTAAGACCATGACATCGGCATAACCTGGGATCATGAATCACAGAATGACGGATCAATATAGAAGTTTGTGAAATATTAAACAGAGCTCTAGTTAAGGTACGTAATTTGGAGGTAAATTTCTTATTTCTCCATCAAAAATGGCAAATTGGGAGTGCTTTAGAATCGTCTCAATGAAACGATTCTAAAGCACTCCAAACTTGCCATTTTAGATGAAGAAATAACAAAATTTCACCCCATGTTGGTCAGATTACGCACCTTAACTGGAGCTCTGTCAAAACTAGATGGCCGCGGCCCGCATGTCACTCCCACTCAGGCTTTGATAGTATACCAAAAAACTTTAACCAAAAACTTTAATCCGGACGCACGTACGGATGGATGGGAGCATGTAAGCCAATGTGCCGACGATATGGCGCTGTCCGCAAGTGGGTGCGGCAAAAATTCACTCCCTTTTTATAAAAATAGGCTAGTCTGAAAATGATTTTGTGATGATTGTATGGTTGGAAAATGAACATAATTATCACAGTCCATTCCAGCTATTTAGGGTTGATAGGGTTAACCCTGAATTCCCAAGTTCATGACCATGACATCAACATAAACCAGGATCAGAATGATGAAAGATCACAGTAGAAAACAGTGAAAAATTAAACAAATAGAAAACAATTCAAGTAAGGCAACAGAATGATAAGAGGTATACATGCATAACAATTGCACTAATCCTGTGACAGTAACATTGGGATTATCAGGGTCAGAGTTCATGGGTTTCTTTGTATGCACACAGTGTACTGTCCGTTTCACGAAACCTGCCCAAATTTTACGGCCATATATAAACAATGCAAAAACAATATTATTTTTGATAATATTAAATTTTATCAAACTTTAAGAATGAGCCTTCTTTTTATTTCGTGAAATTTGGTCGAATATTGATTTTATTACGAAAATATTATTTCTCTATGGGAATTTAAGACGGGGAAAATGAGGTTGAGTAGCTGAGGGAGCAGTCAAAAAACAAAATATTTTGGAAATTGCTTCCGAAACCTAGCTAGATAGTTTGGAAATGATTTAACTAAGTTAAATTTTGAAAATCGGTCCACTATTTCTGAAATTAGAAAAATTTCCCCATGTTACATCCCCATAGACATATTCACTCTATGGAGATTTAACATGGGGAACTTCTATTTTCGTAATAAAATCAATATTGGACCAAATTTCACGAAATAAAAAGAAGGATCATTCTTAAATTTTGCTTTAATTTAATATTATCAAAAAAAGATTGTTTTTGCTTTGTTTATATGGCCGTAAAATTTGGGCAGGTTTCGTGAAACAGACAGTAGTTCCAGATCAGCCAGCTTTCTGATAGATGGAATAGTCTGAAAAATAACCTGGGATTCCAGTTACTGAGAGGTGAAAAGGTTAATGTTTGTGAAGGAGAGAAAGTTGCTACAAACATTTGTGCACAAGCATGTTGCAATGAAATATTAAAGTTATCCTTCAAGGGATATAGAAGTTATGACAGAATTAAAAAACTCTGGCAAACTTCTTAATCTGAGCCGGCCAGCCGGAAACAGTCGAAACACTACATGCCCACTGAGACTGGGGACATAAACTACAATATTGTGGTACGTACGTCATTCAGTGCCTCCTGGGCGAGACTGTGGAACGAGAGCAGGACAGGACACAGTCCAAACACTACATGCCCAATGAGACTGGGGCCATAAACTACAATATTGTGGTACGTACGTCATTCAGCGCCTCCTGGGCGAGACTGTGGAACGAGAGCAGGACAGGACACAGTCCAAACACTACATGCCCAATGAGACTGGGGCCATAAACTACAATATTGTGGTACGTACATCATTCAGTGCCTCCTGGGCGAGACTGTGGAACGAGAGCAGGACAGGACACAGTCCAAACACTACATGCCCAATGAGACTGGGGCCATAAACTACAATATTGTGGTACGTACGTCATTCAGCGCCTCCTGGGCGAGACTGTGGAACGAGAGCAGGACAGGACACAGTCCAAACACTACATGCCCAATGAGACTGGGGCCATAAACTACAATATTGTGGTACGTACGTCATTCAGCGCCTCCTGGGCGAGACTGTGGAACGAGAGCAGGACAGGACACAGTCCAAACACTACATGCCCAATGAGACTGGGGCCATAAACTACATATTGTGGTACGTACGTCATTCACCGCCTCCTGGGCGAGACTGCGGAATGAGAGCAGGACAGGACACAGTCCAAACACTACATGCCCAATGAGACTGGGGCCATAAACTACATATTGTGGTACGTACGTCATTCAGCGCCTCCTGGGCGAGACTGCGGAATGAGAGCAGGACACCAACGATCGTCATTCGCAGCAACACGCTGTCCACATCTGCAAGGAAAATAATTGAACTCATATACCACTCTAAATTAAAGTTTTGACGCTGAATTAAATTTTGACATTTAATTTTGTCATCTGCTGTGAATGATTTGTATTTTAATTTTTCTTGACGAAAACATGTTTTGATGCAATGAAATGATTCTCATGTGCTGCCAAACATGATTAATGTTAAGAAATAAATTAAGTGGAAACTAGACATTATGTTTGTAAAACATGGATGTGCCCCTGTGGCATACTGGACTCTAACTGGAGAAACTCTTACAAACTTTTTGACTTTTTGACGTACATGGAGATGGACGGACGTACAGACATACGGAGTCTGAAAACCATTTTTGAAGATTGGATTGGGCAGAAAAGTTAACAAATTATATTCCAGTTATTTAGGGTTCAAGGTGTGTGATCACGTGGTTTCCAATTCCAAACCCGATTTTCCAACATGACGTAATCTGTGACGTCATGTTTACAGTAGATTTTCATTAAAATCTTTCTAACAAACGGACAGATTTTGATGATATGTAGCGCACCAAATACGATGGCATATGTGTTTTATGGGTGCTCTGAAAGTTATTTACAAACAATAACTTGTAAATTTTACAAAGAATCAAGTACCGTTTATTTCTTACATTCACATGCTCTAGTTTTTATTTACATTTATGGTAACCGATTCTTCGGCAAAACGACATAATTATGAGATTAAAGCCGCCTATACAATAAAGGGCAACGGGTACCGCATTTGCTGTGTATATTTCATAAAAATATGTCATTCCATTAGCAAGATATTAAAGGAAATCTACTGTAAACACATTTAAAAAACATGACATCATGCCGTTCGGAAACCACGTGATCCCCCACCTTGGGGTTGAAAGGGTTACGGGCATCCTGTCTCAGATACCAGTAATATCTCTGATACTCAACGACCCTATATTGTCTACAAATTATTTATTATAGGAATGAATGGCCTTTTTGTGGAATTTATCGGGGTATAAACTTGGAAAAGTCGCGGGAATACTGGACGAAGGCCGGAAGGCCTCGTCCAGTATTCCCGCGACTTTTCCAAGTTTATATCCCCGATAAATTCCACAAAAAGGCCATTCATTCCTTATAATTCCAGCATTTGAAATAAATTCATCAAAAAATGTGTTTATTTTCAGTTTTCTTAAGAATTATTTTAACTGCGGCTGACGGTTACGGAAAGTAGTTCGGCATTGGAGTTTACTGGGATATAAATTTTGGACAGAGACTTGCTACGGACCAATCAAATGTTAGGGAATTTTGTAAATATTTTTGTGCTGGAATTATAGACCAAAAGTTTCCAGCATGCAAAGTGCTAAGAGGAAAAGCACTGACAGTGTTCAAGTGACACCACTGGATGCTGCTTTGTTTCATCTCCAGCAGTACTGCTGGGTCATAGCCGGTCCACAATCGCAACCACAGGTTGAAGTAACGGACCGAGGTCTATAAATACATTAAATATACCTAAAAGCATTAATATTTAAAGTGAAAAAAAAGTTTAAAAAAATATATTCTTTACTCCCTCATATATGAGGGAGTAAAGAATATTTTTTTTAAACTTTGTTTGTTCTAACTTATTAATGCTTTTAGGTACATTTAATGTATTTATATACCTCGGTCCATTACTTTAACCTGTGATCGTAACCACTCAGCTTGTGGCAACAAAACAAAATGTGTCCTATATATACACATACAATGGTATAAACACATGTAAAGCCCTTATGTTTAGATACAAAATATACATATGCATGTTGAAGCCGCTCTCTGACAAAATTGGGTTTCGGCCTAAATTTAATAAAGCTGTGTTTCATATTTTACCTCCGACCGTAATTTATTTACTGAAAAAAAAATACATTATCATACCATGCCATTTCCAGTAGTACAACAACAACAACATCATGTCCTCAGTGACCTTGACCTTGGCTGGTTGGACCTGTCTCGTATGCAAAACAAAGCAGCATCCCTAGACACACATTGTGGCCAAATATTAAGACGCGGTTCATAAGTTATTGACAAATGAAAGGTGTTACTAACGTACATACGCACATACATGGACTAATGCAGGCCCGTAGCCAGGGGGGGTCAGAGCGGTCGGAGCGGTCGGACGACCCCCCCGCCCAGCCTCGAGGTCCACTTTTTTAGCAAAAAAGCATGCCCCCGGACCCCCCTAGATACCTCAGGCCCCTTGGGCCTTCGAAACGACCCCCTTTCAAACAGGTCTGGCTACGGCCTGTAATGCTATATCCCCTCTGCCCATAAGCGAGCTTATAAAAATCCGACCGACCGACCCTATTTGTTTTCAGCCCATAACCACAGGTTGAAGTAACGGACTGAGGTCTATAAATACATTAAATATGCCTAAAAGCATCCATCAATGAAAACAAAATAAGCAAAAAAAATTATTTGTTAGCTTATTTTGTTTTCATTTATGGATGCTTTTAGGCATATTTAATGTATTTATAGACCTCGGTCCGTTACTTCAACCTGTGCCCATAACAGGAAACACTCCTATTTTGTTCGCAGGCCTTATTGGTTTTGCATAAACTATTTCAAGTCTGGGAATTGTCTGCCATGATTGCTATTATAATTCAGTCAATAAAACCAGAATATCAAGATTAAAATCAAGCAAAAGGAAAATGTTGGGTGTTAACCCTTACAGTGCTGAATTAGAATTTATCGTCTGCTGCTCAGGTTTTATTATCCATTTTTCTCATGAAAAACATGATTTGACAGCACTTTAGAATCATTTCCAATGGAAATTATTCTAAAGTGCTGTCAAACCATGTTTTTATTGAGAAAGAATACAAAATATGAAACAACAGCAGACGACACTTTTCGGTTCCCGCCTTTTAAGGGTCAAGTTGAAATTGGGAGGTTAAGTTGAAATTGGGAGCCACTGTTTTAGAAAGATATATAATGAAATACCCAGCATGCAACTTGAATTGTCTTTCAATACTTCTCGTACCTGTAATCTTGATTTTGTCAGAACGCGGCTCAAGTAATATATAGAGGCCTCAGCTTATTGCTCAATGTGCACGAGACATGCCATGTGATCTCGTCTCTAAGAACATGTGCGATATCTCATGAAATATATAAACAAAATTTACGATATTTTCAGTATTGACATAGAAAGTTGAGAAAATATTCGGAGAAAATGCGATAATTTCGTCAAAATTCGACATCATTTACACAAAATATTTTTCTGTAATTTTTTTCTTGAAATGTCGCAATTCTCATTAGATTCAAAATCACATGGCTTGTCCGTCTCATATGTGTTAACCGATTATCAATTGGTTATTTCTTATATAATTATGTTCCTGGGTAGATTCAATGGTACACTTATAGATATGTGAAGCAATGTTATACTGAGTCGCTGAAGCTAGAAATATTGTAGATTGTGTCGGTTTTTTCGGGGGCAACACTGAACTATTCAATCTCTGATTCACAGATATCAATATTTACCAACATTTTTTTATATTTTCTTCATTTCTCATTGAAAGTATATACTGATACCACTCAGTTGAACCGTCTCAACGAGATGGTTCAACTGAGTGGTAACATCATATACTTTTGATGAGAAATGGCTTAACTCTTACAATGCTGAAATAATATGTCGTCTGCTGAATATTTTTTATTTTTTCCATTTTTCTCATCAAAAACATGGTTTGGCAGCACTTTAGAATCATTTCCAATGGAAATGATTCTAAAATGCAGCCAAACCATGTTTTTACTGAGAGAAAAGACAAAATATGAATTATCAGCAGACGACTATTTTTGGTTCCCGCATGTTTGATTAAAGTTAGAGATTTCTTCCATACATGCAATTCAACAAAATATAAAATATTTTAAAAACATCCTACATGCACAATCACCACACATTTATTTGTTCCACAGTACACAGCAAACTATACCAACATTGTCCCCAAATTATGAAAACATCCCTGACCAACCCGTACACTCCTAGATATCAGGGGGCCGTTTCACTGAACTTATTACGACTAAAATGTTTGTAAGTGCAAAATTATGATAGTCTGTATATTTCACATTAACAATGTTTTCTTGTAAACAATTGTTGGATTTACATTTATTGAGCATAGGCTGCATATGCAGCCTATGCTCAATAAATGTAAATCCATAAATTGAAATTTAGAGACGATCCTAAATTTGCACTTACAAACATTTTAGTCGTACGATGTTTAGTGAAACGACCCTCAGGACACAAAATTGTATTTACGATGTACACTTTCACATCACACAGTATAGCGGCCTCTCATACCACACAGCCATACCAGGGCCCCGTGATCACAAACCTGCCTGAACATGTATAGTTGATTGATTGATTAATTATGGAACAAGACGCTTCCATCCACAGACTACCCACAGGTTGAAGTAACGGACCGAGGTCTATAAATACATTAAATATGCCTCAAAGCATCAATAAACAAAAACAAATAAACTAAACATTTTTTTTTACTCCCTCCATATGGAGTAAACAAAAATGTTTAGCTTATTTTTTTTCATTTATTGATGCTTTTAGGCATATTTAATGTTCATGTACGTGTATTTATATACCTCGGTCCGTTACTTCAACCTGTGAGACTACCATGGTGATAACTACAGTTATATCCCACCAATAAAGTTTAGTTATGGACAACAAGAAACGAGGCAAAGCCACGAAGGCCAGGTTTTTTCCAAGCATAGACACTTGGATAACATAATTATACCCACTTTTGTAGACAAGATGGCCGTGGCCTGCATGTCGTGCCTTGGGGCGAGGCATGGACACTAAAAAAATAGATATAGTAGATGGAAAAACTTTAACCAAAAAACTTTAACTGGACACACGGACGAACGGACGGACGTATGCCAAAATGCCGACGATATCGCGCTTTCCGCAAGCAGGTGTGATGATAAACACCCATGTGAAGTATCAAGGTATTGGGTGAAGCAGTTGCAGAGATATAGTACACGAAAAAAAATTAACAAAAAAATTCAAAGTAATTTGACCTTGACATTGGGCACAGGATCGCGCTTTCCGCAAGCAGGTGCGACAATGATGATAAACACCCATGTGAAGTATCAAGGTATTGGGTGAAGCAGTTGCAGAGATATAGTACACGAAAAAACTTTAACAAAAAAATTAAAAGTAATTTGACCTTGACATTGGGCACAGGATCGCGCTTTCCGCAAGCAGATGCGACAAGATGATAAACACACATGTGAAGTATCAAGGTATTGGGTGAAGCAGTTGCAGAGATATAGTACACAAAAAAAATTTAACAAAAAAATCAAAGTAATTTGACCTTGACATTGGGCACAGGATCGCGCTTTCCGCAAGCAGGTGCGACAATGATGATAAACACCCATGTGAAGTATCAAGGTATTGGGTGAAGCAGTTGCAGAGACATAGTACACAAAAAAACTTTAACAAAAAAATTCAAAGTAATTTGACCTTGACATTGGGCACAGGATCGCGCTTTCCCCGCAAGCAGGTGCGACAATGATGATAAACACCCATTGTGAAGTATCAAGGTATTGGGTGAAGCAGTTGCAGAGATATAGTACACGAAAAAACTTTAACAAAAAAATTCAAAGTAATTTGACCTTGACATTGGGCACAGGATCGCGCTTTCCGCAAGCAGGTGCGACAGGGGCCGCACGGTTAGGGGTTAGAATGAAAATATGGATGATGATAAACACCCATGTGAAGTTTCAAGGTAATGGGCGAAGCAGTTGCAGAGATATAGTATAACGAAAAAGTTTTAACCAAAAAACTCTAACCAGACGTACGTTAAAAAGTTAACGTTGAAAATGGCTAAGTCACTTACGTAGAAATAATAGGTGAAGGTAAAAAAATGGTCACATGTTGGATAGTTGTATGTGGTAGGCACCCCTTGGTTATGAAGCTGTGAAAGTTTGGTGGTCCTAGGTGGTACAGTACCAAAGAAATGGACTTAAACACGAAAACTTAACATTGTAAACGCGAAAACTTAACATTGAAAATGGCTAAGTCGACTACGCGGAAAAAATGGGTCAAGTTAAAAAAAAAGTAACATATTGGATAGTGATATGTGGTGGGCACCCCTTGATTATGAAGCTGTGAAAGTTTGGTGGTCCTAGGTGGTACAGTAACAAAGAAATGGACTCAAACACGAAAACTTAACATTGATTGTGGACGCCGCCCGCCCGCCGCCTGCCCGCCCGCTCGGCTTTCGCCAATCCAATAGCCTGGATTTTTTTTTAAAAAACCTGGCTAAAAATGGCTAAGTCGACTGCGCGGAAAATCAACTTAACATTGATTGTGGAGCCGCCGCCCGCCCGCGCCCGCCCGCCGCCTGCCCGCCCGCCCGCCCGGCTTTCGCCAATCCAATAGCCTGGATTTTTTTCAAAAAACCTGGCTAACAAGAATGGTAGACTCTTCTCAGCATATACTGAATATTGTTCTGTAGATCTTGAGCAGATGTGTGGCTGTGACTGGAGAAATGGGGCGTATGGAGTTTGATACTTTTCATACTTTTAATCTTCTAGCATTCCTCTGAATGAAGATCAAAATTATTTGTCATAGGCGTTACCGCTGTTTCACTGAGTGAATGGCAAACATGGCAGAGCCATGTCAGATTGCGAGGCTGCGCCGGCTGGTTTGGAACTGCACTGGTCGCATAACCCATAATCCCCATTTCTCCAGTCACAGCCACATTTCAGAGGCATATGATCAAATTTGATCAAATAAAACTTTGGTTTATATATGTGGCTGTGACTGGCAAAATTGGCATCCACAGTCTGATCAGGATCTGCATTATTTTCCTTTCCGTCAATGAAACACCCGTCATGCTGTAACGCACAGTATAGATCGTTATCAGGCTACATGAGTGTGCTATTTGATCAAAAACTGCACTGGTCACATAACCCATAAGCCCCATTTCTCCAGTCACAGCAACATTTCAGACAGGCATATGTGTCAGAGTGCAGAAAATAAGAAAGCAGTACACGTAATATCGGAAATGAAAATTTAATCTTAATTTTTTGTTGTGTGCTGTTTATTTTCCATTTTTATCATCAAAAACATGCTTTGACAGCACTTTAGAATACTTTACAACATGCTATGACAGCACTTGAGAATCATTTCCATTGGAAACGATTCTCAAGTGCTGTCAAACCATGTTTTTATTGAGAAATAAGGCAAGATATAAAAGCAACAGAAGACTAGAATTGTTGTGTGTGGCGGTCTAAGGGTTAATATTGAATGAGATTCTGAATTACCTACTCAGACATTCACAATGCCTTTCAACGTGTTCAATCAGGCCTCGACAAACCCACTCATCCACTCGTATTGGCGAGTGAATTTTCGATCCGGACAAGTGGTAATTTGAAGAGACAGTGCGGCATAAACATTAATACATATACAAATGTATGAGCTGATATCTCAGAGCTCCAGATAAGCTGAGTATTTGCTTAAATACCCAATTCAAATTGTTAAAAACCCAATTGAAATCAGAAGTAGCGAGTATCAAAAAGCAATACAAATTTTGTGGTACCTGCAGAAAACAATAAACAGACCACAAATATAGTATATTTTTCTTATTTTCCATGAAACACATCTTGGTATTTCATTAGAATTGTCTCCAAGGAGACATTTCTAATGAAATGCCAAGACATGTTTTCCTTTGGAAGAAAGCTATTCAATAATTGCTGTCTGTTGATGTGTAAACAGTAGTGTGATTTAATTTTACCCAATTAAAATTTTGAAATACCCAATTGCTTCAGAAATGATGGAGTGACAATACTCAATTAATAATTCCTTATCTGGAGCCCTGTATCCAATGTGGATGTGGGGAAAACAAAAGAATTTGTCGAGACCTGTCAATGTCATCCATATTTGTTTCATATGGTGAGCAATTCATGAGAGAATAATGATAAAATATCATGTGTACTGCTGCGTAAATGTTTACCAATAGTTTCTCTAATTTCTCCTGTAATTTGTATAAAACAATATACACAAGTGTCAGTTAGAGTAGAATTCATGTATCTGTACAGGGAGATAATCCACAAGCTATAGCGAGTGCATTATAGATGGTCACAGAGCCAGCTTCAGCTTGAATAGTTCTATAACATAAAACGTATATATTCAAACTGTTATTTCCATCAGATAGCAAAACCCGAGGTCTAAGTAATAGTACCTACTAGTTTTTGATGATTTGATGAAAAAAGTATATTTAAAGAAAATGTGGCTATCTATTAACCCTTTCACCCCTCAGTATGGATTTTTATATGTTAATTTTGTAACCAATCCAATCATCACACAATTATTTTCAGACTAGTCCATTTATGAAAAAGGTGTGTTTTTGTTCTCAAAAATGTGAAAATTTCTTGCAAAAAGTGCAGAACCTGATGAGACGGCTCGTCCAGAGCCGGTTCATCTGGATCTACACTATGTGCCAATACCACTATACAGGCCTGTGGTGTTGAAAGAGTTAACCCTTATAAAACTGACAGTGCCGCACTGGTTGAAGTTTCAGTGACGGATAGACTCGTCATTTTAGACCAATCCGCACCATGTAAACTTCATTAAATTTTTATAACTTACACGTTGAAAATGTGTTCATAGAACACGGATGCCCCACATATAGTTATGATAATAAACGAGGCAAAATTCCAGTCTAAAAGCGGAGATAATCCATGACCTGGGTGTCGAATCAACAATCAAAATAAACTTTGCGCATCTACTCATCATAAGGAAGTTACATACCAAGTTTCAGGTCTGTAGCTATTATGGTTTAACAGTTTTACGAGTTACAAGGCAAAATCGCCAAATTTTAAGTGGAAAAGGGTCTGAATTCAAAATGTTAATTAGCCCATTTCACACAGTATCTAAATTTAGAAACATGTTTTTTTTCCATTTTCTTCATTTAACAATGTGAGTATATGTCATTACCACTCATTTGAACTGGCTCGGTGAGTGGCTCGGTGAGACAGTTCAAATGAGTAGTAACAACATATACTTCTGTGTGGTAAAACAGAGTTTATTAATGTTTCAGTCAGAAAAATTGTGCATCTTTGCACGAAAATGAGGGTTAATAGAAAGTAATTGCCTGTTATATACATGTACATGTAGTAGAAATCACGAAGAATCAGCGGCGGTAAGACGATCTGGAGTCTGAACCTCAATTTCACATCTCATGCAAAAGGTTGGTGGCATAGTAAAAATAATTAAGGAAAGTACTCGGGGCATACTGAAACCAAGGCAAAAGCTGGTTCCATGCTTACTACTGTCAGTAACAATGATATTTTAAACTTGTGTAGGTAGAAAGAAAACTAAGACCGGTAGTTGCAGGCTGTTATGCTAAGTACGTCAATACATTTCATGCAATTTCCATTCTTCCAGCCCGGGGGGTGTTTCACTAAACTTTGTACGACTAAAATGTTCTTAAGTGCAAAATTATGATAATGTGAAATTTCACATTAACACTGTTTTCTTGTAAACAATTATTGGATTTACATTTATTGAGCATAGGCTGCATATGCAGCCTATGCTCAATAAATGTAAATCCATCAAAAATTTGCACTTACGAACATTTTAGTCGTACGCAGTTTAGTGAAACGGGGCCATGGCCCGTATGCATAGGGGGTTGCGACGGGTACGTACGCACCCCCCTTAATCCGCTGAGGTCCGTCCATGGATGTGTAAAAAAATGTTTTTAGAAACTCCGACCCTTCGCGCCGTCAATAACGCACCCCCCTGTATAAATTCCTGCATACGGGCCTGTAGCCACGTGTAGAAAATGATTATCTGACAAAATTCTGCAGGGTATAGACCACGATCGGGATCCACATTGGTTGGAGATATGCACAACAAGCATATAACATAATCAACCCAACAAAATCATTGCCACGGAGTCCTTAGATTGCTTTATAATGACTGTGACTTTAAACCCCACTAAGTTAGTTAATTATCTAATATGTAAGGATGGGAATTGGCTCAAAGAAACTTCCATACCCGGGAGTCGAGTACGTTTTACAAAGTCTAATTATTTCAGTTCTATCACACTATGCTAAAAACAAAAGAAAGCAAGATTGACAATCTATAGGGAGAAAATAAGTGGAAGCCATATATACATGCACAAGTAAAGTAGATGCCTATTTATGGCCAAGCTATAAACTCATTTCATGTTGAATACACCAATATGGGTCAATGCTCCAGATAAGGAATTAGTAATTGAGTATTTTCACTCCATCATTTCTGAAGCAATTGGGTATTTCAAATTTTTAATTGATTGGGTAAAATAAAATCACATTACTGTTTACACATCAACAGACAGCAATTATTGAATAATTTGCTTCAAAATGAAAACATGTCTTGGCATTTCATTAGAATTGTCTCCTTGGAGACAATTCTAATGAAATACCAAAATGTGTTTTCATGGAAAATAAGAAAAAAAAGCTATATTTGTGATCTGTTTATTGTTTTCTGCAGCATGATAAAGGTACCACAGAATTGTTATTGCTTTTTGATACTCGCCACTTCTGATTTCAATTGGGTTTTTGGCAATTTTAATTGGATATTTAAGCAAATACGCAGCTTATCTGGAGCACTGATGGGTATAAGCAAATTTCAATATATATGGCTGTAACTGGAGAAATAGGGCTAATGGCATTTACAACCAGTGTAGGTCGAGATCAGTCTGCACAGTCTAATTAGGATCTGCACTAATTTCAGTTAACCACCAGTCCTGCTTATAACAAACATTCTAGGTCCTTAACCCATATTGTGCCGCAGGACTGCGCTAAAAGATCAGGAGCTAGACTGGCCATAAATCATATAAATCCCTATTTCTCCAGTCACCGACATATAATCAGTCTACAATGGGTATAACGCCACATTTCAAGATGAATAGAACAGACTCTTATATACAGGTCACCAAACCTTGGAAAATCACGGGTAACTTCCGGGGTATAACTGAAGATAGAGTTGCCTGGGCCAGGTTGCTCAAAACCTCTGTTAGCCCAACAGACTAAATTGTTAACACTTCTAGCTTAACGGACAGGACAGTTAAACCCTTAACCCGTTCAGCTAAGAGATGTTTTCAGCAAAGAGTTAAGGATTCAACAGTCCCTTATGCTAAGAGGTTTTGAACAACTATGCCCTGATGTAAAACTGACAAACTCTGCCAATTCTAATGCGGATTATGTTGTTCTAAGGGATGTTACTCATGATTTTCCTAGTTTTATAACCTATTTATAATTCTGGTCTAGAATGGGTTTCGATCTGACAAAGACAACGGACCAGTTGTAGTTATTATTGGAATGAATGGCCTTTTTGTGGAATTTATCGGGGTATAAACTTGGAAAAGTCGCGGGAATACTGGACGAAGGCCGGAAGGCCTCGTCCAGTATTCCCGCGACTTTTCCAAGTTTATATCCCCGATAAATTCCACAAAAAGGCCATTCATTCCTTATAATTCCAGCATTTGAAATAAATTCATCAAGAAAATGTGTTTATTTTCCGTTTTCTTAAGAATTACGGTTATGGAAAGTAGTTCGGCATGGGAGTTTACTGGGATATAAATTTTGGACAGAGACTTGCTACGGGCCAATCAAATGTTAGGGAATTGTGTAAATATTTTTGTGCTGGAATTATAGACAAACGAGCAGTCAGTCAACACCGTTGGTCATTCATGAAACCTCAAAAAGTGAATGGGTTTAACGTCCCAGCAACAGCTAAGGTCATATAGAGACAGGACAACAGTTTAAAGTCTCATCTGACAGACTAGTGTGATCATGAAACCTCAAGAGAATTGAATGAAATAATACTAGGTTTCATAAGTGACACAGCTCATCATAATTCACACTGGTCAGAAGGTTTCTAAACATGGTTTTCTCAGATTGCAACCCATATAATAAATCTATCGATGAGCCTCCCCAAGATGCGCAAGATGCAAGGCATCCGCTCGCAAAGACGAACTCACCGCTCTGTTGGGTTTTAGAGTCGGGTTCTAGAATATGGATATATTAGACACGATAGCAAGATATACCTAGCTAAGTCAACTACAATTGTATAGCAACATTAACTACATTCTGAACATACACAAATTTTATGACAGAAAAAATTCAATAATTTCTTTATTTCTCACCGGAAGTATATGTGGTGACCACCATTTGAACCGTCTCGTCGAGATGGTTCAAATGAGAGGTCACAACATATACTTTGGTTGAGAAATAAGAAAATTAGAACAGAAAATAATTAGAATTTTGTACACATATTAACGTGTATGCTGAATGCAATGGGTTACGACAGGTACATGTATTATATAGTTATTTTCAGCTAAATCAACTACCGTGGTACAATGATAGTGCACGAAGACAAGTTTCACGAGATTTGGTTCCATTAAATCTACAATACTACAAAGACAAATGATCGGCCATGACAAAAAGAGGCTTATTGAGGTGATAACAAGTGTAGCTCCTGATCAGCTAGCACTCACATGCAGCCTAGTATGGACGAAGATCGCAACATCCGGAATATTTCGCAAACTCAACAGTGTAGGCCCTGATCAGACTGCGAAAAGGTGCAGTCTGATCTAGGACAGCACTAGTTGCCCAGTAGCCTATTTCATCAAAATTGCAAAGTATACTATTCTAGCAAAGTATACTTTGTGGGAGTAATCATTTATTTTTCCTGAAATGCATTATTTCAAATAGAACTAACAAATGCATGTACATTGTATTTCATGATTAAAAGTATGCAGAATTATTATACTGAATGTATTACATTATCACAGCCATAATGGCTGTGATAATGTAATAAATTCAGTATAATAAAAATTAATAAATTTATCCTAAAATTGAAAATTTCTCCCTCAAAGTATACTTTGCTAGACTAGAAATGTGGCCTGTCGGCACACGAATGCCCCCGCTGGCAGCCAAAGAAAACGAGGCATATTTGATTATAAGCCATTTACCCGAGCGTTAAGGGTTTGAACGCACCTTGACCCTGGGCTTAGTGGGGGCGGGACGAATGTGGATTTGTCACAGGGCGGTAGAGGACCATTGTAGCAATGCGTGTGTGAAATGTGAAGCAGATCGGAGCAAGTAAACACAAATTATAAGCCATTTAACTGAATGGTAAGGTTTCAAACGCACCAAGTCTGTGACCTTGACCCTGTGATTAGCGGGGGCAGGACGAATGTGGATTTGTCACAGGGTGGTAGAGGACCATTGGAGCAATGCGTGTGTGAAAGTTAGTGTAGGATTGAGAAACGCACACGTAGATTTGTCCCAAAGTGGTAAGTAAACAATTAAAGTGGAAAAGGTGAAGGTCAAAGGTGAAGGTCGAAGTAATGGGTGGTGGAGTGTGTAAGGCATGTTCATATGTATCATGTGTATAAATAGTTAAGCGATTGGCAAAAGTATTGAGAAGTTATTGTAGGATTGAGAAACGTGCACGTAGATTTGTCCCAAAGTGCTAAGTAAACATTTAAAGTAGAAAAGGTGAAGGTCAAAGGTCAAGGTCGAAGTACTGGGGGGGTGGAGTGTGTAAGGCATGTTCATATATATCACGTGTATAAATATTGACATAATATGTGAAGCCATGTAGAAGTTACTAAAGAATATGGTAATATCGGGACGTACGGACGGACGGACGTTCTTACATTACTATACTTATGTGGCTTATCACATGTTAAATATTAGCCACATAAAACGATTTTTAGCCACATAAAACGATTTTTTAGGTGGCTAATTGTAACCAACCCTATCCTTTACCAAGTCCATAACCCTGTGGGGCTAGCCACATAAGTACCCTAATGTGTGCCCGGACGGACGGACGGACGGACGTTCTTACGGTACTATATTTATGTGGCTTATCACATGTTAAATATTAGCCACATAAAAGGATTTTTAGCCACATAAAAGGATTTTTAGGTGGCTAATTGTAACCAACCCTATCCTTTACCAAGTCCATAACCCTGTGGGGCTAGCCACATAAGTACCCTAATGTGTGCCCGGACGGACGGACGGACGGACATTCTTACGGTACTATATTTATGTGGCTTATCACATGTTAAATATTAGCCACATAAAAGGATTTTTAGCCACATAAAAGGATTTTTAGGTGGCTAATTGTAACCAACCCTATCCTTTACTAAGTCCATCCCCTGTGGGGCTAGCCACATAAGTATAGTACCGTCAGCGCGGACGGGACGGACGTACGGATGGACGCCGGTAACACTATATGCCCCCGTACCTTTCGGTAGCGTGGGCATAAAAAGTATACTTTGCAATGTTGATGAAATAGGCTACTGATATTAAACACCCTTTTCTCATGGCCCATCACAAATGTGGCTGTGGCTGGATAAATGGGGATTGGGATGTGTAAATACCACACTCCTGTAGCCTGGCAATCTATATTCCTTGTTAGAAGCATGACAGGCGTTTCATTGATGGAATGGTGAACAGTGCAGATCCTGATCAGACTGTGCGGATGGACAGGCTGATCTGGATCTACACTGGTCGCAAAACCCATAAGCCCCATTTCTCCAGTCACAGCCACACATACATATAATCAGTGAGATATAAGCAGTGTGAATCAGCAGCTTATTGGATGCCTGTAGTTTACCTGTAATGTAATTTGTAACTAAATACATGCAAGGCCTAACATCATATTGCGGTGTGGGCAGCCCGACTCACCAAACAAATATGGCGATCGCCAGCGAGCATCTCACTCACTAATGTCATCCGAATAACACACGGTGGTCAGCCACCAAGTGAGGAAGCTATCGATGAAGTTTGGTAAAGATCCAACAAATACAGATCTCTGGAACGTCTCTAAACCGAATACCAAGATAACGTCTGTGGTAAAATTGATATCAAATGGTAATGTATGTTCATGATTGCAAAGCACGTACATACGTATCAGAATAGTCAAATACCTGATTTACAGGGTGTCCGGTTTAGAGAGGTTCCACTGTATTATTTTGACATACATCCAAAATTGAAAACTTGAGTTTCGGTTTTCTCCATTTATTTTCTCCCGAGGAACCTCTGTAATGTTGTGGCATATCGCATGTTACCTGGAAGGTGAAAGCATAGAGTAAACTGTACTTACTGACTAACTTCTTGAAGAGTTCCCTCATTAAGTCTGGCTTATCGAAGTTGGTGCGTAGTTGCTGCAGAATCTCCTTGTTTGTAATCACCAGTTTCTGTGTGAATGGACAACAAGAGAACACGTGACAGTGATTACTATGGTATGGGTGGGCTAGGGAATAAAAATTTCCTTTGTCTCACCCTACACGCACATGTCTCACACCTAGCAACAAAATTTTATTATAGGAATGAATCGCCTTTTTGTGGAATTTATCGGGGTATAAACTTGGAAAAGTCGCGGGAATACTGGACGAAGGCCGGAAGGCCTCGTCCAGTATTCCCGCGACTTTTCCAAGTTTATATCTCCGATAAATTCCACAAAAAGGCCATTCATTCCTTATAATTCCAGCATTTGAAATAAATTCATGAAGAAAACGTGTTTATTTTCCATTTTCTTAAGAATTATTTTAACTGCGCCCGACGGTTACGGAAAGTAGTTCGGCATGAGTTTACTGGGATATAAATTCTGGACAGAGACTTGCTACGGACCAATCAAATGTTAGGGAATTGTGCAAATATGTTTGTGCTGGAATTATAATACGGTAATAGTATGGCTAATAATGAGTATGGTTGATGTTTATTGTTTGCAATGGTTGTTGATGTGTTTATTATCACATCATAGCATCACAAAGTCCTCTTAATTTTGATGACGGCAGCAATGTGCGACGTACATTTTGGTGTCACCAGGGCTGTATGGTGATGACATTGAACATTAATGTGATAATCATTTTTAAACTATCCGCTGAACTTACATTAGCGTCCAAGCATGAAAACTTTGTTCAACCCATTTGTTGACATGGCAAACACGTTGGACGTACAAAAGTCACATAAATTAAGTCTTTAATATTCTGGATCAGATAAATATTTTGATTCTCTATAGGGGCATGAAAAAGTATCCTGGTTGCGACAAGGATATTCCACCCTCGTGTCAGAATATGTCGTTTCTGACGACATATTGTGACACTTTGGTGGAATATCTTTTTCTCGCATACCCATTTCTCGCATACCCAGAGTCCATTTCAATGTTATTTCCGAAGCCACGCCCATGTGGGATTTTTCTGTCTCACATGGCTATCTCACACGGCTGACCTGTCACATACTACCGGAACTACTTTTGTGTATTGGCTTCCAAACGTCGTCTGCATTGTTTACAAACACACGCTGTCTACACATTACTGTCAGTAGACAACAATGTCAACAACGTCGCTCTAGATTTGTTATGTAGGCTATTATTTATTTCATGTTTTATCCAGTTTTATCAAATGTGCGTAAATTTGTGGGACGAGTTCTGTAAGGGGCGTCTGTAAATCAGTTGGCCGAATACTGAATACATGATTATTATAAAAAAAAAACACATGTAATTGACAGCAAAATATTTACCTTGTATGTTGTTGATTCTTCCCCAAACATATGTATAGTGACAGTTGATAGTGATAGGAATATTTATTTAATAATCCAGTGAGCAAGAATTTCTTGAAAACGGCAACGTGTTGAAATGACAAATGTCCGTCGCAGTGAAACTTTCGGCGGACTGATATTTGCGTAATTGAAGACAGTGTCTCGGAATTGCAATAAATACTCAAAATAAAAACATAAAATGATTCTGTAAACATTATTGTACAAATTTGAATCGAAGATATATGGTCTATTTTCAATATTTATATGAGTTTGTCTCGTACTGCGTCCTATTTATTTTGTGTATATAGTAATTGGGTTTACACAGGATGTCATGGACGTCTCCAGACCGTATTTTTAGTGGGCCGTTATGTGTTAAATGTTTCGATCCAATGTAGGAGACTCTAATTTGTTGGTGAGTGGTTGTATTGGAGATAGCATATAAAGAAAAAAAGTTAGTATTATACCATGGTGGTTCGTTGATGGCGTACTATGGCTAAAATGATTCTGGACTTAGTAGGTATGCGAGAAAAAGTATTCCAGATATACTCCGGTGTGTGACTAAGGATATTCCACCCTCGTGGAATATCCTTGTCACACACCGGAGTATATATGGAATACTCTTAGTCCCACACCAGTGCAAATAATGGATACTCTTAATCCCAGGGACCATCTGGGACCAATGCCCCGTGGTATCACCCCATCATCGTCGATCATACCTTCAGCTCGTCAACCTGGTTGGCGACATGGACCATCAGTTTTTCTCCCATATACTTCATACCGTACGACCCGATCAGTTCAGCAAGAGCCCGTAGTTCTGATGAAAACACAAATGGCAATGTGACATTGGGAAACCAGACCTTGGTAAATGTATCCACACAATCTGATCAGGATCTGCACTATTCGTCATTCCATTAAACACCCAAACAAGCAATATAGTCAAACCTGTGCTAACGGCCACTTGGGAATAGAGGCCACATGTCCACAACAGCCACCTAAAAATGCACGCATCCAATTTTGTTCTTTATAATACCTTGGAATAACTGCCACAACTGCGATTTTCATTTCTCGCAGCATTTTCGTATTTGAACAGCGGCAATGTCATGTTTTTTGTCGGCAAAAAAATAGCATCACAATTGCAATTTTCCTTTTTATCACAAACTGGCCGCTAACCCTGTTTTGAAAACATTTAATTTGCCCATAGCGGTGTCATTTAGACAACATTAAATGTTTTCCAGGAAACATATTGCATAAGCCATTAACGGTAAACGGCAATATTCAGTGTCGTGTATTCTAATAGGCATAATGCAATTCCACGTAAGTTACAAAACTCTTTCATTTAATAGTTTGCAAAATGTGTTTACACGATGCTGATTCATCTAAAGTAACAAGCCTACATCAGCTGGCCGACTTCAAACACACCACGCTGTCAAGTTTTACTACTGTGTAAATTCCACCCCGCGGGGTACAAAGCCATATCAAAGATTAATACATGCGGGTGTTCACGTATAGAACACTAAACTAGAAGTCCCATTTCTCCCGTCATGTCCCATAAGCCCCATTTCTCTGTACCTGTGAGGTCAGCGTATTCCTCGGCTGCGAACGTGGCCTGTTGTCGGTCGGCAGACAGACTGACGAACGCCTTCTGTAGCGGCGAGTAGATGATCTGGCCGACGTTACACGTTACCCGCCGCAGCAACACCTCCAGGTACCTATAACAGTCCGCAGGTTAAACTCGTTAAAGGAAAAGACAAAAAGTGAATGTGTTCAACGTCTCTCTTCGCAACAGCAGCACGTCAGTTTAAAGCGAATTTGACTTACAATAACATAGATAGTGGGTAGTCTCGGAAAGACAGACGGACAGATGGACAGGGTGGCGACTCGATGAGACATGCCATGCAATTTTGTACCCAAGAACATGTGCGATATCTCATGAAAATATTTACAAAATTTAATATATTTTCCGTAAATGATGTCGTATGATGATGAAATTTTCATAGCAAATGCAGATTTGCTATGAAAATTTCGGCATCTTTCGACATCATTTACAGAAAATATCATATTTCATGAACAATCGCACATGTTCTTAGGTACAAAATTGCATGGTGTGTCCTATATTTACCTCGGAAATGTTTTCAGCGTACATAAAAGCGCCAGTGTAGCGGTACATACCAGTTGGTGTAGTTGGCTGTGATGGTTTTCTCCCCGCTGAAGCTGTCCAGGGGCTGTGTCTGCTGGGGCAACACGTTGTTGAACACGCGTGCTATGTCGATGTGCACTGCAATGGATAAGGGGAGTGAAAAGTGAAAGTGAATGGGTTTAACGTCCCAGCAACAGCTAAGGTCATATAGAGACGGTTTAAATCTCATCCAACAGATCAGTGGCATGGAAATACTATGAGCCTTGCCCCAATTGATATTAATTTTAGACAAGGTGACCTTGGACTTGGTCGGATGAGCCCCACATTGCCCTGTTTGATATTAATATCATTTGAAGTTTGGTTGACAATGGCTACAGAGTAGACCGAATCCCATATTGTGATGGGAGGAAATAACAAAATCAGAATCAAGTATTTACAGACAAAATACATATTCAGCCCTGAAATTAGAACAACCTGAACTGTAGCCGATTTCACGAACATTGCAAAGTATACTTTTCTATCAAAGTATACTTTGAGGGAGTAATCATTTATTTTTCCCGAAATGCATTATTTCATAAAGAACTAACGACTGCATATACTCTCTGGTGACCTTTTGTGAAAAAGTAGGAAAAAAATTAGGAATTATTTCGCAAAAAGTAGGAAAAAAGTAGGAAAAAGTAGGAATTTATGATAAAAAAGTAGGAACATTTGTTCATATTTTCTTACCTTTGACTTTGAACATTTCTTGTACTCACGGTTACTCGGAACATGGTGTTTCAGTGATGTCTTCTTGTTGTGGCCTTGTGTCTTCAACATTACGGATGCTGCCAGTCTGAAATTATTTTGTTTATTCTTTGAACTAACATTTTACACCAACTAACAGCATGCCTTTTATAGTTTTCAACCAGCATATCAGCATGTATGAGCAGGCGCGGATACAGAAATAATTGCAGGGGGTGGGGTCTGTAATTAAAATTTGGCGTACCTGATCTGCACGAGCGCGAAATCGTAAAGTTGGGGGGTGTGGGGGTCCTCCCCCAGGAAATTTTTAAATGCCAGATCGCCGCAGATGCGATTTCCTGACACCTAGGCCACGAAAAAAGTCATCCAACTATTCGAGTATTGTAGATTTTCTTCTTTTTTTTCTTTTTTTTGCCGGGAGCAGAGGGGGGTCCGGACCCCCTGGACCTGCCCCCCCCCTCCCCCTGTATCCGCGCCTGATGAGGTTATGAGGTCTGATCTCAGTGTACACTGTTTGGCATGCCATTACACGGCGCTAAGATATGGGTCTGGCAAGCAGTGTTGAGTCTGATCAAACTACACATGTGTATGCTCAGCTGGATGGAAAAGTTATAAGGTCCATTTTCTTAGTTGATGGCCCAATTTACTTAATATACTAATGTGTAGCCGATGACGACTAGAAATATATCAATGTGCCGTGTATTTAAAGGACAAAATACCTTTCCCATTTTCCCATAGACTATCATGTATTTTCATATTTTGTTTTTAATTTATACCAAGGGGACTGTGCAAAGTAGCTTCAGAAATGTAGTTGCAACTGCTGAATAATTTTAGCTATCTCGTCTTGTTCGACTCATCCATTCATGAGATGTGCCAGTCCCTAAACATGGATTTTCAATCGATGTCAATGGCGATGTCATATGAAAAGTGACGCAAAATGACAACATCAAGTTCAAACATGTGCATATTATAAACTACTTCAGAAAACTTCAATGTAAAAAACTATTTTAAATTGCATAAATGTATTGCCCATTTAACTTGGTTGTTTAATTCAAATCAATTTAGTATTGAAACAGCAGCAGTTTGAAATACATGCACGTCTATTTGAAATATAATTTGTTCCTCAATATACTGAATCAAAATTCCCAATGCAACACTCATATAAACATCACAGTGTTTACCTTTTACACACAGATTTTAATTCCTAATTAGAAAGTATACAATAAAATATACAATATTATGTATTAGCATTAAACATTAAACATGTACAATGTTCTTCGTTATAAACATAAATAGTCAAAGAGTGAAATCGTTTAAAGATGTATCAAAATAGTATAACCATTGTCTGAAGTTGGCATGTCGAGCGTTATAAGTAGCCTGCGACGGCATGCGTCACTGTATTTGTATAGAATGTGTGCAAGTGACGTCGTAGGTTGGCAGAAGTCCCAGAGCAGGTGCGAAGGAGCTTTCTCACTATCCTAATCTGGTGCTTGATGCTGTGGCACACAGGGAAAATGCCATCCCCTTTAACTCATCATTTATGAGAAGCAGGGGCTACTGCAGCACAATTGTTTAGATCAGTTAATCTGGCACATAAATGTTCAAAGAAAAGGCTGTACCTGGGGGTAAAATCACTTAGCAAGAGTATATTACAACACTCACCTGAGAATACTGTATGCTGTTCCGAACTGGCAGGCATCTGAGGTATCACAAACATCAAGGCCACAAGAAGAAGACACCCGAGAGCACTCTATATAACATGCACAGCTGTTTTCTGTAAATAAATCTCATAACAGATCAGAACAGCATAGTTTTTAATTTTTTTTAGCTTTTCAAATGAAAAAGTAGGAATTTTGGGAATTTTGATGAAATAGTAGGAAAAAGTAGGAATAAAAAAAAAAGTAGGAAAAAGTAGGAACGCTTGAAAGCCTGCATATATTTGATGATTAAAAGTATGCAGAATTATTATACTGAATTATTACATTATCACAGCCATTTTGGCTGTGATAATGTAATAAATTCAGTATAATAAAAATTTAATAAATTTATCTTAAAATTGAAAATGTCTCCCTCAAAGTATACTTTGCTAGAAAAGTATACTTTGCAATGTTGGTGAAATAGGCTACTGGTGACATGTCTTCACCACACCATTTACCATTTGCATGTTCACAACCCCACGGCCACCATTTATACACGTACCATAGTTTTCTATTGACTGCAGCACACTCATGATGGCCTTGACACTGCTGAGGAGTTCTGATGGCTTCGCAATCTCATTTGTCTCTGGGTTGTACATCATCATTCCGACCAACGCCCTGAATCAGACAGAAACCATGGTGACGGATACAAGGGGTGATATATCTTCTGGATGTTACTCAACCACAGGTGTAAGACTCTGACTTGTGCCATAAAAAAACCATTATCCCACACACCTGGTCTCATATTGTACATTACGTATTTTAGGAAATCTAAGAATCTAAAAATATTCGGAAAAAATCCCATTACCCCACCCACCTGGTGTTGTACTGTACGCGATGTATCTAAGTATCTAAGATACATAGCATACAGTACGACACCAGGTGTGTGGGGGGTAAACAGATTTTTTGAATGGGCATTTTTAATCAATTTATAGCATTGACACCTATGGAAGAAGTTTGGCAAATGTTAGCCCTCCACAATGATATATTCCACGATTCGCTATGTCAACGTGTTTTCGAGCTATAGATTAGACTTCGGTAACATTTTTGGGGCAAATACTACTGTATGACAGCACAAACATCGCCTTCAAACTACACTTTTACGTCGTCCCAGCCTGTAAAGAAACATTTTGCATAAAAAAACATTGTTTCCAATTGAACATTTGTACAAACCTACAGTTATACCCGTGTAATGTGTCACGACAGACAATTGAATCGCACCGACATTTCTATAATTTCTAGGGAAGCCATGTTGTCTAATCTTGATCGGTTTTCCCGATGAAGTCATCGCTAAGCTTACGATTGGCTGATATTCGTAGAGTGTCACTTGTAAGCTTCATGTTACTTTGACTGGTTACTAGCTGGACACCTGCTTACATCGTCAGCGAAGCAATGAAACGGTACCAGCTGACGTATCATAGGGAAAGTCAAATTAAATGTTACCGAAGTCTTATGACTGGAAAAACAAGAGTTGTCAGAGGACAACGAAGAGCGCCCAGTGGTAGCAAAGGAACCGAGGGTACATTTGAAAACATAAGGGAAACAAAATTTATGAGCCATCTACCAGAGCGTGTTAAGGTTTCGAGCGTACAAAGTATTTGACCTTGACCCTGGGCTTAGCAGAGGTAGAGGACCCTTCGAGCAATGCGTGTGTGAAATATGAAGCAAATCCAAGAAAGGAAACGGTTTTGAGATGCACAAAGTATGTGACCTTGACCCTGGGCTTAGAAGGGGCGGCACAGACGTGGATTTGCCACAGCGCAGTATAGGACCCTTGGAGCAACGTGTGTGTGAAATATGAAGCAAATCCAAGCAAGGAAACATAAAATATGGGCCATTTACCCGAACGTCAAGGTTTCGAGATGCACAAAGTATGTGACCTTGACCCTGGGCTTAGAAGGGGCGGCACAGACGTGATTTGCCACAGCGCAGTAGAGGACCCTTGGAGCAATGCGTGTGTGAAATATGAAGCAAATCCAAGTAAGGAAACAGAAAATATAGGCCATTATAATTTTTGAAGACGGACGGACGGACGGACGGACGGACGCCTACGACGCCGAGGGTATGCCATAAGCACTTCTTCCTTCGGAAGGCACGCTAAAAATCAGAATTGTGCTGAACAAAATAATCCATAGCTCGAAAATGCGTTGACATAGTGCATCCGGAATATATCATTGCGGCGGGCTAACATTTGCCCAACTTCTGCAATAGGCTGCAATGCTATAAATCAGTTGACTGTTTCATGAGAGTCCATTGTCTCGAGGTTGTCTGAGTACGGCCCATTAAAAACATTGGGACCTTGGTAATGTGTTTTTTATCACTTATTGGTGCTTTTATGTATATTTAATGTATGTATAGACCATGGTACATTACTTCAACCTGTGGCTGTGACTGGAAAACTGGGGCATATAGGTTATGCGACCAGTGCAGTCCCAGATCGATCTGACGTCACAGCCACATATATGACTCCACCAACCACCACTTATCAAACACCCATCCATCACATTGACCGATTGTTCAAACAAGGGATTTAATGTGATTAGTGTATGATCAAATAATTTATAAATGTCCTTTAAAGATTGTCGTAATAGAGAAATACACATCTTTCTACTCTCTAGTTCAAAGGAATACCGACTTTTCCAAAGACAAGTGTTGTTGGAAATTAATATCTTGTTTAAACTTGGTTTATTTTAAAACTACCAGAAATGTGCAACTGTGACTGAATGGCAAACAGTGTAGACCTTGATCAAACTGTGCAGGTGTGGAGGCTGATCTTTGTCTGCGTTTCTTCAGTCACAGCTACATATTTTTTTCAATTACAAGTAATACGGTCATATCTGTAGCCTATTTCACCAACATTGCAAAGAATACTTTTCTAGCAAAGTATACTTTGAGGGAGAAATTTTCAATTTTAGGACAAATTAATTAATTGTTATTATACTGAATTTATTACATTATCACAGCCATTTTGGCTGTGATAATGAAATAAATTCAGTATAATATTTCCGCATACTTTTAATCATCAAATATATGCAGTCGTTAGTTCTATATGAAATAATACATTTCGGGGAAAATAATGATTACTCCCTCAAAGTATACTTTGCTAGAAAAGTATACATGTACTTTGCAATTTTGATGAAATTGGCTCCTGAACATACAATTGCATACTGTGGATTTTCTGTGTAGTTCCTTGGCCTAAGAATACAGTTACCAGTGCCAGCAAATGGTCCAGTATAATACAGCCTGTAATTGGTGAACCATTTCTGGCACTTCAGTCAGCCGAAGTGGGGCTACATTGGATCAAGAGGTACTTAATGCCTCTTTCTCATGTCGTACCACATACATTTACTTGGGTAAATTCATTTGCTTATATGAGACACGCCATTTTGTAACCAAGAACATGTGTGATTTTTCATGAAATATATTTACAGAAACTGTGATATTTTCTGTAAATGACGTCGAAATGTGACAGAATTTTTGGAGCAAATGCATATTTGCCATGAAAATTTTGTCAACTTTCAATGTCGTTTACGGAAAATATCACAGATTCTGTAAATATATTTCATGAAAAATGACATATGTTCTTAGGTGCAATATCACATGGCGTGTCTCTTTTGTAAACTTGTTAGTTCAGTCATACAAATACAGTTTAACCCTTTCAACCCTAAGGAACTGGAATGGACTGTGATATGCTAATGTTCCGACCAATCCAATGGTCACAAAATGATTTTCAGATTCGTCCATTTATGAAAAGGGGGTGTTTTTGTTCTAAGAAATATGAAAATTACTTGCAAAAAGTGCAGATCCTGATGCGACGGCTCGTTACGAACCGGCTCATCTGGATCTGCACTGTTTGCATAAACCACTATAGCGGGCTTTCGGGTTCAAAGGGCTAAACATTACCGTATCTAGGTCTTCTAGCTACATTGCATATTCGTGAACATTCATACTGTAACTCATGCGATACTATCAGAAACATTATTGAAAATATTTGAAACTTTCAAATACAACATGTTACTAGTTTGGGTAAGATCAAAACATTTGTCTTCCTATTTCACCAACATTGCAAAGTATACTTATCTAGTAAAGTATACTTTGAGGGAGAAAGTTTCAATTTAAGGATAAATTTATTAATTTTTATTATACTGAATTCATTACATTATCACAGCCATTTTGGCTGTGATAATGTAATAAATTCAGTATAATAATTCTGCATACTTTTAATCAACAAATATATTCAGTCGTTAGTTCAAAATGAAATAATGCATTTTGGGAAAAATAAATGATTACTCCCTCAAAATATACTTTGCTAGATAAGTATACTTTGCAATTTTGATGAAATCGGCTACTGATCTTGTAATTTGCTGGTAATACTGTTTTTGAACAGACCTACCCATTGGCACCTCTTAGAAAAAAATGTTTCCTGAAAATTGGTTGCTTGATTCTGTCTTTCCAAGAAGAGCTAATGAGTAGGTTCCTTCAAAACAGTATCACAGATTTGCTTCTATACCCAAATGTTCTTCAAAACTCAGTGAATCTAGACCACATCTGTGACTGGAGAATTGGGAATATATATTTGGAAAATATAGCTTTTGTAGACATGTTATCTCTACAGGTTCTTTTCACAAAGCTTTGCATGACTTACAAGTTTGAAAGTGCAAAACTGAAATTTAAAATAACATTTACACGGACATCCGATGTTGGCAAAGCATTTGGGGATATGTTCACATTTAATGATGTTATAAGGAAGAAAATTGTAGCATTAGAGAACCACATGTTAATGTGAAAAGCAAATTAATAAACATCTTCGTACAAACCATTTCATTGTGCAAAGTTTAGTGAAACAGGCACCTGGACGCCATTTCACTAAACTTCGTACGACTAAAATGTTTGTAACTGCAAAATTATAATAGTGATAGTCTATGAATTTCGCATTAGCAATGATTTCTTGTAAACAATTATTGGATTTACAAGTTTAGTGAAACGGACACCAGATATGTACAGCCTGATAAAGATCTACAGAGTTTGTTTGAAACATGGTGGTGGTTTGTCATACTGAATGGTCAACAGTGTAGACTGATCATACTGCACAGATGCACAGCCTGATCTGGGTCTACAATGGTCGCAAATGCCATAATCCCGATTTCTCAAGTCACAATCCAGATGTTTTGATCTACCCTGGTCAGTGTCATATACATGCCCCTACAGTGGATAACCTGAAAACATGGTCCAGCAATGCAGTACATAGGAGGCACTCCATAGGATTTATTACTTAAGAACATGTGCGATATCTCATGAAAAATATTTACGATATTTACAATATTTTGAAAGTTGGCAATTTTTTTATCAAATATTTTCTGTAAACAGTTTTTTTATGGAATAATATTTTCTGTAAATGATGTCGAAAGATGATAATCATATTTTGACGTCGTTTACAGAAATATCACCGTTCTTGTAATTATATTACATGAACAATCGCACATGTTCTAAGGTACAATATCACATGGCATGTCTCATTATATGGTGCTAGTTTGTATGAAGGTTAACTCTTTGCATGCTAGCGGCGAAAATATCCGCCAAAGAAATTAGGAGTACATGATTTATTTCTCTCTGTAAATATGTCTTGAAATTTCATTAGAATTGAAAAATTACAAAATTTGCCAAAAAATTGGTTTAAAAAAGTGCGATAACTTTTGAACCGCTGGACCGATTTTAATGATCTATATCTCATTGTAAAGGTCTCACCAAGTCCCACAATTCTGCAAGAAAATTAAATAGGTAGCTTATACATTAAAAAATGACCTGAACCCCCAGAGGACACAATTCTAATGAAATTCCAAGACATATTCATGTCATTTATAAGGAGAAGTAAAAGAAAATATAATGAATTGTCATCTGCTATTTTTGAACTATTTATAACCCACAAATTTCCCAGCATGCAAAGAGTTAAATATATAACTGGATGTGCGTGTCCATTCACAGACAAGACATAGACAATGTTCTATAGCCTATTTCACCAACATTGCAAAGTATACTTATCTAGCAAAAGAATACATCTGCTATTTTTGAACTATTTATAACCCACAAATTTCCCAGCATGCAAAGAGTTAAATATATAACTGGATGTGCGTGTCCATTCACAGACAAGACATAGACAATGTTCTATAGCCTATTTCACCAACATTGCAAAGTATACTTATCTAGCAAAAGAATACTTATCTGCAAAGTATACTTATCTAGCAAAGTATACTTTGAGGGAGAAATATTCAATTTTAGGATAAATTTATTAATTTTTATTATACTGAATTTATTACATTATCACAGCCATTTTGGCTGTGATAATGTAATAAATTCAGTATAATAATACTGCATACTTTTAATCATCAAATATATGCAGTCATCAGTTCTATATGAAATAATGCATTTCAGGAAAAATAAATGATTACTCCCTCAAAGTATACTTTGCTAGAAAAGTATACTTTGCAATGTTGGTGAAATCGGCTACTGGAAAGAAATTAGGCTTAATGTTTTTGTGACCAGTGTCGACCAAGTGCTGGTCATCCCAGGGTGACAAAAAGAGACATGAAATGAAATGAAGAACAGCGTAGGCCCTGATCAGACTGTATGTATGTGCAGACTGATCTGGTTCTAAGCTGGTTGCAAACGTTATAATGTTCCTTTTTTTCACTGACAACAGGATGGCGACAACAAGCCGTGTGATATCTCATGAAAAATATTTTATAAAGATATTATCCATAAATGACGTCGAAAATTTTGTCATCTTTCGACGTCATTTACAGAAAATATCACAGAACAAGAGTGCCGTAAGTCACAAAATACGCCTGTCGAAGATGGGCCAGACAGCGAAGATGCAGAAATGTGAAGCTGTCACCAAGGCAAGAAACAAACATTAATGAGAATTTGAAAATCTATAGCATTATTTCTTCCTCTTGTTGTGATAAACAGGTATACTAATTTAGGTAGAGATGTGCAAAGCAGAAATTATATAGAATTGGATGCAAAAATGTAGAAAAAAATGGCTACGTTAAAAAGATGATATTTTTGTTAAAAATATTTTTTGGCATAAAAACAGCAAGGTGCACATCTTCAATATGTGTAGAAGACGTGTGCATAGTTTCACATCGATTGACTGAACAGTGTCAGAGGAGTTGTGTACACAAACTCTGTACCCTATATAGAATTGTATACAAAAATGTAGAAAAATGGCTACGTTAAAAAGATGTTTCAGCATAAAAACAGCAAGGTGCACATCTTCAATATGTGTACAAGGCGTTTGTATAGTTTCAGATCGATCGACTGAACGGTTTCAGAAGAGTTGTGTACACAAACTATGCAGTTTTTCTGTCCGCCGCCCGCCCGCCCGAGACAAGGGCATAAAATTCACATGGTAAGTCTCGTATGTACCCCAACATATTTTAAAAGAGAAAAGATAACATCGAAATAAGTGATAAATGTGTGACAAAGTTGAAATAAAGCATCGGGAAAGGTGAGATAAAGGTTTGACAAAGGTGAGACGTCAATGAATGGCGAGAGAAGCTAAAATGAAAGTGGGCTAAATGTCAGAACAGTGTATTGAGGAAAATAATATAAGGCCATAAAAAAGTATTTTGGTTCTCAATTATCGCCAAGTCAGAAAAGTACCTGTGCATTCAGGGCATTTTATCGTCATGGACAAATCAGAGACAAATATCGCATACAAAGAACTATATATTAAAACGTTCCACAAACCCCGTGTCTGAGAACCAAGGTACTTTATGGCCTAAGAAGGTAAAGTTAATGGAATTGTTAACCCTTAACCCTTTCAACACCAAGTAACTTAATAGGATGTTCCATGCCAATGTTTCAGACTATTCCATTTATAAAAAGGGGATATTTTTTGTTCTCAAAAATATGAAAATTACTTTCAAACAGTGCAGATCCTGACGGCCGGCTCATCTGGATCTGCACTGTTTGCATATAGCGGGCTTTCGGGTTCAAAGGGTTAACAGTATTAACCCTTTCAACACCAAGTAACTTAATAGGATGTTCCATGCCAATGTTTCACGCTATTTCATTAATTTTGTTCATTCAAATTATCCCATTCTTCTAAAAGGGTAATCTGTACGACGTTTAAAATTATTAACAAACAGTGGAGATCCTGATGAGACGGCTCGTTACGAGCCGGCTCATCTGGATCTGCACTGTTTGCAAACATAGTCTCTATAGAGGTCTGTGGTGTTGAAAGGGTTAACCCTTTCAACCCCAAAGAACTGGAATGGACTGTGATATGCTAATGTTCCGACCAATCTAATGGTCACAAAATGATTTTCAGATTCGTCCATTTATGAAAAAGCGGTATTTGTTGTTCTCAGAAATATGAAAATTACTTTCAAACAGTGCAGATCCTGATGACGGCTCATCTGGATCTGCACTGTTTGCATAAACCGATGTAGCGGGCTTTCGGGTTCAAAGGGTTAAAGGGACGGCTCGTTACGAGCCGGCTCATCTGGATCTGCACTGTTTGCATAAACCGATATATAGTGGGCTTTCGGGTTCAAAGGGTTAAAGGGACGGCTCGTTACGAGCCGGCTCATCTGGATCTGCACTGTTTGCATAAACCGATATAGCGGGCTTTCGGGTTCAAAGGGTTAAAGGCACTGTGGCTCAAATGATGTCTCTGATACCCAATATGTGGTTTTCGCTTCATGCACAATGTATCACACCAATTTATTTCATGAAATGTCCAAAAAAAATTTGACAATAACTAGTGTTGCAAACGCTGGTAATAGCATTACAAATGCTCATTATTTTTTCAGTATTATAAACATGTTTTTTTTTTACAACCATTTTTTGTTCCAGGTGACATAGTACACTTGGGTTCAGAAATACGATACAAATCTACAATTAAACTATTTTTTTCCTAATCTTTTTCATCACTAACTAAGCATATCTAAGACCCAGGGTCTTTAAAAGGCTGAAATAAAAACAAATTGCCGTCTGCTGTTTTGTTTTTAATTTCTATTTTTCTTGATGAACACATGAAAAATTACTAGAAACAGCCAAGGTCATATAGAGACACAGCCAAGGTCATATAGAGACATAGCCAATGTCATATAGAGAGACACAGCCAATGTCATATAGAGAGACACAGCCAAGGCCATATAGAGACACAGCCAATGTCAAATAGACACAGCCAAGGTAATATAGACACAGCCAAGGCCATATAGAGACACAGCCAATGTCATATATAGAGACAGAGCCAATGCCATAGAGACACAGCCAAGGCCATATAGACACAGCCAAGGTCATATAGACACAGCAAGGTCATATACACACAGCCAAGGTCATATAGACACAGCCAAGGTCATATAGAGAGACACAGCCAAGGTCATATAGAGACACATATAGAGACACAGCCAAGACCATATAGAGACACAGCCAAGGTCATATAGAGACACAGCCAAGGTCATATAGAGAGACACAGCCATGGTCATATACACAGTCAAGGTCATATAGAGACACAGCCAAGGTCATATAGAGAGACACAGCCAAGAGTCAAGGTCATATAGACACATATAGAGACACAGCCAAGGCCAAATAGAGACACATATAGACACAGCCAAGGCCATATAGAGACACAGCCAAGACCATATAGAGACACAGCCAAGACCATATAGAGACACAGCCAAGGTCATATAGAGAGACCATATAGAGACACAGCCAAGGTCATATAGAGACACAGCCAAGGTCATATAGAGACACAGCCAAGGTCATATAGAACTACACAGCCAATGTCATATAGAGACACAGCCAAGGTCATATAGAGACACAGCCAAGGTCATATAGAGAGACACAGCCATGGTCATATACACAGTCAAGGTCATATAGAGACACAGCCAAGGTCATATAGAGAGACACAGCCAAGAGTCAAGGTCATATAGACACATATAGAGACACAGCCAAGACCATATAGAGACACAGCCAAGGTCATATAGAGACACAGCCAAAGTCATATAGAGACACAGCCATGGTCATATACAGTCAATGTCATATAGATACACAGCCAAGGTCATATAGAGAGACACAGCCAAGAGTCAAGGTCATATAGACACATATAGAGACACAGCCAAGGCCAAATAGAGACACATATAGACACAGCCAAGGCCATATAGAGACACAGCCAAGGTCATATAGAGACACAGCCAAGGTCATATAGAGAGACACATTCCAGGTCATATAGAGACACAGCCAAGGTCATATAGAGAAACAGTCAATGTCATATAGACAGGACCTCGGTTTAAAGAGGAATGGCAATACTAGGAAAGTATTTTGTCATGCATAGTGTGGGGATTGAACTCACAACCTCCAGATTTAAGTTCAATGTGCTACCCCTAGATCACAACCCAGCGACTTGATGAATAACAGCAAACAACAACATTTGGTTCCTGTATTTAACCCTTAGACCGCTACACACAACAATTGTCGTCTGCTGTTGCCTTTATATCTTGCCTTATATCTAAAAAAAAATATGGTTTGACAGCACTTCAGAATCATTTTCAATGGAAATGATTCTGAAGTGCTGTCAAAGCATGTACTAAATTATTCTAAAGTGCTATCAAAGCATGTTTTTGATGGTAAAAATGGAAAATAGAAAATAAACAGCAGACGACAACAAATTAAGATAGCAGTGTAAGGGTTTTTCATTCTGACTACACATGTATAAAACTACTTTTGTTATTTCTCTACTTTTGCAAGGGTACAATATTTCAATTCTCACGACATAATTTACAGATTACAGCAACACAAAATATACTAAAGAAATAAGAAAAGTAAAATTTGAATTATAAATAGGAGTAGAACATGCAAGGAATGGATGACAGTTTGAATCTAACAACGGTGTCATTCACAACTGATCACTAGGTTTACTACAAGACTAGCATACAGGGTTTACTTAATGTACATTATTTTCATTGACAAATGGTATATTGGAAATTTGAATTAAAGTTTATGAACATGCAGGTATAGGTTTCTATTGTCGCAAGGCCGGAACTTGACATACTTATCTTGGAAAACGTCTTTGAAAGTGAACATTCTTAAAGGGAAAACAGTGGATTGTATCAATGCTTGTGAAACACACACGTCAAATCAGACAGTTAACCCTTTCAACACTACAGCCCTCTATAGCGGTGTTTGCAAACAGTGAAGATCCTGATGGGACGGCTCGTCACGAGCCGTCTCATCAGGATCTGCACTTTTTGCAAGTAATTTTCACTTTTCATTTAGAGAAAAAACATCCCCGTTTTATGAATATTTATGATTTCGGGCTGAAAGGGCTAAGGAGCCATATCTATGTACCAGCTAATGATGAGCAGTGATAAAGCGATGGCGCAAAATTGAAGATCAAAACATAATCAACATATGTCACATATATAGAGAATACCAGGTTAGTGTCTTTTGATATGAAGTTTATCACACAACGGTAAGAAACGCGTAGGAATTCACAGGCTTGCCGTTTCCCAGCCGAGCCTGATAAATTTAATATCAACAGACACTAGGCTGGTTTTCTATTTATCAGGTAAACATTTTTGCTAGCAAATAGTCACATATAAAATATTTTTCATTGAAAGAAGACGCACTTGTTTACGTTGTGTGATTACACTGATGTCATTATTTAACGTCATGTGATGCTGTTCACCAATGAAACGTTAGTTTTTAATTTGTTGTGACCCGCATATTTGTATCAGGTCAATGCACGATACGACATTATGTTATCAGTCAGTACATATTCGTTCAATACACAGCTCGTTACCTGATAAAATGCTTTAAGTGCCAGAAGTCGGAGAAAACTAGAGCTGTATAACAAGACTAAGTCAGAAAGGACTAATTTGATTGACTAAAATTAATTTTGTATTTATTGACTTGGTTATACAGTGGAACCTCTCTAACCCGTGTACTTAATTTTGACATGTTTCATTGACAATTACCTTCAATGATAATGTATGTTCATGATCGCAAAGCATCCACACGCGTCTTGAAGTAGTTATCTGTCTGTTTTACAGTGGAGCCTCTCTAAACCGGCACACCCTGGGGACTCCCAGGGTGTCCGGTTTAGAGAGGTTCCACTGTGATATTACTTTCAACACTGTTTTCAGATGATTCAGTCGCGGTCTCCGAGAGAGCAGACCAAGTATACGGACACAGCAGGATCAATCGCAACAAAACAAATGAAGATCTACAATTGCTGAGATGAGCAGATTAGACACAAGTACGAGTCCACTCTCGCGTGAACTTGGAGTCCAGTAGCCTATTTCACCAACATTGCAAAGTATACTTTTCTAGCAAAGTATACTTTGAGGGAGTAATCATGTCTTTTTCCTGAAATGCATTATTTCATATAGAACTAACCACTGCATATATTTAATGATTAAAAGTATGCAGAATTATTATACTGAATTTATTACATTATCACAGCCAAAATGGCTGTGATAATGTAATAAATTCAGTATAATAAAAATTAATAAATTTATCCTAAAATTTAAAATTTCTCCCTCAAAGTATAATTTGCTAGATAAGTATACTTTGCAATGTTGATGAAATCGGCTACAGATATAACTGTTACTGTGATACGCGATCAATGCCACAAGACTCGGTCACAAGTCGTCACACAAGTCTTGACCATTGACCACACTCTAAATACAACTGACATGTAGAGGAACACATTCAAACAGACCAAGGCGACCAACTCATAGGTTGTCACTGCCGATTTTCTACTAACCAGATGGTATCTGTACTTCATTGTGTTACCACAGACAAAAATGCAGTGAAATCCCACCAAACTGGACACCCTGGGGATCTCCCAGGGTGTCCAGTTTGGAGGGGTTTCACTGTGAATGAAGTGAATGAATGGGTTCAACGTCCCACCAACAGCTAAGATCATATAGAGACGGGACCACAGTATAAAGTCTCATCCGACAGACCAGTGGGATGGACATACTATGAAAGGCGAGGTTTGAACCCACAACCTCCGGATTGGAAGTCAGGTGTTCTAACCCCTAGGCCACAATCCATCCCAGGGGTTTCACTGTAGTAAACTTACTTGTTGAATCTCGTCTCCAAATGCTGCAGGAAGAATTCACGAGGAACAAAGCCGTGCTCCCAGACCTGGATCACGTTGCTGAAGTTCAGCGCGAAGCACAGTTCTGTCAGAGCCATGTGTAGTTTGTCCATCCTGTAACAAAGAAGTATTCAACTAGAGAAAAGTTGATGGTGAGTCCTTGAAACATACCCACTTTTCCTAATGTCCGAAACGGGGAGATAATGCACGAGCCGGGAATCAAAACAAAAATCGAAATTTGCTTTTGAGTATCTACACAGCATGAGGAAGCCACCACATATGATGTAAGCAACTAATACAGTTTAAAAGCTTTATTTCTTAAAAGGAAAAATTGCGAAATTGGAAGTCCAAAAGGGGGAGCTAATCGATACATTGGTGGGGGAATTTGAGGAAGGGGGGGGGGGGGGGGGGGGGTTGGGGGGGGGAGGGGGTCATGGGACGATAGTTCATATACTGAATTATTAATAAATAAATTTCAAGTGAGTGTTAGCAAGCGCAAACATGAGTTTTACTAAAAATTCAATATGTGAACCATAACTGTTTTATTGTTAGGCGCACCCCTTAGCATACACATGTTGCTGTGACTGGAGAAATGGGGCTGATGGAACCAGTGAAGTTCCAGTACCCTATTTCATCAACATTGCAAAGTATACTTATCTAGCAAACTATACTTTGAGGGAGAAATTTTAAATTTAAGGATAAATTTATTAATTTTTATTATACTGAATTTATTACATTATCATAGCCATTTTGGATGTGATAATGTAATAAATTCAGTATAATAAAAATTAATAAATTTATTCAGTATAATAAAAATTAATACATTTATCCTAAAATGTATGAAATCTGTTACAGATCAGCCTGTGCATCCGCACAGTTTGACAAGGATCGGCACAATTCGCCATTCTATCAATGCAACATATGTCCTGCTTGTACCAGACCTGGTGAAGTTTTCGCGGTTTTTCCGGAAACTCTCGTGGCCGGGTTTCTCTGGTGGTTTGATCTGCTCCTTCCGTTTATCCTTCCTCTTGGCCTTGTTGAAGTTCAGGCTCTGCTTCGGCAGCAGCTGTATATACAGGCAGAGGCTCGAGTCTAAGTTCACAGCCGAGAGTTTATGGACACCAGTAGCCGATTTCACCAACATTGCAAAGTATACTTTTCTAGCAAAGTATACTTTGAGGGAGTAATCATTTATTTTTCCCGAAATGCATTATGTCATATAGAACTAACGACTGCATGTATTTGATGATTAAAAGTATGCAGAATTAGTATACTGAATTTATTACATTATCACAGCCAAAATGGCTGTGATAATGTAATAAATTCAGTATAATAAAAATTAATAAATTTATCCTAAAAATGAAAAATTCTCCCTCAAAGTATACTTTGTTAGATAAGTATACTTTGCAATGTTTATATGGCCGAAACATTTGGGCAGGTTTCGTGAAACAGACAGTAGGTATGCAAGAATTCTTAGCTTTGTTAAAGTTCAGACTGCTGGCGAATACACATACAGGTAGACAGTCCCAGGCAAATTATTCTCTTTAGATGGCCACTTATCAGCCGAGGCTAGAAAATGAGTAGGAATGCTGCCGAAGAATTACTGCAGTTTTCGAGCCACACACAACACTTATTAGCAAATACAAGGCTGGTTTCTTTTGTTATTCATCTTATCAGCCGAGGCTAGGATACATGTAGAAATTCCAAAGTGAAATTGAATGGGTTTAACGTCCCAACAACAGCTAAGGTCCTATAGAGACGGGACCAAAGTTTAAAGTCTCATCAGACAGACCAGTGGGATGGAAATACTATGAAAGTATTTCTGATGCCAAAGGCGAGGTTTGAACCCACAACCTCCGGATTGGAAGTGAGGTATTCGAACCGCTAGACCACAACCCATCCCTATAGGGATTCCAAGGCTTCATCAACATCGCAACTGTCCGTTCCATATTGTTCTGCCAATGAACTTTTAAACTCATTAAATATAAAAATGTAAGTACTTTCTCATCACAAAAGTCACACTCGACTTTGGCCTCCATGTCAATTTCCCATATGAAAATTATTTTCTCGCAATAAAAACAATATTTGATGGAATTTCATAAAAAAAAATATATTTTGGAGGGCGACTTATTCGTTATGGATGAAAAGGTACCTACATTTAAATACTTTTTAGATTTAATGGGTTTAATACCCAAAAGTTTGTTGGCAGGAAAATGTGAAACAGACAATAGTGACATCAATAAAATGGGCATCAATTACATAGCAATTAGTTCAAATATCATTTAATACCCCATTTCATGTTGAATACACATATACAGGGTATCAATAAATTGAAACAATTTCACTATTTTTCTTACTTCTTATCAAAATTATATGTTGTACGGTTCAAATGAGTGGTAACAACATATACTTCTGTGCATTATTAAGAGAATCATTTTTATTTTTCGGGTAAAAATACCTCGTAGCTGAGCATACACTGTTCCTCACAGATTGCCGTGATTACTTGGTTCACCTCTTCAGCCATGTCTTTGAGGAACCAATGGGCGTACTGTACACTTGTGGTCCCGATAGAGTGACGCTGTAATATATATATATATAATATATATATGTCTTATAAATAGGTTAGCAAACGTGGAAATCATATCTTGATAATATCTATTAACCCTTTCAACACTACAGTTTGTTTGTTTGTTTATTGGTGTTTAATGGCCTATCAACAGCTATGGTCATTTAAGGCCGGATCAACACCACAGACCTATATAGCTATGCTTGCAAACGGTGTAGATCCAGATGAGCTGGCTCGTTACGAGCCAGCTCATCAGGATCTGCACCATTTGCGGATATTTCCTTATTTAAAAAAAACAATATCCCATTTTTTAACTAGATGACCGCGGCCCGCATGCCACGCCCCATGAGGCTTTGATAGTATACCGAAAAACTTTACCCAAAAACTTTAACCCAGACGCACGCACGTACATACATACATATGGACATACGTCAATCATGGGCGGATTCAGGGGGGGGGGGCGGACCCGGCGCGCGCCCACCCCCTAAAATTCGCCGAGTAAATATTGTTTACAAGTTACAAGGCACGTTTCATGCCAAGTGCCATGTATTCCATGCATTTTTCGGTCGGTGTCTTATTGTTTAAAAAATTAAACGTTTTCAATAAACTAGATGGCGCGGCCTGCATGTCGCGCCTTGTGGCGAGGCATGGACACTAAAAAAAAAGATATAGTATAACGAAAAACTAACCAAAAAACTTAACCAAAAACTTTAACCGGAGACACGTACGTACGTACGTACGCCAAAGTGCCGACTATATCGTGCTTTCCGGAAGCGGGCGCGAAAATATTTTTAACCAAAAACTTCAAAGTAATTTGACCTTGACATTGGGCACAGGGGCCGCACGGGAGGGGGGTAGAATGAAAATATAGATGATGATAAACACCCATGTGAAGTTTCAAGGTAATGGGCAAAGCAGTTGCAGAGATATAGTATAACGAAAAACTTTAACCAAAAAACTTAACCAAAAACTTTAACCAAAAAACTTTAACCAAAAAACTTAACCAAAAACTTTAACCAAAAAACTTAACCAAAAACTTTAACCAAAAAACTTAACCAAAAACTTTAACCAAAAAACTTAACCAAAAACTTTAACCAAAAAACTTAACCAAACAACTTAACCAAAAACTTTAACTGGACACACGTACGTACGTACGTACGCCAAAGTGCCAACTATATCGCGCTTTCCGCAAGCGGGCGCGACAAAAACTTAACCAAAAACTTTAACCAAAAAACTTAACCAAAAACTTCAAAGTAATTTGACCTTGACATTGGGCACAGGGGCCGCACGGGAGGGGTGTAGAATGAAAATATAGATGATGATAAACACCCATGTGAAGTTTCAAGGTAATGGGCAAAGCAGTTGCAGAGATATAGTATAACGAAAAACTTTAACGAAAAACTTTAACCAAAGAACTTAACCAAACAACTTAACCAAAAACTTTAACCGGACACACGTACGTACATACGCCAAAGTGCCGACTATATCGCGCTTTCCGCAAGCGGGCGTGACAAAAATCATGTCTAAACATACTGTGACAGTGTTAATATTTTTGCTCCAAAATGCTCTTTCGATAATATAGTCAAGTATTGCAAAATAGTGCCCCCCAGCCCCCCCCCCCCCTAACCCAAAATCATGGATCCGCATCTGCCAATGTACTGACTATATTGTGCTGTCCGCAAGCGGGAACGACAAAAATGGAATAGTCTGAGAAATAATATGGCAGTGTCCATTCCAGTTACATAGGGGTGAAATGGTTAAGAAATACTGCAATTCTATCATATTTTCAGAAAAAACAGAACTTACACCAAACTATTACGCATAGTTTTTGAGATAAGGCCATTTGAAATGTGGCCATTTGTTTTCCACCTGGTACCAATACGTACCTCCTCGGGACAGAGAGGGTGGGTGGCATTCATGAAGTGGCCACAGATCATGGGGAACACGATACAGAACCGATGCTGGGCGGGAAACTCCATACACTGCTTGAACTGGTGCTCGAATATTGTCGTGTAGAAACTGAAAATGCAACAAGAAATCAGCAACACTGATGGTTAGAAGTTTGCAAATACGTTTTTTAGGTAGTCACAGTGAAAGTGAATGGGTTGAACGTCTTAGCAACAGCTAAGGTCATATAGAGACGAAACCACAGTTTAAAGTCTCATCTGACAAACCAGTGGGATGGAAATACTATGAAAGTATTTTTTGATGCCCTATGCAAGGTTTGAACCCACAACCTCCGGATTGGAAGTCAGGTGTTCCAGCCCCTAGGCCACAAACCATCCATAGAAGGCAGTCTAAATCTGTAACACAAACCTCGGACAGACAGACACAGACAAACAGATGGACAAGGTGGTGAGTATATATACCCAATTTTCTTCTGAATACATAAAAACATCTACAACAGTTAAGAACATATAAAGGGCCGTTTCACTAAACTTCGTACGACTAAAATTGCACATTAACAATGTTGTCTTGTAAACAATTATTGGATTTACATCTATAAGCAGCCTATGCTCAATAAATGTAAATCAATCAATTGAAATTTCCAGACGATCCTAGATTTGCATGTGCGAACATTTTAGTCGTACAAAGTTTGGTGAAAAGGTCCCCTGTTGAACAGTGAATTTGTGGTTTATTAAAGAAGTCATATTGATTGCAAGCTTTCCGCATTAATATATGTTGAACAATACTGGCTACTGAAATATTTTTTACAGACACTCAAACACAAATACATACCAGTAGATAGAAAGGTCGGCGATTTCATTCAGCAGCTCGTCGAGATAGTCGACCATCTTGGTGTGGAAGACGATCGTGTTGATGTGTTTTGCGAGGTCGTGGTGATCTTTGAGGATGAGGCCGGCCTTACTGACGCTCGTGTACGCCTGGAGCCGGAACCAGTCCAGGCGGAGGCCACGAAAGTCAAACAACTCATTCTCCTCCACTGGATGGCAAATAAATATGTAGTCTTATTATATACGTATTTTTGTTTCCCATTGAAACACAATGGAACGTAAGTAGTCAATATTTCTCCATATTGACGCCTCACGAGTTCATATTGGCCAGTGCTGGAACTACATTTCAACTAGTAAAATAGTTAATTCCATATCTATGTTATCGCATAGGCATAAAGAGAGTAGCATGGTCTTTATGAGATAACGTTTTTTATTATATACCTACCCATGAAATACATAGTTATACGATGTAAATAAAAGTCATATGTTCTCATCGATGAAATAAACAACTTCCGGTATACCGTATACAGTCTAAACAAGAAATGCGTCTGTCGAACGCGGATGCCACCTGCAGCATACTTGAGAAACTGTGACAAAGTGGTTAACCGAAAAGTGTGACGGACGGACGGACGGACGGACGGACGGACGGATGGAAGGACAGACGGACAGACGGACAGACGGACGGTCCAAACACTATATGCCACCCGTTTCTTCGAAACCCGGTGGCATAAAAACTGCTAATTTCCATGGAGCGGTATATAATAAATAGAATATTCATATTTTTGCAACAAATATGACATATATTTTCATCGAGTGGTGTGAAATGTCCATATTTCAAGAGTGCCTAACGGCACTCGTGAAATATGGACATTTCACACCACTCGATGAACATATATGTCATATTCGTTGCAAAAATATGAATATCCTCTATGTGTTACAGACTGGCATGGTGATATTCATTGAAGAATGTTTACTTGTTTACGTTGCGTCATTATACTCATGTGACGTCGTTCGATCAATGAAACATCAGTGATAGTAGTCATGATTCATGAATATGTTGTGACACAGATATGTGACTGTGACTGGAGAAACGGGGCTTATGGGATTTGTGGCCAGTGTAGCTCCTGATCAAATAGCACACTCTAGTAGCCGGATAATGATCTACACTGCTTTTTAGAAACATGACAGGCGTTTCAGTGATGGAATGGCGAACAGTGCAAATCCTGATCAGACTGTGCGTATGCACAGGCTGATCTGGATCTACACTGGTGCCAAAATCTATAAGCCCCATTTCTCCAGTCACAGCCACATATGTGCATCTGGTCAATGCAGGATATTACAATGCAAAGCTCGATACTTGACAAGAAATAAGTAACGTTGATGGGTGCCAAATAACATAGAAATTTGTGGTAAAGTTTTTGACGGGTGCACCATCCCTCAAAAACTTTACCACAAATTTCTAAGTTATTTGACCTTGCCCTTGAGCACCAGGGCCACATGGGTGGGCTACAGAATGAAAATATGGATGATGACAAACAAGTATAAGACGTTTCAAGCCCATCCGACATACAGTTACAGAGATAGTAGGTAGCCTAAAACATTAGTGCAAATCTTGAACAGATAGGCGAACAGGTGGTGACTATAATTATATACACAAACAAGTTTTCTTGGAGTATATAATAAAAACAATAATAGCTATATGGGCCAGCGTGTAAGATTCAACCTTTTCACATATGTGACACGCCATGTGATTTTGTACCTAAGAACATGACTGTGCGCTATTTCAAGAAAAATATATACAAAATTTACGATATTTTCCGTAAATGACGTCAAAAGTTGACAAAATTTTCAAAGCAAATGCGGAATTGAATTCGGAGTTTGCTATGAAAATGTTGTCCTTTTCTGCAAATACCACACTTGTAAATATATTTCATGAAAAAGTGCACATGTTCTTAGTACAAAATCACATGGCGTGTCTCATATGTGGATATGACAGGAGAAATGTAGTATTGCTAAGCAACGAGACATCAAGCCAACAAAATCAGCCAATTCCATCACCGAAGATGCCCCGGAAGTAGTTCTAGGGGAAGCTTCTCTGGATGTTCCAAGTTCGGTAACCTACTGATAAGCTGGTCTATTCATGATTATTGCATCAATTACTTACCTTGTTTGACACTGAGGGATGAAATCTGTGTAGAAAATGCAGATAAAATGATTGACTCGTCCTCCGGGCAACTGGCAAGAATCTGAAACAAAGAAAGAATTACATACAACATTTCCATCCCTAACTAGACATTATGTTTGTAAAACATGGATATGCCCCCGTGGCACACTGGACTCTCACGGGAGAAACTGTTACAAACTTTTTGACGTAAATGTACACGGATGAACAGACGTACGGACAGACGTACGGAACCTCAAGAGCAACACAATATGCCCCCTTGCTATTGCATAGGGGGCATAATTAACTGGTGTGGACTCTTCCTGCTAATTTTCATAGTACCCATTGACCAGTAGCCAATTTCACCAACATTGCAAAGTATACTTAATATCTAGCAAAGTATACTTTGAGGGAGTAATCATTTATTGTTCCTGAAATGCATTATTTCATATCGAACTAACAACTGCATGCATATATTTGATGATTAAAAGTATATCGTATGCAGAATTATTATACTGAATTTATAACATTATCACAGCCAAAATGGCTGTGATAATGTAATAAATTAAGTATAATAAAAATTAATGAAATTTTCCTAAAATTGAAAATTTCTCCCTCAAAGTATACTTTGCTAGAAAAGTATACTTTGCAATGTTGGTGAAATAGGCTACAGGAATGTCAGATGTAAAACAAATGCTTTTTTAACCCTTTCAACCCTAAGTAACTGGAATGTACTGTGGTATGATAATTTAAGAACCAATCCAATCATCACAGAATGATTTCCAGACTAGTCCAGTTATACGAGGCGGTGTTTTTATTTAAACAAAATATGAAAATTACTTGCAAAAAGTGCAGATCCTGATGAGATACACTGCTTGTATACCTAAAACTGGTATGTAATTTATTATTTAATAAAGTATGTTTATACCAAAGTAACTATTGATGTAACCTATACAAGTCCACATTCGTTTCAACAAAAACCATATAATATTTGCCCAGTCGTTAGCACAAAACATTACCTGATAAACAGAATACCAGGCTTAGCAGCTTGTCTTTACATATCAAGTTTATAAGGCCTGGCTCGGAAACGGTAGGAATTCCTTGACAAGCCTTTGAATTCCTACGCGTTTCGTGCCAAGCCTGATAAATTTAATATAAAAGACATCAGCCAGGTATTCTCTATGGAAAAGCTACAACGTATCAACTTCATCAGCCTCAGCACAGGAACTGAAGTAATTCCTCCGTGGGCCTCTGAATTATTACCGTTTCCAGGCGTTGTCTGATAAGCGTGATAGTTTCCTCACCTGTATCAATTGGTTGAGTAGCACTGCGTCGTAGCCGGACAAATATTGCACATAGTAGCGCTGCATCACCTGGTGGTACTTCTTGATCAGCACTGTGAACACACCCATTGTGTATATAGAGGATCTTACACGAGTGATGATTTAATGCGATATCTATTAAACAGGCATAGCCTCGTTTCTTGTGAAGTCAGACAACGAGTTTAATAAGTAGAGAATCTTACATGAGTGGTGATTTTCATATGATATTTATTAAACGAGTTTACTGATTTCATAAGAAACGAGGCTATGCCTCGTTTCTTATGAAATCAGTAAACTCGTTTAATAATTATCATATTAAATCAACACAACTATTAGATTATATTTATTGCATACGCTAAGAAGCATTAATTGAAGCTGCACAGATACCTCAACATGTTTTCTGTAGCGACCTCATTTGCATATTTATTACACTAGTGTATTGTGACTTTTATTACCCTGTGTTATCACACTGCGAAAGCCGATTTTTAGCAATAAACAGTAGGAAACAGTAACAACACACCTCAAATGGACACGGAATTTGGGAAACCATTTTTGCCACATTTTATGTTGATACAAATTAAGTATTTACTGTACACACTTCAAAAACATCCATCATTTATGTCCTTTCATTTGTTGCAGTTATAATGCTAATGTTTGATATATATCATATTAAATCGCCACAAATATAAGATGTTTTACTGTCAGATTAATTAATGAAAAGTGTAGACCATGATCAGACTGAGCAGATGTTCTGGCTCACAGTGATGTTTTAATATACATGTATATGTGTGCTTTGTTTGAAAATGGCATTCATATATCCATACGTTTTTAAGGTCGCTCACTGTATGAGGTACAATGTACACAAATGTTTTTTCTTCGAAAACATGGTTTAAGTTAATTGCCAATAATTACCTTTAAGTTCCTCCATATAGAACAGTAGCTCAGGGATTTGTCTGAAATTTCAAAACAGAGCAATAGTCAAGTGAACGTTATGTACAGAGCTCCAGATAAGGTGCTTATTGGCGTATTTTACGCAATTATTTTAGCTGAATACGCATTGATTATCAAAAGTGAGGGTACAAAATACGCACAGCAATGTGAAAATACGCATTGCTTTTCAAATTGAGTAGTGAAAATACTGTCATAAAGTTGAAAATTCACTTAGTTGAGCTGCACAAAGCAAACAGTGTTTGCTTTTTGCAACTCAATTAAGTGGATGTTTAAATGTATTGCATTATTTTTATCATTTGTTCCCTATTTAGTAATGAAAACAATCAATAATCCATTTGTAAAAGTAAAATACGCAATGATTTTGAAATCAGGGGGTATAGTACGCTTTAGACACTCAACTTATCTGGAGCTCTGTCTGTAGAATTGTGTATTTGCATAAAACATCAAGTAAAGGGTTCACTATTTGATTATGATAGACACACTGCTGGGTTCGATAAAAGGGAGACAGTTAGATAATTACAGAGCTCCAGTTAAGGTGCGTAATTTGGAGGTAAATTTCTTATTTCTCCATCAAAAATGGCAAGTTGGGAGTGTTTTAGAATCGTCTCAATGAGACAATTCTAAAGGACTCCCAACTTGCCATTTTTGATGAAGAAATAACAAAATGTCACCCCAAGTTGGTCAAATTACGCACCTTAACTGGAGGTCTGTAATTACAAACCTGTATGGCAAACAACGATATTCAATCCAATATTGGAAGGGCCAGCACATTTACAAACACCACACTAAATAAATATACCCAAATTTACTTCAGCACAAATTTGACATTGGCCTCCGGCACGCGTGCTATGCAATGAAAATATCGATCAAGATGAACAAAAATATGGAATTTCAAGTCCCAAATTTTGTTAACACAATTCAGATTGATGGACGGATGGACGGACAGATGGGCAGTCATATATCATAAATTGATAATACATCCCATTATTCAAACGGAAGTATAAAAAATCAGTATGCTCAAGATTACTATGAGATAGATGGATAACGAGATCACGAGAAACCTGTCAATGAAATCCTCTTGGCTCACTTTGATGTGGCGTTTGGAGGGCGGTTTGTGGTAGTGCAACACCTTTATTCCATAATAATAATGGAGTTAGCCCCCTTCTTCCACTGACACACTTCGTTTATAAACACAACAAAGGACATTACGGCGTACAAAAAATCCCTCAAGATTATTGGTATATAGATATATGTGGCTGTGACTGGAGAAATGGGTCTTAGAGGTTCTGCGACCAGTGAAGATTCGCCAATCGATCGGTACACCCGGCATGCTTCTAGCAAGCAATATAGATAAGCCCCATTTCTCCAGTCACAGCCACATATCATGAGAAACCTGTCAATAAAGTCCTCCTGGCTCATCTTGATGTTGTGGCGTTTGGAGGGCGGGTTGTGGTAGTGCCGCAGCAGCCAGTGCACCTCGTACTGGGCCATACTGAGGCCCTGCAGCACGTACAGCGCCTTGGGCCCGAGCAGGCCTGGCTGGTCCGTGTAGATCAGTGACAGTTCCCGCAGGGCCGTACGCAGGAACTTCCTCCTCTCCCGGTGTATGCCCGGCCTGTAATGGAGCCAATTCATTTGATTCAGTGTCCGAGAAAGTGATTTCTTACATTTCAGCTGCTAGTTACAGAAAACTAACAATGAATTACACAACTCGGCAGCAGTAGTTTACACCATTCTCATGTTTAACAAATATGGAGAAATGATGTCAGTAATGTCAACCAATCAAATCATGTTCTCGGACACTGACTTAATCACAGAACAGTCTCCGTCACTACGACCCGTCTCCAGAAATTAATGTGCATATCTGTTAGCCATATTTTACACTTCATTTGCTTTGTTTTTATGACGAATCATGTATGAAATGTTTATTTAACCAGGTGAGATGATTACCTTGAACTAATGCCCTCGTTTTGCTACGCTCACTCGTTCGGTTAGCGTAAGGACCCAATCATTTGTGCATTATTTCACGATAATCAGTCCACTTGGTTAAATAAACGGTATTTAATTGGTTGCAGGCAACATATCACTGGTATGTAATTTGTAAATTTCCCAGCATATGGGTAACACGAGAGTGGCATAAACTACTGACACTCAACAGAACTAACTGGTGTAATTCACCACTATATTTGTGTAAACCACTGATTAAAATATAAGAAATATATATACAATACGCATCTCGTCCTCACCACATACTTACTTTAATTACTATAATGATCTGAATAACTGACTTACTGTAGCGTTGTCTAACTACAGGTAAGTAGTCTACTTATTACAGTGGACCCTCGCTAAATCGGACACCCTGGGAAGTCCCCAGTGTGTCCGATTTAGAGAGGTTCCACTATAAAAAAGTCAGATAACTACTTCAAGACAAGTGTGGATGCTTTGCGATCATGAACACGCATCATAATTGAAGGTGAATGTCACAGAACTGGATGTTCTCTCCGCAAAGCATCCACACCACTTGTCAGGTTTAGAGAGGTTTGACTGTACTTACGATGTCTGCAGTGCCTGTTGCTGAAGCTCTTTAACCTCCGTCACCCGTTTATTCTGCCTGTAAGCATAGATTCATTGATTGAGTGATTGGGCTTTATGTCTGTAGCAGAATACACACTGATTAAAGTGGGAGTACAAAATACTCCAACCTGATAAGTGAAATTACTGTAATAAAGTGGAAATCTACTTAGTTGCGCTGCAAAAAGCAAATTTTGCAGCTTAACTACTGTCTGTTTCACGAAAGCTGCCAAAATTTTTCGGCCATATAAACAATTCAAAAACCATATTTTTTTTCGATAATATTAAATTAAAGAAAAATTTAAGAATGAGCCTTGTTTTTATTTCGTGAAATTTGGTCAAATATTGATTTTATTGCGAAAACAAAATTTCCCCATGTTAAATCCCCATAGACATCTTCACGGAGTGAAGATGTTGTCTATGGGGATTTAACATGGGGAAATTTTTTAGAATTTCAGAAATACTGGACCGATTTTTAAAATTTAACTTTTGTTTTCTTAGTTAGATCATTTCCAAGCATATAGGTTTCGGAGTCAATTTCCAAATTTTTTTGTTTTTTGACTCCTCCCACAACTCCTCTACCTTTTTCCCCCCATGTTAAATTCCCATAGACAAATCATTTTTTCGTAATAAAACCAATATTTGACCAAATTTCGCAAATAAAAAGAAGGCTCATTCTTAAATTTTCCTTTAATTTAATACTATCAAAAAAATATTGTTTTTGAATTGTCTATATGGCCGTAAAATTTGGGCAGCTTTCGTGAAACAGACAGTAAGTAAATTTTCAACTTTATTATAGGAATGAATGGCCTTTTTGTGGAATTTATCGGGGTATAAACTTGGAAAAGTCGCGGGAATACTGGACGAAGGCCGGAAGGCCTCGTCCAGTATTCCTGCGACTTTTCCAAGTTTATATCCACGATAAATTTCACAAAAAGGCCATTCATTCCTTATAATTCCAGCATTTGAAATAAATTCATCAAGAAAATGTGTTTATTTTCCGTTTTCATAAGAATTATTTTAACTGCGCCTGACGGTTACGGAAAGTAGTTCGGCATGGGAGTTTACTGGAATATAAATTTTGGACAGAGACTTGCTACGGACCAATCAAATGTTAAGGAAGTGTGTAAATATATTTGTGCTGGAATTATTACAGAATAAATAAGTGAATACGTAATAACACACTCAAATAAGTGAATGTTTAAATTTGTTTTCTGTTTTTTTTTATCATTTGTTCGCTATTTAATAATGAAGAGAATCAATAATCAATCCATTTGTAAAAACAAAATATGCATTTAATTTGAAATCAGGGGGTACGATACTCTTCTGGAGCTCTGTTATTAAGCCTACACTGATAAATGTAATACATGTACAAGCAGACTGGTGTTGTATATATCAGCCCTACAGCAGTAACTCACCCCTTGAGACTTTCGAAGAACTGCGTGATGTAGCTGTGTATGTGGAGGATCTCGTCGCGGCACAGCTGCACGATGTAGCCCGACTGTAGGGCGATTTTCCACAGCTCCCACGCCTGCACCTCTTGTAGGTACTGGTGGCACAGCATCAGCCCAACTGCACACACATGGAAAATACCACAGGTTGAAGTAACGGACCGAGGTCTATAAATACATTAAATATGCCTAAAAGCATCAATAAAGGAGAAAAAAATAAGCTCAACATATTTTTTAGCTTATTTTTTTTCCTTTATCGATGCTTTTAGGCATATTTAATGTATTTATAAAACAAGAAACGAGGCAAAGCCACGAAGGCCAGGTTTTTTCCAAGCATAGACACTTGGATAACATAATTATACACACTTTTTGTAGACTAGATGGCCGTGGCCTGCATGTCGCGCCTTGGGGCGAGGCATGGACACTAAAAAAAGAGATATAGTAGATGGAAAAACTTTAACGAAAAAACTTTAACCGGACACACGGACGTACGGACGGACGGACGGACGGACGTATGCCAAAATGCCGACGATATCGCGCTTTCCGCAAGCGGGTGCGACAATGATGATAAACACCCATGTGAAGTATCAAGGTAATGGGTGAAGCAGTTGCAGAAAAATAGTATTACGAAAAAGTTTTAACCAAAAAATTTAACCAGACGTACGTTAAAAAGTTAACGTTGAAAATTGCTAAGTCAATTACGTAGAAATAATAGGTGAAGGTAAAAAAATGGTCACATGTTGGATAGTTGTATGTGGTAGGCACCCCTTGGTTATGAAGCTGTGAAAGTTTGGTGGTCCTAGGTGGTACAGTACCAAAGAAACACGAAAACTTAACATTGTAAACGCGAAAACTTAACATTGAAAATGGCTAAGTCGACTGCGCGGAAAAAATGGGTCAAGTTAAAAAAAAAGTAACATGTTGGATAGTGATATGTGGTGGGCACCCCTTGATTATGAAGCTGTGAAAGTTTGGTGGTCCTAGGTGGTACAGTACCAAAGAAATGGACTTAAACACAACAAGAAACGAGGCAAAGCCACGAAGGCCAGGTTTTTTCCAAGCATAGACACTTGGATAACATAATTATACCCACTTTTTTGTAGACTAGATGGCCGTGGCCTGCATGTCGCGCCTTGGGGCGAGGCATGGACACTAAAAAAATAGATATAGTAGATGGAAAAACTTTAACCAAAAAACTTTAACCGGACACACGGACGAACGGACGGACGTATGCCAAAATGCTGACGATATCGCGCTTTCCGCAAGCAGGTGTGACAATGATGATAAACACCCATGTGAAGTATCAAGGTATTGGGTGAAGCAGTTGCAGAGATATAGTACACAGAAAAAACTTTAACAAAAAAATTCAAAGTAATTTGAACTTGACATAGGGCACAGGATCGCGCTTTCCGCAAGCAGGTGCGACAATGATGATAAACACCCATGTGAAGTATCAAGGTATTGGGTGAAGCAGTTGCAGAGATATAGTACACGAAAAAACTTTAACAAAAAAATTCAAAGTAATTTGACCTTGACATTGGGCACAGGATCGCGCTTTCTGCAAGCAGGTGCAACAATGATGCTAAACACCCATGTGAAGTATCAAGGTATTGGGTGAAGCAGTTGCAGAGATATAGTACACAAAAAAATTTTAACAAAAAAATTCAAAGTAATTTGACCTTCACATTGGGCACAGGATCGCGCTTTCCGCAAGCAGGTGCGACAATGATGATAAACACCCATGTGAAGTATCAAGGTATTGGGTGAAGCAGTTGCAGAGATATAGTACACGAAAAAACTTTAAAAAAAAATTCAAAGTAATTTGACCTTGACATTGGGCACAGGATCGCGCTTTCCACAAGCAGGTGCGACAATGATGATAAGCACCCATGTGAAGTATAAAGGTATTGGGTGAAGCAGTTGCAGAGATATAGTACACCAAAAAACTTTAACAAAAAAATTAAAAGTAATTTGACCTTGACATTGGGCACAGGATCGCGCTTTCCGCAAGCAGGTGCGACAATGATGATAAACACCCATGTGAAGTATCAAGGTATTGGGTGAAGCAGTTGCAGAGATATAGTACACGAAAAAACTTTAATAACAAAAAAATTCAAAGTAATTTGACCTTGACATTGGGCACAGGATCGCGCTTTCCACAAGCAGGTGCGACAATGATGATAAACACCCATGTGAAGTATCAAGGTATTGGGTGAAGCAGTTGCAGAGATATAGTACACGAAAAAACTTTAACAAAAAAATTAAAAGTAATTTGACCTTGACATTGGGCACAGGATCGCGCTTTACGCAAGCAGGTGCAACAATGATGATAAACACCATGTGAAGTATCAAGGTATTGGGTGAAGCAGTTGCAGAGATATAGTACACGAAAAAACTTTAACAAAAAAATTCAAAGTAATTTGACCTTGACATTGGGCACAGGATCGCGCTTTCCGCAAGCAGGTGCAACAATGATGATAAACACCCATGTGAAGTATCAAGGTATTGGGTTGAAGCAGTTGCAGAGATATAGTACACGAAAAAACTTTAAACAAAAAAAATTCAAAGTAATTTGACCTTGACATTGGGCACAGGATCGCGCTTTCCGCAAGCAGGTGCACAATGATGATAAGCACCCATGTGAAGTATCAAGGAAATATTGGGTGAAGCAGTTGCAGAGATATAGTACACGAAAAAACTTTTAACAAAAAAATTCAAAGTAATTTGACCTTGACATTGGGCACAGGGCCGCACGGTTGGGGGTTAGAATGAAAATATGGATGATGATAAACACCCATGTGAAGTTTCAAGGTAATGGGCGAAGCAGTTGCAGAGATATAGTATAACGAAAAATATTTTAACCAAAAAACTCTAACCAGACGTACGTTAAAAAGTTAACGTTGAAAATGGCTAAGTCAATTACGTAGAAATAATAGGTGAAGGTAAAAAAATGGTCACATGTTGGATAGTTGTATGTGGTAGGCACCCCTTGGTTATGAAGCTGTGAAAGATTGGTGGTCCTAGGTGGTACAGTACCAAAGAAATGGACTTAAACACAAAAACTTAACATTGTAAACGCGAAAACTTAACATTGAAAATGGCTAAGTCGACTGCGCGGAAAAAATGGGTGAAGTTAAAAAAAAAAGTAACATGTTGGATAGTGATATGTGGTGGGTACCCCTTGATTATGAAGCTGTGAAAGTTTGGTGGTCCTAGGTGGTACAGTACAAAAGAAATGGACTTAAACACGAAAACTTAACATTGTAAACGCGAAAACTTAACATTGAAAATAGCTAAGTCGACTACGCGGAAAAAATGGGTGAAGTTAAAAAAAAAGTAACATGTTCGATAGTGATATGTGGTGGGCACCCCTTGATTATGAAGCTGTGAAAGTTTGGTGGTCCTAGGTGGTACAGTAACAAAGAAATAGACTCAAACACGAAAACTTAACATTGATTGTGGACGCCGCCCGCCCGCCGCCCGCCCGCCCGCCGGCCGTCCGCCCGCCCGCCCGGCTTTCGCCAATCCAATAGTCTGGATTTTTTTTTAAAAAAACCTGGCTAAAAACTTAACATTGTAAACGCGAAAACTTAACATTGAAAATGGCTAAGTCGACTGCGCGGAAAAAATGGGTCAAGTTAAAAAAGGAACATGTTGGATAGTGATATGTGGTGGGCACCCATTGATTATGAAGCTGTGAAAGTTTGGTGGTCCTAGGTGGTACAGTAAGAAAGAAATGGACTCAAACACGAAAACTTAACATTGATTGTGGAAGCAGCCCGCCCGCCGCCCACCTGCCGCCCGCCCGGCTTTCGCCAATCCAATAGCCTGGATTTCTTTTAAAAAAACCTGGCTAAAAAATTAGCTTATTTCTTTTTCCATTATTGATGCTTTTAGGCATATTTAATGTATTTATAGACCTCGGTCCGTTACTTCAACCTGTGGTGTTATTTGGTATAAATTTTATCAATTTTATCAGGTAAGGCTCGGAAGCGAGTAGGAATTACGAGGCTCGCCAAGGAATTCCTACCGTTTTCGAGCCAAAATCAGAACTGAATATTTACAGAAAAAAAATATTCATCCCTGAAATTAGCATAACCCGACCTGGTGCCAGGCCTTCACCACACCAGAGTCACTTAGCCACACTCCCTAAAAGTAACTAAAAGTACTAACCTTACTACTTTCATAATGGGTATAATGTCGCTCAACGCAAATAGGAAGTTAATAAATTTAAGCATTTCTACTCAGTATTGTGATTTCGCATTCACAATTTCAAACTGATACCAAATTTCTACTCTTGTCATGTGTCCAGATGTGGCTATTTGTGGCCAATGAATCGCGTAAATCATTTTCAGTTGGAATTATTGATTATTTGAGTTTTGCATCTACTGAACAACAAGGTCATATGTGGCCATGACTGGAGAAATGGGGCTTATGGGTTTTGCGCCCAAGGTAGATCCAGATCAGCCTGTGCATCAGCACAGTCAGATCGGGGTCTGCACTGTTCGCAATTCAATCAATGAAACTTCTAACAAGGAATATAGATCAATAATTCCAGCACACAAATATTTACACAATTCCCTAACATTTGATTGGCCCGTAGCAAGTTTCTGTCCAAAATTTATATCCCAGTAAACTCCCACGCCAAACTACTTTCCATAACCGTGATGCGCAGTTAAAATAATTCTTAAGAAAACGGAAAATAAACAATTTTCTTGATGAATTTATTTCAAATGCTGGAATTATAAGGAATTAATGGCCTTTTTGTGGAATTTATCGGGGATATAAACTTGGAAAAGTTGCGGGAATACTGGACGAGGCCTTCCGGCCTTCGTCCAGTATTCCCGCGACTTTTCCAAGTTTATACCCCGATAAATTCCACAAAAAGGCCATTCATTCCTATATTACCAGGCTACAGGTGTGTGCTTACGAGCTCTACTTGTCACAAATACCATAAGCCCCATTTCACCAGTCACATCCACATATGGCATCACAGCCATATTTAGTCAGAGTGTAGTAAATTATCTGATATAATAGAACACTACCTACTGGAGCTGAAAATCATGGTCTTTGAAGACATGCGTTCTCCAAATCGAGAATACCACGGTTACCGTAGCGTCTTTTGATATCAAGTTTATCATGCAAGGCTGAAAACGTGTAGGAATTGTAACCCGGATATTCCCATACCAGATGCAACAATATTTTATCATTAGTGCGTGGTTCTACCTGTTTAGTTCAAGTGTTAACCCTTTCAGCACTACAGTTGTTTGCAAACAGTGTAGATCCAGACGAGCCGGCTCATGACGAGCCGTCTCATCAGGATCTGCACTCTTTGCATTGTAATTAAGTTTCATTTTTTTTTAGCAAAGAGACACCCCCATTTTATAAATGGACAAGTCTGAAAATTATTTTGTGATGATTGGATTGGTCGAAAAATTATCACATCAAAATCCATTCCAGTTATTTAGGGTTGAAAGGGTTAAAGGTTTAAAAAGCTTGTTACTTGATTTGATTGGTCGAAAAATTAACACATTAAAATCCATTCCAGTTATTTAGGGTTGAAAGGGTTAAAGGTTTAAAAAGCTTGTTACTTGATAAATCAAGATTCTAAGGTCTGAGGAGTTCAGACCGTTACATTCTGCAATTTCTGTTGGATGCTAGGATAGACATACAGTCGAGCACCAGTATCTCAAAGTCGAAGGGAGATCGAATTTTATTCAAGATAAGACTAGGTTCGAGATACCGAGGAAGTGACATGGTCAAATATTTTCGCAAAAAAATATAAAATCATGTTACCCATCACATCACGAGTAAACAATAAAGGAATAATGAAACGAAACATGTGTTGCTTTTATTATTTTATATACCAATTAATTAACAAACAACAATATGAACATTACATACATTATATACATGTATTCAATAGACAATATGTCACTCGCTGACAAGGAAATAAAGTTGTGTTTACATAAGGAGTAACATATAATACAAGAAACAGAAAAGTACATGTTTTAAACGAAACAAAATTGACACCGTCACTCGCAGTCAGGTCTCGTGAAGAAGTCTTTGATCGTCCCTTGCTTCGTACACCGGCGTCTATACAGCTGTGTGAAGAATGCCGTGGACTTTGACAGGGCGTTAAGAATGTCATGTGGCACGTCGTGATATGCTTAATGAATCGTGTCAAACACTCAAACAAATCGAGGTCGACCAATTAAGCAAACAACCCGAGGCAGGTGTGAATTTATTTTGTTTCGTTTGATAATAGGTTTTGAAAATTAGTGTTAACCAAATTGATCTTGGCAGCCAGGTGCTCAGGTGATTTACCCGAGCGTTTATGTGATCGAGATAGCAAAGTGCTTTTTAACGTATTTTTAAACGAAGGGGACATAATGAAGTCGAGATAGAGAAAATGTTCGAGATAGAGAAAATGTTCGAGATAGGGCACGTTCGAGATAGCCAAGGAAATTTACATTAAACAAATAAGGATATAATTCGGGACTTTAGCGAATCATCGAGATAGGGGATACCATCGAGATACTGATGTTCGAGGTACTGGTGCTCGACTGTATGTATAGATTCAAAACTGACCGGTGCAGAAATACTTACAGATAATCCAGCGCTCCATCGTGTCCTGAGACAGGTATTCACACTGAATCTGTCAATGAGGAATTATAACAATTGGACTAAATACCAACAATATATATATATACTAGATGGCCGCTGCCTGCATGTCGCACCCGCCGAAGCATTTGATAGTATTAAAAAAAACTTTTAATGCAAGAAAACCCATAAACATACTATCAAATATATGAAAATAATGATGATGATAAACACACAAGTGAAGTTTAAAGTGAATTGGCAAAGCAGTTTTAGAGATATATAGTGGTTCAGTGGCTGTTGGGCAAACAGCGTAGGCCCAGATCAGACTAAGACTATGCTGGTTGCAAAGAACCCTATCATCAGCGGGCAGCCCATACATGAGAGGAAAGACTCACAGTTGTGGTAGTGGGCACATTCATGATCTTGGAGGGCGCGGAGAGCAGACTGAGGACCTCCATAGCGCGCATCTGGTCGGCAGTCTCGGTCAGCTTCAAGTAGCTTGTGTGTAGGGAGAGCAGGCCGGGAATCAACACCTGTAATAAAGGGACAGTTATATTATATACATCTGGTCGGCAGACAGGGTTCACTTCAAGTAGCTTGTGTGTAGGGATAGCAAGCCGGGAATCAACACCTGTAATAAAGGGACAGTTATATTATATACATCTGGTCGGCAGACAGGGTTCACTTCAAGTAGCTCGTGTGTAGGGAGAGCAGGTCGGGAATCAACACCTGTAATAAAGGGACAGTTATATTATATACATCTGGTCGGCAGACAGGGTTCACTTCAAGTAGCTCGTGTAGGGTGGGAGAGGGAGCATGGTCGGGAATCAATCACCTGTAATAAAGGGACAGTTATATTATATACATCTGGTCGGCAGACAGGGTTCACTTCAAGTAGCTCGTGTGTAGGGAGAGCAGGTCGGGAATCAACACCTGTAATAAAGGGACAGTTATATTATATACATCTGGTCGGCAGACAGGGTCCGCTTCAAGTAGCTCGTGTGTAGGGAGAGCAGGTCGGGAATCAACACTTGCAACAGTGAAAGTCACAATTGGTTGATTATTGTTTATGAAGTCTGTGACCATGACCTTGTGAATAGCCGGGGTTGGAGGGTCATGGCGTAGACAACCAGCAATCAGACAATTGGATGTGTAAAATATCAAGGTTCTGTAAAAGTACACAGAAATTATAAAGCATTTACCCTCATTTATGATCACAATATACATGTACACCCGTCAACATAGTCAGTCAACAAGGGGATATTAGTCACTAGAAAAAATTGACATGCAATACATATATGACTCTTTCACTTTGCATGATAAAGGTGTACCAAATTTAGTTAAGATTTGTGAAGCAGAAATTGAGATATTGTGAGGTCAAGGATACAGAATGCAAAAATTACAAATGACCACAAATGAAAGATAAATCATCGAAACATTTTGAAAAGCAATAACGTTCTTCCTCTTGCAACTAGATTGGTCAATAAGATAGGCTTACGGAATACCCCCCGCGTGGGCCCAGGTACCCCTAAATATGTAAAATTTCCCAAGTGTCTGGGCTTAGCAGGGGCGGCACGAACGTGAATTTGTCACAGGGTGATAGAGGTCCATTGGAGCAATGCGTGTGTGAAATGTGAAGCAGATCCGAGCAAGGAAATAGAAGTTATGACCGATTTCTCTGATGTTAAGTTTTTGTAAAGAGACTTAAGTATGTGACCTTGAGATCAGCGGGGATATGTTACAGCATGATAGTAGAGCCTGAGAGGAATGCATGCATGAAATATTAAGAATTTGCAATGAAGGAAATAGAATTTACAACATATTTCTCTGATGTTAAGTTTTGTAAAGAGATCAAGTATTTGACCTTGACCTTGGGATCAGCGGGGGTTGGACGGTCGTAGATTTGTCAAAGCATGATAGTACAACTTTAGAGGAATGCATGCATGAAATAGTAAGAATTTTAAATGAAGGAAATAGAAATTATAACAATATTTCTCTGATGTTAAGTTTTGTAAAGAGACTAAGTATGTGACCTTGACCTTGGAATCAGCCGGAATTGGACGGTCGTGGATTTGACACAGCATGGTAGTAGAGCCTTACAGGAATGTATGTGTGCACTATTAAGCATTTTAGATGAAGGAAATAGAAGTTATAACAATATTTCTCTGATATTAAGTTTTGTAAAGAGACCAAGTATGTGACCTTGACCTTGGGATCAGCGGGGGTTGGCCGGTCGTGGTTGTGGCACAGCATGGTAGTAGAGCCTTACAGGAATGCATGTTTGAAATAGTAAGCATTTTAGACGAAGGAAATAGAAGTTATAACAATATTTCTCTGATGTTAAGTTTTGTAAAGAGACTAAGTATGTGACCTTGACCTTGGGATCAGCGGGGGTTGGACGGTCGTGGATTTGGCACAGCATGGTAGTAGAGCCTTACAGGAATGCATGTTTGAAATATTAAGCATTTTAGATGAAGGAAATAGAAGTTATAACAATATTTCTCTGATGTTAAGTTTACGAACGGACGCACGCACAGACAACTGGACTCCAGTATACCCCCACCCCCACAACTCGTTACGGGGGGTATAAAAAGAAATGGACATATACAAATGGTGTATTTGACACATGATGAAGAGTGATGTTTCAATGTACAGTAATTTACCCTAGAGTGTGGCACAAACTCCTCCGTCATTTTCTTCATCGGGTTATCGTAATCCAAGATCATCTGTCCAAGACGAGGGAACGAAGAGTCTCTGCAATGAACGGTTGGCTTGTTGGTGTTTCTACGTAAGGCAACTGATATTGGAATAATGATAAATGGCGGCAGAATATATTAACCCTTACAATGCTGAATTAATTTGTGTCGTCTGCTAAACATTTTTTATTTTTCCATTTTTCTCATCAAAAACTTGGTTTGGCAGCACTTTAGAATCATTTTCAATGGAAATGATTCTAAAATGAATGTTGCCAAACCATGTTTTTACTGAGAGAAAAGACAAAATATGAATTATCAGCAGACGACTATTTTCGGTTCACGCATTCTAAGGGTTAACCCTTTCAATACTAGATGCCTCTTTCCTCATATTTGCAAACAGTGTAGATCATAACGAGCTGTCTCATCAAGATCTGCACCATTTTTGGATATTATTTATTTTTTACAAAATGACCCTTTTTCTTTATCATGTTTATAATGGAACAGTCTCAAACTTAACATGATGTCAGTAACTTAGGGGTGGCAGGGTTAGCAGGGAATGGAACTATAAAAATATTAAACAGTTTTCTGGTCCGGTTCCACCTTAAATATCCTTCTGGTTCATTTACATTTACGTTCGCTAACAAGTGTAAACAATTCATCTGACTGGAAATGCAAGACGGCCAGATGTTTCTTATTTAATGTGCATTTGTACAAAATCTGTATGTTTACCAGTGAACTAATGGTGGGTTTCGCATATAGCTCCAATCACTTAGTTTAGAGTATTGCGAGGGCTTATTGAATTTACGGTCAGTGTAACCCCAGATCAGTGAGTGTATCAACTCGGGGTATACACTGTTCACTAAGTAACCATTACTGATGCTGCTATCATCCTGTTTCTATTCATCTCAGTTTGTGACTGATGATTGGAAATGTGACAACTAAGGGGTTAACATGATTCTCGTAAGACATACTTTTGAGAAGAAATAAGAAAACTAACAGTTTTGAAATGTTGCAATGGGCAAAGTCTGACACTCACCCAGATCCCTGTTGGAATTCATGGGCGACATTGTACAGAGACAGAACTGTCTTCCTGTCGTCCACCTTCGACACGAGTATCATCACGCAGACATAGGTCGTCACAAGGTCAAGGTAATTCTTGGTCAGGTCATAATTCGAGGTCTGCACAACAGTAGAATAGGTCATAATTTGTGGCAGTGACTGGAGAAATAGGGCATATGGGTTTTGCGACCAGTGTAGCTCCTGATCAAACAATACACTCCTATAGGCTGATCTATATTGCTTGCTAGATGCATGATGGATGTTTGATTGATAGACCAGTGCAGATCCTGATCTGACTGCGGATGCAGTATCATGGACACTTTCATTATTGCTTTAAAATTCCATCAATATGTATGTAAAATACAGAAGATACGTGAAATTGGGATCTCATTTTCTCCCCCCTTCACATATGAGAATAATGACCATAGAGATATATACATGAAGAATGGACACTTGTACATGAATACAAGCGCATGCTTCTAACAAACAGTAAAGGTCAGGGGCCCGTTTCTCTAAACTTCGTTCACTAAACTTCGTACGACTAAAATGGTCGTAAGTGCAAAATTATGATAGTCTGTAAATTTCACATTAACAATGTTTTCTTGTAAACAATTATTGAATTTACATTTATTGAGCATAGGCTGCATATGCAGCCTATGCTCAATAAATGTAAATCCATTAATTGAAATTTCTAGACGATTCTAAATTTACACTTACAAACATTTTAGTCGTAAGAAGTTTAGTGAAATGGCCCCCAGTACCATACCGCAGGTTTGTGCTAGAAAATCAAAAGCTAGACTTGCCATAAATCCCAAAAGCCACCTTTCTCAGGGCACAGCCACATGTACGGTATTTTTAAAAAACACCCCAGGTTTCGGATATTAGTGTGGTCACTATATTATATATTTTTTCCGCAAGCAGGCTCGACAAAACATCCATACAACAGGCACTGAATAAATACAATTTACAGTTACCATAATTCTTAGCCACATATATCCTCATTCGAGAGCAAGGAATTAAGAACAGACAATGCGACTGCAATATACCCGCTACACCGCATTGTGGGGTGTGTTTTAGGTTTTAGTCAGTGTTACATGGCAATAGAGACTGAAAAAGTCAAGGATCAGCAGGTTATATAGAGAATAGTAGGTTAGTGCCGTGAATGGGAAAAAATATCTGTCAAGGCTCAGGAAACGGGATGGGCGAGGCTCTGCATTATTACATTGTGAAAGCCAATTGTGAGCAATAAATAGAGAATATCCAAGAGAGTTTCCATTGGATATGGGATTTATGAAACGAGACACACATAATTTATGCACCGAGCCTCTGGCTCGTCAGCAATAAAATTGCTGACGAGTTTCATAAATCTCATAGCAAATGGGAACGAGTTTGAGATTCTGCTTATCACATGATTTCACACTCCAAAGAGCAGAAAACTTGGGAGATATTCGGTATATTTAAGTCAGAAGACGTCATTGACTATTTTCGCAAACGGGAGCGCATTATAACAATCGCAAGGTTTTTACTGTGTCTCTGACGCTTCTAATAACGTTTTAAACACGATGACGTCAACACATCGTTGCTATGTCGCGCCATTAGGGACGTCATATGAAACGTCTTCATTTTGTCTGTTTGGCTTAACGTTAGCGCATAATACAAATACGTAATCGGGGTGATGCGGCCAGCCAATCAAATTTGCTCCAGGTGTTATTACACGTGTGTCATATCAGATTTATGAAATGGGTTACAGCACGTCATAACAAGGTTTTCATGTGATAACAAGTTAACTAACCATGATATACGCCAGACAGAAGTGTAAGCTAAACATTGAATTATGGCTACATGCACTATAACCTGCTAACTTACAATGTCCAAGAAAACTTGGCAGGCATCAATCGTGGTCAGCAAGTCAGCAACATGGTCCTGCAATACACGACAGTGGAAAATTAAAATGAATGGGGTTTAACTCTTTGCATACTGGGAAATTTGTGGGCTATAAATAGTTCAAAAATAGCAGATGACAATTCATTATATTTTCTTTTATTTCTCCTTATAAATGTCATGAATATGTCTTGGAATTTCATTAGAATCGTGTCCAGAGGACACAATTCTAATAAAATTTCAACACATATTTACAGAGAGAAATAAAACATATACTCCTAATTCGTTTGGCGGATATTTTCACCGCTAGCATGCAAAGAGTAAAGGTACATGCCCACTCAGTAGGAACAAAATGCTCTTTATATCGGAGACATCATCCGAGACATTTTCTGGCAAAATAAACATTCATTCACCATTAACCCACGTATTGATTGGCACTATTATACATTTTATATCAGACTAACTTTCTACACTGATATCGGGGGAGATAACCGTGTTTCCTTAAAATGTTCACAGACATTACTATTTATGCTCTGTATTCATTTTTTGATGTGCAATTATCATACTTTATAATCTGTCGAAAACATTATTTTTGCAGGTGACGCATTTAATTAGCATAAATAATTAAAAAATATCATGCCTCATTTGCACATGAAAATAGCCTGATACCAACGCGCGTCACTGTCAGTAAAATAAATATTATTAAATGAATATATCTGTATAGCGGGCACTCGTTATCTTTAGAACTGGTAGAATAGTTACACAATTATACACTTATGTGTGCCTACTGAGTGGGCGTGTACCTTTAACGTCACAAGCAACAGCTAAGGTCATATAGAGACACAGTTTAAAGTCTTCTCCGACAGACCAGTGGGATGGAAATACTATGTAAGTATTTTCACCCCTACGATGAAGATTGAACTCACAACCTCTGGTATTGAAGTCCAATGTCATATCCCCACGTCCCATCCCTATGTACATTGAAACCTCTCTAAACCGGCCACCATGGGGCCCCCAGTGAAACCTCTCTAAACTGGACACCCTCAGAGGTCCGTAGTGAAACCTGTCTAAACTGGACACCCTGGGAGGTCCCCAGTGAAACTGGACACCCTGGGATAATGGTTTAGAATGATTATAATTAACAGTCAATCTGGAATCTGCAAACAGTGGCACCGCTTTGGCATGCTTCATGGATTTGCTATAGCATGATAGAGTATCATCAGATGAATGCATGTATGAAATATCAAGGCGTTCCATGAAAGGAAACAGATGTTATAAGACATTTACCCCAACGTTAAGTTTATGAATGTGCTAAGTTAGTGACCTTGACCATGGGGAAAGGGTTGGGTGGTGGGTTTTCTACAGCATGATAGAGGGTCATCTGAGGAATGCATGTATGAAATATCAAGGCGTTCCATGAAAGGAAACATATGTTATAAGACATTTACCCCAACGTTAAGTTTATGAATGTGCTAAGTTTGTGACCTTGACCTTGGGGTAAGGGATGGTCGGTGGGTCAAGGATTTGCTATAGCATGATAGAGTATCATCAGATGAATGCATGTATGAAATATGAAGGCGTTCCCTGAAAACACACAGAAGTTACACAACATTTACCCCCAACGTTAAGTTTATGAACATGCTAAGTTTGTGTCCTTGACCTTGGGGTAAGGGTTGGGTGCTGGGTCATGGATTTGCTACAGCATGATAGAGGGTCATCTGAGGAATGCATGTATGAAATATCAAGGCGTTCCATGAAAGGAAACAGATGTTATAAGACATTTACCCCAACGTTACGTTTATGAATGTGCTAAGTTTGTGACCTTGACCTTGGGGTAAGGGATGGGCGTTGGGTCATGGATTTGCTATAGCATGATAGAGTATCATCAAATGAATGCATGTATGAAATATCAAGGCGTTCCATGAAAGGAAACAGATGTTATAAGACATTTACCCCAACGTTAAGTTTATGAATGTGCTAAATTTGTGACCTTGACCTTGGGGTAAGGGTTGGGTGGTGGTTCATAGATTTGCGACAGCATGATAGAGGGTCATCTGAGGAATGCATGTATGAAATATCAAGGCGTTCCATGGAAAGAAACAGATGCTATAAGACATTTAGCCCAACATTAAGTTTATGAATGTGCTAAGTTTGTGACCTTGACCTTGGGGTAAGGGATGGGCGTTGGGTCATGGATTTGCTATAGCACGATAGAGTATCATCAGATGAATGCATGTATGAAATATCAAGGCGTTCCATGAAAGGAAACAGATGTTATAAGACATTTACCCCAACGTTAAGTTTATGAATGTGCTAAATTTGTGACCTTGACCTTGGGGTAAGGGTTGGGTGGTGGGTCATAGATTTGCCACAGCATGATAGAGGGTCATCTGAGGAATGCATGTATGAAATATCAAGGCGTTCCATGGAAGGAAACAGATGCTATAAGACATTTACCCCAACATTAAGTTTATGAATGTGCTAAGTTTGTGACCTTGACCTTGGGGTAAGGGATGGGCGTTGGGTCATGGATTTACTATAGTACGATAGAGTATCATCAGATGAATGCATGTATGAACTAGAAATGTGGCCTGTCGGCACACGAATGCCCCCGCTGGCAGTCAAAGAAAACGAGGCATATTTGATTACAAGCCATTTACCAGAGTACGGACGGACGCCGGTAACACTATATGCCCCACTCACCATTCGGTTGCGGGGGCATAAAAAGGTGAAGGTTCAAAAGGTCAAGGTAAATGTACTGGGTGGTGGAGTGTGTAGGGCAATTGTTCATAAGTATCATGTGTATAAATATTTAAGGGATTGGCAAAAGTATTGAAGAATTATGTAGGGATTGAGAAACGTGCACGTAGATTTGTACCCCAAAGTGGCTAAGTAAACATTTAAAGTTAGAAAAGGTGAAGTCAAAGGTCGGGAAAAAGTACTGGGTGTGAGTGTGGTTAGGGGCATGTTCATATGTATCATGTTATAAATATTTAAGGGATTGCAAAAAGTAATTGAGAAGTTATGTAGGATTGAGAACGTGCACGTAGATTTGTCCCAAAGTGCTAAGTAAACATTTAAAGTAGAAAAGGTGAAGGTCAAAGGTCAAGGTCAAGTACTGGGTGTGGAGTTGTAGGCATCAAGTTCATATTTATCATGTGTAGAAAATATTTAAGGAATGTCAGTATTGAAGGAAAGGTATTAAAATAGATTGAGAAACGTGCACGTATTAGAATTAGGAAATTGTGCACTAAATTTGTCCCAAAGTGCTAAGTAAACATTTAAAGTAGAAAAGGTGAAGTCAAAGGTCAAGGTCGAAGTACTGGGTGGTGGAGTGTGTAGGGCATGTTCATGATGTATCATGTGTATAAATATTTAAGCGACTGGCAAAAGTATTGAGAAGTTATTGTAGGATTGAGAAACGTCACGTAGATTTGACCCAAAGTGCTAAGTAAACATTTAAAGTAGAAAAAGGTGAAGGTCAAAGGTCAAGGTCGAAGTACTGGGTGGTGGAGTGTTGTAGGGCATGTTCATATGTTTCATGTGTATAAATATTTTAAGCGACTGGCAAAAGTATTGAGAAGTTATTGTAGATTGAGAAACGTGCACGTAGATTTGACCCAAAGTGCTAAGTAAACATTTAAAGTAGAAAATGGTGAAGTCAAAGGTCAAGGTCGAAGTACTGGGTGGTGAGTGTGTAGGGCATGTTCATATGTATCATGTGTATAAATATTTAAGCGACTGGCAAAAGTATTGAGAAGTTATTGTAGGATTGAGAAACGTGCACGTAGATTTGTCCCAAAGTGCTAAGTAAACATTTAAAGTAGAAAGGTGAAGGTCAAAGGTCAAGGTCGAAGTAACTGGGTGGTGGAGTGTGTAGGCATGTTCATATGTATCATGTGTATAAATATTTAAGGGATTGGCAAAAGTATTGAGAAGTTATTGTAGGATTGAGAAACGTGCACGTAGATTTGTCCCAAAGTGCTAAGTAAACATTTAAAGTGGAAAAGGTGAAGGTCAAAGGTGAAGGTCGAAGTACTGGGTGGTGGAGTGTGTAGGGCATGTTCATAAGTGTATCATGTGTATAAATATTTAAGGCGACTGGCAAAAGTATTGAGAGTTATTGTAGATTGAGAAACGTGCACGTAGATTTGTCCCAAAGTGCTAAGTAAACATTTAAAGTAGAAAAGGTGAAGGTCAAAGGTCAAGGTCGAATTACTGGGTGGTGGAGTGTGTAGGGCATGTTCATATGTATTATGTGTAAAAATATTTAAGGGATTGGCAAAAGTATTGAGAAGTTATTATAGGATTGAGAAACGTGCACGTAAATTTGTCCCAAAGTGCTAAGTAAACATTTAAAGTAGAAAAGGTGAAGGTCAAAGGTCAAGGTCGAAGTACTGGGTGGTGGAGTGTGTAGGGCATGTTCATATGTATCATGTGTATAAATATTTAAGGGATTGGCAAAAGTATTGAGCAGTTATTGTGGGATTGAGAAACATACACGTAGATTTGTCCCAAAGTGGTAAGTAAACATTTAAAGTACAAAAGGTGTAGGTCAAAGGTCAAGGTCGAAGTACTGGGTGGTGGAGTGTGTAGGGTATGTTCATATGTATCATGTGTATAAATATTTAAACGATTGGCAAAAGTATTGAGAAGTTAGTGTAGGATTGAGAAACGTGCACGTAGATTTGTCCCAAAGTGCCAAGCAAACATTTAAAGTGGAAAAGGTCAAGGTCAAAGGTCAAGGTCGAAGTACTGGGGGGTGGAGTGTGTAAGAGATGTTCATATGTATCACGTGTATAAATATTGACATAATATGTGAAGCCATGTAGAAGTTAATAAAGAATATAATATCGGGACGTACGGACGGGACGGACGTATGGACGGGACGGACGCCGGTAACACTATATGCCCCCGTACCTTTCGGTAGCGGGGGCATAAATATCAAGACATTTACCCCAACGTTAAGTTTATGAATGTGCTAAGTTTGTGTGTGTCACCTTGACCTTGGGGTAAGGGTTGGGTGGTGGGTCATGGATTTGCTACAGCATGATAGAGGGTCTACTGAGGGATGCATGTATGAAATAACAAGGTGTTCCATGAAAGCAAACAGAAGTTATAAGACATTTACCCCAACGTTAAGTTTGTGGACGCCGAGGGTATGCCATAAGCAGGCGAGCTAAAAATGGAAAATAAAAAGCAGCCAACAAAAAAATAAGAAAGCGGTCTAACAGTTAATGTATACGAACCTTGAAGTCCATGATATCGACGAATGTGTAGTAATACAGCGACAATGACTTCACAATATCAGCCTTGATGCTGTTCACGGGTCCCAGCTGAAAGACAATACAGCCACAGATATAGGGAGTAGCAGGCTAGTGTCTGGTGATAGCAAGTCTATTATAAGTGGTTGTCTTTTTGCATAAAGAAAATATTTATTTTATTGAGCGAGTAAAGAAATTCTTCGGCAGCAAATTTAAATCATTTTATTGCTGACCTTCAAGGTAGGCCACCGATTGCGATTGCATGCAGCAAATGTTTTGCCTGCTGCCCATAATTTCAAACCTTACATGAGTTCTGCCCAACTTACGGCGCTATTTTTTATGTCGATATTCGGGAATCGCCTCTGGAGTACGCGGATAGCTGGGTCGAGCTGTTTGTCCGACAGAAATGCTGGTTTGTTGTCCGAGGTTCCCAACATCTGTAAACACAAGATGTTACAGTGGCTGAATACAGGGGTACTGTGGCATTTGTGACCAGCTGGGATCAAAGTATACAGTCTACACTAGCTTACTCAAAGTCCATGGGACTGAGGAAAATACTTAATTAACTAGATTGGTCAGTAAGCGAGGCTTACGGAAAACCCCCCGCGTGGGCCCAAGTAACCCTAAAATATGTAAAAATTTCCAAGTGTGTGGGCTTGTGACCTTGACTCTGGGATTAGCGCGAGCGGCATGAACGTGAATTTGTCACAGGGTGGTAGAGGTCCATTGGAGCAATGAGTGTGTGAAATGTGAAGCAGATCCGAGCAAGGAAATAGAAGTTATAACCGATTTCTCTGATGTTAAGTTTTGTAAAGAGACTACCGTATAACCTCGAATTAACGCCCCGAAGGCGTTACATTTTACAAAAGGGGGGGGGGGGGGGCGTTTATTAGCCAGTAAAAAAAAAAAATTACCAAGGACCGCCAATTTAAAACAAACACAAATAAGGGGGAGGGGGGGGGGGGGGGGGGCGTTTATTAGGAGGGGGGGGGGTGGCGTTAATTCGAGGTTATACGGTATGTATGTGACGTTTACTCGAGATCAGCGGGGATTTGTCACAGCATATGAAAAATATTAAGAATTTTCAATGAAAGAAATAGAAGTTATAACATATTTCTCTGATGTTAAGTTTTGTAAAGAGACTAAGTATGTGACCTTGACCTTGGGATCAGCGGGGGTTGGACAGTCGTAGATTTGTCACAGCATGATAGTACAACCTTAGAGGAATGCACAAGTGAAATAATAAGAATTTTAAATGAAGGAAATAGAAGTTATAACTTATTTCTCTGATGTTAAGTTTTGTAAAGAGACTAAGTATTTGACCTTGACATTGGGATCAGCGGGGGTTGGTTACGGTCATGGATTTGGCACAGCATGGTATTAGAGCCTTACAGGAATGCATGTGTGAAATATTAAGAATTTTAGATGAAGGAAATAGAAGTTAGAACAATATTTCTCTGATGTTAAGTTTTGTAAAGAGACTAAGTATTTGACCTTGACCTTGGGATCAGCGGGGGTTGGACGGTCGTGGATTTGGCACAGCATGGTAGTAGAGCCTTACAGGATGCATGTGTGAAATATTAAGCATTTTAGATGAAGGAAATAGAAGTTAGAACAATATTTCTCTGATGTTAAGTTTTGTAAAGAGACTAAGTATTTGACCTTGATCTTGGTATCAGCGGGGGTTGGATGGTCGTGGATTTGGCACAGCATGGTAGTAGAGCCTTACAGGAATGCATGTGTGAAATATTAAGCATTTTAGATGAAAGAAATAGAAGTTATAACAATATTTCTCTGATGTTAAGTTTTGTAAAGAGACTAAGTATTTGACCTTGACCTTGGGATCTGCGGGGGTTGGACGGTCGTGGATTTGGCACAGCATGGTAGTAGAGCCTTACAGGAATGCATGTGTGAAATATTAAGCATTTTAGATGAAGGAAATAGAAGTTATAACAATATTTTTCTGATGTTAGTATTTGACCTTGACCTTGGGATCTGCGGGGGTTGGACGGTCGTGGATTTGGCACAGCATGGTAGTAGAGCCTTACAGGAATGCATGTATGAAATATCAAGCATTTTAGATGAAGAAAATGGAAGTTACAACAATATTTCTCTGATGTTAAGTTTACGGACGCACGGACGGACAACCTGACTCCAGTATACCCCCCCACAACTCGTTGCGGGGGGTATAACTAGATTGGTCAGTAAGCGAGGCTTACGGAATACCCTCCGCGTGGGCCCAGGTACCCTTAAAATATGTAAAAATTTCCAAGTGTGTGGGCTTGTGACCTTGACTCTGGGATTAGCGCGAGCGGCATGAACGTGAATTTGTCACAGGGTGGTAGAGGTCCATTGGAGCAATGAGTGTGTGAAATGTGAAGCAGATCCGAGCAAGGAAATAGAAGTTATAACCGATTTCTCTGATGTTAAGTTTTGTAAAGAGACTACCGTATAACCTCGAATTAACGCCCCCGAAGGCGTTACATTTTACAAAAAGGGGGGGGGGGGGGGTGGGGGGGGGGGGGGCGTTTATTAGCCAGTAAAATAAAAATAAAAAATATAATTACCAAGGACCGCCAATTTCAAACACAAATAAGGATTTAAGGATTATTTGTGTTTGTTTGAAATTGGCGGCCATTGGTAAATTTATTTATTTATTTTTTATTTGGGGGGGGGGGGGGGCGTTTATTAGGAGGGGGGCGTTAATGAATTTTCAATGAAAGAAACAGAACTTATAACATATTTCTCTGATGTTAAGTTTTGTAAAGAGACTAAGTATGTGACCTTGACCTTGGGATCAGCAGGGGTTGGACAGTCGTAGATTTGTCACAGCATGATAGTACAACCTTAGAGGAATGCACAAGTGAAATAATAAGAATTTTCAATGAAGGAAATAGAAGTTATAACTTATTTCTCTGATGTTAAGTTTTGTAAAGAGACTAAGTATTTGACCTTGACATTGGGATCAGCGGGGGTTGGACGGTCATGGATTTGGCACAGCATGGTATTAGAGCCTTACAGGAATGCATGTGTGAAATATTAAGAATTTTAGATGAAGGAAATAGAAGTTAGAACAATATTTCTCTGATGTTAAGTTTTGTAAAGAGACTAAGTATTTGACCTTGACCTTGGGATCTGCGGGGGTTGGACGGTCGTGGATTTGGCACAGCATGGTAGTAGAGCCTTACAGGAATGCATGTGTGAAATATTAAGCATTTTAGATGAAGGAAATAGAAGTTATAACAATATTTCTCTGATGTTAAGTTTACGGACTAAGTATTTGACCTTGACCTTGGGATCTGCGGGGGTTGGACGGTCGTGGATTTGGCACAGCATGGTAGTAGAGCCTTACAGGAATGCATGTGTGAAATATCAAGCATTTTAGATGAAGAAAATGGAAGTTACAACAATATTTCTCTGATGTTAAGTTTACGGACGGACGGACAACCTGACTCCAGTATACCCCCCCACAACTCGTTGCGGGGGGTATAACTAGATTGGTCAGTAAGCGAGGTTTACGGAATACCCTCCGCGTGGGCCCAGGTACCCTTAAAATATGTAAAAATTTCCAAGTGTGTGGGCTTGTGACCTTGACTCTGGGATTAGCGCGAGCGGCATGAACGTGAATTTGTCACAGGGGGTGGTAGAGGTCCATTGGAGCAATGAGTGTGTGAAATGTGAAGCAGATCCGAGCAAGGAAATAGAAGTTATAACCGATTTCTCTGATGTTAAGTTTTGTAAAGAGACTACCGTATAACCTCGAATTAACGCCCCCGGAGGCGTTACATTTTACAAAAGGGGGGGGGGGGGGGGGGGGGGGGGGGGGGGGGGGGGCGGGGCTTTATTATGCCAGTAAAAAAAAATAATAAAAAATATAATTACCAAGGACCGCCAATTTCAAACACAAAATAAGGATTTAAGGATTATTTGTGTTTGAAATTGGCGGCCATTGGTAAATTTATTTATTTATTTTTTATTTGGGGGGGGGGGGGGGGGGGGCGTTTATTAGCCAGTAAAAAAAATAATAAAAAATATAATTACCAAGGACCGCCAATTTCAAACACAAATAAGGATTTAAGGATTATTTGTGTTTGAAATTGGCGGCCATTGGTAAATTTATTTATTTATTTTTTATTTGGGGGGGGGGGGGGGGGGTGGGGGGCGTTTATTAGGAGGGGGGCGTTAATGAATTTTCAATGAAAGAAACAGAACTTATAACATATTTCTCTGATGTTAAGTTTTGTAAAGAGACTAAGTATGTGACCTTGACCTTGGGATCAGCAGGGGTTGGACAGTCGTAGATTTGTCACAAACATGATAGTACAACCTTAGAGGAATGCACAAGTGAAATAATAAGAATTTTCAATGAAGGAAATAGAAGTTATAACTTATTTCTCTGATGTTAAGTTTTGTAAAGAGACTAAGTATTTGACCTTGACATTGGGATCAGCGGGGGTTGGACGGTCATGGATTTGGCACAGCATGGTATTAGAGCCTTACAGGAATGCATGTGTGAAATATTAAGAATTTTAGATGAAGGAAATAGAAGTTAGAACAATATTTCTCTGATGTTAAGTTTTGTAAAGAGACTAAGTATTTGACCTTGACCTTGGGATCTGCGGGGGTTGGACGGTCGTGGATTTGGCACAGCATGGTAGTAGAGCCTTACAGGAATGCATGTGTGAAATAGCAAGCATTTTAGATGAAGGAAATAGAAGTTATAACAATATTTCTCTGATGTTAAGTTTACGGACGCACGCACGGACACGGACGCACGCACAGACGGACAATCTGACTCCAGTATACCCCCCCACAACTCGTTGCAGGGGGTATAATTATAATTGGGACCAAAACTTTTGTTATCCATAGTTTGACTTAAGAGAGTTTGAGTGTTTAAGGGTGTAGACTGTATGTGGCTGTGACTGAATATATGGATCTTGTGACCAGTGTAGATCCAGATCAGCCTGTACACTGTTCACAAATGTCAAAAGCCAAATGATGCCCGATGTTAACCCTTTCAACACCAGAGACCTATTTTCTAATATTTGCAAACAGTGTAGATCTTGATGATCTGGATCATTTGTGGATTTTGTTTTTTAATTTTGACAAAATGATCTCCTTTTCTGCAAATGGAACAGTTTCAAACAAAATATGAAATAGTCCATGTCAGTTACTGAGGGGTGAAAGGGTTAACAACAGATTACCGTTATTACAAATAATATTTCTATTAACTTCAAAAATGTACATTGTGTATATATAATATTGAATTTTCAACCAAGACTACACTACAAATGTGTCTAATATGTTGGCATGTCAACACAACTAATGTGTTACTTCATGTTTGCGGATCAGGAAGTACATAATGTACATGATTGTCATCAGGAATATGACGCGACAAACTGTACAGAATATTTAAGAAGAATATGACACACATGCTGATCTGGGCTGTACACCAGCGCATGCGTTACTCTTGCCAAGATGTCAATGCTTCTGAACATCTATTGGCAATATCAACTAGGAATCAAGCAGTTTGATTGGCTGTGTCTGAGCTGTAGCTCAGACACAGCCAATCAAGCTACTTACTTCCAACACAATATTCAATTACGTAATATACACAATTACAAATTAGATTAGCGCAGGCGGTGGTGTATGTATGTGGACAAAAGCCCTGCTGTATATGCGGCTACAAGTATAATCAAGTACATAGTTGTATTGCTGAAGATGTGAACCATTACAAGACAAAATAACAAGTACACATCACAAGTTCACAACATCGAAATTACAATACAAGGTGGATACAAAAATAAAATGGCTCACCTGCATGTCGACCCCACTGAAGTGTTTGGTCTCAGGGTGTATTGATGGTTTCAGGGTGTATCGATGGTTTCAGAGTGTATTGATCATCTCGGGTGTATTGATGGTTTCAGAGTGTATTGATGGTTTCAGAGTGTACTGATCGTCACAGTGTGTATTGATGGTCCCAGGGTGTATTGATGGCCCTAGGGTGTATTGATGGATTCAGAGTGTATTGATGGTTTCAGAGTGTACTGATGGTCCCAGGGTGAATTGATGGTTTCAGAGTGTATTGATGGTCACAGAGTGTATTGATGGTCACAGAGTGTATTGATTATTGATGGTCACAGAGTGTATTGATGGTTTCAGAGTGTTGATTGTTTTTTATGTGTATTATGGTCAGAGTGTATTGATGGTTTCAGAGTGTATTGATGGTTTCTGAGTGTATTGATGGTTTCAGTGTGTATTGAATTGGTTTCAGAGTGTAATTGATGGTCACAGAGTGTATTGATTGGTCACAGTGTGTATGATTTTGGTTTCAGAGTGGTTTCAGAGTGTATTGATGGTCACAGAGTGTATTGATGGTTTCAGGGTGTACTGATGGTCCCAGAGTGTATTGATGGTTTCAGAGTGTATTGATGGTTTCAGGGTGTACTGATGGTCCCAGAGTGTATTGATGGTTTCAGAGTGTATTGATGGTCACAGAGTGTATTGATGGTCACAGTGTGTATTGATGGTCACAGAGTGTATTGATGGTTTCAGGGTGTACTGATGGTCCCAGAGTGTATTGATACAGAGTGTATTGATGGTTTCAGGGTGTACTGATGGTCCCAGAGTGTATTGATGGTTTCAGAGTGTATTGATGGTCACAGAGTGTATTGATCATCACAGAGTGTATTGATGGTCACAGAGTGTATTGATGGTCACAGAGTGTATTGATGGTCACAGTGTGTATTGATGGTCTCAGAGTGTATTGATGGTTTCAGAGTGTATTGATGGTTTCAGAGTGTATTGATGGTCACAGAGTGTATTGATGGTCACAGAGTGTATTGATGGTCACAGTGTGTATTGATGGTCTCAGAGTGTATTGATGGTTTCAGAGTGTATTGATGGTTTCAGAGTGTATTGATGGTCACAGAGTGTATTGATGGTCACAGTGTGTATTGATGGTCACAGTGTGTATTGATGGTCTCAGAGTGTATTGATGGTTTCAGAGTGTATTGATGGTCACAGAGTGTATTGATGGTTTCAGAGTGTATTGATGGTCACAGAGTGTATTGATGGTCACAGAGTGTATTGATGGTCACAGAGTGTATTGATGGTCACAGTGTGTATTGATGGTCACAGAGTGTATTGATGGTTTCAGAGTGTACTGATGGTCCCAGAGTGTATTGATGGTTTCAGAGTGTATTGATGGTCACAGAGTGTAGTGATGGTTTCAGAGATGTATGATGTCCCGGAGAGTGTATTGATGGTTTTCAGAGTGTATTGATGGTCACAGAGTGTATTGATGGTTTCACAGAGTGTATTGATGGTTTCAGATGTGGTTTATTGATGGTTCCCAGGGTGTATTGATTGTTTCAGGGTGTATTGATGGTTTCAGAGTGTATTGATGGTTTCAGGGTGTATTGATGGTTTCAGAGTGTATTGATGGTTTCAGGGTGTATTGATGGTTTCAGAGTGTATTGATGGTTTCAGGGTGTATTGATGGTTTCAGGGTGTATTGATGGTTTCAGAGTGTATTGATGGTTTCAGGGTGTATTGATGGTCACAGAGTGTATTGATGGTTTCAGAGTGTATTGATGGTTTCAGAGTGTATTGATGGTTTCAGGGTTTCAGAGTGTATTGATGGTCACAGAGTGTATTGATGGTTTCAGAGTGTATTGATGGTTTCAGGGTGTATTGATGGTCACAGAGTGTATTGATGGTTTCAGAGTGTATTGATGGTTTCAGAGTGTATTGATGGTTTCAGGGTGTATTGATGGTCACAGAGTGTATTGATGGTTTCAGAGTGTATTGATGGTCACAGAGTGTATTGATGGTCACAGAGTGTATTGATGGTTTCAGAGTGTATTGATGGTTTCAGGGTGTATTGATGGTTTCAGGGTGTATTGATGGTTTCAGGGTGTATTGATGGTCACAGAGTGTATTGATGGTTTCAGGGTGTATTGATGGTTTCAGAGTGTATTGATGGTTTCAGGGTGTATTGATGGTTTCAGTGTGTATTGATGGTTTCAGAGTGTATTGATGGTTTCAGAGTGTATTGATGGTTTCAGGGTGTATTGATGGTCACAGAGGGTCACAGAGTGTATTGATGGTTTCAGAGTGTATTGATGGTTTCAGAGTGTATTGATGGTTTCAGGGTGTATTGATGGTCACAGAGTGTATTGATGGTTTCAGAGTGTATTGATGGTCACAGAGTGTATTGATGGTCACAGTGAGTGAGTGAGTGAATAGGGTTTAACGTCCGCTTTTCTGACATAGAGGTACAAGCCTCAGGGAGTCTACACGCAGACGGGTCAACGGGGTCGTGTCCCGTATCCACCTGTCCGAGGGGGGTAAATCCCAACTTCAGAACTCAATATTTACGATCAAAATATATATTCAGTCCTGAAATTAGAACAACCTGATCTGGTGCCAGGCCCTCGCCACACCAACATCATTTATCCCATCCCCTAAAAGTAATAGGATTAGCACTAATCTTACTTTTATATATGGGGCATAGCCTGACTCAACTCTCACATACAAGAAAGCCAAAAATGTACATGAGGGCCAAATCCGGTATAGTGGGTTCCGGAAAGTATGAACCCAATCGTTAAGCCAGTTTAGTCGCCTTTTACGACAAGCAATGGCTACTGCAGCACTATTCTCAGGATCAGTTGATCCCGCCCCGGTGCCTGCACGGGGCGCTGATGGTCACAGAGTGTATTGATGGTTTCAGAGTGTATTGATGGTTTCAGGGTGTATTGATGGTCACAGAGTGTATTGATGGTCCCAGGGTATAATGATAGTTTCAGAGTGTACTGATGGGTCTTGGGGTGTATCGATGGTTTAACAATTTGTTTGTTTGTTGGGGTTTAACGGCCATCCCATATATTACCTGTACAAATGAGGGGGACATCCCACAATCAGAACTGAATATTTACAATAAAAAAACAACTATATATTCAGCCATGAGTCAGGAAAATCCTGATTTGATGCCAGGTTCTCGCCACACCAGAATCACTTGGCCCCTCCCAAAAGCAGTAGGATCAGTAATAATTTTACTAGTTTTATAATGGGCAAGGACCCAATTCAACTTCCAGTTAAAAAAAGAGCCAAAAATAAAAACGTACCTGAGGGCCAAGCCAGGCATATCGTGATTCCTATAAGGATGAACCCCTACCATTAATTTACACCATCACGTTCACCCGACCAACCATCCACAGGTTCGAGAGTGTATTGATGGTCACAGCATGTATTGACGATCCCAGGTTGTATTTATGGTCCCAGGGTGTGTTGACAATTCCAGGTTGTATTCATGGTCCCAGAGTGTATTGACAATTCCAGGTTTTATTTATGGTCCCAGGGTGTATTGACAATTCCAGGTTGTATTTATGGTCCCAGGATTGTATTGACAATTCCAGGTTGATATTTGGTCCAGGGGGTGTGTGACAATTCAGATATTTATCCCATGTCCCAGGTTGTGTTGACAATTCCAGGTTGTATTTATGGTCCCAGGGTGTGTTGTTATTTGACAATTCCAGGTTTATATGAGGGTCCAGGTTCCATAGTGTGTTGACAATTCCCAGGGTTTTATTCATCCCGGTCAAGTTGATTATTGACTTTATTCCCTGACAATTCCAGGTTGTATGTCCCAGGGTGTATTGACAATTCCAGTTGTATATGGTCCAGGGTGTGTTGACAATTCCAGGTTCTATTATGGTCCCAGGGTGTGGTTGACAATTCCAGGTTGTATTTATTGGTCCGGTGTGTTGACAATTCCGGTTTTATTCGATCCCAGGGTGTTTGACAATTCCAGGTGGTATTTAATGGCCAGGGGTGGTGTTGACAATTCCAGGTTGTATTTATGGTCCCAGGGTGTTTGACAATCCAGGTTGTATTTAATGGTCAAGGGTTGTGTTCGCTTTCCAGGTTATATTTCATGATCCCAGGTTGTATTGACTTCCAATTCAGGTTGTATTTCATCCTTGGTCCCATGGGTGTGTTATTGACAATTCCAGGTTGTATTTATGGTCCCAGGGTGTATTGACAATTCCAGGTTGTATTCATGGTCCCAGGGTGTGTTGACAATTCCAGGTTGTATTTATGGTCCCATGGTGTATTGACAATTCCAGGTTGTATTTATGGTCCCAGTGTGTATTGACAATTCCAGGTTGTATTCATGGTCCCAGGGTGTATTGACACTTCCAGGTTGTAGTTATGGTCCCAGAGTGTATTGACAATTCCAGGTTGTATTTATGTTCCCAGTGTGTGTTGACAATTCCAGGTTGTATTTATGGTCACAGGGTGTATTGACAATTCCAGGTTGTATTCATGGTCACAGGGTGTATTAACAATTCCAGGTTGTATTTATGGTCCCAGGGTGCATTGACAATTCCAGATTATATTCATGGTCCCAGGGTGTGTTGACAATTCCAGGTTGTATTTATGGTCCCATGGTGTATTGACAATTCCAGGTTGTATTTATGGTCCCAGGGTGTATTGACAATTCCAGGTTGTATTCATGGTCCCAGGGTGTATTGACAATACCAGGTTGTATTTATGGTCCCAGGGTGTATTGACAATTCCAGGTTTTATTTATGGTCCCAGGGTGTGTTGACAATTCCAGGTTGTATTGATGATCCCACGTTGTATTGACAATTCCAGGTTTTATTTATGGTCCCAGGGTATGTTGACAATTCCATGTTGTATTTATGGTCCCAGGGTGTATTGACAATTCCAGGTTATATTCATGATCCCAGGTTGTATTGACAATTCCAGGTTGTATTTATGGTCCCAGGGTGTATTGACAATTCCAGGTTGTATTTATGGTCCCAGGGTGTATTGACAATTCCAGGTTGTATTCATGATCCCAGGTTGTATTGACAATTCCAGGTTGTATTTATGGTCCAAGGGTGTTTTGAAAATTCCAGGTTGTATTCATGATCCCAGGTTGTATTGACAATTCCAGGTTGTATTTATGGTCCCAGGGTATGTTGACAATTCCATGTTGTATTTATGGTCCCAGGGTGTGTTGACAATTCCAGGTTGTATTTATGGTCCCAGGGTGTATTGACAATTCCAGGTTGTATTTATGGTCCCAGGGTGTGTTGACAATTCCAGATTATATTCATGGTCCCAGGGTGTGTTGACAATTCCAGGTTGTATTTATGGTCCCAGGGTGCATTGACAATTCCAGGTTATATTCATGATCCCAGGTTATATTGACAATTCCAGGTTGTATTTATGGTCCCAGGGTGTGTTGACAATTCCAGGTTGTATTTATGGTCCCAGGTTGTATTGACAATTCCAGGTTGTATTTATGGTCTCAGGGTATGTTGACAAGTTGTCCATGTTGTCCATTATAGGTCCCAGGGAGTATTGACAATTCCAGGTTGTATTTATGGTCCCAGGGTGTGTTGACAATTCCAGATTATATTCATGGTCCCAGGGTGTGTTGACAATTCCAGGTTGTATTTATGGTCCCAGGGTGTATTGACAATTCCAGGTAGTAGTTATGGTCCCAGGGTGTGTTGACAATTCCAGGTTATATTCATGATCCCAGGTTATATTGACAATTCCAGGTTGTATTTATGGTCCCAGGGTGTGTGATTGACAATTCAGGTTGTATTTATGGTCCCAGGTTGTATTGACAATTCCAGGTTGTATTTATGGTCCCAGGGTATGTTGACAATTCCATGTTGTATTTATGGTCCCAGGGTGTATTGACAATTCCAGGTTGTATTTATGGTCCCAGGGTGTGTTGACAATTCCAGATTATATTCATGGTCCCAGGGTGTGTTGACAATTCCAGGTTGTATTTATGGTCCCAGGGTGTATTGACAATTCCAGGTAGTAGTTATGGTCCCAGGGTGTGTTGACAATTACAGGTTCTATTCATGGTCCCAGGGTGTATTGACAATTCCAGGTTGTATTTATGGTCCCAGGGTGTGTTGACAATTCTCTGTTGTATTCATGATCCCAGGGTGTGTTGACAATTCCAGGTTGTATTTATGGTCCCAGGTTGTGTTGACAATTCCAGGTTGTATTTATGGTCCCAGGGTGTATTGACAATTCCAGGTTGTATTTATGGTCCCAGGGTGTGTTGACAATTCCAGGTTATATTCATGATCCCAGGTTGTATTGAGAATTCCAGGTTGTATTTATGGTCCCATGGTGTATTGACAATTCCAGGTTGTATTTATGGTCCCAGGGTGTATTGACAATTCCAGGTTGTATTCATGGTCCCAGGGTGTGTTGACAATTCCAGGTTGTATTTATGGTCCCATGGTGTATTGACAATTCCAGGTTATATTCATGATCCCAGGTTGTATTGACAATTCCAGGTTTTATTTATGGTCCCAGGGTATGTTGACAATTCCATGTTGTATTTATGGTCCCAGGGTGTATTGACAATTCCAGGTTATATTCATGATCCCAGGTTGTATTGACAATTCCATGTTGTATTTATGGTCCCAGGGTGTATTGACAATTCCAGGTTGTATTTATGGTCCCAGGGTGTCAGGGTGTATTGACAATTCCAGGTTGTATTCATGATCCCAGGTTGTATTGACAATTCCAGGTTGTATTTATGGTCCCAGGGTGTATTGAAAATTCCAGGTTGTATTCATGATCCCAGGTTGTATTGACAATTCCAGGTTGTATTTATGGTCCCAGGGTATGTTGACAATTCCATGTTGTATTTATGGTCCCAGGGTGTGTTGACAATTCCAGGTTGTATTTATGGTCCCAGGGTGTGTTGACAATTTCAGGTTGTATTTATGGTCTCAGGGTGTATTGACAATTCCAGGTTGTATTTATGGTCCCAGGGTGTGTTGACAATTCCAGGTTGTATTTATGGTCGCAGGGTGTGTTGACAATTCCAGGTTGTATTTATGGTCCCAGGGTATGTTGACAATTCCAGGTTGTATTTATGGTCCCAGGGTGTATTGACAATTCCAGGTTGTATTTATGGTCGCAGGGTGTGTTGACAATTCCAGGTTGTATTTATGGTCCCAGGGTGTATTGACAATTCCAGGTTGTATTTATGGTCCCAGGGTGTGTTGACAATTCCAGGTTGTATTTATGGTCGCAGGGTGTGTTGACAATTCCAGGTTGTGTTTATGTTCCCAGGGTGTATTGATGATGTGGCCACAGAGATATTGGGTACTTAAGGGTACTGTGTCTCAGATACATGTATGTATGTGCAACAGTAATTCTGGTAAGCTATATTTAATGACACCGTGACACATGTATATTACCAACCACAACAAAAGGAGACTCATTGATATTGAGCTAGAGAACGGTGTATATCACCGTTAAACTGTGCAGGTGTACAGATGGATAATGTGCTGAATATGTTGCAAAGACAACACGAACTGGCATCGTTAAATGAAGCTAATCCCTTCGTTGGCAGCCTTAATAAAAAATTAAAATAAAGTCCTCAGTGACCTTAGGCATTCGGACGTGGGTTGTATGCCAAACAAAGCAGCATCCCTAGACACACATTGTGGCAAATAGCGGTTCACGAGTTATTGAAAAATGAGAGGTGTTACTAATGTACGTACGCACCTACATTCGTACATGGACTAACGCTATATGCCCTCTTGCCTATCGACGAGGGGATAATAAGCCTATTTTTGTTGTGGCTACTGGTAGTGATATGTGGCTGTGAATGGAGAAATGGTCAGGGTCTGCACTGTTCCTATTCTCAGGGCTCCAGATAAGGAATTAGTAATTGAGTATTGTCACTCCATCATTTCTGAAGCATTCGTTATTTCAAAATTTTAATTGGGAAAAATATAATTACACTACTGTTTACACATCAACAGACAGCAATTATTGAATATTTTGCTTCGAAATGAAAACATGTCTTGGCATTTCATTAGAATTGTCTCCTTGGAGACAATTCTAATGAAATACCAAGATGTGTTTTCATGGAAGATAAGAAAATTATGCTATATTTGTGGACTGTTTATTGTTTTCTGCAGCATGATAAAGGTACCACAAAATTTGTTATTGCTTTTTGATACTCGCTACTTCTGATTTCAATTGGGTTTTTGGCAATTTTAATTGGGTATTTAAGCAAATACGCAGCTTATCTGGAGCTCTGCATTCTGAGTTTCTAAGAGAACACCACGCATGCATCTAGCATACAGCGTTTTTATATAAGCTGGCCACAAATGGCATAATGCCCATTTCTCCTTTGACGACCGCATACATATACAACACATGTACACAACAACAACAATCTCTGACATACTTACACACATCTGGTAGTCAAATCAACGCAAACAAACAATTTAGAAATCAGGAAAATGGTATCAAGCAAGCTGATTCGAGTAGACAACATACAAAGGCCATCAACACAGTGGTTAAACTGCATGTACCGGTACTGTGCCTCCAACATTATTGTCTTACTTTTCACCCGCAATGTGTCGTACCTTGAATATAACAGTAGGATCTACATATTGCTTACCACTTAATTTTCATGTGAAATAAAATTTAACTAGTGACACACAAAACTTTCCCCACTTCCACGAATGGCGGCTTAATCCCCGCTTAGTATGACAGATTTGTTATGGTGGCCACATATGGTCATTAGAGTGAAATGTAAATGTACAAATTATGCTCTCCGTTTTAATATGCAAGATACAAGTACCGGTATATGCATGTAAAGGCAATTACTGTTTGCAATAGCGCATAATATATACTCACAAAATCGGATTTCTGTTGTTCATATGTACAAAAATATTTATTTAGGAGCATTTTATGTTTCTGGGCATTCTAAATGCATATATTTGTAACACAAAGTCCAAAAGATTTACTTCAACTGGCAAAGATTATCATAAATTGTGGTTGTGACTGGAGAAGCGCGGCGAATGATATCTACAACCATTGAATACCAAGACAAGAATGTTGACGATCATGTGCATCTCATTTACAATTATAGGTTATTTGATTTGTATGTGGATATATGCACGAGTTCCGCAGCGTGCGATATTGCGTGACTTTAGGAGCGACCTTTTTATTATACATGTATACGTAAATCACTCTCAATTTATATGCGCCACAAAATATAATCCAAATAAACAAATTAGTGGTGATTTAGTAGGAATTATTTTGCGATGTAACGCAGGGTTGGCCGGGAAATACCGTGGGGCGGGAAATACCGGTATTTCCCGTCCCGGGAAATACTCCCCAAAGTGGGAAATACCGGGAAATATGAATTTTGATGTTATTATTTGATAATTAAAGTTATTTAAATTAAGTTTTAAGCTCAGTAATAGTTAAACTCAGTAATAGTTAATTAAACAATCAACAACTTAATAATTAGATATAGGGGTTAATTACAATGTATAGATCTGTTTCATTCCCAACTAGGGGTACTCATCTATGGAAGGGGATATCCGCCACTACATTGCATGCTGCTTTATGACAATGCAGTCGACCATTGTTACATGTCATCCTGCACTGCGGCTACTCGTTACTGCTTACTGACAACTCCATCGTGCATTATTACATTTCACATTGCATACCTCGATTGGCTATTTGACATTGTTACATGTCATCCTGCATATTGGCTATACAATACTGCTTAATGACAACTCCATCTTGCATTATTACATTGCATATTGCATATCTCGATTGGCTATTTCACATTGTTACATGCCATATTCTGCCATGTGTCATTCTGCTTACTGCTTGCTGGGATGCGTATATGACTATATGAATTCCGCCGAATGACGCATGCAAGCACGCAGAATGGCCCATGACAGAATAAGAATTGGCCGAATGAGGGATGCCAGCATCGCAGTAAGCAGTAGGCCGAATGAAACTTGGCAAAATGTGCAACACCCTCTGTTGTCATAATGGGAACGCTTCCATTATGACGCCAGGTGGCACTTCAAAATAAGTACAGTAGACACCGTGTGGCACTGCCCGAACGTTATCACGGTGATTCGCCGTGGTCGTTCACGGGGGATCACCGCGATTGCGTCCCTCATTCGGCCAATTCTTATTCTGACATAGGCCATTCTGCGTGCTTGCATGCGTCATTCGGCGGAATTCATATAGTCATATACGCATCCCAACATAAATTAAATCAGAAACAAATTGAAGATTGAAATTATTCCGCAATACAGTAAAATTAATCAACAGTTTTCATTTCAGTCTCAGAGGAAAAAAACAACAGAAGTGCACCCACCTTTTTAATGTTGTAAATGCGTGTAAGCATTCCCTGCCCACGTTCATTCAGGATTGTTAACTTCTCCGCCAGCTTCTGCTGGCTTGGTATCATTGCCCGAGACATTGCTATCGGTCTTCAGCGAATAGATTAAGCAAAATTTGTCATTTCATCAAAATATTTCCAATTTCTTCCTCCATTACTTCCGCAATCGAAAACGAGACTGAAATGGCATACAGTAATGCGTATGCTCGCAAATTAAAATCGAAAATAATAATAATTATTATTATTATTATTATTATTATTATTAAAACAATTTGAATTAATTCAAACACAATTATTTATATAAAGAAAATGTGGAAATAATGAGACATTGGAACCGTACGTAGTTCCGGACAGTTAGGCCGTCAGCCAGAAATGGAAATCCTACCTCCCCAAACCCTGTGAGATTTTTCCAGACATATCTTATAAATGTAATATATAAACAGATCATTGGTTTTTATTTACAGGTAAATAGTTTTTCTATGTTTCAACTCCATTATTTAATACGCACGTTGTTTAAGATGTTATAATCTAGAATTCATCTTCTTCTTCCAATACGTTAATCCCTCAGGTATTTGAATATTCTCGAACGGTGACTTTGTACATGAGCCGTCGAGGACATTGCTCGTGAACGTTAAAATAGCGGATATGTTACAGTTAAAATCAGGCACTGTCGTGGGTCCTACACGGCCGTCAGCCCACTCTTGAATGTCGTCAAGGTGGGAGCCGCTACGACACACGCTCGTAGACTGTTCCAGAACCTTATGGTGCTGGGGAAGAATGAAGCCTGGTGTGAATTGTATGAAGAATGCGGAATAGCAAATCTGATTGTGTGCCCTCTGGTTACTCTAGATGAAGCTGGGATGAGGTATAATGCTGGGGGGGGGGGGGGGGGGGGGGGGGGGGGGGGGGGGGGGGGGGGGGGGAGGGGGGGGGGGGGGGGGGGGGGGGGGGGGGGGGGGGGGGGGGGGGGGGCGTGCATGGCGATCAAATTGTTGACTATCCGGTACAACATCATTACAAGCTTTGCTTGGCGGCGCCTTTCATGGAGTGTGAGTCAGTTGAGGTCTGATAGCATTGATGTAACACTGCTTTGCCTGATGTAGTCGCCTGTCACATAGCGTGCTGCCATCCTCTGCAACGGATTCAAGTTTGTCGATATTACTCTGCGTGTGGGGATCCCATACAGGTGACGCATACTCTAATATTGGACGCACTAGTGTCTTATAGCACCGTTCCTTCACGCTTTTAGAGCAGCCGCATGTATTCCTCCTCACAAAACTGAGTGCATTGTTGGCTTTCTTCGCAGTGTTATCGATGTGTTTATTCCATGAGAGGGTGGAGCTAATTGTAACTCCCAGGTATTTGGAGGCTGGTGACATGGCTAGGTCTTGTACACGGATCTGGTAGTTGGCTTCAATTGGATGCTGCTTGTTGGTTATGCGGATTACCTCGCATTTGTCCGGGTTGAAGCTCATCTGCCATTGAGATTCCATCAACTGTAGCTGGTCTAGGTCATTTTGTAATGCTGCAGAATCAGCTGGGGACTTGATCTTTCTGTGAAGCAAACAGTCATCAGCGAACAACCGTGCAGTGGATGTAACAGATTATGGCAGTCATTAATGTATACCAGGAACAGTAGCGGGCCAAGCACTGTTCCCTGGGGTACCCATGAAGTCACATCTGATGTTGCAGTGTGATGACCCTCTAAGACAACTGACTGTGTTCGTTAGTTTAGGAAGTCTCCAATCCAGTCAAGCATCGATCCTCTGATGCCGTAGTGCTTCAGCTTGATGAGAAGTCGTTGGTGTGGGACTTTGTCGAAGGCTTTACTAAAGTCTAATAAAACCGCATCCACTTGCTCCCCTGCATTGAGAGAGCGTGTAATATCCTGCGTTGTCAGCAGGAGTTGTGAGTCACATGATCCTGCTTTGCGGAATCCATGTTGAGAATCATTCAGCAGGTGTCTCTCATCCATGTGTGAAATGACGTGACTGTGCACACTATGCTCAAGTAGTTTGCAGGTGATTGACGTTAGTGATACTGGGCGGTAGTTTGAGGGCTTGCTTCTGTCTCCGTTCTTGATTATCGGTGAAATGAAGGCCTCCTTCCATGAAGTAGGTATGGAACCTTGGTGTACGAAGCTTGGAAGATTAGAGTCAGAATGTCAGCCACTTCTTCGCGGAGTTCTTTTAGGAACATGCCTGAAATGTTGTCTGGGCCTGTCGCCTTGTGAGGATTAAGGTTTTCCAACAGTTTGTTGACACCATTATTGTGTACTGAGATCGGGTTGACTGGTGGGTGGTCTGTAGTGTTGAGAACTGGAATGTTATTGGTGTCTTCAGTCGTAAAGACAGACGAGAACTGATTGTTCAGAATGTTAGCTTTCTTCTTGGCATTACTATGTGTCATTCCATCACTGTATAGTGGGGACTGGGGATACTCCGGTAGCATCGCACTTCTTGGATTTTACAAATGAATACAATTTCTTGGGGTTGCTTGTTTGATCGTCATTCATCATGTAGCCAACATATGTATTATATGCGTTTCTGCAGGCTTTCTGGCACCCTCGCCTAGTTTCCTTATATGTTGCCCAGTCTGTGGCAGAGTTTGATGTCCTTGCATTGTTAAAGTGACGTAAAGTGAATTATGGGCAGTCCAGGATATATTTTCTGAAACTATATTTAATTACGAGTGTTATGTCGTATGTTTGCGCTCTGTAACCCGCTGGATGAATGTTTGGCACCATTTTGAAGTATACATTTTTTCATTGAAATTCGACTTTTGTTCATAGAACGCCTATATTATCGTGAATAGTTACAGGCGTTCTATAATTACAATGGGTCCAGGGGCCGAATGGGGTTCGCTGCGGGAAACTTCGTAAAATGAAAGTGTGCCAATACCAATAAGCTATATGTTCGTTCAATATTGAAACATGCTAACACCTGTAAACTTTCGATAGGTTATATTAAAATAATAATACGCATGCAATTCGCAAAAAAATTGCGTCCCAATGAAATTTAGTTTAAATAGATTATCCCGTATGGAGCCTGATTTAGAACGCCTCTAAGCCATATAATCAATATTTGACCCTTTTTACTAAGAGCCACGCGCATAGTGTCATGTGTCCAATTAATTTATTGGACACAGGACACCTTTTTTAATGTACTGTAAGCTATTTATTGTAAAATGCGATTTTATTTACATGTGTGACGTCATACCTTATTCCGTGTTAATTATGATTAATTATAGTTACGCTATAAAAAGTAATTCCGAAAATAAAATATTTTAAAAGGTAGATACGTTTGCTATATCCAGAATGCAATCAACTAATAACATACATGTATAATATAAGGAAGTGAGTTTTGTTATTATCTATTTGTTGCTTGCTTTATTTCATTTTACCTGCCAAACGCGTAATAATACAATGATTGGTCATATTGCCGATTACACTGGTCCGAGCCATCACATTTTGCTGTCTTCTTGTTGATAAGATATAAATACAGAAATACAGATACTCATTGTGTACTCAACGATTTGTGAATTGTACAGACGTACATTTCTGCAAATTTCCTGAAGTTGAGAGGAAAATACGACGACAAGCGACTCCCAAGACGCATCAATAATTGACCTACATTTTACATAAGTCATAACGAGAACTGGGTGCCAGCCGGTCTAACTATAAACAGCGACACGAAACAGTTCGTTTCAGGTAGGAATTATTTCTTTATTACTGTTGACAAATATTTTAATCGTGCTGACTTCGACAGCACTTTTAACAATCATTAATGTGTCCAAAAAAACACACACTTTATTGAACAGTTTTGCTTGTGTTCTGAACATGTGTCGAGTCATTGGTTTTCGCGACCAATTTTGTTTCCACAATTGTTGTTTAAATTATGGTGTTTGTCGCACCTCGATACTTGTAGATTCACTTTTAATATATGTTTTCAGTCCAACAATTCAATAAAACAATCTCTTTTTTCAACTCCCATTAACATTGTTAATGTCCTTATTGTCTATTTAGGCTTTTAGCCACTTTAAAACAAAAAAATAGACACAACCTTCACCCCTCCCCACACACACACACACCACAAGCGACAAGCGTCATCTGCCCCACCCCACCCCCACACCCACCTCTTTCTGCGGTAATTTTTTATTGGAAAATCCTCTGGAGGCCAGTACTATTTGACCTATTAGAGTATTAGTGCTGTCATTTCGGCTAATTCTGCGCATCGGCTAATGCACCATTCACGTCAAATTTAGTCTTTCGTACATCACAATAAAATATGTGCTTCACGTTTAATACCAATTTGCCTATGCTGATCCAGTATGCTGTTCGCCATTTTGTTTACAGTACATTAATCATTAATGTGTCCCAAAAAACACACACTTTATTGAACAGTTTTGCTTGTGTTCTGAACATGTGTCGAGTCATTGGTTTTCGCGACCAATTTTGTTTCCACAATTGTTGTTTAAATTATGGCGTTTGTCGCACCTCGATACTTGTAGATTCACTTTTAATATATGTTTTCAGTCCAACAATTCAATAAAACAATCTCTTTTTTCAACTCCCATTAACATTGTTAATGTCCTTATTGTCTATTTAGGCTTTTAGCCACTTTAAAAAAAAAAATAGACACAACCTTCATCCCTCCCCACACACACACACCACAAGCGACAAGCGTCCTCTGCCCCACCCCACCCCCACACCCACCTCTTAGAATTAGAATTAGCCGTCACCATTGTATTCAAGAAAAAATATCTCTAAAAACATCACACAATTTACGTCACTTACACAGGCATCTCTAAACTGCGTTGAATATTCAGGAAGTTTTGAAAGAATATGGGAAAGTTAATGACTTATCAATTTGTTTGGAAAGCCTTAGGTGCGCAGAATTAGCCGACACCATTGTATTCAAGAACATATCTAAAAACAAATCACAAATGGCGGTGAGGGTGGGGATGGAGTATTTCTGTTAAAGTAAGTGTACACGGCTTCGCACAGTGTATGTGGCTTTACCCACACCAATATTTTGTAATAAACATGTCAGATTATGCATGCAGTTTTCTTAAGACAAGTGTTTTCAGAAAGTCAAATGTATTTAGAAAACTGTAACAACAGTGATCAAATAAGTAAAAAATCGAGGTGTGCGTATCCAGGTACACTGTGCATTTGCACAGCGGTGACTTTTCCCCGAAACTATCGTGAATATAGGCCGGTGCAATTATTTTTATTAAGTAAGTGTACACGGCTTTGCACCGTGTATGTGGCTTTGCACACACCAATATTTTACATGTCTGATTATTCATGTTGTTTTCTTAAGACAAGTGTTTTCAGAAAGTCACGTGTTTACACGATTTAGAAAACTATAACAACAGTGATCAAAGAAGTAAAACAATTACAATCGTGTCTGTTAATTCTGCTCACCTACTAATAATTTTCGGGAAAATGTCCATATTCATTTTAAATTCCCTGAACATTCAAGGCATTTCTTAGCCGAGATAATCACGGCTAAACGGATGGATTTTACTATTTCACTTGTCATCCATTTTCTGTATCCGCCTAGCGGAGACCCAGTCAAATTTGGTCAAAATAACAGTCCATTCTGTCCTTGAGTTTTGCGAATAATACGGGAATAAAATGATAATCAATGTCAGTATATTTGCATGTGTATTATTGGTTTATGAAGTTTTTTTAACAGGTCTGTTGTTGATCTATTAATTTAGTAAGCAGGACCACTAATCATTTTGACCATGTTCTGAGTAACTTTTGACCAAACTATCGGAATGGGATAAAATTGTGACTTAGTATACCGTTAATCAGCTGGTTTATTCCAAAATCAACATAATTTATTCTGACGTAAGCTGGGCAAAACATTACGTGAATTGTGCATTAGGAGGTGCGCAGAATTAGCCGAAATGACATTTTTATATGCAGATCAGAATGTCAGTTTTCATTGGTTTGATACATATGTATGTCTGATTATTATTGCACTATGTTATTGTAGTTGCGAACAATAACTCTTTAATGCAATCTACTCATGTACCGTCTGTAGCAGAGTTGCTATTTCATTCATACATGTAGGCTTCCTCTACATAATAGCTAATCAGATCTGATTTACACTTTAGTTGTTAATTGTGACCTAATTTGTATATTTTCCATCTGAAAAAAACTATTTTAAAAGTAATACAAAACTTTACGTGGGTGGTGGTCGGGCGAGCGAGACGGCGTGAATTAACGGTAGTGGTTCCTCCATATAGGAATCACTATTTGCCTGGTTTGACCCTCCTGTACATATTTATCTTTGGCTCTTTTGTTACCTGGGAGTTGAATTGGGTTATTGCCCATTATACAAGTAGTAAGATTATTACTGATCCTACTGCTTTTGGGAGAGGCCAAGTGATTCTGGTGTGGCGAGGACCTGGCATCAGATCAGAATTATTCTGATTTCAGGGCTGAATATATAGTTTTGTTATTGTAAATATTCAGACCTGATTTTGGGATCCCCCCCCCCCCATTTGTACATGTACTTGAAAATGTACATGTACTTGTACAGGTAATATATGGGATTTAGTACTAAACCCATTGACCCGGTCTTAAATGACCTTAGCTGTTGATATGCCGTTAAACCCCAATAAACAAACAAACAAACAAACAAACAAAAACTCCCGCATTGTCTGAAGAAGAGTTATGGTGCCGTCCATAGCGTTCTCCTGCAATGTAGCAAATCAGATTTGATTTACACTTTAGCTATTAACCCTTAGACCGCTATCTTATTTTTTTTGTCGTCTGCTGTTTATTTTCTATTTCCATTCTTATCATCAAAAACATGCTTTGACAGCACTTTAGAATAATTTTCAACTTGTTGAAAATTATTCTGAAGTGCTGTCAAAACATGTTTTTATTGAGAAATAAGGCAAGCTATGAAAGCAACAGCAGACGAAAATTGTTGTGAGTAGCGGTCTAAGGGTTAATTATGATGTCACGGAGCTACATGTTAGTAACCATGTCGACGCAGGATCTACTGTTTTGCTCTTGTCAGCAATAACGCACACGCTGCTTTATTGACTGAATAGTGCAACAATTAGGTCTCTCTCTCTCTCTCTCTCTCTCTCTCTCTCTCTCTCTCTCTCCTTGTATGAGGTCTCAGTCTGAGGCATCAGACAGGTCTCATAAATCGGTTTCCAAATCGGAAACACCATGAGTAACTACTCTTAGAACACCTTTCATAGCTTTCTTATGTACCAGGGAAAAGATTAAAACAATATTCAGGGTACTTATAGTCGACCTATTTGTTTATTCATCTGTTTGACTGTCCGTCTGAGATTTGTGGTAATACTTTAATCTAACTGTCACTGTTACCATAAATTAAATCGGAGAGAAATTTCGCATTTGACCAAATATGGAAATGTTATATGAAGGTATCGAGAAGACGATCACTCTGAAGCATTTTTTTTGTAGAAATTTGATGATTACGTCATCCAAGATGGCCACCGAAAGGTCTTCTTCTCGTGAACCGCTTGCACGATGCTGGTCAAACTGCACAGTTATTTTCCATGGTTGAAGCCTTTTCATATTAGTTATAATGGAGGTCGTCGCCTAATTCAAGATGGCAGCCAAAGAAAATAAGGTCAAATTCTTAAGAAAATTTCTCACAAACAGTTTGATTTAGACGAAACTTGGCAGGAATGATCGATAGTCAATGCTCTTTCAGATAAACATGATGATGCCGATATCAAACATTGGCAGGGCTCGTGGGGAGGGCTGGGGTGTCAAGTAGGGGTCACATTTTACCATATGGTCATGTTATGTACCAAATGATTGTGTCATCCAACCGCTTGGCCGATACTGGTCAAACTTCGCAGTTATAATCCATAGGTTCATATGTCAGGAGAGCGATACAGGCCCATTTGGGCATCTGGTATTAAATTTGTGTTAATGTTTTGTGTCGATAAGTGTTTCTTGTACATTTGTATCGGTTATTTTGTCATGTTTACATCGTATTCCACCCAGAGCTCCAGTTAAGGTGCATCATTTGACCAAATTGGGGTAAAATCCGGTTATTTCTTCATCAAAAATGGCAAGTTGGGAGTCCTTTAGAATCGTCTCATTGAGACGATTCTAAAGCACTCTCAACTTGCCATTTTTGATGGAGAAATAAGAAATTTACCTCCAAATTACGCAGCTTAACTGAAGCTCTGATTGCACCTGTGTATTGCATCTGTATATGCTCTTGAACAATGGTGTGGTTGTGTGTGACAGAACACCCAGACGCGGAGTACGAGATCGCCCGTCTCCTGATGGTGTTTGTCGCCGTGTCCATACCGAAGCTGGCACGGCTCGATGGGCCTTTCTTCAAGTCGTCCGTGGTAAATGTAAATGATTGGATTTAACGACGGCACTGGCTCAATGACCTTGCATGTCGTCTCACAAGAAGGTGAGAAAGGAAGGAGGTGGATACAGAGGAAACCGGCCCAAGGGAGCCTAGCTCTTATTAGAATAGTCCCCTCTGGTTCTTTAACGTGCACAGACTCTCCTTCAAATCTGATACACGGGGCCGCCGTTTAAAGTCCCAAAGTATTTCCTGCTCTACTAGTCCTTTCGGATGGGGATCCGTGGAAGGTATACTTTGCTTTTATATGTGGCTCTGATGGAAGAAATGGGGCTTATGTGATTTGTGACCAGTGCAGTTCCTGATCAGATAGCACACTTCTGTAGGTTGATAACGATCTATATTGCTTATTAGAAGCATGACGGGTGTGTGTTTCATTGATGGAATATCGAACAGTGCAGATCCTGATCAGACTGCAGATGCACAGGCTGATCAGGATCTAGACTGGCCGCAAAGCCTGTAAGCCCCATTTCTCCAGTCACAACCACATATGTGTAATTGACGGGATCAGCGGAAGAAACGGGCCACAAGGGAAGTGTGCAGAATGATTAGGGCCGAGATTTGTGACAAATGTGACACTGTCCCGCGCTCCAGATAAGGTACGTATTAACATATTTTACGCACTTAACTTAGCTGAATACGCATTGATTATCAACAGTGGGAGTACAACATACAAAATTGAGTAGTGGAAATACAGTTATAAAGTTGAAAATGTACTAAGGTCAAGCATACCCAGAAATGGCAGTGTCCAACTGCAATTTACTTCACCAGCAACATAAGGGACTCAGCATCCTGACACTGACACAGAGCTCCAGATAAGTTTTCTATCTAAAGAGTATAATACCCCATATTTCAAATTGAATGTGCATTTTACTTTTACAAATGTATTATTGATTTTCTTCCTTATTAAATAGGGAACAAATGATAAAACATAAAACAAATTTAAAAAATCACTTATTTGAACTGCAAAAAGCAAAATGTTCAACTTTATTATTGTATTTTCATTACTCAATTTGAAAATCAATGCGTATTACCACATTGTATTCTGCTAAAATAAGTGTGTAAATACGCCAATACGCACCTTATCGGAGCTCTGTGAGATGTTCAGTTATGTTGGACCTTATCTGTATGATAAATATAGAATATAACTATAGGTAATTACCATAATATTCTAATAGACGCCACCAAGGCTGTATCAGGTAATTCAAGTGGTTAGTGAAACCTCTTCAATCGAATGTCATCGACACAGAAACATGTGTATGTTTTGTCCATTTGTCTACCAGTAAGATTTATCCTCTTTTATATAGACTGATTTCAGACTTACTTTTATCATGATTTGAAATAGCAAAATTTGAAACATTTGAACGGGGTTAACCCTTTGAATGCTGGAAACGAAAAGTGTCGTCTGCTGTCTACCAGTTTCAGGCCACCTTAAGAACTGCCACTGTTTGACCAAGGCCGTCAACCAGTTGCAGGTTTTGTACTATAAGCCATGGTGTATCACCGTTTCAGGCCACCTCAACAACTGCCACTGCCTGGCCAAGGCCGTCAACCAGCTGAATTTCTATACATCTTCCTAGATGAAATACGGGTGTTTGATGCACAAGCTGGTCTGGAACTACACTGGCCACAAAGACCATAAGCCCCATTTCTCCAGTCAGTCAGGAATTGTGGCCTAAAGGTTAGGACATTGGACTTGAATACCTGAGGTCGCGAGTTCAATCCCGGCCCTAGGCGTCTTGAATACTTTTACAGTATTTCCATCCCTCTCCTCCTTCAGAGATGATACTTGAAACCGAGGTCCCGTCCCTATATGACCTTAACTGTTGCTGGGACGTAAAGCCCATTCACTTTTTTTTCTACATTGGCTATATAGCAGAGTTACAGTGGAACCTCTCTACACTGTTACATACGCAACCATCTGCGTTAATCTCGCCAATGTATATGTCGTCGTTTCTGAACATATATTGGCAATCTCAACTCGCAATCGAACAGTTTGATTGACTGAGCCTGAGCTGTAGCACAGCTCAGGCTCCGACAATCAAGCTGCTCGATTTCATGCACAATAGTCGAGTGTTTTGAAATAAAAATAAATTCAAATATTGGCGAGATTAGCGCCGGCGTTGGTGTACTTGTATTGTTATGTTATGATTTGATAATTTCAGCACAAAAATATTTACACAATTCCCTAACATTTGATTGGCCAGTAGCAAGTCTCTGTCCAAAATTTATATCCCAGTAAACTCCCATACCGAACTACTTTCCGTAACCATGAGGCGCAGCTAAAATAATTCTTAAGAAAACGGAAAATAAACACATTTTCTTGATGAATTTATTTCAAATGCTGGAATTATAAGGAATTAATGGCCTTTTTGTTGAATTTATCGGGGATGTAAACTTGGAAAAGTCGCGGGAATACTGGACGAGGCCTTCCGGCCTTCGTCCAGTATTCCCGCGACTTTTCCAAGTTTATACCCCGATACATTCCACAAAAAGGCCATTCATTCCTATAATGACAAATCTTCAAGCCGTGTTGTTATAGGTGATGTAAATAATACACTATACTACAGTGTAATACAAATTTACATTAGGCAATTATCTTGTTGATAAAAAAATAATGTTATAAAATATCGATAAAAACACAGAAAATTATAATTAATATAAATAAATATAAGAAATAATTGCTCATCAAAGGTGTAATAGTGAATATTTGAATATTAGGTGAAATTTTTAACAAATTAAAAAATAAATTTTGTTTAACTTTTTAATGATGTTATTTGTTGACATACATTTCTCGGCATTCATATTTTCAAATTGCATCATTTAAAGTTACATGCCCACTCAGTAGGCACAACATGTTCTTTAAAGGAAGTAAATAAGTGTATACTTGTGTCGTTATTCCACCAGTTCTAAAACTTACGAGGGCCCACTATACAGATATAATCATTTAGTAATATTTATTTTACTGATAGTGACTCGCGGTGGTATCAGGCTATTTTCATATGCAAATGAGGCATGATATTTTTTAATTATTTATGCTAGTCAAATGCGTCACCTGAAAAATAATATTATCTACAGATTACTTATAAGAGTAATCCTACCGGTATTACTTTTAAATAGGGGAATGGGCCAAGTGACTTTGGTGCAGTATGGACCTGGCACCAGGTCAGGTTATTCTAATTTCAGGGCTGAATATGTTGTATCTCGATGTAAATATTCCGTTCTGATTTTGGGATTTTCCCCCCAATGCAGCAGGTTAAAACGGGATCGAACCTGTTTGCCCGGCCTTACATGACCTTAGCTGTTGATAGGCCGTTACACACCAATAAACAAACAAACAAACAATTATCTACAGATTAGAAAGTATGATCATTGCACATCAAAAAATAAATACAGAGAATAAATAGTAATGTCCGTTAATATTTAATTAAACACGTTTATCACCCCTGATATCAGAGTGGAAATTTACGTGATGTAAAATGTATAATAATGCCAATCAATACGTCGGGTAATGGTGAATGAATGTTTATTTTGCCAAAAAATGTCTCGGATGATGTCTCTGATATAAAGTGCCTACTGAGTGGGCATGTATCTTTAAAGAAATAAAAATAATCCGTTTTATTGACCTCTAAAATACACACTGGAGAGTTTTTGTTCACAAGTAAAAGGGGATTTTTCATTTGCTCATACGTATACATGTATTCATGTGCCATTGCTTGCTAGGTGCAGTCCGAGTTGCAGTCATAGCGTTCTCGGATTTTCTTGATACAAAGTTTATATCTACGACATTCAGTGCTTATCTTTATATGACATTTACATCTGGTCAAATTGAATTAATTTGAAAATAAGAACATACTTTTCAACAATCCGTTCGCACGTAATGCATGTATAGCAACGACATAACGTCACTACAGAGCAGTTGAAAAAGCCAATATTTCATGAAATACCTGTTTCGAGTTTCATAGCTGTGCGGATTATATGCAGGACTTCTACTTTATAGCACTTTCACCAAAGAACTGTTTGAACTACAAGGTGTATGATCACGTGGTTACAACAACAACAACGCCGCCCACTCCAAAGTAAGTATTGTTTGATAATTTCCTTAATATGCAACGGATTTTGATGAAATATGGCGCAGCAAACGCGTCTTCATGAGCTGCATTTGGTGGTCTAGGGAGTTTGGCAGACTTATGTCGTTTTTGCGAAGAATCGATTTCCGTGTCGCACGACAAAAGTTTGGGCGAAAATACAGAGACCAGCAAATGCAGCTTAACAAGACGCGTTTGATGCGCCACATTTCATCAAAATCCATTACGTAATAAGGATACTATAAAAGATTACGTACTTTGAATCGGTACTTGTTGTTGTTGTTATAGTACCACGTGATCATACACCTTGAACTATGCACTGGCACAATTTCCACTGTGTTAATTTGAAAACAAACATAGTATGTAACACAGATGCAGGTATAAATGACAGACGATAATAAGTTGCTGGAGGTCAATCGATGAGTCCAAATATAGGTATTCCATGTGTATTATCATGTCATAGCCTCGTTTTCGTGTGGAATAACTACATAATAAAGTGCACGTGCATGCATGTCAATATAATAGTGTATCTCGGTGCCCAAAATAGACATGTAGTGTGGCTCAGTGGTACCGAAGCGGGAGAATGTCCATACGTTTGCAGAACGTTTGTTCATTTTATCTGGTCGAGAGTTCGAACCTCATAAAATGCATTACTTTTTGTCGATATAATTCTGTTCTTTTTATGATTGCTTGCTGGAGAAGGGAATAAGTGAAACGGCGAGGGTTATCTCTATTGCTGTATGAGGTTATCTATATTGCTGTATGACCTCAATGTGACATGATCGGCGAGAACATACTCCATATTCTTCATTTACACACATATGCAATGTGCATTTGGTTATTAGTTTTCTTCAAAGTGAGACTAACGTTCTTCAGTTAATCTATCTCATCTCATGCGTAGTTAATGTAATTTGTATGAGCAACGCACATAAAAAAGAAATATAAATATAAATAAAATATAAACAAGTCAAAATATATGTATGAAAAACTAAGATTCGAACTCACTACCTACGGCATTATATCCGTCACTCTAACCCCTCGACTACATAAGACTTGATAACAAATCTCAAAATCAATATTGAAATGGAATACTGGCACAGTTATATTTACCTGTCTCACCTATTCTGTGTTTTGTTTATGACCGGTTTGTTTGTAAACAAGTAGCAAGACGATAACTTGCTACTTGTTTACATTCAAACCGATCATAAACAAAACACAGAATAGGTGAGACAGGTATATACCCGTGGCAATATTCCTTTTCAATATTGATTTTTGAGATTTGTCATCAAGTGTTATGTAGTCGAGGGGTTACAGTGAAGATATCAATGCCGTAGGTAGTGAGTTCGAATCTTAGTTTTTCATACATGTATACACATACATTTTTATTTGTTTATATTTTATTATATATTTATTTTGTATGTGTAAATTATAAATTACATTACATGTTGTTGTTTTTTTTGCTTATATTTAACGGCGGCACTGGCTCGAGGACCTTGCATGCCGTCTCCCAAGAATGGGAGAAAGAACGGAGGTAGAGATTTTTTGAGATAAGCCGGTAATTCGTATTTACAGAGCAACTACGAATTATCGGTACTCATTCACAGCTGGGTGAACTGGAGCAGTGTGGATAAAGTGTCTTGCTCAAGGACACAACGCAGCGCCTCCGGTGAGGCTCGAACCCACGACCTTTAGATCAGCAGTCTGACGCTCTAACCACCAGGCCACTGCGCTCCACTTGATTACATGTAGAAATTTATTCTATCACTTTGAATAAAAGTAATAACTAAATGCACATATGTGTGTGTGTACATGAAGAATCTTGGAGTATGTTCTCGCAGATCATGTCATATTGAGGTCAAACAGCAACACTGTTTCACTTATTCCCTTCTCAAGCAAGCAGTCATAAAAAAAACACAGAATGATATCGACAAAAGTAATGCGTTTTGTGAGTTTCGAACTCTCGACCAGATAAAATGAACAAAAGTTCCGCTAACGTATGGATATTCTCCCGCTTCGATACCACTGAGCCACACTACATGTCTATTTTGCGCACCAAGATACACTATTATATTGACATGCATGCACGTGCATTTTATCATGCGGTTATTATACACCTGGTCTACCTATATTTGGACTCATCGATTGACCTCCAGCAACTCATTATCGTCTGTCATTTAGAGTGCAGAAAATTTGAAGTAAATAACTGTTACGTCGTGTCAATGGACGGCGCAACGTTCCACGGTTATTTCCGTGTTTGGCTGCATAGTGACTTCAACTCAGATTTGAGTATTCTGATACCGTGGAAAAATACTGTCACATGTCTATTATACATGTATGCTGGAATTTGAACTGGGTTTTAATCCACGACGGATAGCATCAAGTGTTGAATGACATAGTATACGAAAATAACAAGTAACCAAACATGCGCTAAGTACAGCAATTATGTAAATAACACTCCATTGAAATTAAATAGAGCATTAGATGAAATACTACATACAATGAAACAAGTCGCAGTAAAGTGCAAATCTACTTACCGTAATAATCCTAAATATTCGGACACCAGTTAGTTGGGGAAACATATAACAATATACGGTTTCCCATAACAGTGAGCGTGCCAATATTTAGGGTTAGTATGGTAGTAGTGGTCTAATCACAATAACAATGTATTTGGGTATAATTTGTTTTGTGAAACCCCTATTTAATAGGGGTTTCCCAAAGCAAATTGTGTCCGAATATTTAGGGTTAATACGCATGGCGCATGTGCGATGAAAACGTTTATTTGGCTTGCGGACAGCGCTTCGAAAGCAAATGAAACAATGCTGTAAAAACATTACGTAACGTTATTGCGAATAAATTACTACTTTATGAAATCTTGTGATTTACTTTATGGAACCGATATGTTACTGTTTGCACAAATGAACCAGCTTTCTAATGACATGTTTGACAACCGATTTGAGCAAATGGTTCTTTAGATATAAGCAAAGTCCTAGAACTTTATAATTAAATGTTTATGATATATTTTCCCGTCAGCTAAAGCTCTTTGTGGGGTAAGTTGTGAGTTGTACCGGTAAATATGACACAATGGCTGATACGAGGGCATACATATATGTATTAAGAACATGTGCGATATCTCAAGAAAACTATTTACAAAATTTACGATATCTCTGGTCTGGCCCTTAGGTACTATTTTGGTTTCCTTGTTACTTGAGAGTTGAATCTGGTTATACCCATTATAAAAGTAGTATGATTAAAACTAATCTTATTACTTTTATGGAGTGGGGCTAAGTGGTCCTGGTGTAGTGGAGGACCTGGTACTTGGTCAGGTTATTCTAATTTCATCGCTGAATACATTTTTTTTCTGTAAATATTCAGGTCTGATTTTGGGATTTCCCCCCTATCCGTACATGTGAAATATGGTTTGACCCAGTTATCCTGGCCTAAAGTCACCTTAGCTGTTGACAAGCCAGTATACACAATTAAATAAACAATATCATAGGTGCGGTCTGATCAGGGATATGATTTATGGTATCATATGTGATGCCTCTTATGGAAAGTTAACATGTGTACGACACGTACCAGCTGATGAAGTCGGTGATTATAAACTTTTCTGAGCATGTTCTCTAAATCCATACTCAAATTCATGTAATTTGATTGGCCGAGACTGGCAAACAGCTCAGTATCCACCTGTTGACATTTGTGGCTGGTGCTTTGTGAGATCAGTGTTTGTACGTAAATGGAGGAGGTGTGGTTGGCGAGTCATATGAACAAGATGGCGGGACGTTGTTGTGATCGCATGACGGCAGGGCCCACGATTGGTGACAACTCGTAGATGGGCGTGGCGTTACATACACCGGGTCTCGCTCGAACATATAGCTACTCGTCGAGGGCGGTATCACATGAGCTGTGTCTGTCTCGGGCATCGATGTTGCATTTGGTATCTCGTCCTTGTCTTTTCTGAAATTATACGATGTTGGTTTCTGGAAAACTTGCAGTGTTACAGTGATGGGGCACTGATCATACAGAGGCAATACTCTGTGTTAAACCTGAGGTTAACCTTGAACGAGATTTTCCCCCATCGGTACACGTGAAATATGGTATTCAACCCGGTTAACCCGGCCTACAATGACCTTCAGTATATGTTGACTGGCCGTTAAACACGAATAAATAAATGACCCTGTGGTTAACTTTGAAAGGTGGCAACTCAATATTGTCATGTGCAGGTTTACAAGTGTGTTTCATCTTCTCAAAGCACGGCACACAGCACATGCGAACAGTTGGCATGTGCTGTTTAATGTTTTGTTTAAAAAAAGGCAAATAAAAAGTAATCAACATCACTTTCAACATTTGTAACTTTTGAAGTATTTGATATTTTTGCATGCGGTTTTAGCATTCATTTAATCTGACCAAACTCTTATCGCTTAAAGAAATAAAAAAGTAGTTTTACTGCTCTTTAACATAAATGCTGTCATTTTTAAAAAGAAAACTCACTTTGTGCAACAGCGGCAATATTTCTGTAAAAGTGTCCTATCGTCATGGCAACAGTTGATGTCCTTCCAGAAATACAGCACCAAGATGGCAAACACCATGACAACGGCAGCGAAAGCTTCCCCAGAGGATCAGCTGTTCCTTCCTGAAATAATGTTACCATGGTAACATTATTTGTGACTATGACTGTCGAAATGGGGCTTATGGGTTTTGCGACCAGTGTATATCCGAACAGTATGACCAGCATCTGCACTGTTTGCCATTCCATCAATGAAATACCCGTCATGCTTCTAACAAACAATATAGATGGCTATCAGGCTACAGGAGTGTGCAATTTTATCAGCAGCTACACTGGTCAAAGTCTCATAAGCCCCATTTCTCTAGTCACAGCCACAAATAATGTTACCATGGTGCTGATATAAACTCGTCAACAATGGACAACAAGATATCCAAAGGTACTTGTAGCATGTAGCTCTGTGGCTCTCCCGTACCGTACGGGAGAGTCACAGAGTTACAGGATGCAACTAATCCGAAGGACACTATTGAACTTGTGTCAACCAAACAAAAGGCTAATGAAACGCACCATGACCAACACACGTCGTGTGCATAGCACTTTAACACATGCATTGATAAATCCATATAAATGGATTTCTGATTATTACACAATTATTACAAAGCCACCACACTGACTACTCGCACATTTCTGGAGAATGGAATCTAGTTGGAAACCAGGGAATAGTTCATACCAGATAGATAGGAGTTCAAGTGTTCACAATGCTCTATGAATGCTTCTGCATGGCCGTTTCGGATCTGTAGCCTATTTCACAAAAATTGCAAAGTATACTTATCTAGCAAAGTATACTTTGAGGGAGTAATCATTTATTTTTCCCGAAATGCATTATGTCATATAGAACTAACCACTGCATATATTTGATGATTAAAAGTATGCAGAATTATTATACTGAATTTATTACATTATCACAGCCATAATGGCTGTGATAATGTAATAAATTCAGTACAATAACAATTAATAAATTTATCCTAAAATTAAAAGTTTCTCCCTCAAAGTATACTTTGCTAGAAAAGTATACTTTGCAATTTTGATGAAATCGGCTACAGACCGCGGTCATCGATATATCTATCTGTCCTTGCCCATGTCTGTAACATATGAATCTGGTGACACACGGAGACACTGAGCAGGCTTCAAGAATGTGCAGGCTGATCTGGTTCTACATTAACCCACTCCATGACAGATACTCATTCACAGTCCTCAAAATTTACAAACATTTATTTTGCTATTTTCTTTATTTCTCAATAAAGGTATACGTTGTTTCCACACAGTTGATCAGACCTGTAAAGTGTTGGCCCGGCATTAAATGACATTAGCTGTTGATAAGCCGTTAAAGATCACACATTCAGTTGAACCGTCTCGACGAAACGGTTCAAATGAGTGGTTACAACATATATACTTCTGTGCAGAATTTCTTTTTTTAATTTTCAGTCGGACCAAGTATGTATGTTCACTATAAACATTCAGCATACAAATGGTTAATTGTCAAAATATACCATTATTATGCAGTTTAGCACAGCTGGTGACAGAAATACACGAAGGGAAGTTACTCTATATACGCTCCTATTCAATACATACACTGTTTTCTGTGTCTGAGTTTCGCAGCACGTGTATTCCTTCTCCAGCTCACAGCACTCGGGCTGGTCGTCATGGTTACAGTAGTATACGTTACCCACCCTGTCGCCGATCACGTCGTTCTTGTAACATTTCGTGGCATCTGTGATATACAGTTACAGTAATATGTGGCTGTGACTGGAGAAATGGGGCTTATGGGTGTTGCGACCAGTGTAGATCCAGATCAGACTGTGCATGAATGAAACACCCGCCATGAAGCAATACTGACCGTTACGACAGCAGTGTGCGATTTGATCACGAGCTATATTGGTCACGAATTCCATTTTCCCCATTGCTCCAGTCATACAGTTGAACCTCTCTAAACCGGACACAAGAAAACACATGTGATTTTATTTTTGATGCGTTTCTTGGTCATTTATCTCAGGCGATATTGTCTGTTCATGATCGCATAGCACACAACTATGACACAGAATGAACACATTCCTGATTTACAGTGAAACCTTGCTAAGTCGGACACCCTGTGGACCTCCCAGGGTGTCCGGTTTAGAGAGGTTTTACTGAAAATGTTTCGTAATATTTGCATTAGACGCGCAGTACGTTTCATGCAGTATGTCGACTATATTTAGATGTGATTTGCTCTCTAGTAAATTAACGGCGGGGTTCCTCCTTATACACGATTTTCCTGGTTTGGCCCTCCGGTACATTTTTATCTTTGGCCCTTTTGTTACCTGAGAGTTGAATTTGGATTATTGCCCATTATAAAGTAGTAAGATTAGTACTGATTCTACTGCTTTTGGGAGGGGGCCAAGTGATTCTGGTGTGGCGAGGACCTGGCATCAGATCAGGATTATTCTGATTTCAGGGCTGAATATATAGTTTTTTTATTGTAAATATTCAGTTCTGATTTTGGGGTCCCACCCCCCCCCCCCCATTTGTACAAGTACTTGAACATGTACATGTACTTGTACAGGTAATATATGGGATTTAGTACTAAACCCATTGACCCGGCCTTAAATGACCTTAGCTGTTGATAGGCCGTTAAACCCTAACAAACAAACAAACAAACAAACACACAAAATCCTCTCTGTCATATTTATTTTGAATTTTGGGACCCTGGCACCGTATCAGTAGCCTATTTCACCTACATTGCAAAGTATACTTTTCTAGCAATGTATACTTTGAGGGAGAAATTTTCAATTTAAGGATAAATTTATTAATGTTTATTATACTGAATTTATTACATTATCACAGCCTTAATGGCTGTGATAATGTAATAAATACAGTATAATAATTCTGCATACTTTTAATCACCAAATATATGCAGTCGTTAGTTCTATATGAAATAATGCATTTCGGGATAAACAAATGATTACTCCCTCAAAGTATACTTTGCTAGATAAGTATACTTTGCAATGTTGGTGAAATATGCTACAGGACATTGAACGATGATATTGTGTTTTCTTGTTCGTTGATGAACATGGATATTAAGACTATGTCTTCTAATGTTAAGTATTTCTGATTTCAGTGACGAAAAACAACTGGCGTTCATTACGATATTGCTCCCTATATATTCACTGCAGAACTGTTACCACAAGGTACATGATCACGTGGTTATAAGAACAACAACACTTACTGAAACTTTCAAAAGCGCCTCCGATTCAAAGTACGTATTCTGTTAATTGTCCTTATTATGTAACGGATTTTAATGAAATATGACGCATCAAACGCGTCTTGTTAATCTGCATTTGGTCGTCTCGGTACTTTGGCCTAAACTCCTGTCGTTTGTGCGAAAAAAATCGATTTCGCAAAACCGACATAAGTATGTGCCGCAGTCCTGAGACCACGAAATGCGGGTCATGAAGACGCGTTTGCTGCGCCATATTTCATTAAAATCCGTTGCATATTAAGGAAACTATCAAATATTATTTACTTTGGAGTGGGCGCGCTTTCAACTCCTTCAGACAGTGTTGTAGTTGTGGTAACCACGTGATCGTGCACCTTGTACCCTATTACATTCTGAAAATACACTATTTATTTCCCAAAAGAAGTACAAGTAGTAAACGTATATATTAGAAGATAAATTAGAACAAAAGAATAGAAAATAATTTCTTTATTTCCCAGAAATAAGAAAATTAGAACACAAAATAATTTCTTTATTTCCCATGGGAAATAAAGAAATTATTTTCTGTTCTATTTTCTTATTTCTCATCTAATGTATATGTTTACTACATATACTTCTTTTGTGAAATAAATAGTGTAGTTACTATATAGGAATGAATGGCCTTTTTGTGGAATTTATCCGGGTATAAACTTGGAAAAGTCGCGGGAATACTGGACGAAGGCCGGAAGGCCTCGTCCAGTATTCCCGCGACTTTTCCAAGTTTATATCCCCGATAAATTCAACAAAAAGGCCATTCATTCCTTATAATTCCAGCATTTGAAATAAATTCATCAAGAAAATGTGTTTATTTTCCGTTTTCTTAAGAAATATTTTAACTGCGCCTCACGGTTACGGAAAGTAGTTCGGCGTGGGAGTTTACAGGGATATAAATTTTGGACAGAGACTTGCTACGAGCCAATCAAATGTTAGGGAATTGTGTAAATATTTTTGTGCTGGAATTATTATGTAATGACCACCATTTGAAGCGTCTCACCGAGACAATATGTGCTTCAGATGAGAAGTGAGAAAATTAGAACGGAAAATGTGTCAATACATGTACATTGTACTTGTATAATTATGAATGCAATGTTAATATTATATGCAACTTTAATGAATCTGCCTGTTGTATACTGCCCCAGTCGATGAACATTGCTTTCACGCTGCGCGAATTTTCAATAAATTCTATCAAATCCCGTTGTAAACAACTCGTGATGGAATTTTATTATGGTGTATGATCGTATTAATGCAGTCGAATATCGACATAATTGTCTGTCCTGCTTGCAAACAACTAAAATAGAATGTTAACTCCGTGAACCAGCCGTGAAAATGGGACTCGGCTCTGACACATGCAGCGATTAGTGCTTTGAATGTACGAACACCTTTATACGGATGACATTTGGCATTTAGCTCGCTTACAGCGACATCGTCCGTCTCCCGTAATTCGTCCATCCTACGTTGTCAATAATATTCGTCACGGAGAAGGGTTAATATGTTTGGTTTATATTTCCTGTGACGGAACCTTTTCAAATTTCACACATGCAGCCCGACATCCCGTTTCCGTGCCGCGTCGGATATTTTTTTCCCATTCACGGCACTAATCTACTATTCTATTTATCCCGTCAACACCCCCAATAGCTTTAAAATTCAAATAATAACGTCAGCCGCATCGTCCAAATCGGAGAATCAACTGGTATGACAACCGCACATATTCGTACGCAGTGATTAGGCCGCATTGACAGATATCAAAAATGTTTCACGGCACCGTGTTTCACACCACATACGCACTGTGTTGAAGGGATAAAGCCCAATAGCTGTATGCGGCGACAAGGCAAGGTCATAGAGTAAATGGGTCATTGCATCCACCTCGTCCAAAATATGTCGGGGTGCTTAATATCGCCTACGACTTAAGTATATAATGCTTTTATATGATAAAATGGAATCATCACTATCATTAAATGAACTATGATAAGAATTTAAACAGAATATATATATGTATATTAAACAAAGTGAGCTTTATGTAGGATCAAATGCACATGTCTGCCGCATATAGCTCATCGTGTGCTTTATGGGTTGGAAAATCACCGCATAACGCTCATATATGTGCTATATGCGACGCGTGCTATATGCGGCGTTACAATGCACAGGTAAATAACGCGTATACCACGCGTTATTTAACTGTGCATTGTAACGCCGCATATAGCACGCGGATGGTGCAACTACTAAACATATCGTAATTATGTTTAGAAACCAGCAGAAAGTCAGAGAAATAAAATTTCCACGAAGAATAAAAAAAATAGCTCTCTTTCAGACCAGTCTTATAAATAGGTCGACAAAGGCATATTATTAAATTGCCATGAAAACAAAAAAATTCTCTAAAGGCATATTATTAATAAACATTTAGGTGGTTTTTTTTCATGGCAATTTTATTTTTTGACTGCTGGTTTCTAAACATTAATTAGGAATTTGTAACCATTTTAACATTCATGCCATGCGGATGCGCTTGCTGATCTGGTACAATAGTCACAGCCACAAATATAGAACAGAACAGAACATACATATAAGCAACTTACATGCACTTATAGTTCACACGTTGAGGGTAATTAGTATTATTTAGTGTTATTATTCATGCAGGCTTAGCATAATTTCTGATTCCGTTACAATGTATATAATGACTTATCACATTTGTGATACATTTTCGAGTTTTTGTTTCTGCATGTACACATTATATGGGCAATGTATGGACATGAGGATGTGATAACACAGTTAGATCAGGTCCGTCCGCATGTACGATCGATAATCCACTCGCTAAAGCTCGCGGATTATCTCCTCGTACATGCGGACGAACCGTTATCTAACTGTGGCGTGTCGACGGCTATGGTGCACGTGTATCATAATCATACTATGGGATAAATAACTTAGTTGTTTCTGAAGCTATTTCACCCTTACCGTGGGTCATTGAACGACATCTTAAAGGTGCATGCCCACTCAGTAGGCACAAACTCATCTTTATTGGGATTAAGTAAGTGTATAATTGTTTCAATATTCCACCACTTCTAAATAGTACAAGTGCCCGCTATACAGATATAATCATTTAGTAATATTTATTTTACTGATAGTGACGCGCGGTGGTATCAGGCTATTTTTAAATGTAAATGAGGCATGCTATTCTTTACTTATTTATACTAATTAAATGCGTCACCTGAAAAAGTAATATTATAGACAGATTATTAAGTATGATCATTGCACATCAAAACATAAATACAGAGAATAAATAGTAATGTCCGTTAACATTTTAAGGAAACACGGTTATCGCCCCTGATATCAGTGTGAAAATGTTAAGTCTGATATAAAATGTATAATAATGCCAATCAATACGTGGGGTAATGGTGAATGAATGTTTATTTTGCTAGAAAATATCTCAGATGATGTCTCCGATATAAAGAACATGTTGTGCCTACTGAGTGGGCATGTACCTTTAAAGAAGTTTAGGCATCGGTGAACATTGGTCATCAACTGTAGTTGTTGCTAGTATAGCCGACTGATGTTCGTCGTCCACTATTATTCACACGCAAGCATAAACAGGCCGGGACGAAATAGTGTATATGTGGCTGTGAATTGAGAAATGGGACTTATCGGGTTTGCGACCATTGTAGATCCAGACCAGCCTGTGTCTCCGCACAGTCTGGTCAGGATCTGCACCGGGTCGTCATTCCACCAATGAAACACTCGTGACGCTTCTAGCAATGAATATCGATCGCTATCAGGCTACATTAGTGTGCCATTTTTTCAGAGCTAGACTGGTCAGAAAGCCGATAATCCCCATTTCTCCAGTTACATCCATATGCATAGATTATATAGACATTTCTGGGGCTATTTTACGTCAACTGTGGCTCACGGAACACATTACATAATGTTCAAGAAATTTCACTATCGGTGAAGCATTAATTATTTGAGTTTATGTAGATTTGGCGTTCCTGGAACGCCGAATCTACATAAACTCAAATAATGATTGCTAGCTCTAAGATCAAGCATTCAATATTTAGAGCTAGCTCAAAATGATTTATAGAGAGTTGTTCAAATGACTTGGAGCTAGCTCTAAATATTTAATGCCATTTAGAGCTAGCATTAATTACTTGAGTTTATGTACATTTGGCGTTCCATACAAAAATCAGGCTCGATACGCACGGATTTGATTATGACTAGACATAATACATCAATGACGTTCATCCGAAATACGACAAATCCTCGTAGTCATTTTTGTAAGACCGGAATTTTAAACCGTACATACTAACGTGGACAAAGCGTACTAATGTATACCTCTGATACTAATGGATACAATCTTACCGCCAACATTAAATCCCAGGAACAATGTGACCAGGAGGTGTGTATTGCACGTGATTGCGATTGATGAGAATACTCCAAATACGGCCGCCCGGTCTGGCATCGTGCCCGGTAGTTTAGAAACACGGCGGAGGCAATGTCGTCTTTAGAATCGCTCAACTACAAGTGTTGGTATATTGTTACCGGTTGGCGTGGCCTAGTGGATAAGGCATCCGCCTCGGGAGGTCGACGGTTCGAGCCTCCGCTCGGGCTGATATGGCCGGTTCGTGAGCAGCCAGCTAGTTAAATGAGTGATACCGATAGTCTACCTGTCTGATGTCTGGTATATAGGATAGGAATTGGGAAGTACAGTAGCCTATTTTACCAACATTGCAAAGTATACTTTGAGGGAGAAATTTTCAATTTTATGATAAATTTATTAATTTTTATTATACTGAATTTATTACATTATCAGTCATTTTGGCTGTGATAATGTAATATATTCAGTATAATAATTCTGCATACTTTTAATCAGCAAATATATGCAGTCGTTAGTTCTATACGAAAGTATGCATTTCAGAAAAAATAAATGATAACTCCCTCAAAGTATACTTTGCAATGTTGGTGAAATAGGCTACAGATGTTCATAGATTACAGTGTCTCATAAGTAAAAACTGGATGGCCCTTTTAATAGGGATGACACTATACTATAAACAAAACTGTACTTTTATTGCTCTAGCCGTTAACCCTTAGACTTCTGGACACGAACATGTCGTCCACTGTTTCTTTATATTTTGCCTTCTTTCTCAATAAAAAAACATGTTTTGACAACACTTCAGAATCATTTCCTATGTAAATGATTCTAAAGTGTTGTCAAACGATGTTTTGGTGAGAAAATCGGAAATAGAAAATAAACAACGGATGATAAAATTTAATTCATGAGAGTAAGGGTTAAGAAGCTAAAACATATAACGTTCAAAATCGCGTTGACTCTACACTGTAACAGTCTTCAATCATAGTACTTATTTAAATATTCAAAATACAACTTTGATTTGAAAAACGAGTTTGGCTTCAGAACTAAACAACACTTGTCGAGTATCAATAGTCTCTTCTGCAAATGTTTATTATTGTATTCCAAACATCTGGGCAATACTGTTGAGTGTAAATAGTCCCTGCTGAATATCTTCACTGCTGTATCCAAAAGATCAGCGCACTACTGGAATGCCTAGAAACTGAACTCCCCAATATATACCCAGTTCATTGTCAACTGTCGCGCAGCCGCGGAAAATGCTTCACCGCGTCACCGTGTTTTTGTCTGGCGTTTGTCTGGCTTTCGTTTACCGATATCCGTTTCCCGGCTTTCTGTCGTCACAAAATGGGCGCTGTGGCGGTTTGGGCGAGTGTAGCTCCTGGACCCGTTATAAGAAAACTGTCTAAGCATGTATTCGGTTCTTTAGGTCGTTTTGGCGAGTGTACATTCTGGTACCGTGATTATAAACTGTCTGACTACGCATGCGCTCTGTTTTCAAGCATGTACTCGATTTTTACATTTTTATGCTCAAAAGCGGGAAGTTTGATTGGACGAGACTGAGCACGGCTAAACGTGATCAGGTAGTTTCCCCATTGTCATGTCGCCGTATTTCGAAAATACTCATTTTAGAAAATCAGTCATAATTTCCGCCAATGAAGTCAAAACTTTACAAAACAAAATATCACAGCTCGTGCGGAATTCAAACTCTGATATCTTTGTCAACTTCCGACGTAGTTAATGAAAACAAAAGATATTGCACCCGAAAAACTATGGTTCGTGTCACGGATGATGCGTATGCTACCCGAAAAATATTGTAGGCCCTGCGCATGCGTATCATCTGGGGATACACCAGTCGCACTTATATGCCCATTTTATTGGCGTATTTATTTATATTGCGCGTAAGCATGTGGCCCGTCAGTTGTGAAATCACAAATGTTAACTGAAATTGATCCTGCTATCGGCCGCTGAAAGTAAACGTGGCTGTGACTGGAGAAATTGGTTTTCAGCGTTTGTGATCAGTGTAGCTCAGGACCGGATAGCTCACTCCTGTAGCCTGATAACGATATATATATTGCTTGTTAGAAGCGTGCTTCATTGATGGAATAGCGAACAGTGTAGATCCTGATCAGACTGTGCGGATGCACAGGCTGATCGGGATCTACACTGGTCGCAAAAGCCATAAGCCCCATCCAGTCACAGCCACAAATATCAGGTGACGGAAATGACGGCAAACTATTCACACATATATCTTCCGCGAACAATGACTGCAAATGTTCCAATGCAATCCGAAATCACTGAGCAAACAGGAAAACCCGCTTTAGACCAGACACCCAGACAATCCATGTTTGCTTATTGTGCGAAAGTTCTCTCTGATGATAATGCTTGTTATAGTGAGGCCTACTGTCTGTTTCACGAAACCTGCCCAAATTTTACGGAAATGTAAACAATGCAAAAACATCCTTCTTTTTATTTAGTGAAAATTGGTCAAATATTGATTTTACTACGAAAAATGTATTTGTCTATGGGAATTTAACATGAGGATAAAGGAGATGGAGGAGCTGTGGGAGGAGTCAGAAAACGGACACATTTGGAAATTGACTCCGAAACCCGGCTAGATAGCTTGGAAATAATCTAACTAAGAAAACGAAAGTTAAATTTTGAAAATCTGTCTAGTATTTCTGAAATTCAAAACATTTCCCCATGTTAAATCATGGTGTCTATGGGATTTAACAAGGGGAAATTTTTTTTCGCAATAAAATCAATATTTGACCAAATTTCACGAAATAAAAAGAAGGCTCATTCTTAAAGTTTCCTTTAATTTAATTGGAATCGCCTCGGACAGTTAGCCACGCCCCAGTCCCCCTCGATGGGATGGTCCGTAGTGATATCTTGGAGTAACCATAACAACAAAATGCATTGTGTTACTCAACGTTTAACTGTCAAACGCAACCGCTAATTGAAAATAATATTATGAAAAACTACTTGCACTGAACAATATCAACAACGGATGTTCTACGTACAAAAATGCATCGGATTATTTTGTTGCGGTTTCAAGTTGTGATTTGCACCCATTTGCGGCACAAATCGGGCGGTCATGCTAAATTTAGTAACATGCTATAGTTTTCGGCAGAGTTGACTCCCCGCCGAATATTCTCCGAAACACGCGACGCGTTTAACACACAAACGATATCAAGTTTGCCCTTCCGACAGTCTATTTTTAAACTCACCCGACACCTGTGCGAAACAAAACTCGCACGTGTGGGTCTACTGATGTTATCCTCATTCTATCGATGGATTTACAGCGGATTTTAATGACATTCCTGAATTCGGCCTGATTGAAATTTGTCTGTGTGTCAACATGAGTGTCAATTCTACGTTCAGGGAAGGGGGTCAATAAGTCAGTATTTAAAGTGATAAATTGCAGTCAGGGAAAAAATTAATGACAGTATAACACATCTAACAAGTTTGGGCTTCCATACATTGAACATTTTGTCAGCGGTTTCCCCAATGACGTCATTTGTATGTTTTAATATACTCGATCCGGGGCCAACTATTTCATTCACAAAACAGAAGTAACTAGAGCAGCTTGAGCTGCATCAACGGTTTGAGCCTCAAACATTGATTTCATGTGTAACTAAGCTTTAGCCCAAGGTGTAAACTATCGGTTGCAAAAAGAATTTCTGAAGTTTTAGAATGAACAGTCCAACATTATTGTGTTCGCATCATCACACCGATGTGGGGCCGGTTAGCTTAGAGGTAGAGCGATGGACTCAGAGCGAGGGATACCGGGTTCGATCCTCAGCCAAAGTTTTAGCTAAAGGACTGAAATATCTACTACAGCAAAAACAATTGAAATCGAATGATAAATAACGAAGCTGACGTCACATCCGTTTGCTCTATTTTGAAAACTTGAAAAAATACGTTCATCTTTGACATCGAATAGAGCCGTAAGTAGTCAAGATATAGCTCTGAAAATTATCATCTTTCATGCGGCTGACACTCCCCTGTCACCCTGGCAAGTAATTATGTTGCTGACAGTACTGTACAAATTGGAAAACGTTTGTAAAGACCACCCGTTATCAGCCGAAATTCGGCAAAATCGTTGAAAAGTATGTACATTTTTCAACTTCAAATGCATATAGCTCTTTTATTTGAGCAGATAGCCGAAAACTGTCAGTGAATTTGAGATAGAGAATTTGTCACCTTTCCAATGCAAAAAGAATTCTTGAAATCGGTTGGAAAATAAGGAAGTTATAGGAAGTATGACGTCACTTCCGTTTTCGTGGAAAGTAGCATTAAAAGATATCTGAAAACCTATGAGTCTCTGTTCACACTTGATCCGAATCGGCATGCAAAATTTGAAGTCGATCCGACCAGCGGTTTGGTGTAGATGGAGGGAGCCCGTAAGTCAGTGGATGATTATTTTTCGATAGTTATCGCCCTTAAATTGCAGTTTACGCCATCTGTAAATACACCTAATAAAACGGAAATTAAATATGTGCAATATTCCGCCAGTGAAGTTTTCGTTTGTTTTTCACCATAGGCCGGGCACAAAGCGGGAAAGTTTTAGCTAAAGGACTGAAATATCGACCGCAGCAAGACATTTTTAAATTTATTGATAAATAACGAAGCTGACGTCACATCCGTTTGCTCTATTTTGAAAACGTGAAAAAAAGACGTTCATCTTTGACATCCAATAGAACCGGAAGTAGTCAAGATAGAGCTCTGAAAATTATCATCTTTTATGCGCCTGACACTCTCCTATCACACTGGCAAGAAATTATGTTGCTGACATTACTGTACAAATTGGAAAACGTTTGTAAAGACCACCCGTTATCAGCCGAAATTCGGCAAAAATTCGGCAAAATCGTTGAAAAGTATGTACATTTTTCAACTTCAAACGCCTATAGCTCTCTTATTTGACCAGATAGCCGAGAACTGTCAGCGAGTCCGAGATAGAGAATTTTGTCAGCTTTCCAACTCGCTGACAGTTTTAGCTATCTGCTCAAATAAAAGAGCTATATGCATTTGAAGTTGAAAAATGTACATACATTTCAACGATTTTGCCGAATTTCGGCTGATAACGGGTGGTCTTTACAAACGTTTTCCAATTTGTACAGTACTGTCAGCAACATAATTTCTTGCCAGGGTGATAGGGGAGTGTCAGCCGCATGAAAGATGATAATTTTCAGACTATACATAAGACAAGGTATCTGTGTTAGTGTATGTTAGTGTACACATTACCCATAAGTAAAGCCATATGTACTCGCATAGTAGGTGAGCAGACACCAGGGACAATACACGCAGGTAACTGCTTACATGTCACCGGATTTGATAGCTAATAACAGAGTGTAGTAGTGGGTATATATGGTATGTGTTGTGTGGTTGGCCAGGTAAAAGTGATACACGGTGCGATTTTCTGTGTATGAGGCTATCTATAATGGTGGTTCATGCTGTTAAAAACACAGGCACAAACCTGTCCGTTCTCCTGCCTTTTCTACATGTGATTAGCTACATTATGTCATAAGTTCTTCTTCACATTTTAAGTTCTTTGTCAAACGGCAGAACATGTGAAACTGGCTGATGGCTGGAACACACAAAGATGGTCGACTTGGCCACTCCATGTGCCGTATAGGATACAGTAACGAGGCAGTATTCACATATATATTATACATATAGTCAATCACATTTACGAAGCAATTGCCTTTGAATCAAACGATGATCATATATATAACGGGTCCTTAGCATACGTACAGGGCCGTAACCAGAGGTAAAACTAGACGAGGCTAACTAAGTCCCGATATAGAGGTCGGTGAGCATTTTCCCCGCTACCAGCTTGCCGATTTGTTTAGTTCTTAGCATAAAAACAAATCGGCAAAATGACCTCGTCTGCATCATCCTGGTTACGGTACTGACGTATACTGGCCATTGTATGGAAGCCCTGGAGGGACTTCCGACTTCTTTACTTCCGACTTCCGACTTCATTACTTCCGACTTCTAACTTCATCACTTCTGACTTCATTACTTCCGACTTCATTACTTCTGACTTCCGACTCCATCACTTCTGACTTCATCACTTCCGACTTCATTACTTCCGACTTCCGACTTCATTACTTCCAAGTCAGAAGTGATGAAGTCGGAAGTAATGAAGTCAGAAGTGATGAAGTCGGAAGTGATGAAGTCTGAAGTAATGAAGTCGGAAGTAATGAAGTAATGAAGTCGGAAGTCGGAAGTAATGAAGTAATGAAGTCGGAAGTCGGAAGTAATGAAGTCGGAAGTCGGAAGTAATGAAGTAATGAAGTCGGAAGTCGGAAGTAATGAAGTCGGAAGTGATGAAGTCAGACGTGATGAAGTCGGAAGTCAGAAGTAATGAAGTCGGAAGTAATGAAATCAGAAGTGATGAAGTCGGAAGTAATGAAGTCGGAAGTGATGAAGTCTGAAGTAATGAAGTCGGAAGTGATGAAGTCGGAAGTAATGAAGTCGGAAGTCAGAAGTAATGAAATCGGAAGTAATGAAGTCAGAAGTGATGAAGTCGGAAGTCGGAAGTAAAGAAGTCGGAAGTCCCTCCAGGGCTTCCATACCATTGCGCTAACCTACCCAATGTTGGCCTAAGTTAGTTGCGAAGGTAACTCTTGCAATCTACTCCCGTACCGTCCGTCCGTAGCGGACGGTACGAGAGTAATTGCAAGAGTTACCGTTCGCAACAAGGCCTAAGAATGCAACAATTGATCGTTATGAACTGTTGCAGTTAACGATCCAGCAACATACACCCGTACCATGGTGTCAGACCGGGTGGCATATACAGCTTCCGGTAATGTTGGCACGGAATGTGGGCAATCGACTGGTTCATTAAATGGATAGTCTTATATTGACATGAATCTGCATACACCAGTAGCCTAGTTCACCAAAATTGCAAAGCATACTTATCTAGCAAAGTATACTTTGAGGGAATAATCATTTATTTTCCCCCGAAATGCATTAGTTCATATAGAACTAACGTCTGCATATATTTGATGATTAAAAGTATGCAGAATTATTATACTGAATTTATTACATTATCACAGCCAAAATGACTGTGATAATGTAATACATTCAGCATAGTACAAATTAATAAATTTATCCTTAAATTGAAAATTTATCCCTAAAAGTGTACCTAGCAAGAAAAGTGTACTTTGCAATTTTGGTGAAATAGGTTACAGGTATAGAGATTTCATCTCTCGCACAATGGCTGCAAGTTGTTTGGAAGGCGGGAAGACTCGGACATAGGACCCACTACTTGCCTCATTTGGAAAACGTTACCCCACCCACTCATTTCCATACACTATACATTACAGCCTTTTCCACTGTAAGGTATAGTGTATGGTCATGGGTGGGTGGGGTAACGTTTTCAAAATGAGCCAAGTAGTTGGGTCCTAGGTCAGAGTCTTCCACCTGTGGTTGTTTGTGCACGTGTATCCCGAATGTTCTAACGTTTTTCAAGGCTGACCACCAGAAATCAAATGTAATCAAATTCTGACAACATTTCCTGACAATGTTGATTAGGTGACTCGATGTTGCATTTAGAAAGATTACTCAAGTCCATATATAAATATAAAATCATCCATGTTACATTTTGTAATACCTTGGGTAGCGATACGGTATGATTGTGCAACATGTCCGTTGTTATGATTATTGCACTTTGTTGCAATTGTCTTTCTCGAAATATATAATTCCCGCCTCCTGTAGTCTAATTCCATCGGTGACACATATTTTCCATGAACCGACAGTACCAAAGTGTATGATCACGTGGTACTAACAACAACAACAACAACAAGTACTGAAATTTCCAGAATCCATCTGATTCAAAGTATGTATTATTTTATAGTGTCATTAGTATGCCCCCGCCACCGAATGGTGAGGGGGGCATACAGTGTTACCGGCGTCCGTCCGTACGTAACGTACGCAGGTACGTATGTACGTACGTCCCGAAACCTTAACGCTCGGGTAAATGGCTTATAATTTCTGTTTCCTTGCTCGGATCTGCTTCACATTTCACACACGCATTGCTCCAATGGTCCTCTGCCACCCTGTGACAAATCCACATTCGTCCCGCCCCCGCTAAGCCCAGGGTCAAGGACACAGACTTGGTGAGTTCGAAACCTTAACGCTCGGGTAAATGCCTTATAATTTATGTTTCCTTGCTCGGATCTGCTTCACATTTCACACACACATTGCTCCAATGGTCCTCTGCCACCCTGTGACAAATCCACATTCGTCCCGCCCCCGCTACGCCCAGGGTCAATGTCACAGACTTGGTGCGTTCGAAACCTTAACGCTCGGGTAAATGGCTTATAATCTCTGTTTCCTTACTCGGATCTGCTTCACATTTCACACACGCATTGCTCCAATGGTCCTCTGCCACCCTGTGACAAATCCACATTCAAATATGCCTTGTTTTATTTGGCTGCCAGCGGGGGCATTCGTGTGCCGACAGGCCACATTTCTAGTTACGTAACGGATTTTGATGAAATATGGCGCATCGAACGCGTCTTGTTAAGCTGCATTTTGGTGGTCTCTGTATTTTCGCCCAAACTTCTGTCGTTTTTGCGAAGAAGACACGGAAATCAAATAATATTTTAAAGATTTCAACACTTTCGCCACTGTTGTTGTTGTTATAACCACGTGATCATGCACCTTGAGTATGTGCAGATGTAAAAATCTAATATGTATACCGACATTCCTTCCATCAACGGACGGGGAAGTCATTGATAGGTTTATACAACACAAAAGAAAACAAAACCAATTGTGTTTACGTGTTTACTTTAAAATTTACAAATACATGTATATGACAAGACACTGCGATCTTGTAAATCATTGATCAGACAACTTGTACCAAACTGGCCTGTTTTCACGTGGATATTGCCTATCATTGGGCAGATATCAACTTAGAACAGGCAATTTTAGTGCAAGCAAGCTGGCCTAATTAAATTTAATTTGTCATTGGAAGAAAAGAGGTAAGTCCATAAGTGAGTTACCCCCCTTATTCCACTGACCCCTTCAATTTCATATGGGCCGACGCATGAGAAATAAGGCCTTATGGTGTAGTGTATATTTACACCAGTGTATACCATACGTCACGGTATCGGCTGACAAAAACATATTTAATACGTGTGTGATCAGCCAGCGTAGACCCATATTAGCCTGCGCTGGATGCGCAGGCTGATCTGGGTCTACGCTGATCACACGCAGTCTGAGCAGAGACTACTCTGTCCGTCGTTCAGCCAGTTTGATTTTGTTTATGTCCCAGTCACACGTTTTGATCTGTCTGCTGGCGATATGATGTAACGGTGATCAGAAACTACACTCTACACACATGTCATAAGGGCCTTTCTCAGCTGGCGGCCTATGTATAGTTGTGGCTGTGAGTGGAGAAATGGGGCTTATGGGATTTGTGACCAGTGTAGCTCCTGGTCAAATAACACACTCTGATGCACAGTCTGATCTGGATCTACACTGGTCGCAAAACCCATAAGTCCCATTTCTCCAGTCACAGCCACATGTACACTAGCACATTTCGTAGGATCTCTTTTACCAGAACATTGAACCATGCATGCAGATCACCGCATTAATACGCAAGTTGTCATTTAAAGGCACATTCCCACTTAGCTACAACAATTCGCCTCCGATATGTTATCCACGACTACAATTTGACCCACTAAAAGATGTGAGCAACCGAAGTGCATACCCAAACAGGTAAACATTTAGTAAACTGTATACGTTATACCTTTAAACAAATAACCTTTAATGTAGTACTAGTAAATTGCCAAACATAATAGAACATGGAAATAATTTTCCCATTGAAGCCATCTTTTCTCTAGTTGTTGTTCAACATTCAACATAACGAAATGAAGCTTTCACATTTACAAGATATACATGTAAATGTCAGATGAACACCTGGACACGGTACAATAACCAATTACTGCATGTGTATGTTTCTTTATTAATATTTTATTGATACAGCTTTGACAGCTGTATATGATTATCGCTAACATATCAAACACGCCGGATAACCGATTGCACAAAGCACTCTTCCATGCGTTACATTAAAGAGATCGGGTTAGATTGCTACCCTCTCGAGAGCTATGGAGCGGAGTAGCAATTGTGTTAAGTGTGTAAATAAATAAGTGTATAATTGTGTCACTAGTCCACCAGTTCTAAAAATTACGAGTGCCCGCTATACAGATATACTCATTTAGTAATATTTATTTTATGATAGTGAATCGCGGTGGTATCAGGCTAATTTCATAGTATGCAAATGAGGCATGCTATGTTTTTTTAAATTATTAATACTAATCAAATGCGTCACCTGACCAAATAATATATTTGACAGATTATGAAGTATGATCATGCCACATCAAAAAATAAATACAGAGAATAAATAGTAATGCCTGTTAACATTTTAAGGTAACACGGCTATCGCCCCTGATATCCGTTTGAAAATTTACGTCTGATATAAAATATAATAATAATGCCAATCAATACGTGGGATAATGGTGAATGAATGTTTATTTTGCCAGAAAATGTCTCCGATGGTGTCTGATATAAATAACAGTGTGTGCCTACTGAGTGGGCATGCACCTTTAATAAGGGTCATGCAGATCTAAGTAACCCAAAAGACCGGCATTAGTTCTAGTATCAGACCAACCTGTTACATAGCTGTATGTTTATATATAATTTACATAGTCATTTATAGCACCATGTAATAGGCCTAATTGAAGGCGTCAATGAAGGAGTTAGCCCCCTTCTGCCATTGTCGTCTTCTACTGTTACATACTGAAGTATGAACAGTTATTTAAATATGGATTTCCAAGATAAAGTAAGTGTCTCCTACTAACCGAAGGCTCTGCAGGCTAGAACGCCAATACAGTGGGGTCAGCGTGTAAGTGCACACGAACGAACCCGACAGGTTGGTTCCAACCTGTCGTGTTCGTTCGTGTGTGCACTTACACGCTGACTCCACTGTATGTTCAAACACTGTAGATCCAGTTGAGCCGGCTCCTAACGAGCCGTCTCATCAGGATCTGCAGCATTTGTCACTGTTATTCACCTCTAAACATTCACATTTTGTCATTAATGGAATAGTCCACAGATGTGTATGAACAAGCCGATGGAGGAAATCCAGTGTTGAAAGGGCTAAATGCCTAGATTGTGTCAGCAGGCCCGAATCAACGACGAGGAACCACATATCCCATGGCCGAAGCTGCTCAAATGACTTCGTTGTTGTGTAAGCACCATTTTATATAATTCTCCTGAATACACCAATGTCAACTATTTCGACTGATAAACACACATATATTTACTTTGTATAAGCACTAAACAATCCCACAGACACGCTATGTTCGCGTGCCTTTAGTCTGAGCGCGGCTATACTAGAACTGCGCAATTCCGTGTTTTCCCGCGGATCCAGTTCTTGTCCGTTCACCATGTTACCCATTGACTGCGGTGATACCGACTGCGCATGTACGGGATATGAGGCGAGCGCGTTTCCGGCGGCGAGGCCCATGAAGCTGGGCATGTTTTGGTGGGGCGCCATGCAGTTGTTGTCGGCCATCGGGTACGGGTTCATGGCGCCGTTAGACCAGGGAAGCTGCTGCATCTGTAACGCAGGAAGTCCATTTATTGCATTTCATAGAATTTCAGTGTAATAACATGGTGTACTAAAAATCATATTACACTAGTGTAATAAATATGCAAATTAGGCACCTACATAAAAAAACACTAGATTGTCATGTCAGCTTCAACGTATCGTGCAGTGCTTATGCAATACATATAATCTAACATTTGTTTTGATTTACTATGCGATTTATTAAACTCGTTGACTCGTGTTATACTCTGCATAGCCTCGTTGTTTATGAAATAAGTAAACTCGTTAAATCATATTAAATCATCAGTCATGTAAGATCCTCTAAAACAGTAGTTGTGGTGCCGGCAACAGTCCAGAATATACTCGGTCGGGTCAGCTTTTTTTCTTTCTTCTTTTTTACTTGCTTTATTATTTTTGTAAAATGTAGTACAGTAAAACCTATCCAGTCCGGACACCCTGGGGGCCCTATTGTGTTTCACTGTAATTTATTTCATTGTCGTGATGATAGACAATGACGAAAGTTGTTCATGGATCGCTTAAAGGTATAATTAAAAAATAGCATGCCTCATTTACATATGAGAATAGCCTGATACCACCGCGCGTCACTAACAGTAAAATAAATATTACTAAATGAGTATATCTATATAGCGGGCACTAGTAATTTTTAGAATTTGTGGAATAGTGACACAATTATACACTTATTTAATTCCTCTAAAGAACATGTTGTGCCTACTGAGTGGGCATGTACCTTTAAATATATTGGAACCTCTCCAAACCGGACACCCTGGGTACCCCCAGGGTGTCCAGTTTGGAGAGGTTCCACTGTATGTGTATGTGTTATCTCGTTTTGTATGATGTTGTCAATTATCAGGTTACATGTATGAGCCTCCTGCAGGGGTATGTGTGTATGTACATAGTGTGTGAGTGGTCAAAGGACCTTTATGTTCCCATATCACGCCCTATTGCATGTCCACCCACTAATCCGTTTCACGAACCAGGCATTCCGACCGACGACGCCATCTTGTATGCAGTAATCTACAAATCTTATATATTTTGTCACTTACGTGAAATTATAATTAATTTACTACATCTACTTCAATATTATTGGTAAGAGGTTGTCGATTGAATATATGTGTAACGTCATGCCGAAACTATTGCGCTCCAGCACAGTCTGCTCAGAGCCTACACTGTTCGCAATAAACAGTTGTGCTGAGATATTTTATGTGTTGTATGCAAAACGTGTTAGGTGATGGTGGGTAGGGTGTATTCTAGTTTTATGCCGTCCTTTGTTTAATAATGCACAGTGTCACTTTGATGAGGCCGCGGATGACAGGCACTCATTACTGCGTATATTGTTAAGTACTGTGAAACCTCTCTAAACCGGACACCCTGGGAGGTTCCCAAGGTGTCCGGCTTAGAGAGGTTTCACTGTAAATCAGGCATTTGACCATTCTGAACCATAGGTGTGTGTTATGCGATCACGAACAAACATGCATGTTGAGCCTGAGCACAGATATTCATGTTGAGCACAGATATTCATGTTGAGCACAGATATTCATGTTGAGCACAGATATTCAGGTCCATTTTTATTGGACCCCCCTGTCATGGATTATCTCCCCCTTTTCGACTTAGCATTTGGGAAATGTGTGTATATTACGATGGAACGACATCGACTGTGCTCTAGTTGTTTAGTATTTCTTATTAATTAGTTTCTATAGTTCGTTAGCGATGGTTACCTGGGCGTACGCGTCGTGCCTGGGCGAGATGGGCATGTCATATCCGGGCACCCCGGGGCCCATGGTGCGCATCGTCTGGAACTGGCCGTATCTCTCCCTCTTCCTCCATTTGGCCCGGCGGTTCTGGAACCACACCTGTGGACAGACAGACGGACAAACATTGGTACAACGGTGGCCATAATTGAGTCACAACATGTGATTTTTCTCGCTATTTACACTATGAAACATTGGTACAGTTGTGGCCATATGAGACACGCCATGTGACTTTGTGCCTAAGAACATGTAATATATTTACAAAATTTAGGATATCTTTCGTAAATGACGTCGAAAGGTGAGGAAATATTTATAGCAGATGCGGAATTTAATTCCGCATCTGCTATGAACATTTCGTCATCTTTCGACATCGTTTACAGAAAATATCACTGTGTCTGTAAATATATTTTATGAAAAATCGCACGGCGTGTCTCATATATGGCCATTATCATGTTGGACATACGTCTATTCGTTCCATCGCAAAAATAAGAGCACTATAGTTGGTGTCTTAGTTTCTAGGCGCGTCGAGACGAAATTAAGGAATTTAATTCTACAGAAAAGTAAGCAACTTAATTCTTCGCATCGTATAGAAACGAAAATTAAGTTAATGTTTGCCTATACGCAGCGTAGAATCGACGCCGGGAACGAACTTTACATTTCTTAAGTTTCGTCTCTACCACTCTGCGTAGAGATGAAGAGACGAAATGTCCATAACGATCCGCCATGGTAATTTATATGTGGAACATCCCCGAATGAGACGTTTTGCCTTATTGATAATGACAGAAGTTCCGCAAATTACATCGAAAAGTGATGATGAATTCCGCTTGTGCTCTGAACTTTTCATCACTTTTCGACGTCATTTACGAACGACATTGCAAGTTTTCTATATAAATTTCTGACAATTCTCGTTTGCGACGTGGCAGAACATATTATCATATATCCAACTATTACCATAAGCAATAAACTATATTTAAGCTATTACCATGAGCTGTAATATCGAGCCTATCCATTCCACATTTGCTCTGAAATAATAATTCAACATTTCGCCTCAACAACCCTATTTTTATAATCACAATTTTCGATTTTCATTTCCACCGTTTGCATTGAAGTTCGATGATTTTCGATGGTAACTTTCTTTGTTTTGAGTTATCGATAACAGAAGTGGGAAACCGTAAAAAACGCACCATGCCACCAATAATAGATGATGCTAAAATGGTAATTTCCGCATGATAGTCGAGACTTCCAGGATTGATTGCGCCATAAATGTCTACATTATCGCATAGCTGCTGCCGTATACCATATAATCAGCTACTTAGTCGGCAATAACCTTGTTTGTTAACACTGATTACTGTTTCAGATAAGGTAATTAATTACCGTCAATTCCACCGCATGTGTATTGCATTTATCCGCCGTCAAAGTTGTATTTGTTTATATTTAATAATCGTGAATTGGCTGAATAGCGAACATATTAATAAATATGTCCGGCGTGTTGTTCTTTATTATATAAACATACTTATAGCTCATAAAACGCTAAGATCAGATATCACAGAGAAATCGCTGCCATTTCATATACGCGTATTTTATTCCTATAGACAGGGCGCTTCACATTAACCCGTTACTGTCTGAAGATATATACACACTGTTTTTGGCGATTTTTTTTAGCTAATTTCATTATTGCTCATCAGAAGTATATGCGGTGACCACCATTTGAACCGTCTCGTAGAGACGGTTCAAATGGGTGGTCACAACATATACTTTGGGTGAGAAATAAAAAAAATAAACATAGACTACAGTGTAACCTCTCTAAACCGGACACCCTGGGAGGTCCCCAGGGTGTCCGGTTTAGAGATGTTCCCTGTAATTGCTCGGTTCAGAGAAGTTCTACTGTATGTGCATACATATAAACATGGGTTTATGAATTCGTGTACTAATGTGAGCGAGCACATCATACGGTTCAAATGTTCGTTATTCTATTGGTGAGGGGCGCATTGCTCATATTCGATATACTAATAGGCTAGAACATTATAGTTATTTAATGTAATAAGTTAATTCCCTTAATTGATGGCATATGATCCAAAAATAAGTTATTATAACGTAGCTACTGTGTTGTGTTTGTGTGTGTGTATGTGTTGTGTTTAGAATATCACCATCGTTATTATGTACTAAATTTTAGTTAATATGACGTGTAGCCCCACACATTTGCATGCATATTTGGATGCAGACTAAACCAGTGTATGCATTTGTTGTCATCTCTCAACGCTGATAACGTCTGTTCATGATCGCAAACCATATATACCTGTTTAGCGGTGTCAATATGCCTGATTTACAGAGGGGCCTCTCTAAACCGGACACCCTGGGAACCTCCCAGGGTGTCAGGTTTAGAGAGGTTCCACTGTATAAACTATATATGACATTTAATATTCTGTTCATGAGCCATCAATATATGTTGTAGCATGTATTTACCGGGTTTTACCATCTCATTCCGTAATGATTCATCTGATTCCGTAACATACCCACATTATCAGGGGCTATGTACACACCCAATGCAACCAGTGTAGATCCAGATCAGCCTGTGCATCCGCACAGTCTGATCAGGATCTGCACTGTTTGCCATTCCATCAATGAAGCACCCGTCATGTTTCTAGCAAGAAATATAGATTGTAGTCAGGCTACAGGAATGTGCTATTTGATCAGAAGCTACCCTGGTCACAAATGTCATAAGCCCCATTTATCCAGTCACAGACACATATAGGAAATAAGCCAGGTTTTCTCAGATCGCGGTTCGTTTATGTAACAAGAACTGGCGCCAACTTTCTCTGCGGGACTCGTTCTTTGAACTCCAAAAACACGTGCAGTTATTTGCGGTAGTCCCGCCCATATCATCAGTACCAACATTAATAAGAATAAAAAAAGAATATTACAGTTTTAATTAAAATGTCTAGATTGCCATTATACAGAGCGACCAGCATTTCGCAAATTTGGATTTTTTTTATAAAAAAACAAAACAACAACGGCCGACATAGTTCCTTCATGATATGTATTATTAATTTTCTCCTCAATACACGGAAATGTTCGCACATATTTCGGACATTCTCGGCACATTTCACGTAATTTACCAAACATATTGTGGCTGTGAAATGGGGTGTATGGTATCTGTGCCCAGTGTAGCTCCTGATCAAATAACACACCCCTGTAGCCGGATAACCATCTATATCGGTTGTTAGAAGCATGACGGGTGCTTCATTGATGGAATGGCGAACAGTGCAGATCCTGATCTGGATCTACACTGGTCGCAAAACCCATAATCTCCATTTTACCAGTCATAGCCACATATAAGTTTTGCCTGTGCTATTATTTCCTACAACCCTCCAATTTAGATTGAGTAAATTGAGATGTTGCATAAAATGGCTGTTTGCAGTGTAATAACATGATGTATTAAAATCATAATACACTAATGTAATACATATTCAAATCAGACCGCTACAGCAGACAAATGTCGGTACATCGCAATGTATTATGCTGTTCGTATGCAATCAATGGAATCTAGCGGTTTTTCGATTTAATCAGGTATTTATTTATTAGACGAAACAACATCTCTTATGAAATCAGCAAACTCGTTTAATAAGTACCATATTAAATATAACCTAGCATGTAGTCTCTTGTGTAATCGGAGAACGAGTTGAATAAATGTCATATTAAATCATCACTCATGTAAGATCCTTTATGTGTGTCTATATGGTTAACTACGCTAAATCAACAGATATTCATGCACGGTGTCAGCTCAGGCACGGCCAAACAAACTGCTTGATTTCAAGCACGATATCCAAGTAGTTTGAACAAAAAACAATATTGGCAAGATTAGCGCAGTTGGTTGCAACTGTGTATAATTGAGCTTGAATCAGAGTAACATGTCGGGCACATGTCCATCACCCGTCACCGACGCTGATTCTTGTTTGTACACGCTGTCTTCAGCTGTCACGTGGCAATTGCGGACGTCAAGGTAATCGTGATAACGTTTACAGTGTTTGTGTTTCACTGCCAGCCTCATTTACACGGACATCTAGCAGGATTGTTCCAAATTGACGGTGTCAGTAGAAGACGGGGGCTATTTCCATAAGGCCACCGCTTGCTTATTGACGGGCTCAGTAGAAGACGGGATCCCCTACTTCCACTGACCCCTTCAATGGCTTTAGACAATTGCGCATCACATGTCTACGATGACACCAGTAGCCTATTTCACCAACATTGCAAAGTATACTTATCTAGCAAAGTATACTTTGAGTGAGAAATTTTCAATTTAAGGATAAATTTATTAATTTTCATTATACTGAATTCATTACATTATCAAAGCCATTTTGGCTGTGATAATGTAATAAATTCAGTATAATAATTCTGCATACTTTTAATCATCAGATATATGCAGTCGTTAGTTCTATATGAAATAATGCATTTTGGGGAAAAATAAATTATTACTCCTTCAAAGTATACTTTACTAGATAAGTATACTTTGCAATTTTGATGAAATAGGCTACATACCACTGGTTATATCACAGGTGGCTCAAATATCACATGCCAGTATCGTCTCTATAGGATAAGTATTTGTTTTTCATACTATTATAAACTACATCATCAGGGCCCGGTTGCTCAAAGCTTCTGTTAGCTTAACAGACTGTTAAATCCTTAGCATTGCTAAGGATTTAACAGTCTGTAAAGCTAACAGAGGTTTTGAGCGACCGCGCCCAGGTGAGTTTTGTCTGGTGCCTATGGGTTATATAAAGACTCTCAAACATTCTCTTTTGTTTAATGTTTACATGGACATTCAGCCAGACTGTGTTCCAAATTGCTCTTGACAGTCTCCCAGTTGCGCCAGATTGGTGGCGTATTTACATATCGGCGATAACTTTGGTTATATGGAAACTCGCTGCTGGTAGATGCCTCAGATGTCATGCACTGGTGGTTTGTTATTCGATCTGTTATTTTGTGAAATTGAATTTCAACTTGCGAATACACCCAAGGCAAATCGGTACTTGAAACACGAGTGTTAGTGATTCTAGTATTATGTTGCGTGGTGGGAAAGAAGGAGTTAAACATATACGTAATTCCTTCCATTAGGCCCGTAACTAGACTTTTGAAGAGGCGGACGGGAGTCTTTTCGAGGGTCTGATGAATCGAGGCAGCTAGGGAAAGGGGGTTTGGGGGGAGGGGGACGCCATTTCCTACATTATCAGCAAAGACTAAGCACATAGTACGACTCTCTTGCTTGTATCACTACCATATACATATATTGACAATAATTCTGATATGTATACATATAGTGCTTGAAAAGGTGGACCTTAAGGCACTACGGGTAGGGGTGGGATCGTCCGACCTCACCGACCCGCCCCCACCCCATCCATCGTTATGAACCTGACTTGATTGTATGTATATATAAGTACAGAAACTTAAACGCATACGAACACGACATGGAACTGCGCATGTGCATTACCACTAGTCACCCCTTTTACTTCCACACGTGCACGCAGTAAACTTGCGTTGGTCACGTGTATATCTATTAGTGGTTGATCACATGTATCCGAGCATGGCGCATAGTTCCGATTATCTCTCAGTGAGCACATGCCCATTTCCATACCGTCTGTTGATGATGTAGAGCCTGAGTAAGATTTGATGCCGTCAACCCTTCCAAAGCTGAATCAAATTTTGTCGGCTGATGTTTATTTTATATATTCAGTTTGTCTCGTCAGAAACATGGTCTCGCAGCACTTTAGAATCATTTCCAATGGAAATGATTCTAAACTGCTGTGAAACCATGTTTTATTGAGAAATAAGACAACAGACGAGAATTTACGTTTCCCATTGTAAGCACACGCCCATTTCCAGACCCGTGAAGCCATGATGTAGAACCGATGTAGGGCGAAATTGACGCCATTAATGTTTGTGTTCGCTGTCCGTTCCTGTTTGCTCCGTCTCCCACAGACGCTCTCCAAGCATTTGACAGACAGTCACAGAAGTGCCGCGCGCCAACGTTCTAAACAAAACCTTTCCAACTAACCCCGGACTACTTGTAGAGTTAATTAACGATAGTAGAGAGAAAATGCACAACGTTGTGTTGGCAACCTGTATAGACGCCGATCTGACTCACCTTCGCGACCATTAATGTGTTGTCATACTAGAATATTGTCAAAAATGTTTAGAAAAATACATAGATCACGATAATACTGAACAGAAATCCTGGGTTGTGTTGGCTATGCTGACTTTAAGAAGGTTTGCACGCATTTTCTCGTCCGTTAGTTTAATTAAGATCTCAAGATCGCGACTACGGAGCATTTGGGCTTACATGATTATGAAAACATGATACAACATCTGGACAAATAAGCAGTCGCTAGGATCTAGTCACGAGGTACGCTGACAAAATACGAATAATAATACGAGTGTAAACTGCATTCAACAACATATCTCGCGATACTACTGGCATTGGATTGAGTGATTTTATCTCGTCTTGTCCATCGCGTCAATGCGACTTACTAACTGGTCAAGATGACTTACTAACTGTACAAGACGATTTATTAACTAGTCAAGACGAAATAAAAAAATATCATTAACCCTTAGGCCGCTATATTATTTGTTTTGTCGTCTGCTGTTTATTTTCTATTTTCCATTTTGATCATCAGTAAACATGCTTTGACAGCACTTTAGAATAATTTACAACATGCTTTGACAACACTTCAGAATCATTTCCATTGGAAATGATTCTGAAGTGCTGTTAAACCATGTTTTTATTGAGAAATAAGGCAATATATAAAAGCAACAGCAGACGACAATTGTTGTGAGTAGCGGTCTAAGGGTTAAGTGGGTGTACTGTCATTATTCGGCGAGAAATTGTGTAGGAATTAAAATTAAAAAAGTATCATGTTTTTGAAGAGAGTTCGTGGTTGTGACTGGAAAAATGGGGCTTATGGCTTTTGTGTCCAGTCTGATTCTTCGTATTCAAGCATATCCACAGAGCTTGACGAGCATCTTTGCAGTTTGTTATATGAGTATGTCGAGTGTTTCACTGACTCAATGGCGAACAGTGCAGACCCTGATCTGGTCTTGGTCTACACTGTTTGCAAAGACAGCAAGCCCAATTTCTCCACACAGCCATAGTACAAGGTCAAATGAAACTCCAGTATCCATTCCGATTGTTGGGAGAAATTGTCAACTGTCGACCTTTTAAAGGTACATACCCACTCAGTAGACACACCCTGCTCTTTATATCAGATACATCATCTGAGACATTTTCTTGCAAAAAAACATTCATCCATCATTATCCCATGTATTGATTGGCATTATTATACATTTTATATCAGACGTAAATTTCCACACTGATATCAGGGGCGATATCCGTGTTTCCCTAAATTTTAACATTACTGTTTATACTCTGTATTTATTTTTTGATGTGCAATGATCATAATTTATAATTTGTCGAAAATATCATTTTTTTAGGTAACACATTTAATTAGTATAAATAATTAAAAAAGAATATGCCTCATTTGCATATGAAAATAGCCTGATACCACCGCCCGTCACTATCATTAAAATAAATATTAATAAATGATTATATCTGTATATTTAGAACTTGTGGAATAAGTGGCACAATTGTGCCTACTGCGTGGGCATGTACCTATAACAATAAATATATGTTAACACATATCAGATATTCACGTACGTTTTATAGCTATGTCAATTCATGCAATAGTTTTATTTTATTGTTATGTTATTATATTAACTATATATTAGCATATTATGTACAAACTAGTGTTGACGTATAGATATTTTATCTGGTGCCTTGATTCCCGTGCTGTTTACGCTATCTGTTTTTGCATAAAACATTCAAGTATGTATTTTGTTGAAATCTTCGACTGAAAATAACTAGGGGACTGATTTATTTTCTGATACGTTCTGTAACATTTCGGTGAACGGTAATTTATCAAGTAACTTAGAAAAAGAAATACCATTTCTCTGTCAAAATTGAAGTATTATTGAACAATATTTACATCACTACGAATTTATAGTCATATTTTTAAAGTAAGAAAAACATACGTTTTCCTTTCTGTGGGAGTTTTACATGGGATCCAATGTACATATATTGTGCTATGGAACCTCTCTAAACCGGACACCAAGAAAACGCATCTGATCTTACTTTTGATAAGTCTCTTTGTCATTTATCTCATGTGATAATGTCTGTTCGTGATCGTATGGCACACAACTATGGCTCAGAATGATCAAGTGCCTGATTTACAGTGAAATCTCTCTAATCTGGATGCCCTGGGGTGTCTTGTTTAGAGAGGTTTCACTGTATGTGTAGTCCCGTTGTTTACCAACCACCTTGGTTGCTCATTCCAAAATTCTCGGCCTAAACACGTTATCACGGAATTAAAGGGGTGATTAGCCAGGGTAGTAATTGAGAAAATCTCGCGGATGAATTTCATTACGCTGTTGATGTTTTTATAATTGAACATAATGCCGATTCACCTGATTAAAATTATATTCGCGTTCTTAAACCTAATACACGTGAAGCGATGATTTATTCGTCGGTTTTCCACGATTTATCTCCCACGGTCGTCCTGGTTACGGGACTCATTATCGATTCATTTGCGCATTGTAGGGGGCGCCACATGACATTAAGGAGTATTACGTAATGGGCGCGGAGATACGACCGGGTGTAGAGAAATCCCGTCACGGTTGCCGCTGTGAGCCGATTCGATTTTGTAACTTGAGTGAGTTAATCTGAATACTACTATGCAGAATTTGGTGAGAAAACGGACCTGTTTAACACTTTCACCACATACCTGTATAGTGGTATTGGCAAAAAGTGTAGACCCAGATGAGCCGGCTCGTGACGAGCCGTCTCATCAAGATCTTCACTTTTGCAAGTGATTTTCATATTCTGTGAAACAAAAACACCCCTTTTTCATAAATTGACTAGTCTGAAAACCATTTTCTGACTCTTAGATTGGTTGCAAAATTAACATATCAAAATCCATTCCAGTTACTTAGGGGTGAAAGGGTTAAATTGCGGCCAACCAACATAGACTCGGCAGTAGGATAATCCGCGTAGGCCCATCATTTAATCAAGGTCGTGTTCTAAACTATATGACTGACGAAAGGGAGACTTAAAGTTACAGTATGTGTGCCAATTGTAGAGTCTGATTCGCGTGTTCATTAACACGGTATGATTGGTACATACGATAGTAAGACTACAACAGCGACTGGATAGCGAATAGTGTAGTGCGTGATCAGACCGCGCGATCGCTAACTTCGTAATGCCAATTTTTCCTCAGTTGACGACATAAAACATGGATTTCGAACATCGTAGATCACGAGCTGAGGAGTGAACATACTGTTCTGGAGCAAGTCTGGTTGAAAACGTCATAAGATACCTGTTCGTATGTCAGTGTCCAGCGGAGACGATGATGTTAGTTTCTCCTATCACATGGAGGGTTAAATCGTAGCACAGGGGATGTTTGTTCTTGAGTATAGTACCACCATGGTGGGCAGTTGTTCCATAAACACGGGGGTATTCTACCACCATGGTGATATGAACACGTGACCCTCTATACAAGCGTCCATGTGTGTTTGGGCGGTGTGGTGGGGTGCATGTCGGTGTAATAATTAGATGTCAATTAACGGCAGATAACGTCAATGTTTGTATATGATATAGTATTGGTACGCTGGTAAACGTCATAAACCGACACCGAATGACCAGGTTTCAGAATGAGAAAATATTGTGTGTATATCGTGTAGCGAATATTAATAAATTGCATGTATCGTGGTATTGGCAAACAGTGTAGATCCAGATGAGCCGGCTCGTGACGAGCCGTCTCATCAGGATCTGCACTTTTTGTAAGTACTTTTCATATTTTTGAGAACAAAAGCACCCCCTTGTCATAAATGGACTAGTGTGCAAATAATTGTGTGACCATTGGATTGGTTGAAAAATTAACATATTAAATTCAATTTCAGTTCCTTAGGGGTGAAAGAGTTAAACATGTTTTATATCGTTGCCCTATTGAAACAATATATATACCGGCATGTTGACGATATTTCACTAATTACTTCTAAGAGGAAACGGATTGCCTTTATACGTTTTAACGACATTAACAACAAACACTTTCGCAATTGCTTATTACATGAATATGTGATATATTAATTGTAAACATATATGGTCATAGAAATTACCATGAAACCAAAGAAATGTTAATAGAAATTACAATAAATTCACAAATCGTATTAAAGGTACATGCCCATTCAGTAGACACAAACTGTTATTTATATCATGATCAGAGACATTTCCTGGCAAAATAAACATTCATTCACCATTTCACCCACGTAATGATTGGCATTATTATACATTTTATATCAGAAGTAAATGTCCACACTGATATCAGGGGCGATAACCGTGTTTCCTTAATATGTGAACGGACATTATTAATTATTCTATGTATTTATAGTTTGATGTGCAATGATCATACTTCATAATCTGTCGAAAATATCTTTTGTTCAGGTGACGCATTTAATTAGTATACATAAATAAAAAAATACCATGCTCTCAAATAGCCTGATACCACCGCGCGTCACTATCAGTACAATAAATATGACATACTAAATGATTATATCTGTATATCGGGCACTCGTAATATTTAGACTGGTGGAATAGTGACACAAATATACACTTATTTAATTCCTATAAAGAACAGTTTGTGCCCTCTGAGTGAGCATGTACCTTTAACACTTTGTGTTTTTGTTTGTGTTGTAAAATTTAGAAAAGAAATACCATAAAGAATAATCAGGGTAAATTTTGCATTTCATAAGTAAAGTAAATATCAGCGAGAATTTACATTTGTCGGAAGGAAGAATTACAAATACTCAAACTCATGCCGGCAAAACAAAATTGTGGATGGGAAACTGAAGCCAGCGCCAACTCCCCCCCGTGTATTCCCGCCCATCCCGACGTACCGGCGACTAGAGAGGGTTGCTAATAATACAAACTAGTTAGTAAGCTCATTAATTACGCTGGCGTATCACGTCAGGGGAAAATTGGCTCTTGCACATAATATTAATACCATTAATAATTAATATCCTTAATAGTTTTTTTGTAAATAGTCTGCGTCCTGACTCTGTAATTATAACTGAAGCACGAAGTTTCTATCCAATGACGGTGCGTAACGTCGTCAGTTCACCCGGGTACAGTTGAAGCGGTCAGTAGAACAAAAAGGGGGCTAGTAAATCCCTTATGCAATAGACCCTACACCCTACTGACCCCTGCCAATCGATGCAGGTACATCATGGCCCGGCCAATTGAAGGCGTCACTAGAAGAAGGGGCCTAAGTCCCTTAGGGACTTAGCCCCCTTCTCCTAGTGACGCCTTCATTACTTCATTATTCACATAAAATTGCTGTTCGTTTTCCCCATTAATGTATTACATTTTAAGGCGAATATAACATGCTTTATATGATTGGATATAGTTCATGCGACCGATACAGCAACACGAGATTACAGTCGGACATCAACAGTTATAAATATGAAAGCATTATTGGATGGAAGTTCGATAATTGTACAAACGCATTTAAAGGTTGTGGGTGTCGGATATGCGTAGAAAGTGATGAAACATATCGATATATAGATAGTAATTGAATTTGTCCATCTGCATCGTGTTTAACCGCTAACATCATATCGCTACACCACAGTCAACGCTATACATTTGCGGAATAGCGTTTCCATTTCGCGCACTATTATCATAAACTCACCTAATAAAGTGTGTATTAGCACAATGCTTATGTCACTCTCCACGAAGTAGAAAGTAAACAAAGAACGCTCGCTTCAAACGCAAATTTGGAAATACTACTCATAACGTAATGCAATGTAATGTAATTAGAGTTATGTACTCATAACTAAATAAGACGTTACTCGTCACAAAGTCAATGGAGACAGTTTTGAGAGATTGGTGCCGTGTTGTATACAATATAATATATGTACTACAATGAATGGAAATATTGATGAATCTTCGATAGTCACTTCATGTGTAGATATAGTGACTATCCAAAGGTGCAAGTACAATTACTATGATGCATTCTGAGAAATATTACTGTTTCCGTAATTTGTAGATCTTTGAATAAAATCGCCGTACAGTAACACAAGCTTACGTATTGTGAAATCCAAGTCGTGTTAATGTACCATACAGTGGTACCCCCCTAAACCGGACACCAAGAAAACACCTGTGATGTTATTTTTGTGTCATTTATCTCAGGTGCTACTGTCTGTTCGTGATCGCATAACACACAACTATGACTCAGTATGATCAAATGCCTGATTTACAGTGAAACCTCTCTAAGCCGGACACCCTGGGGACCTTCCTGTATAATACCCTAAATGTACACGGATGTATATAAACTGTTTTTATTGCATAAATTTGGTTATACTACGTACGTACCATGTAATAATACAGTGTTTTAAACTCATAATTCACTAGTGTTATACATAAGCATAGTCGAGATGTTTACGGAACCAGTAAACTAGTTTTAATAATTATCATATTAAATCATCACCCATGAAATGTACCTCTTATTTGGCCTTGACTGGAGAAATGTGGCTTATGGGATTGGTTACAAGGGAAGTTCTTGATCAAATAGCACACTCCTGTAGCTTGATAACGACCTATATTGCATGTTACAAGCACGCCGGGTGTTTCATTGATGGAATGACGAGCAATGCAGATCCTGATCAGACTGTGCGGATGCACAGTCTGATCTGGATCTAAACTGGTCGCAAGACCCATTAGCCCCATTTCTCCATTATGTTCCGCCGACGAGTTGCCTTATCCCCGGAATATGCGAATTAATTCCATGTATTACAGAACCATAATGTAGCCTGATTAAAGTCACATTGTCATTAATCATGGGTTTATGAACTGTCTACTTACACACTTTAGAAACTATTCCCGAAATGCAGTACTACCTGGCTGATGTATGACTGGCCATTGCCACAGGTTTAAGTAACGGACCGAGGTCTATAAATACATTAAATATACCTGAAAGCATCAATAAGTGAAAAATAAATAAGCTAAACAAATTTAAAATAAGGTAAACAAATGTCTTTACTCACTCCTATATATACAGCAACCGGTTACCGTGTATAGGAGGCAGTAAGGAAAATGTTTAGCTTGTTTTTTCTCACTTATTGGTGCTTTCAGGTATATTTAAAGAAATCGACGACAATTTCTTTATTCTCTCACATTTCTCGGAATTCGAAATATCCTCAAACGGAGGGTATTAAGTACATGTACAATGTACTAGTATTTCGGATGTCTTAAATGTATTTTCAAATTATTTATTGACGACTCTTTTTAAATACTATGTAATTAATATTTAGAATACAACATAATACATTTTCTTGTCGAACTCACAAATGTGTCACAACACAACAACAGATGAAACTAATATTAAACACAGATAAAACTATTATTAAAAGTGGGTACTATAATTTCACACCGCGGCGGTATTTCATGCTCACTGTAGATTCGGATCCGGAGTCGTATTCGTGGAACCGACTGTCTGTTTCACGAAAGCTGCCCAAATTTTACGGCTATATAAACAATTCAAAAACAATATTTCTTTTGATAATATTAAATTAAAGGAAAAATTAAGAATGAGCCTTCTTTTTATTTCGTGAAATTTGGTCAAATATTGATTTTATTGCGAAAAAACAATTTCCCCATGTTAAATCCCCATAGACATCTTCACGGAGTGAAGATGTCTATGAGGATTTAACATGGGGAAATTTTTCAGAATTCAGAAATACTGGACCGATTTTTAAAATTTAACTTTTGTTTTCTTAGTTAGATCATTTCCAGGTTTTGGAGTCAATTTCCAAAAAAAAAAGTTTTTTGACTCCTCCCACAAGTCCTCTACCTCTTTTCCTCCCATGTTAAATTCCCATAGAGAAATAAATATTTCGTAATAAAACCAATATTTGACCAAAATTTCACGAAATAAAAAGAAGGCTCATTCTTAAATTTTGCTTTAATTTAATATTATCGAAAAAAATATTGTTTTTGCATTGTTTATATAGCCGTAAAATTTGGGCAGGTTTCGTGAAACAGACAGTAGCCGGGTAACATACCACCTCTATAAACCGGACACATGTTTCACTGTCATAAATATGTAATGATACTGTATGTACATGCCGGCAAAGTACTCGGACAAGTCTTTCAGTGTTTATATCCCATAATTAGAGTGGAACCTCTCTAAACCGGACACCCTGGTGACCTCCCATGGTGTCCGGTTTAGAGAGGTTCCACTGTAAATGTATGTGTGTCATTCAGGAACAAAACCAAGTTATGCAAACATAAAGCACCGCCAGAAGCCTTATTAAAGGTGCATGCCCACTCAGTATATAGGCACACAATGTTCTGTATATCAGTGGTATCATCCGAGACGTTTTCTGGCAAAATAAACATTCATTCACAATTACTCCATATATTGATTGGCATTAGTATACATTTTATATCAGGCATACATTTTACCCCTGACATCAGGGGCGATAACCGTGTTTCCTTAAAATGTTAACGGGCATTACTATTTATTCTCTGTTTTTATGTTTTGATGTGCAATGATCATACTTTATAATCGTCGAAAGTATTATTTTGTTCAGGTGACGCATTTAATTAGTATAAATAATTAAATAATGTCATGCCTCATCTGCAAATGAAAATAGCCTGACACCACCGCGAGACAATATCAGTAAAATAAATCAGTATTACTGAATGATTATATCTGTATAGCGGGCACTCTTAAATTTTAGAATTGCTGGAATAGTGACACAATTATACACTTATTTAATTCCTATAATGAATAGTGTGTGCCTACTGAGTGGGCATGTACCTTTAAGAACTAATTGGAACTAGGCTTTGAAAAATGTTTTCCGAAATTCTCAGGAAACATTAAACCCTAAGTAACTGGAGTGGATTTTGATAAGTTAATTTCTGACCAATCCATTAATCACAAAATGATTTTCAGGCTAGTACATTTATAAAAAGGGGGTACTTTTAGCTCTGAAAAATATGAAAATTACTTTAAAACAGTGCAGATCCTGATGAGACGGCTCGTTACGAGCCGGCTCATCTGGATATGCACTGTTTGCATAAACCAATATAGCGGGCTTTCGGGTTCAAAGGGTTAATTCAGTAAAAGCTGATAGAAGATACGCATACATGCACAAAAAAACGTGTAAAATATACAAAATGATAAATTTGCTAACACAGAGAATTCATTCAGTTCAATCAAATCATCTATGTACAATACGAGCAAACTCTGTTCGTTCCGTAGTTCTTTCATCTGCGATTGTGTCACGTAAACGAAATACAATACTAGACAAAAATACAGGCTCTGAATAGATTACACAAATGTAAAGTCCGCTCAGTGTCTGCGCTGAATCTAACCGCAACGTTGTTTATTTCTCCACTTCGCGGCATTTCTACCACAGTTCCCAGGATGTTTTTGAATTCACACTGGCACATATTGGTCCGCACTTGGAACCAAGTGTTTAAGAATGGCAGAATTCCGAAACATAGTCGGTGTTTAACAGTCCCATCACAGCGGTATGCCAATTTCAGCGCCACGTAAATGTATATTTCAATTTAAACATAAAAGAATATAATGTTAAAATATTAAAATGCAGACAAGGCACACTTAAAAAACATTTTGTGGTCGCGGCGGTCTCTGGAAATTTGCTTTGATGTATATTTTGAAACATTATATGCATGCGCTACACTATAGATGCGAGCTTATTGTATGTGTGACCAGTGATCAACGTATATCAGAACCAACACAGCATGCGCTACACCGAATATAACCGTGTATATACACATATATAGTGAACTCATGTGCATGTAAAGACGAAGACATGATCAATATACATTATATAATACATGTACAGCGTGACACACATGTTACCACGACTGGCATGTTGGCTGGTCTGGGGAACTGGACACATGGCGCCACGGTGTAGCCACTAATGTACTAGATATTCCATTCATAAATCAAGCGTCCATTTCGCGCGCTTTTCTTTTCTTTTTTCTTGTTAAATGTTCAAGTTTAGCATTCCATATATTATTATTATTATTATTATTATTATTATTATTATTATACTACTACTACTACTACTTACTACTCTACTACTACTACTACTACTACTACACTAATAACTACTACTACTACTAATAATAATAATATTACACTTGTATTATTATTATAATATAATGCTAAGAATGTAATATTATATTTTATCCCAAAAATGAATTATGGATATACGTAAGAAAGATGATTTTGCGAGAATGTTTAGACAAACTGTGGATTTACATGCTGACAAAGTATGGAAGGGTTCGTAGTTGTTTTAGAAAACTCATCCTAGCAATAACGCATACCATTGTCATAGAAGTGCTCATCTTTATTCTAGATTCACTTAAAGTCGTAAAACCCGCGTGCGTCTCATTATGCATAGTAACTATGTTCACATCAGTACGATAGCAGGCAGATAACTATGTCTTTATTAAAGGTACATGCCCACTCAGTTGTGTCACTATTCCACCAGTTCTAAAAATTACGAGTGCCCGCTATACAGATATAATCATTTAGTAATATTTATTTTACTGATAGTGACCCGCGGTGGTATCAGGCTATTTTCATATGAAAATGAGGCATGATACTTTTTAATTATTTATACTAATTAAATGCGTCACCTAAACATATAATATTTTCGACAGATTATAATGTATGATCATTGTACATCAAAAAATAAATACAGATAATAAATAATGATGTCCGTTAATATCTTAATGAAACACGGTTATCGCCCCTGACTCCATCAGTGTGAAAATGTATGTCTTATATAAAATGTATAATAATGCCAATTAATACGTGGGGTAATGGTGAATGAATGTTCATTTTGCCAGAAAACTTCTCAGATGATGTCTGATATAAAGAATAGTTTGTGCCTACTGAGTGGGCATGTACATGTACCTTTAACTACTCATGTAGAGTATCGTCACGTATGCGTGATGCTATGATGTTTATTAAACGAGTAACTGTTATCATATGAAACATGGATATGCTATTGGTTGCAATAAATATTATAGGAATGAATGGCCTTTTTGTGGAATTTATCGGGGTATAAACTTGGAAAAGTTGCGGGAATACTGGACGAAGGCCGGAAGGCCTCGTCCAGTATTCCCGCGACTTTTCCAAGTTTATATCCCCGATAAATTCCAGAAAAAGGCCATTCATTCCTTATAATTCCAACATTTGAAATAAATGCATCAAGAAAATGTGTTTATTTTCCGTTTTCTTACGAATTATTTTAACTGACGGTTACGGAAAGTAGTTCGGCATGGAGTTTACTGGGATATACATTTTGGACAGAGACTTGCTACGGACCAATCAAATGTTAGGGAATTGTGTAAATATTTTTCTGCTGGAATTATAATCGAATATATGTGAAATGTAATAGGATATTTAATAACCCCTTCAGCCCTACATGCCAGAAAGCCACCATATGCAATCGCTGTAGATCCAGATGAACCGGCTCGTAACGTATCCAGGGTTGAAAGTGTTAAACTCAATGACTGTGCTGCTCAAGCTTGGTCATTTTATCGTTATCTCGCATTTCCTTCGATATGTGTCTGTGATGGTGATGGTTATGCAATTTGACTTTGAATATTTATTTACATCCAGCGGATAAACTCGCGGTTACGTATTCATTAGTATCGTTACTTTATTAAGTAATGATAGTCGAGGTATTAAGCAAATTACACTTCTCATAGAATTCTGGGAAAACATTGATTAGGACCAATCGTAGTTGGGTGCCAGTGTCTACAGTCTTACACGGACGATAGACAGATAGCGGAAATAGTGTTTTCTTGTTGTTGCCCTTTCGTTCAAAATTTCGCGTAGTCAATTTTGTTGGCAAGAACTGAAAACTATTACCAAAGACTGATGTGAGTAGAAGTTTTTTCAAAATGTTACATCGAATATGATGTCCGTGTTGGAATACAAATGTATGTACATGTAGGCTAATGAGGACGGACCACAGGGATACTAACGGTGTTTACTCCACATTGTTTATAAGTTTCCCAACGAAATTGTTTTCTATTCACTACTTCGAATATGTCACTAGATTGAACAGAACATCTAAATATTTGAAAAATATAGTAATTTCCAATAACCTCCGAAGGAAGCACATTTAATACACATTGTTTTAAAGTCACCCTTTTTATTAAATTTTCGACCACGTGGTCTTTATCAAAATAGATATTTAAAGACCATGTGGTGGAAAATCCATGTGGTGGAAAATTTAATAAAAAGAGTGACTTTAAAACAATGTGCAATGTGTATAAGCCTATATATAGTTTTATTTTTCAAATATTTAGACGTGCTGACATCATTAAAAAATATAAATATATGATGTACACGTGTGTAAATACGGGCTTACATAAATCTTAAAGTCGTGAACAAGTGCCATTTCTATAGAACATTTGCATCTTCGTGTATTCACATAGGAATATAAATATTTTGTTCCAATTCTTATTTATTTCAACGAAAGTCATGTACGTTGTAGACTCAAACACCACTGACAGTGTTAATCTTGCCAATATTGTAGTTTGTTTATTTCAAATTACTTTAATATAGTTCTTGAATTCAAGCAGCTTGATTGTCTGAGCCTGAGCTGCGCTGCAGCTCAGGCTCAGACAATAAAACTGCTTGATTGCGATTTGAGATTGCCAATAGATGATCAGAAACGATGACATCTCGGCTAATCTTGCCAATATTTGTATTCTGTTTATTTCAAAATACTTTAATATAGTGCTGGAATTCAATCAGCTTGATTACCTGAGCCTGAACTGTGCTACAGCTCAGGCTCAGACAATCAAACTGCTTGATTATGCGTTTAGATTGTCAATAGATGATCAGAAACGTTGACATCTTGGAAAGATTAACACCGGCGGATGTGTAGGTGGTAATGAGAACAGATTAAAGAATATTCAGCCAGAATTCACGACCTCCCACAGGTTACAGTAACCGTTGGACCCGAATGGGGCTACCATAATGACCGATAACACGCAGAAATACACGGTTACAGTGAATAAAACAAAACCGTTCAGCCAAACTAGATGGGTTTTATTACCAACCCCTGTAGATGCCCAGATTAATCAGGCATCTACTAACTACATAACATCCCGAATCAAAGAATTGACGGTATATAACTTGTTTTCATGCAGTAAAACGAATATATACCGGCATAAAAGCATATCCGATTATATTTATGGGCCGACCTGTCGGGGGAAAGTGGGTATTTAATTAATGTTAGTTCGCAATCCGCAGTTTTTATAATTTTGTTATGAATATCATCTTAAGAGGAATTTTGCCAGTCGAGTATTTACGAAGGTAGTAAATTGTCCATAATTACGGGATCTGACAGAGATCGTAGACAGCATGGAGACAGGGGATCGTTTTTACTTTCCTTTATTATTTTTGTCGGGTAAAACAAAGGTAGCTTTCATTCCCCGATGGAATGTGTGTGTTTGTGCATTGCGCGTGCTAAATGAGTGTACTTGTAAAACCGTGACATTCTACCACGTGGCGACTAACTCTAGCCGATTCCATTTCAATTGCTAGTTGCGAACAGTAACTCTTGCAATCTACTCCCGTACCGTCCGTAGCCTGAGTACGGACGGTACGGGAGTAGATTACAATAGTTACCGTTCGCAACTATACACTTGCAACGTACTAATCTAGCTAAATGTACTTTGAGGGAATAATTATTTAATTGTACTGAAATGCATTATTTCATTTAAAACTAAAGCGTGTTTATAATTATTTGATGATTATATTTATTTATCATTCATATAATGTATTTATTACATTGTCACAATCATAGTTTTGATTAATATATTTCATTGCATATAAATATTAATTAATTTATACAGAAATTAAAAATGTCTCCCCGAAAGTGCACTTAGCTACATTAGTGCTCTTAGCGATGCTGATGAAGTCGGCTACTGGACCTGAGCGACGTTAGTCCGTTGGTAACACATATTTATATAATGACGAAAATGTTTAATTTTCTATGAGTGATTATTTATTATGATATTTATCAAACTCGTTTACTGATTTCATTAGCAACTCGGAATTGCCGAGTTTCTTATGAAATCAGTCAACGGGTTTAATAAATACCATATTGAATAATCACAAATGTTAGATTGTAGTTTTAACATAAGCACAGCATCATACATTGAAGTTGTTTTGATCAACTAACCTGTTCTGCATACCTGTCTCATTTGCATATTAATTACACCAGCGTATACTATCATAATTGTATTACACCGTGTTTTACGCAGTTATTTAAGGCCAAGTACTACCCGAATAATGACGAAGTAACCGACTGTTCAGTATGTCGACGTCGGCGTCGGCGGTATTGAAACCAAGTGCGTTGCTGCTGCAGTTCTCAAACATGAAAGGCAGAGCTTATGTTGCGGACTTTTGTCGCTCTTTATCAGTGTAAGCGCTTGTGTAATTTAAGTTCTGGTCACGTGCATTTTCAGCCAATGGACGCAACCAGAACATGTATTTGCATTTTTCAGCGTAGATAACACCGTTACATATACATGTATACTCTATAAGTAATCAACTATTTGCTGTAAACATACTTACACGTATATCGCTATTCTAAGCACGGTTACCAACCAACACTCCCATGGTTCTGCCTACATAACCGTGTGAGTGTTTGATAGGCGTGCTAAACACTATTTTAAACGAACACATATACAAGTACATGTATTGATTTTGCCCCGCATGTTCGCATGTATGATGGCTGGTCATCTAGTTAGCCAGACATGTAAGCGGTACAATGATATAATTATGTGCCCCTGGCTGGAAAAACAGTCTGATCAGGATCTGCACAGTTCTCAATTCCATCAATAGCCTGATAGCCTATATTGCTTGTTAGAAGCATGACGGGTGTTTCACCCGTCATGCTTCTAACAAGTAATATAGGCTATCAGGCTACAGGAGTGTGCTATTTGAACATGATCTACACTGATCACACATCCCATACGCCAAATTTCTCCAGTCACAGCCACATATAACGAGCCACATACGCCTATTTTACGACGTATTCATATGTGTTTTATTAGTGAAGCAAGACCACTCACTAGCGGCCGGCCAAGTGGTTCTTTGGTGCCACTTCGTCGTGCTTATCGCATGGTTGTCATGGCAACAGCTCATGGCAACTGTACACTTCTTCTTGGATTTTGGAGTTTTATAGAGTTTTCTAAATACTCCTGTGTTCTAACCAAATAATAATTATATAGCAGCATATGGATTATTGGTTACAATGTATATTTTAACAGCATAGTATTAAGCATTTATGGTGTGAATACATTGAATTGAATAGCATAGTATATTTTAACAATGTTTAATGCTTATGCACAATTATAATTTTCATTTTATTAAAACCTGTTAGAGGTTGTCCGAAATGCAGACTGATATTTTCATCACGATTTTGGAGTACTGGTGAACTACAGAATACATATGATGAGACACGCCATGCGATTTTGTACATAAGAACATGTGCGATATCTCATATTAACATGTGCGAAAATATTTACAAAATTTACGATATTTTCCTTCAATGACGTGACGAGCCGCCTCATCAGGATCTGCACTTTTTGCAAGTATTTAAAAAAAAAACAAATACACCACCTATTCATAAATGGACTGGTCTGAAAATCATTTTGTGACGATGAGATTGGTCGGAAAATTAACAGCTCAAAATCCATTCCAGTTATTTAGAGGTGAACGGCTTAACCCTTTGAACCCGAAAGCCCGCTATAGCGGTTTATGCAAACAATGCAGATCCCGATGAGCCGGCTCGTAACGAGCCGTCTCATCAGGATCTGCACTTTTTGAAAGTAATTTTCATATTTTTGAGAACAAAAAATATATACATGAAACAAATCAAAATCCATTCCAGCTATTAACAGGTGAAAGGGTTAAGAATAAAGTATACGAATGTTGACGTACCTGTACCCGGGCCTCGGTCAGGTTACACCGGAGGGCCAGCTGTTCCCGCGCATATACATCCGGGTAGTGAGTCTTCTGGAACACGCGCTCCATCTCCTCCAACTGGAAACTCGTGAACGTCGTCCGGTTACGGCGCTTCTTCTTCTTTGCGTCGCTGTCATCGTCGTCATCGCCGTCAGTTTCCGTTTTACACTTATCGATGGATGAAAGTCGGTCACTAGAATCATTCGCCGACTCGCTGGAGCGTGGAGATTTGTTCGTGTCATCCACGGCTTTGTGAATGTCGTGAGCGGCGTCTCTGAGAGTTACGTCCCTTTCCCGTAAAATGTCCGTGTCGATTCGATTCAGTTTTGACGCGGGAATTGAAACCTCATCGCCCATGATCTTCCCCTTCACATTCGCCAGATCTGCAAACAGCATAATTAAGAATAATATTTTACTAATTAATTGCACGTAAATTATTTAATTGTTATATCTCTTCCACATGAATCATTCTAACATCATAATTTATCTAATCATTCTTGCTCAACCTGTTACGCTGTCTTGTATTATTGTTTTATCATAAACTCATTGAAGCAATTGGTTCTTGTTTAGCGAAATTATCTCCTTAAATTTGCCGCATTACCATATTGTGTTTCTGGTGTTAGTGTGAGTATCGCCTCTCCCGCAGCCATTATGTCATCAGTCGGCATAACAGGTAATAAAAACATTAGGCAACAGGCGCGCATGCCAAAACATTATTAGACCAATAGCATCCCATCTAGACAATGCAAAACAGATTGTAGGCAATCAATGTAAACAGCATGTCAAACACAATTGACCCGACGTATCAGACGACAAAAGATTCCCATGTTCCCAGAATTCCATTCTCAATGGCTGACAGCAAAAGGTTTAATATTTCTAAATCCATCAGCGTCTGTTAGAAGCAATTATTGGATAGATACTTCATCCGTAGACTCCCAGAAGAGTTCGTTGGAAGTCCCGAGAAGCAATTTGGCACAATTTGCCCGCTGTGATATCTCCCTATCTCGCCATTGTTTTCTTTTACCTTATTTTCGTAATTATTACCATACTATGTATATACAACAGAACGAATATTACGATATTGTAGACCAACGCTCGGCGACAGATGCATACACGCTCTAATCAACCTAACCTAATATTAAATTCTAATATGTGTCTCAAGTTCCATTTCAATTACAGAGAAACCTCTCTAAACCGGACACCCTGGGAGGTCCCCAGGGTGTCCGGCTTAGAGAGGTTTCGCTGTAAATCAGGCATTTGATCATTCTGATCCATAGTTGTGTGCTATGCGATCACGAACAGACATTATCACCCGAGATAAATGGCCAAGAAACTCATCACAAATAAGATCACAGATGTTTTCTTGGTGTCCGGTTTAAAGAGATTTCACTGTACATGTTTGTTATTGAGCTAGATCTGCATGAGGATTACACATACATGGGTAGTTGTATAACTTACATAACGTGACTGGTGCCACACGTTCTAACAGATATTTAGAGAGGGTATGATTGAATAAATAACTGCAGAACTGAGATAATTTTGTTAATTAGTCCGCGACCAACATATAAAGCACTCGGCGGCTGGAGCATGATAGAAACACCGCTATATCGTGTGCACAGATGAGATTTCCCCGTCGCAGGACCGCCTAATGTTCATCAACGCTTAGTCTCCATGTGTGAAAAGAAGCCAGCAAAGCAGGCTTCTTTTCACACGCGGACACTAAGCGTCGACGTCAACCCCTAGTGTTCACTAGTTTAAAAACGTATATGTAATTTGTTCTGCGGAGACTGACTGTAATGGTAGTGAAACATCTAGAAATGGCGAAATTATTCGAATCTGCATTGCCGGATTCTTTTCACACTTAGACATTAAGCGTTGATGTCAAGCCCTAGTGTTCACTGGTTTAAAAAGTCTATGTAATTTGTACCAACGGTACTAGTAATAACACGTCCAGAAATGACTAAGTGTCGAGTCTGCATTGCCGGCTTCTTTTCACACGTGGACAGTACGCGTTGACGTCTGTAGAGTCGGTTTTTGTCCACCGCCGGTTTTTGTCACTGGGTGACAAAAACGGGCGGTGACAAAAACGGTTGACGTACGCGCCGGTTTTTGTCACTCGCCGGTTTTTGTCACCAAAATATTATTAATGCGGGATATAAGATGTACATTGTGCATGATTGTGTATACGTGAAAAAAAAAATGTATTTGAGTCCCATCCGATGTTCCGAGTTTGATACTGAAGATACTCAAGATACTCAATTACTAAGTTATTTTTGCCATTCAGCCTCCGCCGACACAAGTCGACGGGGGCTGACTGGCAAAAATAACTTAGTAATTATTGCAACAGTTTATGCACTATAGCAGGCTAAAATAAAATAAGATAAGACAATTTACGCTATATGGGCGACAAAAACCGGCGAGTGACAAAAACTGACGCGTACGTCAACCGTTTTTGTCACCGCCCGTGTTTGTTCACCCAGTGACAAAAACCGGCGGTGGACAAAAACCGGCTCTACAGATGTCAATCCCTAGTGTTCCGCAGTTTAGAAAGTCTATGGAATTTGTCTAAGTTCTGCGGAGACCAACGGTACTGGTAGTAAAACGTCTAGAAATGATGAAGTTATTCGAGTGTGCATCGCCGGCTTCTTTTCACACGTGAACACTAAGCGTTGATGAACAATAGGCGGTTCTACACCACGTGAAACATCGAAACCGTAAATGTGCTTCATGTGAAATTGGATAGATGGAATCTTTAGTAATTTTGTGGAATCCTTCTCTATTCGGTTTATACCAAATTACGACTATACATGTATATTGAGCTACACTGTTCGAAAGCATTGTCGTTGTTATTGCATATTTACAGAGCCCAGCAGGGAACGTAGAATTCTTTTTTATTATTATTTACTACACCGCGCATGAATACGTCTATATGTTGATTAAGTATGGTTAAACCTCTAGACAAATCCCTATATCAAGGTGTATGATCACGTGGTACTAACAACAACAACAGGTACCGATTCAAAGTACGTATTCTTTTATAGTGTCCTTATTACGTAACGGATTTTGATGAAACATGGCATCAAACGCGTCTTGTTAAGCTGCATTTCGTGGTCTCTGTATTTTCGCCCAAACTTCTGTCATTTTTGCGAAGATTCTCCGACACGGAAATCGATTCTTCGCAAAAACGACATCAGTCTGTGACAAACTCCATAGACCACCAAATGCAGCTGATGAAGACGCGTTTTCTGCGCCATATTTCATCAAAATCCGTTGCATATGAAGGAAACTATCAAATAATATTTACTTTGGAGTGTGCGACGTTGTTGTTGTTGTAACCACGTGATCATGCACCTTGTATATACAATTTAGACCAAGTGGTGATTGGAAACTATAGTGGATATCAGGGGGCCGTTTCACTAACCTTCGTACGACTAAAATGTTCGTAAGTGCAAAATTATGACAGTCTGTAAATTTCACATTAAAAACGTTTTCTTGTAAACATTTAGTGGATTTACATGTATTGAGTATAGGCTGCATGTGCAGCTATGCTCAATAAATGTAAATCCATCTGTTGAAATTTCCAGACTATCTTAAACTTGCACTTACGAACATTTTAGTCGTACGAAGTTTAGTGAAACGGTCCCCTGGAAACTATATTTACCGTACGAACACGAGAACGAAAGCAAGGAATACAGCAGTTAAACATAGAACCCGACAGTCAGGTTGTACAGTGGAACCTCTCCAAACCGGACACCAAGAAAATATATGTGATCTCATGTTGATGGGTCTCTTGGTAACGCATCTCAAATAATAAGTCGTCTTCATGATTACAAAAGACATAAGTGTGTCCCAGAATGGTCATCTGCCTGATTTACAGTGTAACCTCTCTAAACCGGACACCCTGGGACATCCCAGGGTGTCCAGTTTGGACAGGTGTCACTGTAATATAAGGAGAACATTGTTGTTTAGATATGACATTTGTCGAGCGAATGAAACATTAAACATGCCCTGCCTGATTGCATATCAAAATAGCATGATACAACCGCACGTCTCTATCAGTAAATTAAAACATAATAAATGATTATATCTGCATAGCAGACACTCGTAATGTTTAAAACTGGTGTAATCGTTACACAAATTATACCCTTATTTAATTCCTATAAATAACAGTTTGTGCCCAATAAATGGATCCCCAACTTTCACCCAGTTCCATGTTATCAATATATGTTTATACAAATTGTATGTTAACTATTTCAGATGATGTGGTAGCTATTTTTCCGCAAACTAAAATGTGACGTATTACACATGTTTTTCCTCATGTATTTGCAGCAGTATCTCGGATGTGGAATCTGTGTGTTGCTTTACGTGCTAAGCATGTTTGTAGTTGCCATAAAAGCAATAAAGCGTAATTAACGTTAATTGAATTATGACATCAGGTAGGTGTTCGGCCCCTCGTGACCTTCCATCAAACGTACATTATAGAGAGCTATTCAAGTTCCCGCGTCTGGTCCCAACATGTGTCTGATTCCGGCTGACCGTGCCCGACGGGGAATGTTTACATTTCGACGTCTGCGTACAGCATATGCACTGATCGGACTGCGCACGCATGCACGCATGCGCAGTCCGATCAGTGCCTAAGCTGTTCGCCATTCATCCAATCAATAGCCAATTTCACCTAAATCACTAAGGGTGCTTATTTATTTATTTGTTTGAATAGACAATATTTTATGAAAACAATAATTGCTTCATGCATAAATTGAACATTTCTCCCTCAAAGTATACTTAGCAATATAAGTGTACTTAGAGATGTTCGTGAAATTCTGATCAAAGTGTGGAAATGTGCGAAATTATCATGACCTATGTTTGCCCCAACCTGTTCCTAATTCTGGTGGACCGTGCCCGCTGTCCTGGCCGCGCTGCCAGGGAATGGTTTACTCGACTGTCCGCGCTAATCAATACAGCATGCCGGTATTTACTTATAGGTTGCCAAGTCGCGTATAAATAAATATGGCCACCGCACCGGATGCGCGAAATAGTGTCCATTGCGCATGACAAACGTTCGATACACAAATGCAATAGGACACTATCTTACGCCATCTTTGATGTTCATATACATGTATGTGTCATTTTCTCTAAGACGTCACAAACATTCTGGTGTCGTATTATTATTTAAAAGGATCATGCGCACTCAGTAGACACAAACTATTCTTAATATGAGAGACATCATCTGACAAAATAAACATTCATTCACCATTACCCCACGTATTGATTGACATTATTATATATTTTATATCAGACGTAAAATTCCACACTGATATCAGGGGCGATAACCGTGTTTTCTTAAAATGTTAACGGACATTACTATTTATTATCTGTATTTATTGTTTGACGTGCAATGATCATACTTTATAATCTGTCGAAAATATTATTTGTTCAAGTGACACGTTTAATTAGTGTAAATAATTAAAAAATGGCATGCCTCAATTGCATATGAAAATTACTAAATGATCTTATCTGTATAGCGGGTAATTGCACATTTTAGAACCGGTGGAATCGTGACACAATTGTACACTTATTTAATTCCTATAAAGAACCTTTTGTGCCTACTGAGTGGGCATGTACCTTTAACTTACGACAAGAAGTCATAAACAATTTAGCGTTTGCATTACATGTACACTGTACGCATGTTAGTTACATACGTTGACTGTTCCAACAGGTCGCCGATTTCCAACGACTCATGTCCACTACAGTCTGCTCTAATCTTGCCAATACCGAATAGTTTCCTTTTTAAAACAAATACTTGAATATTGTAGCCTGATTGACAGAATCTGAGCTGTGCTATAGCTCAGGCTCAGCCAATCAAACTTCTTGATTTCGAGCTGGGATTGCCAGTAGATGTTCAGAAACGTTGATAATCCTGGCATTATTAACGCAGGCGGAATGGAATGGAGTGGAGTGGTGCTGAACGGCCCACAACACAAAAGAGTATCATTTAGGGTCAATAACGCAGGCGGTTATGTAATATAAACCAGTCGGGTACCCCATGTGTATGTCCGTGCCGATAATGGTATACATACGTATTAAATTTGCATATTTCCATCCCAACCCGAGGGTTCTCGACTCTATAGAACGCCAAATCTACATAAACTCAAATAAGTAATGCTTGCTCTAAATATGTAATGTCAGCTGTCATTATTTAGAGTTATCAATTATTATTTGAGATTATGTAGGTTTGGCGTTCATGGAACGCCAAACCTACATAAACTCAAATAAGTAATGCTAGCTCTAAATAGTTAATGCTAGCTCTAAATATTTAATGCCAACTTTCATTATTTATTAGAGTTAGCAATAATAATTATTGAGTTATTATATTATATTATATTATACATATATATTTTATTATAGTACAAGCCAAATCAACATAAATTCAAATAATAAATGCTAGCTCTAAAACAGTTAGAGCTCGTATTAAATATTTACAGCTAGCTCCAAATCATTAGAAAAACTCTCAAAATCATTTGGAACTAGCTCTAAATATTAATGCTAGTTCTAATTATTTAGAGCTAGCATTAATTATTTGAGTTTATGTACATTTGCCGTTCGGCTCGGGATGTTCTATTGGAGCCGAATGTTTTGCATACTGGCGAACGGCCACATCGCCTTTACATCGGATATAATAAATTCGCCAGATGTATCTAGTTATTGAAGTTTATATCTGCTGTACATCCACATTTCTACTAACATTAGTTTGGCTACTTCGTCTAATAATCCCACCACCATTGGCCATAGTGATGGCACACATGCTGCGGTTGGCTCAGTATCTTTGCATAATATAGTACATCTTACCCTTTATATATATTATATTGCGACGTGTGGCACTTGATCGAAGAATGTGAAGTGTAAACTTATATTAACAATGGGTTTATCCTTACCGGAATCCTGATATCCCTGAGTTGGCCATCATGTACAGTTTTGACTTCCTTGTTACTTGAGAGTTCAATCCAGTTATACCATTATAAAAGTAGTAAAAGTACTAATCGTATTACTGTTAGGGTGTGGGGCTAAGTGACGCTGCTGTGGTGAGGACCTGGCACCAGGGGCCCGTTTCACTAAACCTCGTATGACTAAAATGTTTGTAAGTGCAAATTTAGGATCGTCTGTAAATTTCAATTGATGGATTTACATTTATTGAGCATAGGCTGCATATGCAGCTTATGCTCAATAAATGTAAATCCAATAATTGTTTACAAGAAAACATTGTTAAAATGAAATTTACAGAAGATCATAATTTTGCACTTACGAACATTTTAGTCGTACGAAGTTTAGTGAAACAGGCCCCTGGTCAAGTTATTCTAATTTCATGGCTGATATATATTTTTTCTGCAAATATTCAATTTTTATTTTGGGATCCCCGCCCCACCCCCCATCACAACAGATGAAATATGGGATTCAATCCCGTTAACCCGGACTAAAATGACCTTGTCTGTTGACAGGCCGTTAAATTCCATTAAATCAAATCAAATATATTGCGGCGTCCTGTATACTCTATCTGATACGATGTGGTGATTGAAACGTACTTCCACGACGAAGCTAGGAACAATATTGCTGTACATGTATAACAAGAAAATGGCGTTGTTGTTTTTTTTACAATATAAAACACTATTACAACATTGTCACGTGAACAGATGAAGACATGACCACGGTACTGTGTTAGTAACTGCTCTATTCAATACAGATACCATTAATGCACATGATGTTTATGAGCCCGATGTCGATTTCTGACTTCCAGATGCCGGCTGATCCATGCGGTGCGGTGTATCTCACTGTGATAATTTATCTGTATAAAATGACATGGTAATCGTGGAGTTTGGCATTTTATTTGATATCCATTTTACGCCATCTTACGATACAATTGCGTGAACAAATATATAGTATTAACGTATGTACAAGCTGACGGTCGGTGTCGCAGTCGTTATCATCGTTTAATTAAATCCGTGGTCACGTGGATGCTGAGAAAATGTACCTTACGACGTATGCGGCCAGCATAGCCCCGGATCTGGATCTGGGCCTATGCTGTTCGTCACTCAGTCAATCAGACCTGCATAACTTCGTCAACAAAAGGATTCGACCCGATACAATTGTAAAGTAGAATATGTGTAACAATGTATGCTTGCATTCTCTTAACCCTTTCCCTCATAGAGACGAATTTTCACGCCTCTGCAGAAGATGTCTTTTGAAAACATTGTGGGAAAAGGAGAAATTGCTTGTAACAAGCAATTTCTCCTTTTCCCACAATGTTTTCTACTCTATCAGATAATTTAACCATCATTTGACCCAGCATTTGATTCTTTTATTCAGATGTTTTGGATTTGGATGAATCGAAATATCGCAAAACAGGGAAAGGGTTAAGGTACAATTTATATCGTATTAAATATTGTTTAACCTACATGTAATTGTGGATGTGCCAGAATCATTAGGGCCATTCATGGTTTAAGGAACCATTTCTCAGCCACCGACCTAACCTACGTGCAATCGAGATAACGATCTTAGTGAAGAGATAGGGAGATATATTGAAGGATAATTCCAGCACAAAAATATTTACACAATTCCCTAACATTTGATTGGCCCGTAGCAAGTATCTGTCCAGAATTTATATCCCAGCAAACTCCATGCCGAACTACTTTCCGTAACCGTCAGGCGCAGTTAAAATAATTCTTAAGAAAACGGAAAATAAACACGTTTTCTTGATGAATTTATTTCAAATGCTGGAATTATAAGGAATGAATGGCCTTTTTTTGGAATTTATCGGGGATATAAACTTGGAAAAGTCGCGAGAATACTGGACGAGGCCTTCCGGCCTTCGTCCAGTATTCCCGCGACTTTTCCAAGTTTATACCCCGATAAATTGCACAAAAAGGCCATTCATTCCTACTAGTATAAGGAACCATTTCTCAGCCACCGACCTAACCTACGTGCAATCGAGATAATGATCTTAGTGAAGAGATAGGGAGATATATTGAAGGATAATTTCTCTATATCAACAGCTGGGTCAGACCAAAACACATCACACTTTCACGCGTACAGAGTGTTTCAATTGTAAAGGTCGTAACCCGCTTGTCTTCCTGCTGAATGAAAACGCACACGTGTATACATTCATTCCCATTTAATACAATAATCCTTAAGTGTGTGTCACTTTGAATCGCCTTGTGATATAATACAAATGTTTTTTTTGCATATTTTAGAGAACATAAATGCTGACATTAGCGAGACGAGACAATAGGTGTGGATATTATAGAAGACAATACCAGTATACCAAATGAGACCGAACAGCCCAGCTAACATGAAATTAAGCAAATAGAAGAGCACAATTATATATACAAAAAATACAATGCCGGAATCCTGCATGGAATATGATCATGATAAGTGTCTATGAAAACACCAATCCTAGAAGTGTGTACAACGGAAGACATTATAAACAAGGCGATGGATCAGATAGCATCATTTCATAAACGTGATATCAAAATACTATGAACATATTTCAGACGGGCAATATTACACCATATAGCCTGTGTAGAATCACAATAACGTATTTGTCATACCGCAGATCCTTTAGTTGGCCGTATAAACATATCTCTTCTTTTGATCTTTGCGGTTTTATTTTCAGGAAGAAAAATAATCCGAGGTTCCATGTTCTACCGTCAGTCTTAATATAAAGGCGTAAATGAACATTTTGTTTTTTATTAAACGAAAACAAACTAAATATGGAGTAAGAAATCCATCGAAAACGACTTTATGACAGTTTTTTTTATTTCGTGTAATTTAATTTATACTCCACTGCTCTATCGATCTGCTCTCCCTTTGGCGCCTTTACAAGAATGCGACTGGTTCCCAAACATTCGCAGTCATTGCTACGCCGTGTTTCGTGCGTGGAACCCATAGTTTGTGACCTAAATATAGCCGTGTCACGAAGCCAAGTGTGTTTTGCAATGTTCGTTATTTTGGTTAATTTTTCGCTCATATTTTGATGAGCGAAGAATATTTATGGAAAAATAAACAATAAAGATTGGTTTTGAGTGTACAATTTGTTACTTTTATTGATCAATTCGGGGTTTTATTGTGTTTAGTGAGGAATACAATTCGCAATCGCTAGACTCTTGCAAAATGTGTCTTCATTGGACGCGAGGCGTCGGAGGGGAATCGCAATTCCTCTATGTCCGATGGCCTTGGTAGGTTATACAATATATATGACCAGGTAAGCTAGACAATCAAAAAAACTTATCTGCGGTATGACAAGCATATATAGAGAATATAGTAGGTTAGTGCCGTGAATGTGAACAAATGGATCACATAGCATCATTTGATAAATGTGATGTCAAAATACTATGAACATACGTATAGAGAATAGTAGGTTAGTGCCGTTAATAGGAACAAATATCTGTCAAGGCTTAGGAAACGGGATGTGCTCGGCAGAGCCGAGCCCATCCCGTTTCCTTGCGCGCCAGATATTGTTTCCCATTCACGGCACTAACCTACTATTCTATTTATCCCATCTACAAATTGATTCAAAATACAATAAAAATAACCCCAGCCACCGCACATATTCATACGCAGTGATTAGGTCGAATTGACAGGATATCAAACAAGTTTCACTGCACCGTGTTTCATGGCACATACGCACTGTGCTGACGGGATAAATAACGATACTGATACAAAAAAAACTGCACATGACCACGGTTGGTGTTAAATGTTGATGTGAACGTTCTATGAAAGACCTGCCGTGACAAACATCAAATATGACCGGTATATCTCCGATGTGCACACGCATGCGTTCAATTAGACTACAGTATAACCTCTCTAAACCGGACACAGTTAGTCTCTGTGTCCTTCATTTTACTGATAGTATTGTCATCTGTCTCTGATAATAACGTCTGTTCAAGTTCGCAAAGCAAGCCCGCATCACATGTGTGATTTACAGTGAACCATCTCTAAATCGGACACACTGGGGACCTCCATGTTTTTATGTAATTATGTAGTGAGGGCCACATGATAGACTGGCCTTGGCCAACGTCACCCTCGTTAAATAATGTATACAAAATAAATAAATAAGTAAATAAAGTGAGTATGCGTGTTTGTCCGTGTGTCCGCCCGTGTATGTGTTCGTGAGGCCGGTTAAGAATGTTGCCGGAGTTTCTCCATTCCGCCATCAGGTACAGTTATGTGCCGATAGGCCACATTTTCTTGTTTAAAAATATTTGCCATAATATTTCGATGACTTTAATTAAGTTCGTAATATTTTGTAATTCAGCAAGAGGTACTGAATTAAAGTCGTTTATTTGGGTTGAGCCAGTATGTTTATACATGTAATAAATAAAGTTTCTGCCTATGCCGTTTACTACCTGTTTTATTTTTACAGATCAAGGCTTACACTGTTCGCTATTTGAATTGGCCATTGGACAGTCAATGACGTGATGGTCGACTTCGATTGCGTATACTATAGGAATTAATGGCCTTTTTGTGCAATTTATCGGAGCATAAACTTGGAAAAGTCGCGGGAATACTGGACGAAGGCCGGAAGCTCGTCCAGTATTCCCGCGACTTTTCCAAGTTTATATCCCCGATAAATTCAACAAAAAGGCCATTCATTCCTTATAATTCCAGCATTTGAAAAAAATTCATCAATGAAATGTGTTTATTTTCCGTTTTCTTAAGAATTAGTTTAACTGCGCCTGACGGTTACAGAAAGCAGTTCGGCATGGGAGTTTACTGGTATATAAATTTTGGACAGAGACTTGCTACGGACTAATCAAATGTTAGGGAATTGTGTAAATATTTTTGTGCTGGAATTATGTATCTATATACATAGCTACAATAATTCGCCTCCGATATGTTATCTATGGCTACAATTTGACCCATTCAAAAAATGTGAGCTACCGAACCGCATACCCAAACTTGTTGCATGTAGATAAAACTTTAGTAAACTGTATATGCTATACCTTTTGACAAATAATCGTCGATGTAGAACTAGTAAATTGGCAAAAATAATAGAATACGGAAATCATTTTCCCATGGAAGCTATTTGTTCTCTAGTTGTTGTTCAACATTCAGCATAACGAAATGAAGCTTTCACATTTACAAGATATACATGTAAATATCAGATAAACACCTTGCCACGGTAAAATAACCAATTTCAGCATGTGTATGTTCTTTATTAATAATTTATTCATACAGCTTTGACATTTTTATATCGCTAATATATCAAATACGCCGGATAACCGATTGCAACAATCACTCTTCCATGTGTTACATTAAAGAGATGGGGTTAAATTTCTTTATACCATCAACACAGTGCGTATGTGTCGTGAAACACGGTGCCGTGAAACAGTTTTGATATCCTATCAATACGACCTAATCACTGCGTATGAATATGTGCGGTGGCTGGGGCTATTATTTTGCATTTTAAAGCCAGTTGTAGACGTTGACGGTATAAATAGAATAGTAGGTTAGTGCCGTGAATGGGAAACATATCTGGCGCGGCACGGAAACGGGATGTGCTCGGCAGAGCCGAGCCATCTATTCACGAACCTACTATTCTCTATACCCTCGCGCGAGGTATGGAGCAGGGTAGCAATTTTGTTTCTAGTAGCTACACTGGTCGGAATCGGCAAACTGTCCCATTGTTTATTCGCCGGGCCGTTCCCCGTGGATTGCGTATTTTCGTAATGGGCTCAGCATGTTAGGGAAAATAAAAGATATTGTTTAAAGTGTTCTCATGCGATGTGCAAGATATGGCGCGATACATAAAGGCCCTCCAATATAGAGCCTTTGATACGAGATTTCCTAATCTTCTATCAAATGGAAACGTATTTCAGATATATGCCGTTTGAAATGAGATTTATTTGAGAATGTTAAACAATTTTTTTGAAAGATTTTTATTTACTAAAATGTTTCGGAATTCGCCCAGTTTGCATTTAGCACAATAGAGCGCATGAGCAATATGTTACGGCCATCGCCGGCTATTTTGGTAAACGCATCCGTTTTCTCGGCGAACTGGGTGGTTGACGGACGGATTGGCCAGTGAACGGGTTTGTAAACGGACGGGTTTGATATCGAACTAGGTGGTAAACGGGCAAGTATATCTGCCGACGGGTTGATTAACGGACTAATGGTCATTGTACGGGTTGGTGAGTGAACAGGGAGGCTGACTAACGGCTTAGCCAACGGATTGGTCAGTGAACGGGTTGGTTAACGGACAAGTTGGCCAGAAGATGACTGGAGGGTTGGTAAACGGGCGAGTGGGTCAGTTAACTGGATGGTTACCGGACGAGATGACTAGTGGACGGTTTGATAAACGAGCGAGTTAGTCAGCGGACGGGTTGATTGACGGACCAAATGGTCATTGAACACGTTGGGTAGCAGACTTTTTCGCTAACGTACGGATTGACCAGCGATTGGTTTGGTTAGTGGACGGGTTGGTCAAAGCACGAATAGTCCAGTACGGAATGGTTAAATGATAGTTAGGTAACCTACGAATGGGTCAGTGGATGAGTTGGTCGTTGGTCGTTTTGACGAACTGACGGATTTTATTATAGGAATGAACGGCCTTTTTGTGGAATTTATCGGGGTATAAACTTGGAAAAGTCACGGGAATACTGGACGAAGGCCGGAAGGCCTCGTCCAGTATTCCCGCGACTTTTCCAAGTTTATATCCCCGATAAATTCAACAAAAAGGCCATTCATTCCTTATAATTCCAGCATTTTAAATAAATTTGTCAAGAAAATGTGTTTATTTTCCGTTTTCTTAATAATTATTTTAACTGCGCCTCACGGTTACGGAAAGTAATTCGGCGTGGGAGTTTACTGGGATATAAATTTTGGACAGATACTTGCTACGGGCCAATCAAATGTTAGGGAATTGTGTAAATATTTTTTGTGCTGGAATTATTGGTTTATGAGAAAACATTATAGCGGACCATATAATCCGAGTTCTACTGAGCCCAGCAGGGGACGTAGCATTCTTTCTTTTTATCAATTCGTTCCAACGAAATAACAATTCGTTCCCTCAATTTAACAATTCTTTCCCACGAATTATCAATTCGTTCCCACGAATTAACAATTCGTTCCCTCAATTCGTTCCCACGAAATAACAATTCGTTCCCACGGGATCGAATTGTTAATTCGTGGAAACGAATTGTTATGTATTGGGAACGAATTGTTTATTCGAGGGAACGAATTGTTAAATTGAGGGAACGAATTGTCTTTCGCAGGAACGAATTGTTAATTCGAGGGAACGAATTGTTATATCGTGGGAACGATTATTTAATTCCCGGGAACGAATTGTTAAATTGAGGGAACGAATTGTTATCTCGTGGGAACGAATTAATACAAAAATAAATCCATGTCCCTGCGGGGCTCCGCACACTTCTGTATATAGCCACTTTTCAGTCCACGTTACCGCGGTGTCTGTCAGTCCACGTTAACGCGGGGTATGTCAGTCCACGTTACCGCGGGGTCTGTCAGTCCACGTTACCGCGGTGTCTGTCAGTCCACGGTACCACGGGGTCTGTCAGTCCACGTTACCGCGGTGTCTGTCATTCCACGTTACCGCGGTGTATGTCAGTCCACGGTACCGCGGGGTATGTCAGTCCACGTTACCGCGATGTCTGTTAATACACGTTACCGCGATGTCTGTCAGTCCACGTTACCGCGGTATCTGTCAGACCACGTTACCGCGATGATGCGCGCTGGGAGAGTTTTGGGTAAATAGCAGCTGGCGGAAAGTGCGTTTAATATGTGTAGTAATGGAGCGATAATCACTTTGTCGTTGATGTCGGGCACGTGCTCCAGTCAGCGAGATAATGTACAGTGGGGCCTCTCTAACCCAGACACCCTCGTCTGATTTACAGGGGTTCCACTGTATAGCATGCACATAATCAGATTAGCCCTTAGACCGCTATCTTATTTTTTTTTCGTCTGCTGTTTATTTTCCATTTTTATCATCAAAAACATGCTTTGACAGCACTTTAGAATAATTTACAACATGCTTTGACAGCACTTCAGAATCATTTCCATTGGAAATGATTCTGAAGTGTTGTCAAATCATGTTTGTATTGAGAAATAAGGCAATATATAAAAGCAACAGCGGACGACAACTGTAGCAGTCTAAGGGTTAAGATTAAGTGCCTGTTGTACGATTTTTTGCCTACTTTCGCAATTAAATTTTAAATCTGAGTAATATTTAAATAGTAGTACATTTTGTATTCATCATAAACATGTCACCCATCACACCCTCCCCTCCCCTAAAAAATCATAAACATTATTTGTGACTGGAGCAATGATGCTTATGGGATTTGTGACCAGTGTAGCTCCTGATCAACTAGCACTACCCCGGATAGCGATCTACATGTATATCGCTTGTGAGAAGAATGATGGGTGTCTCATTGATGAAATGGCGAACAGTGCAGGTACTGATCAGACTGTGAATGTATAGGCTGATCTGGATCTACACTGGTAACACAACTCAAGCCTAATTTCTCAAGTCACAGCCACATTTGATGAAATTCCGTCAAATAGTGATAATATTGCGAAGACAAAACAGTAATTAATTTAACCTAGTCCCTGATTTAATCCTTACACCGCTTTTTTCGTCTGCTGTTTATTTTCTATTTTCCATTTTTATCATCAAAAACATGCTTTAACAGCACATTAGAATAATTTACAACATGCTTTGACAGCACTTCAGAATCATTTCTATTCTGAAGTGTTGTCAAAAACATGTTTTTATTGAGAAATAAGGCAAGATATAAAAGCAAAAGCAGACGACAATTGTTGTGTGTAGCGGTCTAAGGGTTAATATCGTAGCTGGTCGAGGGAAAATAAGAAGACGATTGGAGAAAAACTGATGAAAAACCAAATCATTTGGGATTAACTACTACATGTATGTATAATACCTGACGATATAATTTGAAAATTATCTGACTAAGAAGACAAAAGTAAGATGTTGAAAGTCGACTCACAAACTGTAACCTGATACTGATTAAAAAAAAACAAACAGCAACATTAAATTTTCAGTAAATAATGATGAAGAATGACAATAAATTTAACAGCATTCGTAGTGATTTTAGTAACTACATAATGTTGAAAACAGCGGGTAACTTCTGGAATGAAAGGTCAACATATGTGAAAATATGTAACGAAAACAAAATTTGAAACACACACGATTTCAGCAGTTGGAGATGTTTTTTTGCGTTTGCAGCTCCACCGATGTCAAAGGGAAAAAAATTGGCACATTCATATTTATACAAATAACTTACATGTATCACAGCGGACAGATGGATATATTAGAAATAAATCGTCCTTCGTTTGACATGAATGTCAGTTGCATTCTGCAAATTTTGGCGACATACATGTACATTATTCAAAATATTTAATTATTAACCCTTTCACCCCTAAGTAACTGAATGGACTGCTATATGTTAATTTTGAAACCAATCCAATCATCACAAAATGATTTTCAGACTATTCCATTTATAAAAAGGGGGTATTTTTTGTTCTCAAAAATCTAAAAATTACTTTCAAACAGTGCAGATCCTGATGAGACGGCTCGTTACGAGCCGGCTCATCTGGATCTGCACTGTTTGCATAAACCGATGTAGCGGGCTTTCGGGTTCAAAGGGTTAAGCGGTACGTTAATTAAATTCGTCATAATCAGGTCTTAACGTGTATTAACATGTTTGCATTTTCTCCTTGTCGGCTTTGCATATGGACATCGTTTAATATCTGTCGGAAATATTGGTAATTTCAACAGTTAAATTAGTTAAATAAAATACTGTAGATCCGAAACTTTGGAAATGGAAAACGGTGTCGTTATTTCTGAAGTGTTACATCACTTTCTGTTGGAACATTATCAATGAAAACTCGGCAAATTCCAGTAGCCGATTTCACCAAAATTGAAAAGTATACTTATCTTTCTAAGTACACAATTTCAATTTAAAGTTAAATTTATTAATTGCTATTATATTGAATTTATTACATTATCACAGCCATGATAATGTAATAAATTCAGTATAATAATTCTGCATACGTTTAATAATCAAATATATGCAGTAGTTAGTTCTATATTAAATAATGAATTTCGGGCAAAATAAATGATTACTCCCTCAAAATACACTTTGCTAGATAAGTATTTGCAATTTTGATGAAGTAGGCTACATATCACATGTTACAATATGTACATCGCATGTATGAGTCGAGCTAGCATAACATACCCGTAGTTTTCATCTGTGTTTCACATGACTGTCAGCCCAAAATGTTCATAAACATTACGCCTATACATTCATGACGCCTGTTGATCTCTAAACCTTCGCGAATACATGTCTGTGTGTGCTACGCCCATATTGAAGTACATGTATATAGCCGATGGTAGAATAGATACACATTTGTTAAAACAATATAATATTATAATACTTTATTGCATAGAATGGGTTTTCGCGGTGCTAAATATCAGCGTTTTAAAAATCATAATACATGGGTGTACTAAATATGAAAACGATACCGCAACTGAAAACATGTTGGGTGATCAGCACAGCTTCAATATATGCTGCTTTGCTTATGCAATACATATATTATAAAATTATTTTTTATTTAATATAATATGTAGTAAACAAGCTTACCTCGTTTCTTATGGAATCAGTAAACTCGTTTAATAGAAGACATGATAGGTGATCAGTACAACTTCAATGTATGCTTATTTGCTTATACAATTCATATAACATAGCATTCGTTTTTATTTAATATGATGTGTAGTTAACGAGTTTACTAATTCCATATGAACCTCATTTCTTTTTGAATCAGCGAACTCAGTTAAATCTACTGAGCCCCGCAGGGGACGTAGAATTCTTTTTTTTTTATTAATTCGTTCCCACGAAACAAGAATTCGTTCCCACGAAATAATAATTCGTTCCCTCAATTTAGCAATTCGTTCCCACGAAATAACAATTCGTTCCCACGGGAACGAATTGTTATCTCGTGGGAACGAATTGTTAATTCGTGGGAACGAATTGTTATATCGTGGGAACGAATTGTTAAATTGAGGGAACGAATTGTCATTTCGTGGGAAAGAATTGTTAATTCGAGGGAACGAATTGTTATATCGTGGGAACGAAATGTTAATTCGAGGGAACGAATTGTTAACTTGAGGGAACGAATTGTTATTTCGTGGGATCGAATTGTTATCGAATTAATAAAAAAGAATTCTACTTCCCATGTGGGGCTCCGAAGATTAGCACTCAGTTTACCTGTAGTGTACTGAACATTATTTGATAAGCACCGTATATATTTATTACATTATTCGTTTCCTCAAAAATATATTTACGTGGTAATTTTGAATAGGTAATTTAACAACATTATGCTAAATTTTCCATTTTCCGCGATTTGTCATGATTATATGCGAGTTTATGCTCAGAAACATTTACATTCACTGACTCAGATATATCGGGAATACCCGGATATTATTTGTATTATATATTATTATATACGTACTTTCGTTTCCCATGGAAACACAATGCAACGCAAGACGTCAATATTTTTTCCATATTGACGTCTCGTGAGTTCATATTGGTCAGTGCCGGAACTACGCTTTTCATCGCAAAATAGTTCCTTCTAAAACACCACTAATTTGTTTGTATTATTTATATTTTGTATAGTTTTTGAATCGCATGTCAATTGCGAATAATGTAAGTATATAATAAAAAGGTTATTTGATGTGTATGTGGACATATGCCATTCGTTCCGCCGCGCAACGATACTGTGCTCCTAAAGTTGCGCAGGAATTCCTACGCGTTTCCTATAGCCTTGCCTGATAAGTATAGACTTTTCGAGGAATTCCTACCGTTCCCGAGCCGAGCTGGTTACCATTTGTTGCTAGATGATATTCGGTCAATCAACACATATTTAACAGGGCCCGGTTGCTCAAAACATCAGTTAGCTTAACGGACTGTTAAATCCTTAACTGAATGGTTAAAATCTCTGTTAAAACCAGAGATTTTAACCATTCAGTTAAGGATTTAACAGTCCGTTAAGCTAACTGATGTTTTGAGCAACCGGGCCCTGATGAAAGAAATGCCGTATATTGTTACCTTTAAACGTTTCCTGCATCCTCTTGTAGCCTAGTATATCGTCTATGGAGTGATGGTTGTAGGGGCCGGTGTCGCAGTTAGGCGTGTCCAGGAACCGGTCATCTCGTCCTTTTACGTCAATCGGGAGCCGTAGTACGCTATAACTGTCAAACATCGCCCTCTCCAGTTTAATCAGATCCGCAGCACTGGTCATAATAAGTTCAAGGGCAGATTTTATTTTTACCACTTTCAACAGGTTTTATTAGTTGATTAGACTTTTCTCAATCGCCACACTTGATATAATATGCGATATTTTCTCTTTTCCGTGATAATTTACTAAAATCTCCGTCAATAACAGTTATAGTAATTCTGAGAGTTTGGCAATTAATTAATTAAGATAATTCACCCTATCGGGGAGAATCGCGACCTCTGCGCAGATAATATCTCATTAGATAATAAATTTAAGTAAATCCATATTAATTTGATAACTCGTGTTAAAGACATAAGCACGTGAATTCGTGAATCTGGTACAAACTCGACATGCAAATTGAATTATGGCGAGTCTGCGCGCGAGTTTTAATACCGCCCTACGAACACCACGTGGTACAGCGTATCGGAACCAGGCCCCGCCCCCGGGCCCCTCTGCTGCTCCTGGACAGCATCAGGTAGCAGAGGTGTCACGCGCTACCGGAAATCTCGAAGAGATCTGTTTCGGCCCCTAAACAGTTATCCATACAGAAAATCCACACTTATGTTTCTTTTCACTAAGTATGCACATATGGTGTACAGGCTGGCATGTGAAAACACGGACGCTCTGAAATATGCAGATTTTCCGTGTATAGTGAATAAACTTGCCGTATCCCATGAAGTCGACACTATTTGGCGGTCATTTCTGAGAAAAATTTCTACTACCGATTTTGTCTCAATTGATATTTTAATATATTTTCCGCTGTTTACGTATTTCACTCAACATGTAATTAATGATTTACAATTTGGCGGTCAGTTCTGAGAAAAAGCGGAGTTCTACTACCGATTTTGTCTCAATTGACATTTTAATATATTTTCCACTGTTTACGTATTTCACTCAACATGTAATTAATGATTCACAATGTAGATACAAAAACAAACAACGAAAAACGAGATTTTATTTTTTGTGTGTGTTTTTTTATTAGACATCTACGAAACATATGTAATATTGTTGAACATATTTATTATTGCACATGCCTAAAATGAGCATTCGCATAGTAATAACAATGTGTAATAACAATCATACTATATTAGTGAAATACATATGTAAAATGACGGAAACAGACAACACTTTTGATGACCAGTACAGCTTCAATGTAGATAGACACTTTCTTTATTCACGTCTCCCTATAAATGTACGACACTTGTATAATGGTGTAATTATGTAATAAATAAAATATAACATTTCGGGTAATATATTAAATCATAATACAGTATTTATTAAACAATCAGTAAATGAGTTTAACAAATATATATTAAATTAATTAACATAGTGTTTATTAAACTCGTTTACTGATTTAATAATAAATTTAATATCATATTTATTAAACAACGAGTAAACGAGTTTAATAAATATCAGATCAAAATCATTTAATAAGCATAGTGTTATTAAACTCGTTTACTGATTCCATAATAAATGTAATATAGTATTTATTAAACAACCAGTAAACGAGATTAATAAATAGCACATTAAATCACTTCATAATTATAGTATTTATTAAACTCGTTTACTGATTTCATAAGAAACGAGCCATGTCTCGTTTCTTATGAAATCAGTAAACGAGTTTAATAAATCATATATTAAATTATTACACACGTAAGATCCTTCACGGAATAATACATAGTTTAACTCATTATCCGTGTTTCTATGAGACGTATTGTCCGACACTGCACTCTGTACGAATATGTGGCTGTGACTGGAGAAATGGGGCTTATGGGTTCTGCGACCAGTCCAGATCCAGATCAGACTGTGCATCTGCACAGTCTGATCAGGATGTGCACTTGTCGTCGTTTCATCAATGGAACACCCGCCATGCTTCTCTCAAAGACTATAGATCGTGATCAGGCGGCTACAGGAGTGTGCTGTTAGATCAGGAGCTACACTGATCACAAATCCCATAAGCCCCATTTCTCCAATCACGGCCACAAATACGCGAACCGCGCGCAGCCAATTCTCGGCAGTAAACCATAAACTAGACATGACGTTACTCGGGGAAAATACTTCATGTGTTTTTCATAATATCTATAATGAAATTAATTGCGTTTAATGGCCCATGCCTTTCACAGAAGGCACAGAATGTTCATGTTCGGCTATATTAATAGACAGTGCATGGTATTAACTAGATATAATAAGCATATAATCGGGAATAGCATTGTCGATCAATGTAGAGCACGCGATCCGTGTAGAATCCCCGCTATGCGTTTGTTGTTTTCATTTCTTTTCCATTGTTTATGTTTATTTAATGATCGCATTTCTGGCTGTGCGGGAGAAATGGGGCTTATAGATTTTGCGACCAGTCCAGATCCAGGATCAGACTGTGCATCACGATCTGCACTGTTCGCCATTCCATCAATGTAACATCCGTCATGCTTCAAACAAGCAATATAGCTCGTTATCAGAATACAGGAGTGTGCCAGATTACCCCGAGACCAGTGTAGGTCACAAATCCCATAAGCCCCATTTCTCCAATCACAGCCACATTTGATGTTTGTCTTAAGTACCCTTCATTCCACCATTATTTTCGTTAATTTCTCCGTTCCAGAAGACAGTACGGCATTGAACTCGTTTCAAACTAATACTTAACCCTTTGAACCCGAAAGCCCGCTATAGCGGTTTATGCAAACAGTGCAGATCCAGATGAGCCGGCTCGTAACGAGCCGTCTCATCAGGATCTGCACTTTTTGAAAGTAATTTTTATATTTTTGAGAACAAACATACCCCTTTTTCAGAAATGGACTAGTCTGAAAACCATTTTGTGACGGTTGGATTGGTTACACAATTAACATATCAAAATCCATTCCTGTTACTTAGGGGTGAAAGGGTTAAATTAAGTTTGTTACTGTAGATATTTCCTCTCGGCTCGACTAACATTTGTATTTTTATTAACATTGTATGTTACTTCTGCTAAATCTCCTTAAAGGAGGACATACAGATTGAATGAATGAATGAATGAAACATTTTTATTTCCAAAAAACTGCCACGAGTCTTGATGGTTTGTGCCATTACGGCTATAGCACGACCCGTGTCATTATGAAATCGGTCAACGTGTATCATATATAAAATATTCTAGCTTCATTGGGCTGTGCTTTTGTGTTGATTTAAATCATCACTCGTGTAAGATCCTCTCTCTCTCTCTCTCTCTCTCTCTCTCTCTCTCTCTCTCTCTCTCTCTCTCTCTCTCTCTCTCTCTCTCTCTCTCTCTCAACACGTCTCAATATTGAAGCTGTGCTGATCAATAAACTGTTTTATGTAGTGACCTCATTTATATATGTATTGAGCATATGTATTATACTTTTTATTACGCTGTGTTATTACACTGCACTATTTAAACATAACAAAGACATATATGGGAAATGTATATGACGGGATTATTACGTTACTTCTTAGACATGGACTCCGAAAAAAGTACGATGTTTTCTGTAAATGACGTGAAAAATTAGAAAAAATTACAGAACAAATGAAACATTTAATTGCGCAATACGCTCTGATTTTTTTGTCAACATTCGACATCATTTATAGAAGATATCACATATGTTCCGGATCAATTTCGGACTATTTACCCAAAGTCAATAATGGAGAAAATCTCACAGACTCGCGCAAATACAGATTGGTTGTTTAAACCATTTCCATGCTGAAGATAGAAATTTTCACGTGAAGACAAATGAATATTTTTATTATTTCTCTGCAAATGTATCTAATGTTACCACTCATTTGAACCGTCTCGTCGAGACGGTTCAAATGAGTGGTAACAACATAGGCTTTCGTCGAGAAATAATGAAAATATAAAACAATGTTGGTGAATGTTGATACATGTGGAACAGCAGTACCTGGCATAAACTGGGTTAACGGGGTATCATTTTAGATAAATGAACCCGGCTCTTGTGTTACCTTCCTTATCGCATCGTTGTTTTTCACGATATAGATTTCTAAAAAAAAACACGAAATATTTCGTAAATTACGTATAATTTAACAGAAACAAAATCAGAGCTCGTCCGGAATTTGATTCCGCATGATTTTTTTGGCCAGTATTCCACGACATTTACCGAATATATAACTAATTTTCCAAATCAATATCTGCGAAAATCCACGATGTGAGTAGGAATTTAATACAAATTTAAATTCCGAGTGTTGGTTACCAATTTTGCAACATCACTCGTTGTCTCTTAGACGCGTTTTCTCGAATTCGAGGTAGATATTAATTCATATCTTGAACAGTGGGAAACTGCTATCATTCATTTTGGATGCAGGATAATATTCCTGTGAGCTGTAGAGGCTGGAAATGTTACATCTTAATACCCGCTGTCTAAATTTTCGATTAACCCACAACATGCTGAACACCCCTTCACGGATAAAAAAATCTAATTATTTTTTTCTCGCAATTTTTCGCATTTCTTCTCCAAAGTATGTGTTGTTACCACTCATTTGAACCGTCTCGACGAGACGGTTCAAATAAGTGGTGACAACATATACTTCTGTGCATAATTAAGAGAATTATTTTTGTTCGTGCGAAATTGTGTATAATTGGTTACGTCTACACAAGTTCTTGGAAAGACTAAACGTATTGAGAGTGGGGTTACGATACAAAACTGCTTAGTTTTATGTAAATCATGGAGTAATGACTTGACTCTATATCTATAACATGACAATCATGGCATACTTCACCACTAACAGGTTGTCCAAACTATCTGTAGAACCAGCAATAGCATAATGTAACTGCTATGCACACATCAAAACCGAATTTGTGGCTGTGACTGGAGAAATGGGGCTTATTGGTTTGCGGCCAGTGTAGATCCATATCAGCCTGCACAGTCTGACATCAAGAACATACCTGCCATGCTTCTAACAAGCAATATAGATCGCTATCAGGCTATAGGAGTTTGTTATTTGATCAGGAGCTACACTGGTCACGAATCTCATGAGCCCCCGTATATAGGCATTACAAATTGAAAGTAGAACATCCGAGTATGGAAGGTATTCGAGCCAATTCCCACCCTTAAATATAAGCCGAATCGAAAATAGTAGAACATACAAGAAACAAACACGAATTCCGGGGAAATGTCTCATTTCTGCACAAAAAATCCCGTAATGGTTACAGTGAATTATTGCATAACATTTGCCGTCGCAGTGTCATAACACAGCGAATTAAAACTCGCAGCTCTTTGACTGATGTCATAAAAAACTCGGCAGAAAACTCGCTTACTAGATATCATATTAAACCGTCCTCCGTGTAATCAAGGTGCATGATCACGTGGTTACAACAACAACAACGTCGCCCACTGCAAAGTAAGTATTATTTGATATTTTCCTTAATATGCAACGGATTTTGATGAAATATGGCGCAGCAAACGCGTGTTCATGAGCTGCATTTGGTGGTCTCGGGAGTTTGGCACAGACTTATGTCGTTTTTGCGAAAACGACAGAAGTTTGGGCGAAAATACAGAGACCACCAAATGCAGCTTAACAAGACGCGTTTGATGCGCCATATTTCATCAAAATCCGTTACGTAATTGATTGCGAGTTGAGATTGACAATAGATGTTCAGAAACGTTGACATCGGGACAAGAGTAACGCAGGCGGTTTTGTACATACAGAAATCGAGCAGGCACTATATCAGAATGTGACTGGTGTACGCGTGAAAATCAAGCATGCTTTCAGGTGATTTATAGCACGTACAAGGTAACGAATATCTCCCGAAATTACTTCAATGTTACGGAGAGATAGGATGCGGTTGTTCTTTGAGATGTCGATCTGTATAATCTTCTCGTAAGATACCTTGGAGATTTCCATTAAATTTTATCCGCGATGTGCTCTTTCATTAAGTGGAGACGTGAGATTGGCGCTGAACGGAAATCTCCGAAAATCTCTCAGAATTCACTTAAAATTTCTTGACGCTGTTTTGAAAATGTGTTAGTTAAGCTGTAATTACTGATTGGCAATTCGATTGCTCGTTTGAAACTAGAAAACTGGCACACGTATCACTGGTACATGAGGAATGGGCGGGCTTACACAGGTGGTGACCAGTGTAGCTTCTGATCCGCTCTCACACGTGGGTCCAGATTTCCGAAATTAAGATGCAAATTGTCACGTATAACATGTTCAGACTGGTATGTTGCTGTGCTTCGCGACTATCGTGTGTCTTTTTGATGTCCGGATGAGTGTTTATCTTAACTTGATCCAGATACACTGTATAGTAAAATCAATAGTTATTTATATTCATATTTATTTTCTGTTGTTGTTTATTTTTTAAACTGTGTCACATGGGTTTCAGTTACTACTAACCGACATTAGAAAATTACAACTTGAAACTCGAATATTGTAACTTGAATCGAAATTGTAAATTGTTAACTCGACGTTTTCAGATCAAAACTCGAGAAACAATGATTAGAAATCGTCATGCGACATTCGATATTCGGAAAGTTTACAAACGACGGTTCCTTGTCATTCCAAACGTGCTCGAAAGTTTCCACAATTTCCGTAGTCAGTACTGCAAACTGGATCGGACACTCGGAGCCGTTTGTTACGTTTGAAGGGATACATGGAAAAAGGGGTCGACTCCATGAGGGAGTTCGCCCCTTTTTCCAGTGATCCCTTAAATTTACATTTAATCCCATTTTCTCATAACGTCATACCTGTGTTGAAAGTGTAAATTTAATGAAAATCAATTGACAATTGAAGGGGTCAGTGGAAAAATGGGGCGAACTCCAGTGATCCTTTCCATTTACAGTTGGTCCCGTTTTCTCATAACATCATGTCTGTGTTGAAAGTGTAATATTAATGAAAAACACAGGATGGATCTTGAGTTTTCCAAAATAATATTGTTATTAAATGGATCCCGATTTTGTACCGAGATTGGAAATTCTAATTAAAGAATAATTGGGAATAACTGCGCCTCACACGTCCCAAGATTTTGTCAAGAAAATATAATTTTGTACAATGAAACCTCTCTATTCCGGACACCCTGTGAGGTCCCCAGGGTGTCCAGTTTAGAGAGGTTTCACTGTAAATCAGGTATTTGATTATTCCGAGCCATAGTTGTGTGCTTTGCGATCATGAACAGGCATTATCACCTGAGATGACCAAGAAACCCATCAAAAGTATGATCAAATGTGTTTCTTGTTGTTCGGTTTAGGAAGGTTCCGCTGTATAACCCCGGCTCCAAATGATGAACACGAGCCTGAGCAGTGACGAACATTTTCATTGGCCGCATCCGGGCATATGGCAAGCGTTTCTACAATATGAAGCAACTTGAGGACACTTGAAATTGTGCATTGGTTCTACATTTAGCATGCGAAAACAACACAATATTGCGAAGAATTAATATTGCGAAAAATACGTACATTAGTTCACTTTTGATCTTAACCCGAATGTTCTGTCTGTAGCTCAGGGCGACTTCCGCCCTACGTTACAGACAGAAAATTCGGGTTAATTTGATCTGAGCAACGTTCTTCTGCCCACCATAATGATAATGATATTATTACTGGTCTACGCTTATGTCGGAATCTGAAAAACTTTGAAAAATTGCATTTATACTAGTTGTAATCACTTTGATATATAACTGAGTTGGTATAATGAGGAATAAACGACATATTTTGGAGCATTTATCTGGTATAAACTGTTAAATGTTTATATTCGATCAGGGCTCCAGATAAGGAATTTGTAATTCAGTATTGTCACTCCATCATTTCTGAAGCAATTGGGTCACGGTATTTCAAAATTTTAATTGGGTAAAATAATCACACTACTGTTTACACATCCACAGACAACAATTATTGAAAATAGTTTGCTTCGAAATGAAAACATGTCTTGGCATTTCATTAGAAATACCAATATGTATTTTCATGGAAAATAAGAAAAATATGTTATATTTGTGGTCTATTTATTGTTTTCTGCAGCATGATAAAGGTACCACACATTTTTATTGCTTTGTAATACTCGCTACATCTGATCTCAATTGGGTTTTTGGCACTTTTAATTGGGTATTTAAGCAAATATGCAGCGTATCTGGAGCGTGTCCGATAAACAAAAAGGTCGTCTTTTCCCTATAATATGTACAGTATATCAATAGGGTCTCTTTCTGATACACAGGTAACATTTGCTGCCCCAGATGATGGACCCATAGATATGGAGCCCCGCAGGGGATGTAGAATTCTTTTTTATTAATTCGTTCCCACGAAATAACAATTCGTTCCCTCAATCTAACAATTCGTTCCCACGAAATAACAATTCGTTCCCTCAATTTAATAATTCTCACGAATTAACAATTCGTTTCCCCCATTTAACAATTCGTTCCCCCGAATTAACAATTCGTTCCCTCAATTTAACTTTAACAATTCATTCCCACGAAATAACAATTCGTTCCCTCGAAATAACAATTCGTTCCCACGAATTGTTAATTCGTGGGAACGAATTGTTAGATTGAGGGAACGAATTCGAAGGAACGAATTGTTAGTTCGTTGGAATGAATTAATAAAACTAACTACATGTCTTGCGGGGTTCCGTACATAGTCGAGTAACGGGAAAATATACTGGCACACTAGTGTGATAATTGTTGAAAGGGAGACAACCACATTGAAACATCCTATACCATGAGCGAACATGAGCTTTCGATATCCCTCTGTCGCACATTTTAGCTTGGCTAAAATGTATTGCTATATTTTAATTACAAATGATATGTCTCTAAGAAATCCGCAGATGTTAAGTTAAAAAAAACAATCGGTCAACAACTGATTTTGTCGCTGATAATCACCATGAACGTAACCGCGAAATCAGTAGGTCTGAACCGGGTCCAACAATGGTATTCTCAGGACCCATGTCTGAAAAACGCATTTGTGGCTGTGACCGGATAAATTTATTTTATGGATTTTGCGTCCAGTATTTATCTAGATCAGCATGTGCATCAGCACACAATATAGATCGTGCTACAGGGGCCCGTTTCACTAAACTTCGTACAACTAAAATGTTCGTAAGTGCAAATTTAGGATCGTCGGGAAATTTCAATTGATGGATTTACATTTATTGAGCATAGGCTGCATATGCAGCCTATGCTCAATAAATGTGAATCCAATACTTGTTTACAAGAAAATATTGTCAATATGAAATTTACAGACTATCATAATTCTGCACTTACAAACATTTTAGTCGTACGAAGTTTAATGAAACGGGCCCCAGGAGTGCACTATTTGATCAGGGGATCAGGAGCTACACGGGTCACAAATCCCATAAGCCCCATATTTTCAGTCACAGCCTGATTTGTCAATATTTCCAGACACAATATAGGCAGCAGAGGGCGCTGCGTGAGTGGCCACTTTTCACCGAGGTGTCAATATCGCCTCGCGCCCGGCGCTGTAATAACGGCTTAACAGACAAACGGACAATGTGCAACGTTAACCACCCGCCGGGCCGAACCTGTGTACATAATACATGTGGTCGGGTGCATATGGCTACCCCGTGCACTTACGCAATCCTGTACATTTCTGATATTTTGTACATTTCTGCTATCTTATTCCGGATATTATTCATGACATATTTGCACATCGATCAGTTACCTAAATGCTGTTTCCATTTATGTGGTGATCGATCCAATTCTCTTAGAGCGTTTGACAAGTCGCAGAATAATACCCCCCCCCCCCTCCCTCAAGCTAAAACATAAATACGGTACATTTATGTGTTTGTTCAACCATACTGATACCGACTATGATGTAATAAGGACATCATTATCACTAAGCTATTACCCTCTCTGGCAGCCATGATAATAACAAACTAGCGTATGCACGCACGTATGCATGTACATGGACTAACCCTATTTATCCCGTCAACACAGTGCGTATGTGCCGTAAAACCTGGTGCCGTGAAACAGTTTTGATATCCTGTCAATACGACTTAATCACTGCGTATGAATATGTGCAGTGACGGGGGTTATTTCTTTTTGCATTTCAAAGCCATTTGTAAGTGTTGACGGGATAAATAGAATAGTAGGTTAGTGTCGTGAATGGGAAAAAATATCTGGCGCGGCACGGAAACGGGATGTGCTCGGCAGAGCCTCGCCCATCCCGTTTCCTAAGCCTTGCCATATATTTTTCCCATTCACGGCACTAACCGACTATTCTCTATATCCCTCGTATCTTGCCTATCGGCGAGGGGATATTGAACAAACACTAGATGTTCTCCGCTTTCGTTATCCCTCTGTGAGGAAAACATTTCATATATTTTATATCAGCGATTAATTTTATAATTAAGGTCAAATATTTTAGCTTGGCTACAATTTATTGCTATCTGTTAATTTAAAAGATTATGTGTATTGTCAGAACTCCGCAGATGATAAGTTTTAAAAACAATCGGCCAACAATCGTTTGTGTCGCCGATAATAATCACCAGGAAGATAAACCGCGAAATTAGTCGGCCTGAAGTGTGTCCTAAAAAAGTGGGTATTCTTCGGATCCGAAAAACACATTTGTGGCTGTGACTGGAAAATGGAGCTTATGTGTTTTTCCGACCAGTGTATATCCAGATCAGCATGTGCTTCCGCACAGTTTGATCAGGATCTGCACTCTTCGCAATGCCATCAATGAAACACCCATCGTGTTTCTAACAAGCAATATAGATCGGTATCAGGCTTCATTACTGTGTTATTTGATCAAGAGCTACACTGGCCACAAATCCCATAATTTCTCCGGACACATCCAGATTTGTGCTCCTTTTTGCCAGACCCAATGCGGCAGCAGAGGGCGCTGCGTGAGTGGCCATTTGTCACCGAGGTGTCAATTATCACCGAGGTGTAAATATCGCCACGCGCCCGGCGCTGTAACGGCTTAACAGACAAACAGAAAATGTGCACCGTTAACCACCCGCCGGGCCGAACCTGTGTACATACATGTGGTCGGGTGCATATGGCCACCCCGTGTCCTTACGCAGTCTCGTTCATTTCTGATGTAAATTCCGGATAGTTTTCATTATAAATAATGAATTATGAACAGAGATAAGGTGTTTCGTATTGGGTTTTCTATGGACTCCGATTTAAAAACCATCTTTCATGGATAAATGATTTATATTTCTATCATATTGACAACTTACTAATAAAAGTATTACTGTTGTAATCATATTGGTAAAATATATGTACATTACACAATTCAGATTATTGGCTAGACGCATTGTATTGCTTTATGCATAATACATAGTATTGTATTGTATTCATATTTAAATCGCCCCACCAATACGAATCGAATGTTGCTGTTAATCAACAAGCGATTGTTGTCACTTACATCAACTACATGTGGATTATATGTTTGCGCAACTTAAATGGCTTTTTGTTAACGTCTCACACTAATGACTTGAAATAAACTTGATCATAATCTTTATTTATGGAGTGATCCACTCAGTCTCAGAAACAACAACTAGGTCAGTTTGCTCGGCGTGCATTTTTCTCTTGAAGCGTATGTAGTGTGAAATGGAAATGGAACTCAATTTTCGCTTCAGGATCCGTGGGGCCCCTGATCATATAATGCTCCATTCGAAAACGTGATGGGATATAAACATAACATACAATACATGTGAACATTCTCTTCTTACTATATCCTACACAGTACATGGAGTTTCCATGTCGGCCATCTTAGCGTGTACAAGCCATCAGCCAGTTTAACCTATTATTGCGTTTAACACATATCACTAATAATATGACAAACACATGAATAAAATTTGGTGCAACAGGATGGGGAGACATCTGACTACAGTAAGCTATGCATTGTTTTCATTACATTTATATACAAAGTCTGATATCTGAAGGGTTTGTTGACCCTTTGTTAAAATGTTTGAGAATTCAGTTAAGACTGTAACAGTAAGAACAATGCACAGTGCTGTAGATATATACCTGTATTAACATCAATTCTGTATCAAATCCAGTGACTTGTAAGCAGTTATCTGCGTGTATTGTCACTACTGTCTACTTGCCTGCTATGCGAGTAAATACGGTTTTTACCTGTGGCAGATGCACTTCTAATAATAGAAAGTGCATCAGTGTGACATTTTACACATTGAAAACGTGTCCAATGTATATGTTGTGAGTGATGGTAGAAATGCTCAGACTTCAAGCTTTTTGTGTAGTCTGCTGGAATAATATTTATAGGACGTTATCATACTATATATGTGGGACGTATTGCACCGGGATATGGACACAATCCCACCCGGACATAATACCCCCGGGCCCATGATTTTTGAGGACAAAATCCCCCCCCCCTCGTCTAAAATGCAGGTAGGACAAAATTCCCCCCCCCGTCCAAAATCACAGGTAGGACATAACCCCCAACCCATCCAAATTAAAAAACAATATGGTTTGGGACCGACATCAGTATACAAATGTACAAACGATACATACATATTATTGTTTGACTTTTATTGTGCAACTGAAAATACTTCATTATATGTGCTTGTTTGATTGTGCAACTGAAAATACTTCATTAAATGTGCTTGATGTTTGATGTTTATTGTGCAAATAAAAGTACTGAATATGATTTACCTTGAATCTGGACGGGGGGGGGGGTGGGATTTTGTCCTACATTGAATTTTGATGTGGGGATTATGTCCTATACCTGTGATTTTAAAACGGGGGGGGGGGGATTTTGTCCTCCAGTGTCAAAAATCATGGGGGAGGGGGGATTATGTCCGGGGGGGGGGATTTTGTCCTACACTCATTGCACCAAATTGTATTAGATTTTCTGCCATATTATTTGCTGTAGGTGCCACCCTCCAAGTGGTGAAACTGTTCGATAACATGTACAAACTAAAATGGTGGAGATGGCAACTCAATGCTCTGTATAATATACTCTAAGAAGAATATAGATATTCAGTCACATGTATGATTCCACTACATTTGAAACAAACGGTCATATTCTATATAGTCAGTCCTTAAGTTGGTACCAGGAGGCGCGCGTGTTATGGACAGCGACAATGCTGGCAAAGTCCGTGCCACAAATGAACACGTGCAATAACGCGCTGAGAATTTTTTTTTCTTGTAGTCATATTCATTTTATTATCATTGATCATGATGACTTCATGCTGTACTTGTGTAGCAATGAGTGTTTCACTAACTGCATGGCAAACAGTGCAGATCATGATTGGACCGCGATGTCTACATGGTCTCAAAGGTCATACGCCATTTCCACAATCACTAGCACAAACGAGTCGATCCAAATAGACCGCTACAACACATATATTAAACACGCTAACTTAACAAAAATAATTTGGGAAACGGGAAATATTTTTTTTCTGAAATAAATGAAACGATATTTGCTACGGAGCCCCGCAGCGGACGTAGCATTCTTTTTTATTATTAATAACAATTCGTTTCTACGAAATAACAATTCGTTCCCTCAATTTAACAATTCGTTCCCACGAATAAACAATTCGTTCCTTCAATTTAATAATTCGTTCCCACGAATTATTAATTCGAGGGAACGAATTGTTAAATTGAGGGAACGAATTGTTATATCGTGGGAACGAATTGTTAATTCGAGGGAACGAATTGTTCAATTGAGGAAACGAATTGTCATTTCACGGGAACGAATTGTTAATTCGATCGAACGATTTGTTATATCGTGGGAACGAATTGTTAATTCGAGTGAACCAATTGTTAAATTGAGGGAACGAACTGTTATTTCGTGGGAACGAATTAATAAAAAAATATCCATGTCCCCTGTGGGGCTCCGTAGATTGTCTATACCGTTGTGTATTACATCGTAACCTATCAGTTGAGAACGGAATCCTAATTTTAAATTTAGTTCTTGTACGTGAAAGGGTGGCTGTTTCTGATTGCATAACGCGTCCGCCTGTCAGTTTCAATCGCTGTTTGTTTTGCGTGAAATCAACATTTGCATAGATTACCCACCGCATGAGAAAACAAGAGCTGTATATATCGTGACATGTTCAACCAGCGCTGCTATATGTACCACTGCTGACACAACGTCCAATTGTGAGTTGCACTACCAGCTTATATGTGTCAGTCACTGGAGAAATGGGGCTTGTGGGATTTGTGACCAGTGTTGCGCCTGATCAAATAGCACACGCCTGTAGCATGATAATGATCTATATTTCTTGCATGACGGGTATTTAATTTAGGAATGGCGAATAGTGTAGATCCTGATCAGACTGTGCGAATGCACAGTCTGATCTGGATCTACACAATTCGCAAAACAATTCGCAAAACCCATAAGCTCCATTTCTCCAATCACAGCCACATATAATCAGCTCAGTTTATATTTCTGGTATACTGACCGGGCTCTATGCTGACTTGAAGTCGCCACATTGCCGGTATTGTCGCGATGTTCATGTTTACATTGGACCTGGCAGATACAGGGTGGGCGGATCACGTTTGTTTTCCCGGCACCCAGTAATCTGCTTATGTCATAGCACCCGCATCTATTTAGCATATGGTCAAGTCGACATTACGCTGCTACTATCCCCAATCCTGAAAATTTATTTGAGCAGCGGATTGCGCTGCGATTTGCTAGGGGGGTCTGGGGGCATGCCCCCCATATTTTTTTTTCAATTCTAGATGCTCTGTGCTCATTCTGAGGTATATTTAGCATTAAATAGATCACATTTTTCCCTGAAAAGATATGCTATAATTAGGAAAAATTGGCAACAATTCATTTCAATTTAAAATAATACTTGCAACAAGAAGTCAGTACGTGTATAACAGTGATTCCGCTGGGGAAAATAGAAGAATTGCCACTTAAAAATCATTTTTTTTAATTTTTTTCCCCCCGAAAATTGTAATTTTTTATCGCCATTCTCAACGGATTTACAAGATTCACAAAAGTGGTCCCTGGGACATCAAACCCGGATTTCCGGATTAATCCGGAAATTTCCCATGTCTGGAGAATATATAACAACGACCGTCCGTGCCTATATAAAAGAGCATCATACTGCACATAAATAGACCCGCAAACAATAATACCCAACAATAGCCACTGGCGGGCCTCAACACATAATTCAAACACGGACTTAGTGCCCGTATCACTGCAGTCGAGGCTACCCAATGGGGCCGCCGTCAGTGATTTGTCTGCACATTTTGCCTCTGGGGCCTTAAGCCCGCGAACTGGTTCTACCCAGCATGCACAGACACAAAATTAATTACTAATACTTTCTGAATGTAGTACAGTCATAATGATACATTTATATGTCGACGTTATCAAGACTGTTTAAACAAATAAAATCGTTCAAGCCAATCGTATAAGCTGGGTCGAATGTTTATTGTTTATTGATAGGCCCTCATGGTCGGTTCCGGGGTTGCAACCACACCCCCCCCCCGTTCAGCCACGGAGTTTAAATAGATCACAGTTTACCACCAGTTGGAGTCTGAATTTAAATACCGTAACACACAGGAAAGTGCGTTTTTAAGAGCTCGAAAATAGGACAACCTCCTAGTTGCGAACGTTAACTCTTGCAATTATTCCTGTACCATCCGCAGCTAGCTGCGGACGGTACGGGAGTAGATTGCAAGACTTACTTTCGCAACTAGACATCCCCACCCCGTTCCCAAAATGCTGGATCCGCCCCTGACCATGGTATAAGCAAATTATTTTCCATATTATAAACTTATTTTGGCGGTGAATAGCCATTGGTAGCGGGTGCAAACCCAGATCACTGAACGACTACAGTAGACCAATCGGTTCATTGTGTTTTACACAAACTAAACGGGCAGGGATATGGATTTTTTTTATTAATTTGTTCCCACGTAATAACAATTCGTTCCCTCAATTTAATAACTCGTTCCCACTAAATAACAATTCGTTCCCTCAATTTATTAATTTGTTCGCTCAATTTGTGAATTCGTTTCCACGAATTAACAATTCGTTCCCTCGAACTAACAATTCGTTCCCACGAAATAACAATTTGTTCCCCGAATTGTTAAATTGAGCGAACGAATTGTTAATTTGTGGGAACGAATTAATAATAAAGAATTCTACGTCCAGTGCGGGGCTCCGTAGGTCGTCGGTTATATATTAAATGAAACAATGTTAACAAGATTGCTCATTCAACGTTTATTGTGTAACGTAACTATACTACTAATGTGCATGTATAACATTTATTATAGGAATGAATGGCCTTTTTGTGGAATTTATCGGGGTATAAACTTGGAAAAGTCGCGGGAATACTGGACGAGGCCTTCCGGCCTTCGTCAGTATTCCCGCGACTTTTCCAAGTTTATATCCCCGATAAATTCAACAAAAAGACCATTCATTCCTTATAATTCCAGCATTTGAAATAAATTCATCAAGAAAATGTGTTTGTTTTGACAGACGGCAGCCATTTGTTTACATTGACAGCACTGACAGCGCACCTGTAGAAAGTAGTTCGGCGTAGGAGTTTACTGGGATATACATTTTGGACAGAGACTTGCTACGGGCCAATCAAATGTAAGGTGAATTGTGTAAATATTTTTGTGCTGGAATTATAACATCCTACATATATCATGGCTTGTGCAGCAAAAACATCGATACAGTCACAGCCATGTACGCCATAAAGACAACTGAAGAACAATAACTGGCATCGTTAAACGAAGCTAATCCCCTAGCTGGCAGCCTCGACAAAAATAAAAGCAAAAGAGCCAAAAAAAGTCCCCACTGATCTTGACATTGAGCGGTCGGACGTGGGTCCTATGAAAAAGAAAGAACCATCCCTAGACAAACATTGTGGCCAAATATTATCAAAATCGGTGAAGGGGTTCATGGGGTTTGTTTGTTTATTAGTGTTTAACGGCCTATCAACAGCTAACGCATCACGGGACGGTTGAAAATAGCCAAAATTGACTGGTTTTCTGAGGGCGGCGAGTGACAAATCACCGCCTCTCACAATCAGTTAAGGAGGCTCTTGCAACAAGTATTGAACAATACTCGCAAATGAAGTACAAATCGCGCGCCACAATAAAAATGCAGTAACCGCATCACATGTGTTTAATTAATGTTTCACAAAGTTACCCCACCCACCTATTTTTGGTCAGAAATTTCAACACGAATGAATTTGTTGGAATTGTTCTCATGAACATATGAGGCACAGATACTTTGCTATGTCTTGTTCTATCACTTGTAACACCAGACCATTTCATGAAAATGTTTCCAAAGCGGGGTCATAACCACCTAACATTTTCGCTACAAATGACCGAAAAATACCTTAAGTTCTGAAGCGAAACCGTACCGGCGAGACAGCATAGCATGCGCCATTTTCCAAGATGTCAAAGTCAACCGGAGCTAACATTCAGTTTCGTAGAATTATGAAATACTCTAAAACATACACCTAGTCAAGCCTCCCAAGGTCAAGAAATATCCATAAACCTACTTTTCTAGATACACTGGTGTAACTTACAGGGTCGGTAGTGAAGTATATAGAAAATCGTCCACCCCCTGTTTAAAGCTAGCCGCCCACTGTCCGTGAGACCTAAGGTCATGTAAGGCATGGCAAACGGGTTCGCTCCCATTTTAACCTGCTGCATTGGGAGGAAATCTCAAAATCAGAATGGAATATTTACATCGAGAAAAAATATATTCAGCCCTGAAATTAGAATAACCTGACCTGGTGCCAGGTCCATACCACACCAAGTCACTTGGCCCCTTCCCCTAATATGGGACTACGAATATCGTAATACTCACATAAGGGGTATAACCAGATTCAACTGTCACATACAAAATGCCAAAACCGTATGTGAGGGCCAAACCAGGGGTGCGTTTCACTAAACTTCGTACGACTAAAATGTCCGTAAGTGTAAATTTAGGATCGTCTGTAAATTTCAATTAATGGATTTACATTTATTGAGCATAGGCTGCATATGCAGCCTATGCTCAATAAATGCAAATCCAATAATTGTTTCAAGAAAACATTTTAGTCGTAAGAAGTTTAGTGAAACGGGCCCCAGGTCTCCAGTCGGGATTCCGGCAAGGATGAACCCCGATCGTTAAATTACCCATCGCGTGCTCCCACCTGCCACCCACAGGTTCATGAGGTATTGAAACATGAAATATGTTACTAACGTACGCACGCACATACATGGACAAACGCTACAGTCCCTCTTGCTTATCGGCGAGGGTATAACAATATGGATATATTTACACATGTGTATGACAAAATGTACTTATTGTAAAATTTCATGATACACATATTTTTATCACAGATATTTACACATATTTTTTCATCACAGATATTTACTTTATCACAGAATTGCTTACCATGCAATACTATTACATTTTATGAACATTTAAGAATGAGCATTGTTATTATTGGTGAAATTTGATCCAATATTTATTGCATTGTGAATTTTTTTCCCCATGTTAAATCCCCAGAGACAACTTCACAGAGGCCCATAGGGATTTAATATTGGGATTTTGTTCCAATTTCAGAAATAGTGGACCGGTTTTCAAAATTTAAGTTTTGCTTTCTTAGATCAATTTTTTTCACTTGTCCTCCAGCTCCTCAATCTCAGTTACGGTTACCCCATGTTAAATTCCCATAGAGAAATAATTTTAAGTAATGAAATCAATATATGAACAAATAAAAAGAAGGCTCATTCTTAAAATTTTATAAAATTTAATAGATTCGATTTTTTTTGATTTTTTTTGCATTGTCTACATAGCCGTAAAAGTTTGGGCAGGTTTCGTGAAACAGACAATAATCACAAACATGCTCACCGATTATTTCCTAATTCTCCTACGTTTGAGTTCATTATTCCTGTTTCTCCCACTTTTAGTTTGCATGGGTATGATCAGTGATGTCTCGTCACGACGGTTCAAATGTGTGAACAAAAAACACGATAACATTTTTTTCACCATTTCACATAAGTGGCTCTCACATAAGGAATGGGGCCTCTGGCATTTATGACCAGTCTGTTCCGCTAGCACACTCTTGCAGTCTGATAAGGATATATAGAGAATAGTAGGTTAGTGCCGTGAATGGGAAAAAATATCCGGCAAGGCTCAATAATTTCTTTATTTCTGATCAGAAGTATATGTTGTGACCACTCATTTGAACCGTCTCGCCGAGACGGGAGTGGTCACAACATATACTTTGGTTCAGAAATAAGGAAAATAGATAGAGAATAGTAGGTTAGTGCCGTGAATGGGAAAAATATCTGGCAAGGCTCAGGAAACGGGATGGGCGAGGCTCTGCCGAGCACATCCCGTTTCCGTGCCGCGCCAGATATTTTTCCCCATTCACGGCATTAACCTACTATTCTATTTATCCCGTCAACACCTTCAAATGGCTGTAAAATGCAAAAATTGTATTGACTGGATATCAAAAATGTTTCACGGCACCGTGTTTCACGGCACATACGCACTGTGTTGACGGGATAAATACTGTTTGTTACCAGCACGATGGTTGTTTCATTAACTTAAAGGCAAACAGTGTATACACTGATCAGACCGCGCCGATGCGCAGGCTAGTCTGGAAATACAGTGGTCACAAATGTCATAAGACCCATTTCTCCAATTTTTCCCCAATCACAGCCATTGTAAGTTTTACATTTCAGCACAAATGTGTAATTTACATATATGTGGGTGTGACTAGAGAAATAGAGGATATTCCATCGTACATTTTGAATAGCGGGAAATAATATACGAGTGTGCGTCGGCTTCCGCGTAAGCAACGAGTGAGCGTAGCGAACGAGTTGCTTGCACGGACGCCGACACACACTCGTATATTATTTCCCGCTATTCAAAATGTACGATGGAATATATATATATATGTATTACACTTCCACGGCGGATATATATGCACATTTAGTCTATTTTTGAGATTATAATCAATGAATTGTGATGTGCGCATGAATAGTTATACAATGACGTGTTTTCCCGCGTTTTGACGTTACGTTGTGGGACGTCAAATGTGACGTCATATAAACTTTTTGAAATCCAAATTACGCAGCTGTTTCTATGAGCAAGATCTATTTGAGTGCATGTTTGGAATGTGTTCACTCACAGTAACATTCTAGATTAGTCGAGACCCTTTCCAAATGTTCAAATAACTATTTTGACTGTATTAAAAATTAAACATTTTGCATGGTAGCTCGTGGTTTCCAAGAAAACAGGCGCGCAATGACGGGTGTTCTCCTCACGGTGTATTATTTGTAAGTTGATTACGGGTTTCCTCTCACAGCGAAACCCGTGCAAATAATTTGCAAGAGTGTAATAAATGGGGTTTATGGGTTTTGCGACCAGTGTAGATCCAGATCAGACTGTGCATCCGCACAGTCTGATTGGGATCTGCACTGTTCGCCATAACAAGCAATATGTATTATCAGGCTACAGGAATAATTTCATCAGGAGCTCATTTCTCCACTAACAGCCACATATAGACCATTATATACATTTACATATATTTATAGTTAGAAATTAATATCACATGCGTTTGCTTAGAGGTCACAAGCTAAGGGAGATAACTAATGTGTATATAGGGCGCAGTCGGACAAGGTTGTCTCCCCTTACCATAAAATGATCAGGAACGGATTAGGTCGACTTGTTTTACTCATCTCTTGACTCATCACGTCTCGACAATGGGTGAAATTTGTTCAGGTACATCGGATAATATAATCGAGTGCGTGTCAGCTAATCCATCATGTTTTTCCACATCGCTGGTTTCCGTTTCACCGGAGTGATCACAACTCGGCTTTATGGAGTCAGTTTTCTCCGGCGAGCTTTTGGCAGACATTGTTTTCTGTGACGTCACAACTCGACTGTCACCTGGCAACGGAAAAGTAATTAAGTTGTTTGTATGCTCTAATGCAACCTGGTGATTTTATGTTTACGGCCACTTTCAACGGATTTTGGTGAAGATTAACACTTGCGCAAACTGGACAACCTAACATCATTGAATTTTACACCCCAACCCTCCGGTTAACTTTTTTGGTAATCCATATATTCGTCAAGGTGGGTGTAATGGGGGACCGTAGCTAGTTATCTCCCGTTGAATTTATTTATAGAAATCCGGTCCAAATTGTATCGTTTAGGGCCTTATTGCTTGTAAAAGGGCGATTTGCTATGCAAAAGAGCAATTATAGTGATTTCCACTAGTGTTGATCCAGATCAGCCTACATATCTGCGCAATCTGATCGGAACTGCATTATTTGCCAGATTCATATTTTCACACTTATTAATTGTAAATTGCAAACAGCGTAGACCCAGATCAGACTGCACAGATGTGCAGTCTGATCTGGGTCTACCTGTTAGCAGTATTTATTGTTGCAAGTAATTATGTAAGAAATAAACGCTAAAATAAACTAAAGGACCAGGTGCCCGTTTCACTAAACTTCGTACGACTAAAATGTTCGTAAGTGCACATTTAGGATCGTCTGGAAATTTCAATTAATGGATTTACATTTATTGAGCATAGGCTGCATATGCAGCCTATGCTCAATAAATGTAAATCCAATAATTGTTTACAAGAAAACATTGTTAATGTGAATAATTTTGCACTTACGAACATTTCAGTCGTACGAAGTTTAGTGAAACGACCCCCAGATTTCTATAAATATATTTGCAAAGGGAAATAACTAGCTACGATCCCCCATTGCAAAATGATATTATGCCGGACGTGCATTGATGGTTTTGTCATTCACTGTAGAACTATTGCTATTGTTGTTATGTTCATGTTGTGCCGTGAAGGTGCTGTACTTTGGTATTCTCCAGCAAACTTTACTTTTGATACATAAATATTATAAGTTATTGTGATTCTACACAGGCTATATGGTGTAATATTGCCCGTCTGGAGGTATGTTCACCCGAGGCGATAACGTATTTGTCATACCGCAGATCCTGTATTTGGCCGTATAAACATATCTCTTATTTTGATCTTTGTGCGTTTTTTTCAGGAAGAAAAATAATCCGAGATTCGATTTTCTACCGTCAGTCTTAATATAAAGGCGTAAATGAACATTTTGTTTTTTTATTAAACGAAAACAAACTAAATATGGAGTAAGAAATCCATCGAAAACGACTTTATGACAGTTTTTTTATATCGTGTAATTTAATGTATATTCCACTGCTCTATCGTTCTGCTCTCCCTTTGGCGCCTCTAGAATAATGCGACTGGTTCCCAAACATTCGCTGTCATTGCTACGCCGCGGTTTCGTGCGTGGAACCCATAGTTTGTGACCTAAATATAGCCGTGTCACGAAGGCAAGCACGTTTAGATTGAAAAGCAATTTTCGTTATTTTGGCTAATTTTTCGCTCATATTTTGATGAGCGAAGAATATTTATGGAAAAATAAGCAATATAGACTGGTTTTGAGTGTACAATTTGTTACTTGTATTGATAAATTCGGAGTTTTATTGTGTTTAGTGACGAATACAATTCGCAATCGGTAGACGCTTGCAAAATGTTCTTCATTTGGACGCGAGGCGCCGGAGGGTAATCGCAATTCCTGTATGTCCGACGGTCTTGGCAGGTCATATAATATATATGACCAGGCAAGCTAGCCAATTAAAAGCCGAGAAACTTATCTGCGATATGACAAAGGAATTTATAGTCTCAGCGAAACTGCCAAAATTTTACAGGACATTCTGTCTGGTAAACAGACCGGACAAACATTTACCGGACCAATTTTTTTATAAAAAATAAAATTGATTTTGTGTGATATTTAAATGCTTTTTTTTTTTTTTTAACCAAAGGAAGGTGATTTCATTGAAACTTAGAATAGAAAAGTAAAAGAAAAATCATATATATATATATTTCTTTGTTTTACCTTTTTTTTTACAGTCGGACATTCGGTCTGGCGAATTCCGGTTTACCGTCGGACCGGCCTCAATTTTAAAGACCGACCGACGATTTTCGCGGAGACTGCATTTATATTTGAATAGTATCACATAATCCCATGAATATCATTATTTAATATTTATCATCTTCAGACTATAAATATTGTCACGGGTTTGGGTAGCGTGGGCCGCGACTGATTTAAGGGGCCTAGTAAGATGGGAACAACAATTAGGTGTATAACTACATGTATATTTTATTTACATACAATCCATAATGTTTACAATTTCAAGTCAATAATAAACGAGGTCGTGTGGACCTATCCCTCTCTAATAGATGGTATGATTCTGGGCTGAGGGAATCTTTGTTGAAACTAGAATAATTTACCGACAGGCTGAGACAACTTGAGATGATGTTTCTCTAAATGTGTAACCGAGGAAATATCTCCTTTAACTGAGGTTGCAAGAGGAGTCTATAGATACTCCATCACTGATCAAGATCTATATCGTTCTAAGGCAAATAACTCCCTACATCAAACAGCTTTCCAGACTTAGATGTGGGAGCTACGATACATAGAGGAACTCACTCCTATCTTAATATTCTCACAGCAAGGGAGGTAACATTCACCTCTCTAATAGACACTTGTTGCTCTAGTAGCCAAATAACTGGCCATCATATGATAGGGGTAATCACCGTGGTTGGGATAACAAGAGGGAGGGTTATTAATAAAAATCCACACTTTGCCCAAAAACCCACAAGGATTGACTATGTGTAAAATACACTCATCCTAACAATACCCACCTATATTAGTCAAAGTTAGATGTGACTTAATGTAAGTCAGATAATATAATTAAGTAGATTTAGAACAATAAACTTCTTAGTGCATAAATATATGAAATCAGAGAATAGCCTCTGAATATAACTGTCCTCTGCTCTGCCAGCGCCCAGAATAATCTCATTTAAATGTACGCGGGTATTTATACCCTTAGGGTTGACACTAGCAATAGTGAAATCAACCTTACGCGCCCATAGCAACAATGGGATTCTTACAGTTTCTCCGGATACAGTGGGAAATAAGTTCCCTTAAGTTCACTATTTTCAATGAAAGTTGTTTTATAAATAACACAACTACGACAAATAGTCATCTTTGAACACAATTGCCATATCGGCATCGTTCATAATACATTACATTTGAGTCTATTGGGGTTTATTTCGGGTGGACTGAGATGTGAAGGTTGCGCTGTGTCCGAAACGCTGACCTATTGAACTTTGGCATATTACGTATTTTCCGGAAGTGACCTAGGGTATGCGCAATGGTCACTAGTGGTTGGGGATATCCTCAGAAAACACGCTGAAATTCCATAATTAAATCGACATTTAAGTCTCTTTCCTGCATTGACACTCTATGCGGACCAAGCATAAAGTTTACAGGTAAACTACTTATTATAACTGGATCGAATTAGCGATCGCTACTATGTAATATTATCCAATAGACCTAGTTATATATCATTGATATTTACAATGGGAAATTACCGAACTTCGGCGAAAACCAATAGTCGGATGCCATTGTGATCACTGTATAGCAGGCCGGTACATTACATTACCCTCTGCTTATGTGTGAGGTCCTCCGAACAACCACTACAAATTATAAAACTTGATTATGAATGACTATAATCGCTATATTTGATATTGTGTACTGTGTCTCCTCGTCAGTATGGTCGGTGTCTGTCGGTGTGTCCCTCTCGTCTGTCGGGTCCGTCCCGTCTGTCACTGTGGCGTCGGTCCCGTTCGTCCCGGAAAGTTATTCAGTCACCGCAATTCCTTTGTCATCTTGAGGAATGCCTCTCCATGCACCCTGTCATTGTGTCCACTGATTTCTGTCCTGTCTGAAAAACATGCGCTCACGAACTCGCTGGTTACTGACATGTTCCTGTTCAGCTCGCTCAGGAACGAGTCCATCTGGGTCCTATGGCCCCTTCTCGTTGAGGTAGTTGACGATGAACTGGACGATGAACTAGACGAGGACTCGTACCCTCTATGGTCACAATGGGCAGTTGATGTAGTGGCAGAGGAGGCAGTAGCTGGAGTGGCAGCAACAGTGGTAGCTGGGATAACAGAGGAGGTGGTAGCTGGGATGACAGAGGAGGTGGTAGCTGGGATGACAGAGGAGGTGGGGGCTGACTAGCTGGCTGTCGTGATATCTGTGGCTGTGTGAATCTCGCATGGCTCGCAGAAATGCCGCATCTCCTCCGTCTCCTCAAGCGACGGGAGCACGGACGTGGCTGCCTCTGTCAGCTGCTTCGGGCTGGGCATCACGCGCTTCGTCACCTTGGTCAGTTGCCCCCGCTCCGCCGACCTCCTCTCATACTCCGTCCAGGAACTGTCATATACCCGAATGTCACTCTTGGTCAAGTAACGTGGGTTGTTGCCCACACGAAAAAATACACTCTCATCCGTTATCACACCTAATCGTCGCCGGGCCTCAACTATCTTGATATGCCGGATAAATGTATTGCAATGACGAAATAACTCGTCGCGGTCATTTGCCCTGAAGTCACAGAGCGCACAATACTGATGACACTTATCAGCTGTCAGGTGGACCTTCATTATGTGCTTCTGTACGTAGCGATAGCTGTTCTTGATTTTTTCGGGGACCATCACTGCACCGTACGCACTCGTACACCCTCCCCCTCTTTGCTGCACGTATCATCGCAGACATTCTGCAAATATACAAAACTTGCTATCAGTAGTCCATTATTGCATGTACTACCTCGTCATTGTTTATGAACGACTGTCATGAATAACTAATTATGGTTTAACGTTCGTTAACAGGAAAACCATATAACCCATGCAACTGGGTAGAACCAATCTTCACCCTGACCTTAATTCAGTCTTTGAACCATATTTCACCTTTCCCGGTGAACCCTCTGAACTACATTCAGTAGTAAGGCATAATCAACCTGACACTATAGTGCTCAAGTATCCGAGTCTGATCTCTCTGTTTTTCTATGTGTGCGATTGTGAACGCACAACCTCTCGTCCACAACTCGCACCATAGTTCAGGCATTATCGTTCTCCTACCGCCACACTACAGTACCCAAGTGATCTCTCTTTTTAAATTCTAATGAAATTCGTTCAGTGGTTACATTACCACCCGTGCACACAGCACTAAATGCGATATCAAGGCATTGACTGCCCTACATCAATGGTTCTCCGTGTAAATAAACGCTGACACTGTACATATTTACAGTTGTGACCTTCTGCTCAACTTATTTGGTCATAGGCACATTTTAATCATTATATTGCCTCTAGGTTCATTTTTCACATTCCCCTTTACCATAAACGTACCCCATACGCTTATGTACCGTGATGCCTTCTGCTCCTCTGAACTTAACGGGTCCATTAATGATCTATCTATGTGAATATTGTATTACATAGCTATTTTATTGAAATAAAACAAAACAACACTAGACATTAATCTCCAGGCCTAGTTATTTGTGTATTATTTATTTACAACATTTTCACAATAATCGGTTTAACAATCGATTACACAACAATACACATTGTTATTGACTGGTAGGCTCCATATTTCTTTTCACTTCGTCTGTAAACTCTTCATTCCCACTTATATTACTCCATGTATATTAAACATGTTATAAGCAACTAGTGCATTGCTGCTAGAATCTCACATGTCGGCATCAGCCAATTACAAACACCACCCATTTGGCCTACATACGAGAATAACCTCAATAATTTGGTGTGCTAACACTAAACACTATGAATAATCAAGTTTCATATGCTAATAGCTAGCTATACATATGGGCCGCGTCATGCGAAAACCGGGCTTAATGACAAAACAATCATTTTTCACTTTTTTGCATATTCTGAATACCGCATCTTTTAAAAGTCATATACCACAAAAACTATCACTGTATCTCAATTATTTTTCATGTTACATGTATTTTTGTAACACGTGGTAGAATCGCAAACTACGTTTTAGCTCAATGACGTCGCAATTACGACGTTAACACTAACGGGCGACTTCAACGTCAATAAGAACGTTTAAGCGTAATGGAGTAGTAAACGAATAGGCCTGCCATGTAGGTTGATTTTAAGTAGTGTATGTATAATTTTATACTATTAGTGAATAATTGACAAACGACACGTAACCTTGGGCAAAGTCAACATTATCTTGAGTGTACTTTTTGCACAACTACGAACGCCAAAAATATATGAGCCGCGCCGTGCGAAACCCGCGCTTAATGACAACATCTTCAGTTTTTACTTTTTCGCATATTCTGAATTGTACATCTTTTAAAAGCCATATTCCGCCAAAATTATTAATTTATCCCAATTATGTTTCATTTCAGAAGTAGTTTTATGACGCGTGGTAAAAACTTATATGACGTTTTAGATCAATGACGTCGAAATTACGACGTTTTTATCAACGGCGTATACATGGGGTGTTGGTCCGGACAAGTCCTATATATTTGTCATCTTTGATCGCATGTCAACCAAATTTGGATATCTCGTAGCCTGGCCAAGTGTCTCCCATTAGGCCAAGACAAAGTATGAAAATAATGTTTATGGCTCGTGTTGCAGTTGCTAATGTAACGTTATGTTTTTGATTGCGGCCCAAGTAACGTAATTTCGTATGAATAAGTTTCAAATAAGGCAGAGTGAGGCGTTTCCCTGTTGTTTGCTGCTGTCTGAAATATTTTTGTGAATAATAGCGACATCATTTAACATTTCGTATGCGACGACATATTTTAAAGTAGACAGTTGGCCGCTTATAACATTAACTTTGTGATAAAACACGATACCGGGCAGATTTGGTTGCGGGATATCTTATAATTGTCGCCGTGTGTCTTTCATGAGGCACCGCCTGGTCTACATTAGTATGCAGTCAAGTGATAAACTGATGATTTGATACTACACAAGCACTTTCGACTACAAAAGCAAGTTTATGACCATCACATTTCCAATTAATATGTTGATGCATTTATTTTAAATTCAATACAAACCCCGGATATTTATGTCATTATATAGCTGCGTGTCTACCTCCATTTATGATAAAATGAGTGGCATTAAATGGCATATCATTCGCTAAGTACTGGATATAATTGTTCAAAAGTCTCAATTTACCAAGATAATAGATGGTAATATCGTTGGCAAACACTAGGTTGTTCATATTTAAGATTATTTAGGAATCAAAGTGCAGTGTAAGCGAAGACTTCGCTGATATGTAGCATGTTAAATAATGAGTTCACCATTTTGAATTCATAAGGACAACCGACGAAAAAGAGTACAATTGTCAAAGAACGACAGTTAGGCGACAATGTACAGCGCCTGAAGTATTTCTAAGTCATTGATGCTGCGAGGAAGTCGTGCAAGAATCCTTGCTATAATATTTTGTCACGATACCATGGCCATAACGTCAAACATGTATTCACGTCCAATGACGTCACAAGTACGTGACGTCAAGTCATGACGTCATAATATGTGTACCGAGGTACAAGGTATCGCGTCTCATATTAGTGAAAGTTTCAGTAAGTTATCATGTTCCGTTTTCTGTTCACACTTAATGTTAACTAACACCAGTAAACGTAAATGGGAGGGCAAACTGTGAACATTTAAGGCGACGCTAGACAATTTGAAACGTCGTTTTTCCGACGTCGTTTACCGCTTTTCATGACGTTGTCATTAAGCCCGGTTTTCGTATGGCGCGGCCCATATATGTATCGACAATTATTCCCAACCTCGTAACAGGTTTGGTTCATCCAAATAGTTGCTAACCGGTTAACCGGTTATAAACAATAACATGAATAATTAGTATACCCACTTTTTTAGGAAAAAAAAATGGGTATATTGTTTTCGTCACGGGTGTCCGTCCGTCCGTACGTCCGTCCGTCCGTCCGTACGTCCGTACGTCCGTCACGTTTCTTGTAACTCGAAAAACTTTTTCACCTTCATACCTACGCGCCTCATATTTGGTATGTAGCTTCGTTATCATGTGCAGATGCGCAAAGTGAATTTCGATTTTTGATCCGACCCTCCATCATGGATTATCTTCCCCTTTCGGACTCACAATTTCCCATTTTTTCCTTGTAACTCGAAAAACTTTTTCACCTTCATACCTACGTGCCTGATATTTGGTATGTAGCTTCGTTATCATGTGCAGAGCAAAGTGAATTCGGATTTTTGATCCGACCCTCCATCATGAATTACTCGACTCACAATTTCCCATTTTTTCCTTGTAACTCGAAAAACTTTTTCACCTTCATACCTACGCGCCTGATATTTGGTATGTAGCTTCGTTATCATGTGCAGATGCGCAAAGTGAATTCGGATTTTTGATCCGACCCTCCATCATGGATTATCTCCCCTTTCGGACTCACAATTTCCCATTTTTTCCTTGTAACTCGAAAAACTTTTTCACCTTCATACCTACGCGCCTGATATTTGGTATGTAGCTTCGTTATCATGTGCAGATGCAAACAAGTGTATTCGGATTTTTGATCCGACCCTCCATCATGGATTATCTCCCCCTTTCGGATCTCCCCCTTTCCAGAATTTCCCTATTTTTCCTTGTAACTCGAAAAACTTTTTCATCTTCATACCTACGCGCTGATATTTGGTATGTAGCTTCGTTATGATGTGCGGATGCGCATAGTGAATTCGGATTTTTGATCCGACCCTCCATCAGGATTATCTCCCCCTTTCGGACTCAGAATTTCCCTATTTTTCATTGTAAGTAGACAAAAATTTCTCACCTTAATACCTACATTTTGATATTTTATATGTAGCTTCGCTATGATGTGCAAAGTGAATTCCGATTTTTGATCGGACCTTCCATCATGGATTATCTCCCCCTTTCGGACTTAGAATTTCACTATTTTTCCTCGTAGGTCGAAAAACTTTTTCACCTTAATACCTACTGCGTCTGATATTTGGTTCGTAGCTTCGTTTTGATGTGCTGATGCGCAAAGTGAATTCGGATTTTTTATCCGACCCTCCATCATGGATTACCTCCCCCTTTCGGACTTAGCATTTTGGGAAAGTGGGTATATTGCGATGGCGCGCCATCGACTTTTTCTAGTTATTATTATTTTTGTTTTTTTGTTTTTTGTTTTTTTATAACTATATTTAATTGCCATTCAACAATATATTCTGTTCTATGGTAACATAAGCATCACCCATGATATGCTCAGGAACATCAATTAACATATACATATACTATATATATTTCGTCTATATGTGGCTTTACACACACAATTTATGCATTAACAGGTTTGCACTGTTAATGATCATGTTTGTCATTTGTCTTCTTCCCAAACTTCTCTGCTGACAGTAGTTTTAATGCCCTCTTCGTCCACTTTGGTGGTCTGTCCCCTTTGTATGGCTTCAATTTGTTGTGATGCACTAGCTTTTCATTGCCTTTAGCATCCAGCTGCAGCAGACAGTCTAACACCCCTGTTTGACTTTTAATAGTATGCGTCCCATATACATCTTCTCCAGTTTCGCTGAGATCCCTTTGGTTCTGTTTTCTGCCAGATACCATACCAGATCCCCTACTTCATACTTAAAGATGGCCGCCCTAGCATCATATATCTCCTTATGACGGGTTGCTGCTACTTTTAAATGCTGACGATCTACTGAATGAGCTCTCTGTATACACTCTTTCAGGCTCTCTATATATTCCCCGTAAGAGCTCACTGGTTGTCCATTCACAGTTGCACTCCCAAATACTAACTCTGCCGGTAGTCTGGTTTCACGACCCAACATAATTAAGTTGGGGGTCATGCTGGTCGCTTCATGAGTACTGGAACGATATGCCGATGCAAGGCATCCTAAATTCAGATACCAGTTCTCCTGTTCACCGCATAAATATGCCTTAGTCATCCGTACTAAAGTCTTGTTGAACCTTTCAACAACTCCGTTTCCTCTGGGGTTCTTAAGACTGCATCGCGTCTTCTTAATTTCCAACATTTTACACAGCTCTTTGAACACTTGACTTTCATAGTTCAGCCCTTGATCACTATGTATAGTGACTGGTGTTCCTAGTCTTGCTATTACTTCATTTACTATAATCCGTGCACATGTCTCCGCTGTCTGTGCTTCTATGGGAAATATCTCCACCCACGTGGTGTCTTTGGTAATGGTCCTAATATGTCTGTTGCTAAGCAGTCCATTGGTGCACCAGCCCTTAACGACCCCAAAGCTGCCCTCGGTTTTCGGATTAGAGGCTTATCTGCTTCACATGTGTCACATTTCACTATATGATTTGTCACATCTGCCTTGACATTGTACCAGTAGTACTTTTGAAGTAGTTTCTGTTTTGTACGTTTCCGCCCCAGATGTCCTGATAACACCGAATTGTGAACTTGATATAATATCAGCTTCTGATGACAACGTGGAACTATACATTGTTGATACAAGCCTGTGCCATCCAGCTTTGTGAATGTTTTGTATAGTACCTCATCTATTAAAACCAGTGATTCCCATACTATCCAGTAGTGCCTTGTCGTTGGGCTGCACATATTGATATATGTGGTACTTGGTTTCTTTCCCTCATTAACTGCTTTATACATTGGTCCTATATGTTCATCTTCTTCATGTGCCTTTGCCATCATGCTGTTCTAGTTCATTAATCCTTTCCGTTAATTGCTGTATACATTGAATCATATTCTCGTTTGCTGACTGGTAATTTTGTGGTCTGTCCTGCTTCGCCTCCAGACCGACCTTTCTTGTAGGTTTTCTCTCTTCTTTATTACTCGTTTTAGCATATCTCGCTGCATTCGGCTTCTTATTGTGTCGATCACTAATGTTTAATCTTAAGACCCTATCCTCAGTTTCATCCTCTGTTTCGTCTTCGCTTTCTATGTCCATTTGCTGAGTTCTTCTTAAAAAGTTCCTCATTTTCTTCTCGCTATATGGTTCCTGGTGCCTACTTGTAGACCTTTCACTCTTACATTCTACAACACAAAACACTGCTTCATCAATGTCTCCCGGTTTCTTCATGAAATTAACTAGAAACCGAACTTCTTCATCTGCTATGCCTCTTATGAATCTCTCCACTAAATCATCCATGCGCTGGTCTTTATCTCTCCTTGGATAAGCCTTGTAATGAAGCCGTTTTAGCTCGGCGGCATATTCTTCTACCGTTTCCCCATGTTTCTGATTTCTGCTCGCAAACATTGCAGCATATGATTTCGTATTTTCTATTACTCGATATCTATAACCTAGCTCCACTACAAGTTCATCATAATTCCTGACCGTCCGCTTAGACAACTGGGTGCAAACAAAATCGCCCGCCCCACTCTGAAGTCTAGGTAGTAACTCATCTAGCTTGTCTTCATCACTCCACTGTCTTCTCTCAGCTATCGCCTCAAACCTGCGTATCCACACCTTCCAATCTTCTTTCCCTGTAAATGCTGGTAATTTCAAGTTTCCTCGCATTGGTCCCTGGCGACTACACGACCCTTGTATAGTGTCCCCTGTCGTAGGTACACTTCCCCTGTACGGTAGATCTTCTAAATCTGATTCTTCCAGACCATACGGTTGCTGTCGTCTGTAACTATTATTCTCGTGTCGTGTCTCTTCAGCACATGGTCTCTCATAACTCTTCCTCTGGTACCTCTCTCTTTCTCTATTCTGATTATACACATCTAAACCATTTTCTCGTCTCTGCACTAGATGGGATCTCCCATCGCTGTATCTTTGTACGTGTGGTATTTCATCACATGACAGTACTTCTCTTCGACTGGTGCCTAATCCTATCGATAGCCGCCACCCTCTTCAATTCACCTCTCACGAACTGATGGCACTCGCTGACTACGGGTTTCTCTTGCTGTGTATATCTCTGTATCTGGTATTGTGATTCTGGGTGGTCTCTCATAACTTCGCGCCCGCCTGAAATTTGAACTACATGTATAGGTACTTGACTGTGTCCCACCCAATATCTCTCCTACATGCTGCATATTTGCTGTCTCGGTTTGCCTATCACAACTCTTTGACCGACAGCACGCTTCACTGGGACCCTCTGCTTCAGCATTCATCCACGCATCTTCTGGCCTGCTTGCCCTATGTATTGGTTGTCCCTGTGGTCTCTCGTAATTCTTGCAACCCTCCACATTTTCTGGTAACCCCATCTCACTTGGTAGTTGGCGCGTCGGTTATGCGGCTTCTATCGTCAATGACTGCGCTGAAATGGTTTCTCGTTCTCTTGAATATGCTGGTTGGCTCATCACACCCGCCTGTGTCGTGGCTGGCTCCACATTTTCCGGAATATGTTCTTGTATCTCTGTTACCATGTCACCGTCCAAAGTCTTCCCCAATTTACGCTTTCCCATCTTCTAAAGGTCGTTTTACCCGTTTTTGCTGTATAACCAGCTCTCGGTATAATTGGTATCGATCACTCGAAATAACTCGTAATACAAAAATATCACGCGAGATATTTTTTAAATCCCACCGCTGCCACCATTTATGTTGTCACGGGTTTGGGTAGCGTGGGCTGCGACTGATTTAAGGGGCCTAGTAAGATGGGAACAACAATTAGGTGTATAACTACATGTATATTTTATTTACATACAATCCATAATGTTTACAATTTCAAGTCAATAATAAACGAGGTCGTGTGGACCTATCCCTCTCTAATAGATGGTATGGTTCTGGGTTGAGGGAATCTTTGTTGAAACTCGAATAATTTACCGACAGGCAGAGACAACTTGAGATGATGTTTCTCTAAATGTGTAACCGAGGAAATATCTCCTTTAACTGAGGTTGCAAGAGGAGTCTATATATACTCCATCACTGATCAAGATCTATACCGTTCTAAGGCAAATAACTCCCTACATCAAACAGCTTTCCAGACTTAGATGTGGGAGCTACGATACATAGAGGAACTCACTCCTCCTATCTTGATATTCTCACAGCAAGGGAGGTAACCTTCACCTCTCTAATAGACACTTGCTGCTCTAGTATCCAAATAACTGGCCATCATAGGATAGGGGTAATCACCGTGGTTGGGATAACAAGAGGGAGGGTTATTAATAAAAATCCACACTTGTTCTAATATATTACTTTCTAAGGAAAATGTATATTTTAAATTCCTGTAAATGTACACAACATAAGTATACAAACCGAGTAATTGGTCATGTGACCACATAGTGCAAATGAAGGTTAGCTGACATCAGGGAAAATGTAAATTGGCTTACAGAATGTGTGACATCATCCTAAAATGTGGCTGTAACTGACGAATTGGGTTTACGGGTTTTGCGACCTGTGTAGAACCAGATCTGCTCAGGACAAATCACTACCTACCGGCGGCCTCCTGGTCATCCATAAGCACGTGACGTCGGCTCGTCATCTCGGGTGTCTTCCTGTGTGTATCGTCCGGCTCATTATCTACAACATACACAACATGTACACTATTATTGCATAAAATGGGCCCTTGCAGTGTATTAACACTGTGTACTAAAATCATAATACATTATTATATAGTAAATATGAGACACGCAATGTGGTTTTATAGCTAAGAACATGTGCAATATTTCATGAAATATTTTCAGAAAATTTGCAATATTTTCCGTAGATGACGCCGAAAGTTGACATAGCAACCAAGTTATGGTTAACATAGCAATTCTGCATTTGCTATGAAAATTGTGTCAACGTACTTTACAGAAAATATCACAGTTTTGGTAGCGATATTTCATGAAAAATCGCACAAGTTCTTAGCTACAAAATCACATTGCGTGTCTCATATGTGGCTGTGACTCAAATAGAACACATGTGTATTATAGCCTGATAACGATCTTTATTGCTCGTTAGAAGCATGATGGGTGTTGCATTGATGGAACGGCGAACAGTGTAGACCCTTAATACCTATTTCTCCAGTCACAGGAGCACGGCAGACATTTTTAATGTTAACATGGTTATCAAAATGGGTGAAATGAAAAATACAGCAAAACAGTTTCTTCATCTTTGTTGAATTTATCGGGGATATAAACTTGGAAAAGTCGAGGGAAAACTGGACGAGGCCTTCCGGCCTTCGTCCAGTATTCCCGCGACTTTTCCATGTTTATACCCCGATAAATTCCACAAAAATGCCATTCATTCCTATAATAATGTTCCGCCTCATCACATATACATTCGTGACAAATGTATTCACGTTGATTTTCCAATAGTGACAAAATATGAACCGCAAATTGTATAATCGCCGCCTTGGTCAACCTGTACACAACCATTAATCTTGTCCGTATTATAAACGTCTCTGAACAGCTTTTGGCTATGTCAACTCGTAATCAATCTGTTTGATTGGCTGAGCCAGAGCTCTAGCACATTTCAGGCTCAATCACTCAAGCTGCTCGACTCCTAGCACCATATTCAAGTACAATCGAACATGTGCTAAAGGCCATCTCCGAACAGCAATTACCTGTATATAGCAGCCAAGCTTTTGTTGTACCAATTACTGCACAAATGAACCTTTGAACGAAGACCAAATTTGTCTCTTGCCATGACTGACCTTTAATCACAGGTTTGACTGCATTTTGAAATAAAGAAAGTAATGGCGAGATTAGCGCAGGCAAGAACATGCGTGTGTTGCACACCTTTCATACATTTGCGAAGGTACGCCTCCACGTTGAGAGCTTCAACACCGTTCCTCAATGTCTGCACCCCGACGTCCCCACTTGTCGCATCCGCTCTCTCCTGCACGTGCACAAGTAAGCAAATAACAAGGTGTATGATCACGTGGAACTAACAACAACAACAAGTACTGAAACTTCCAGAATCTATCGGATTCAAAGTACGTATTATTTTATATTGTCCTTATTACGTAACGGATTTTGATGAAATATGGCGCATCAAACGCGTCTTGTTAAGTTGCATTTGGTGGTCTCTGTACTTTGGCCCAAACTTATGTCGTTTTTGCGAAGAATCGATTTCCGTGTCGGTAGACACGGAAATCGATTCTTCACAAAACGACATAAGTCTGTGCCGAACTCCCTGGACGACCAAATGCAGCTCATGACGACGCGTTTGCTTCCCAATATTTCATCAACATCTGTTTCATATTAAGGAAAATATCAAATAATACTTACTTTTGAGTGGGCAATATTTCAACACTTTCAGCCACTGTTGTTGTTGTTATAACCATGTGATCATGCACCTTGAGTAAGAATGACGTACATTCTGACAGGAGAAAATCATTGAATTACGTCAAAATATTCATGACTTAGATACAAACTTTCAGTAACTTCCTGTTGGTACTGGTCGTCTTAAAATCACTAATTCTTCATGAGTTTGGTTCCAAAGAAATTTCGCACAAAACAGCCATTAATGTCATCGATCATGGACTGTATGTGCACACATTCACGCTGAATCTTAGAGTTAAAAACATAAACTAATATAATAATGTGCAGATAATTTCTGTTTGTATTGTAAATTAATTCGACAATTTTGGCCAAATGTTCATGTGGATCATTATTATAGGCTATATATAACACAATAAAATGAAAATGCATCAAGGACAAATGTTTCAGATTGATACATTAAATTCACTGTTGATGACTTCAAAGTATAATTTTATATTCAATGTTGATATAATTTTGAAGTTCATCCACATTGAATATCAACTGTTTGATGTTTTCAATATGCATGTAAATAACAAGCAACAAACTAGATGTGGATGCACTGACGTCGTTTGCCTCGTTATGCAATCGTTCCTCGTCCTCCACACGCTGACACTGTTCCTTCACATAGGGGACCTTTAGAGGGTCAAACACGATGGCTTCACCCTTGTCGATCTTGTCTGCGTCTTCACCTAGTTAATCCAGAGACATAGTACAGTATCGTAAATCCTGGTTAAAAAAATACATAACGCCAGTACGGTCGTAGACAGCATCACGGCCGGTTTGTTAGTGTTTCTGTTTGCTACGGTATGTTGTATGTTGTCCTGACTTTGGCTCTAAATTGTTGAAAACGCCAGTTTGAAGGTCGACATATTCTAATTTATTAAACAATCAGTAAACTTGTTTAATAACTATCATATTAACCATCACTCATGTAAGACCCTCTATATAATGTCTCAGATTACATGCAAATTGCATCTGTGGTTCAAAATTGATGGCTTGATAATTCCAGCACAAAAATATTTACACAATTCCCTAACATTTGATTGGCCCGTAGCAAGTCTGTCCAAAATTTATATCCCAGTAAACTCCCACGCCGAACTACTTTCTACAGGTGCGTTGTCAGTGCTGTCAATGTAAACAAATGGCTGCCGTCTGTCAAAATAAACACATTTTCTTGATGAATTTATTTAAAATGCTGGAATTATAAGGAACGAATGGCCTTTTTGTGGAATTTATCGGGGATATAAACTTGGAAAAGTCGTGGGAATACTGGACGAGGCCTTCCGGCCTTCGTCCAGTATTACCGCGACTTTCCCAAGTTTATACCCCGATAAATTCCACAAAAAGGCCATTCATTCCTATAATCAATAATAAAATCGAACACATATATCCAATCACCTTTAGGAAGAAATGTTTGAATCAAATGATAATCCAGGGTAGGACGGGTTCTTAACCTACCGATATTGTAAGCCTGTATAGTGGCTATGTCGCCGTCCGTGTGGCAGCCGGGCAGGTACTCCCCCCTGTCGCAGTGCAGCACGTCCGTCACCTTGGTCATCTGGGGGTCGGGCAACCGATCCAGGGCCTCGCGCACTGGGCACTGGTAGGGCGTGGACACGCTGGCTGGAGTGCCTGTCGGCTCGTCCTCAACGGCGTCGTCACCACACTGTGATATTAAATAATAATGCTTCATCTTTTACACCATCCGGCGTTACATAAATCTTCTTTTATCTACTGTTGTTCCACGTTTTTCTGCCGACGAACTTTTGGCTATTAAACACATTAAATCTAAGAAATATTTAAATGTAAGTACCTTTTCACCAATAACAAAAATGTCACCCTCCTAAAAAAATATTTTTTTTATGAAATTCCATCAAATATTGATTTGATTGCGAAAAAAACGATTTTCTTATGGGAATTTAACATGGGGAGTGAATTTCCAAAACTTTTCGTTTTTTGATCCTGAAGGATCTTTTTGGAATTGACTCCGAAACCTGGCGAGATAGCTTGAAAATGATTTTAACTAAGAAAACAAAAGTTAGATTTTGAAGATCGGTCCACAAATAAAAAAATAAATTTATATTTGATTGAATTTCATGAAATAATTTTTTTTCGGGAGGGTGAATTTTTTGTTATTGATGAACAAGTATAACTTTTAAATATTTTTTGGATTTAATGTGTTTAATAGGCAAAAGTTCGTCGGAAGCAAAACGTGGAACAGACAGTAGTATCTACGCTGTGGATTACCGCTCAATTGAAGGGGTTAGTCTCGAATAAGGGGGATAACTCCATAAGTTATTCCACTGACCCCTTCAATTACACCCAATGTACGCGCTGACCAGTGTAGCACACATAAGTATGGATATGATAATCTGTTTTTCATTTTTGGAATAGACCATTGTTTAATTACATGTCTGAGTATTCTGGCTGTGTTGAAAATGAACCAAAGCTACAGGATATAAAAGGTAAAATTCTAAAAAATGTCCCCATGTTAAATCACCATAGACATCTTCACTCGATGTCTATGGGGATTTAACATGGGGAAATTGTTTTTTCGCAATAAAATCAATATTTGCACAAATTTCACGAAACAAAAAGAAGGCTCGTTCTTAAATATTGCTTTAATTTAATATTATCACAAAAAAATATTGTTTTTGCATTGTTTATATAGCCGTAAAATTTGGGCAGGTTTCGTGAAACAGACAGTAGCTAAGCATACTTTGAAGGAGTAATTAAATATTTTTCCCGAAATGCATTATTTCATATAGAACCAACGACTGCATATATTTCATGATCAAACGTATGCAGAATTATTATACTGTAGCCAAAATTGCTGTGATAATGTAATTAATTCAGTATAATAACAAAATAATAAATGTATCCTTAAATTGAAAATTTGTCCCTCAAAGTGTACTTAGCAAGATAAGTATACTTTACAATTTTGGTGAAATAGACCTGGACCCGGTTGTACGAAGCACTAATGACTCATTAACTTTTCATTAGCGACTCCTTAACTAATTTATCATTAAATTCAGTTGTACGAACACTAAGTTATCATTAAGTCGTCATTAACTTATCATTAGTTAGTGTAGGTACTGGACCATCATTAGGACGCGTGCTCCTGTCATTAAGCCTTCGTGAATTATCCAAGATGGCGGCCATTGCTGTCGATTCGTTAAAAAACAACAGAAAAGACGGATGAAATGGTGAAGATGAAGTTTCAAATTACTCTAGATTTCCTTTATACAATGCTACTTACATATTTATTGCGTAAACAATCCAAAAATCCCTGTAATTTGTCTGTCTCATTCTGCAACTCTGAAGGGCATTCAGACTTTGAGAATTAAAATGCCGTGTAACACACGCAAACTGCTGTAAATGCTGTCACTGACAGTGTTGGCCTTCAAGTTTAAACAACACAGCTGCAGCGAACTTACACAGTGACGTCACTTCGTCAGCATCCCGATCTAATAATAAGCTAGTGACACCTTACACCGTGTTCGATCTAACAACAAGTGGGGTGATTGGTATTGGGGATTTCGATGCGGACTGGATTAGAAAAATACTGCCCGATTCGATTAATGCATGATGTCTTACAAATAAACACACATGATCTATATTACAGCAAAAACAATAAAATGTAATATGTTTTTCTATAAGAATAATAAACTTTGTTGTAATATACAATTAGTGATTACGTTACTAAATCAATGTTTTTTTTCTGTTTCATTTCCCATGCCCATGGTGATGTCATTGGAGTGTGTTTTCCCATACACGGCATGATGTGTTATCTAATATCCAAACCCCTGTTTTAGGTCTCTAATTCCTGTCACCGTGATTTTCTACCTGTCTAATTTCTCTAATATACCCGCCTACCAACCACACCCTGGGCGGGGAAAACGTTGATCTTTAACGTTAAGACCAAAAATAAAATTAGAATGCATGTGCATTATTGTATGTACGTGACCTAGCTTGTTGTATGGAAATAAAATTCAATTCAACATTTAAGTTTGATTTGTATGTGACTCGTCTGGTACCACTCATGTTTATGCCCCACACTGCACCAATTTATTTTATATTCACTAGAGGACTTATGTTCACCTTGTTTGTAAAGGGGGGGGGGACATCCGTGTTCTATGAACACATTTTCTACTTTATTTCTGACTACATGTGACTAATTCTTTAAACACGTCCAATACACGGCGCCTTATACTAATAGGCGGCGTTTATTTCACTTTTTTTTTAAACGATCGCATAAAAACCACAATGTGAATTTCTGCAGTTGACAATGACACGCATATGCGTTGTTTGTGGAAACTGATTCTTTTGGGAACGAGATCCTATCTCGTGGGAACGAGCTGCTATGTCGTGAGAACGAGATAGAAAAGAATGTAAATGTCCCTTTTATGCTGCCGTACAAATTACGGCCTATTTGATAATTGACATTTATGTTCACGGTATGATCGTATTTCCTCTCCACCCTATGGAAGTTATAATTGAACCCGACTTTAGAAACAGAAATATTCGTGTTTCTAATCTATGTTTGCAACCGTGACGCTGATCTTTTTTAATCACATCAAATTCATCCCAGTACTAGCACACAAATACGTTGCGTCGGGTCCTTGTATGTTCTCCCCACCCCACCCGCCATAAAAAACATGGAGCCGCAATTCGACAGGTTGGTGAGGCTGGATGTAAATCGGCGATTCCTGAATGTGTCAATTGTTTCCCACCCGTGACTATGGTTTAGGCTCCGACATTTCATTCCATGTCGCATCGCTATTTTTGTGGTGACTGCTGTCGAAAAAATGTAATGGTGTTGTCTTAGTCGACGATTCTCATGTGATGCCAAACATGTTTTATTAAGAAACCGAACACATGTGAAAAAAGAAATCAATATATTGTGGTAGTTCTTTACAAAACACATATTTTGACAAAATATGAGAATCGTCTTAGTGATTATCATGTGTTGCCAAATCTTGCTTTATTAAGAAATCAAACAAATTTTATAAAACGCTAATCAATGCATAATTATCAATTTATATCGGCGATGCGATGACGAGAGCGACTTGCGAGCGACTACATAGCGTAGTTATGGTAAGGTTGTTTCCGCCGAATTCTAAATGTCAGTCACACTTTGCACGTGAAACGGGATTATCGACTGATAATTGTAAACATCGGCATGTGTGTAGCAAGACACTAAATGATGTATGTTAAACGTGCTGATTGGTAGAGGGGTCGTTCCTATGGTGGCTCGAATAGGGAAAGTTCGTCACTTATAAATGAATGAAAGAAATGCCCCTAACGAGCGACCATACATACTTAGAATAACAGCCGATGTAACGGCGGTAAACTGAAATGGTGTACGTGACAATTGACATTTACGTTCCAACAAGATTTTCACGGTGTGTAATCGATCGTATTTCCTCTCCACCCGACTCGAGAAACACAAATTAAATCGTTTATTTCTGAATGTGTCAAACGTTTGTGACAAAAAGCATCAATGTGTGTTTTTTTACAAACATTAGAATCATCTAAGGAGACGATTCTCATGTGTTTCCAAACCTATTTTATTAAGAAATCAACAAATGTGAAAAGATAACATGAATACATTGGTATTTCTTTACAAAACCATATTTTGACAAAATAGGAAAATTGTCTTTGGAGACGATTCTCATGTGCTGCCAAATCTTGCTTTATCAAGAGATCAAACACATAATTATGAAAATATACTATGACAAGCTAATGGTAAATATCATATGGACGGCATATGTTTTATACGCTCGTTTAAAAACGGGAGTATTATTTATGTATCCACGCTGTATGTGCGGCGGACGACTCTCGGGCACAGCTTGTTCTGACGATAGTGGGCCCACTGCATGTCTAGGGCAGCGACATTTTCTGGGGTTCAAGTTGGGAGGGGCGAACCGACAATCGATTTTAGATATAATTTTAAACTGTATCACATCGTAGGCATTGACACACCCAATGTTCTACCCTCCACTACGGTCACACGGTGGAACGAACAAATACGTTGATACCAATTCATTGATCCATAAAGAGGAGGTTTTCGCTTGGCGCGTCACATATTATGTTCACAGTTTTGATGAGTCACGGCGGTTATGACATGGTGTGTAATACAATTCCCTCGTTATTGATACATGCACGACTTTACCAAATACGAAATTGTATTCACTAAATGCAATCTGACACACATAAATGAAATTAAATCAGAAACAGATACGCGTATAAAGCAAGGGAGACGCTATGTAACCACAGGTGGAAGACTCGGACCTATGACACCAAAAAAATGCCTATTAAAAAAAATCCCATTACCCCACCCACTTGGTCTCGTACAGTACTATACGTTAATTCAAGGTGAGCATAAATAGCGCTATTATAGAAAGAGCCCTCTTTTTTCCGGCTCGCACAAACACAATAAACATCGATTAAATGTATGAAATATGTCTCTGGCAATCGATAAAGGTATTAGGTGTGTGAATATACTCACTTCAAATCGATGTTTCAAGTATTTATTGAGTTATTCGCGTTTTGATTACCCCATCCAAAGCGAAAGTTGCGTGTACGAAAGAATCTCACACAGAATCGGAGGCCGTCCGGCTGGATTATCGGTCATATTTTGGCCGATAGCTGATCGCCAGCTCAAACTAAAGTCGTACACCATGATCATATACATTAGAGACTCCAACCATACAAAGTTCGTCCAATTGTGATCGTTCGCCAATCTAAAAAACACTTTTTTCTAATTTTATTGACTTGCTTTCATGATTCGCGTACTATCAGATTATGTCTTCCGGAAACCCTGAAAAGGGAAAGTCCTCGCGTCTATTTTTAGGTTTAACCAATCAGAGATGTTCTTACATAGACGCTTCGGTGGTTGTATTATGGAAGATATTGCATTGACCCAGTTCCAGATAATGAACGAAATTATAGAAAAAAGTGTTTTTTAGATCGGCGAACGATCACAATTGGACGAACTTTGTATGGTTGGAGTCTCTAATGTATATGATCATGGTGTACGACTTTAGTTTGAGCTGGCGATCAGCTATCGGCCAAAGAATATAGATCGTTATCGGGCTATATTTGAATGTTGATCAGGAGCGGCACTGGTCATAAATCCCCCCCCCCCCCCTAGCTGCATACTCGCACCAAAGGTGCTCGAAGTCGTCAACCGGGCCTGCAGATTAAAATTGGCTAACTAAGCCCCTGTCATATGGTATCATATATGTTTTTTTTTCAATAAACATGTATGGGCATGGCAGTACATGAGACGATTATCATATTTTGTCAAATTATGTTTTTAGTTGTCAAGTCTCAAGAAATACTGAAGATTGTCCACATTTGCTCTATTTCTTAATAAAAATACGTTTTGGCAGCCGATAAACGTCTCCTAAAACAGCGGGTACGTGTCCTGTTCATAAAATGTGACAACCTCGCTTTTTCGCGATTTCTCGCATAGGTTGAGATCACGAAAACGCGACATGCTTTCGACACATGTATGAGCAAAACAAACCCGAATTTTCTGTCTGTAACGCCGAGATAGTCGCCCTAAGTTACAGACAGAACAATAGGGTTGGAGCCAAACTTATTTTCAAAAGCGGAAGGCAAGATCGCGAAAACTCGAGACGATTCTCATGTTTTGTTGTTGAGAAAAATAAATATATATATAACACCCCCCCCCCCCCCGCTACATACGGACCTGCCGTAACACGTCGACTCTCATCTGATGAGCATTGAACATGTCGCTATTGTGTATTATTTTGAGTTGTCTGACGGACGAGTTGGTCGAAGGGTGAAACTGAGGTCGGTCATATAATCAACGAATACGGGACCGATACGATTTCTAATTAGCTCTAATAATAATCGCACTTTCCATTTGCCAATATATTGGCAATATATTTAAAACAATTTTGGTAATAAATAATTATGGGGGTTGGGGGTCAAAGAAATAACTCAATTGTATGGGTGGTGGGGCGCAATACAACAATTAATACATATGGGTGGTGTGGCAAGGGAAAATGAATAATTATGGGGATTGGGGCAAACAAAAATAATTCAATTGTGTGGGCGTTGGGGTGAAGCAATAATGCAAAAGCATGGGTGGTGGGGTGAAGTATGAAAATTATTTTTTTGCATGGGTGGTGGGTAAACAAAAAAATGCCTTCCAACCCCCCCCCCCCCCCACCCCCCCCCATGCGTACGCACCCGTCAAAACACAACACCCCCCCCCCCCCCCCCCCCTATAGCGTACGGGCCTGCGGTCGGTCATACGAAAATACCATAGATTCCTCAACGCAGTACATATACGTTGCGGGTAGATTGTTAGATTGACACGGTGATTTCTAATTTTATCCTACTTACATGACGTAGACATGACGTTGCTACAATATAGTTAAAGGCATCATGCCTGTGTGAGTTTCTGTTGAATCGTTCGGTTGCAGCAGGAAAAGCGCGCCTGTCATATTGTCATATTACAGAAACCGGAACCAAAAAACTGGAATTTGACTGGTTTACTTGTCTGTTTACAGGTTAATGACAGCACGTCATTAGTTAATATGCCATTAAAACGTCATTAGTTAATGAGGACTTAATGACGTTTCGTACAACCAGTTTTTAATGACTCATTAACTAATGGAAAGTTAATGTGTCATTAGGCTAATGATACATTAACTAATGGAACGTTCGTACAACCGGGTCCAGGGCTCCAGATAAGGAATTTGTAATTGAGTATTGTCACTCCATCATTTTTGAAGCAATTGGGTATTTCAATACATGTATTTTAATTGCCTAAAATAAAATCACACTACTGCTTACACATAAACAGACAGCAATTATTGAATGGTTTGCTTCGAAATGAAAACATATCTTGGCATTTCATTCGACAATTCTAATGACATACCCAGATGTGTTTTCATGGAAAATAAGAAAAATGTGCTATAATAGTGGTCTGTTTATTGTTTTTTGCAGCATGATAAAGGTATTACAATTTTTTTATTGCTTTTTGATACTCGCTACTTCTGATTTCAATTGGGTGTTTGGCAATTTTAATTGGGTATTTAAGCAAATACGCAGCTTATCTGGAGCTCTGAATAGACTACTGGTATTGTCTCCTTGTCGTGCCTGAGTTCTCCATGCCATTTCTACACAGGGTACCATGTAGTACAGTAACTCAATACCTTAAGAAACAATCACATTTCGTGACCTGGGGTTTAGCTTTACACACATTGTGTTACACTTTCTACTATGCTGTTGTGGTGACATATGCGACACTGATGTGAATTGCCCAACACATGTCCAGTAGCCTATTTCACCAACATTGCAAAGTGTACTTTTCTAGCAAAGTATACTTTGAGGGAGAAATGTTCAATTTTAGGATACATTTATTAATTGTTATTATACTGAATTTATTACATTATCACAGCCATTTTGGCTGTGATATTGTAATAAATTCAGTATAATAATTCTGCATTCTTTTAATCATCAACTATATGCAGTAGTTAGTTCTATATTAAATAATGCATTTCAGGAAAAGTAAATGATTGCTCCCTCAAAGTATACTTTGCTAGAAAAGTATACTTTGCAATTTTAATGAAATCGGCTACAGATGTTGTGAGTCCTGATTATGCTGACGTAACTACAGGGTAGTTTATAAATAAGTCCTGTATAACATTTACTATATACTTTCTAAACTAGTGACGCACATGATGCTTCTTCGGTAATGGTCTTATAATATACATGTACTTATAGTCTGTTTCACGAAACCTGCCCAAATTTTACGGCTATATAAACAATGCAAAAACAATATTTTTTTCGATAATATTAAATTAAAGCAAAATTTAAGAATGAGCCTTCTTTTTATTTCGTGAAATTTGGTCAAATATTGGTTTTATTACGAAAAATTGATTTCTCTATGGGAATTTAACATGGGGGGAAAAGAGGTAGAGGACTGTGGGAGGAGTCAAAAAACTAATTGTTTTTGGAAATTGACTCCGAAACCTAGTTAGATAGCTTGGAAATGATCTAACTAAGAAAATGAAAGTTAAATTTTTGAAATTCTAAAAAATTTCCCCATGTTAAATCCCCATAGACATCTTCACTCCGTGAAGATGTCTATGGGGATCTAACATGGGGAAATTTTGTTTTCGCATTAAAATCAATATTTGACCAAATTTCACGAAATAAAAAGAAGGCTCATTCTTAATTTTTTCTTTAATTTAATATTATCAAAAGAAGTCTTGTTTTTGAATTGTCTATATAGCCGTAAAATTTGGGCAGCTTTCGTGAAACAGACTATAAATTCCACTACCCTTGTGGACACCAGCCAAACGTTAATTATTAGACTACATTTTTAAGTTTTTTCGTCTCATCTCTCAAATCCAGGACTGAATCCGTGTTTCTCGATTTTAGAAAAGTTAGCAATAACTCCGCCTCTATACGTCTGACGTAGACATAATATGTCACGTCATAATGTATATCTACCACTCTGTGATCTGGGCAAGGCTCCAAGACCTGCCCATACAACACCCGCTATCATTATTACGTGGTGTCTGTTCATGATTATGCAACATACCATATAATGAATCCCAATAAGGAGTCAATTACTCGAAATGACTCCTTGCCAATTGAGTTTAGGAATCAACTGTCAGTCATTCAATTTTAAAAATTGCATTTGCTCTTAGGTTGGACAATTGTATTTGATACTAATGCAGAAATAGATCATTTGTAAGCTATATGTTTTTGCATTTGTGGAAAGTTTGTTGATGAAATTAGACGTCAAATGTCTTCAGACTCCTAATTTTGACCAAATGACTCCGATCAGTTGCCGAAGGCCACCCACGTCAGGCACGATGAAAGCATCTCTTTATTCGATACTGCACAGTCCCTAGCATTGTTTATTGGTCTTTATGTTACTTAATTGCATGTAAGATAATAGCTCAAGGGTGTATTACCTAATATTGTATGCAGACCACACCACATACGATGTCGAATACTACTATTTTCGCTACAAAATATCAACAAATGTCTTCATCAATACTGACAGAAGGTGCAGGTGATCACATTTAGTAATTGATATTTATGGCCATTGTGTTAACAATTAGAATGAACTAGAAATGTGGCCTGTCGGCACACGAATACCCCCACTGGCAGCCAAAGAAAACGAGGCATTTTTGATTATAAGCCATTTAGCCGAGCGTTAAGGTTTCAAACGCATCAAGTCTGTGACCTTGACCCTGGGCATAGTGTGATAATCCATGCATCGGTGTAGAAGATATAGAGCGGAAGGGAATTTCAATAGGTTTGACCTTTGACCTTCAACTGTGACCTTGACATTGGACGTAGGTGCGTGGTTATTGATCGCGACACACTTTCTCATCATGAGAAACATTTGTGCCAAGCCATTTGATAATCCATGCATCTGTGTAGAAGATATAGAGCGGAAGGGAATTTCAATAAGTTTGACCTTTGACCTTCAACTGTGACCTTGACATTGGATGTAGGTGCGTGGTTATTGATCGCGACACACTTTCTCATCATGAGAAACATTTGTGCCAAGCCATTTGATAATCCATGCATCGGTGTAGAAGATATAGAGCGGAAGGGAATTTCGATAGGTTTGACCTTTGACCTTCAACTGGTGACCTTGACCTTGGACGTAGGTGCGTGGTTATTGATCGCGACACACCTTCTCATCATGAGAAACATTTGTGCCAAGCCATTTGATAATCCATGCATCGGTGTAGAAGATATAGAGCGGAAGGGAATTTCGATAGGTTTGACATTTGACCTTCAACTGTGACCTTGACCTTGGACGTAGGTGCGTGGTTATTAATCGCGACACACCTTCTCATCATGAGAAACATTTGTGCCAAGCCATTTGATAATCCATGCATGGGTGTAGAAGATATAGAGCGGAAGGGAATTTCCAACAGACCGACCGACCGACCGACCGACAAGCTGACTCCTATATACCCCCTCAAACTTTGTTTGTGAGGGTATAACAATGCGTAGTTCTAATTCATGAGAACACATTTATGATTTCGAAATACAACACAGAGAATGACTTATTTGTAACAATTGCTACACTGACGTCTGAGTCATCTGGTCCCATCAGCCCCTCGACGATGGCCTTCAGCTCCCTATTCTGCTCCTGTAGCTGCTGGATACACAGGTGCTGGTGCACGATGAACAGCTTCTGCTCCGAGATCTAGGGGACACAACGGCGCAAACGTCTATACAGTAGTCACGAAACTGAGTCAACTTTACAAACTCACATACATCTAGTGGACACAACGGCGCACACGTCTATACATTCAGTAGTCACGAAACTGAGTCAACTTTACCAAACTCATATACATCTAGTGGACACAACGGCGCAAACGTCTATACAGTAGTCACGAAACTGAGCCAACTTTACAAAACTCACATACATCTAGGACTAGGATACACAACGGCGCACACGTATATACAGTAGTCCCCAACCTGAGTCAACTTTACAAAACTCACATAGATCTAAGGGACACAACTGTGCACAAGTCTATACAGTAGTCACGAAACTGAGTCAACTTTACAAAACTCACATAGATCTAGGGGACACAACGGCGCACACGTCTATACAGTAGTCACCAACATGAGTCAACTTTACAAAACTCACATACATCTAGGGGACACAACAGCGCACACGTCTATACAGTAGTCACGAAACTGAGTCAACTTTACAAAACTCACATACATCTATAGGGGACACAACGGCACACACGTCTGTACACAAGTCACGAAACTGAGTCAACTTTACAAAACTCACATACATATAGGGACCACAATGGAGCACACGTCTATGCAGTATGCAGTGGTCACGAAACTGAGTAAACTTTACAAAACTCACATAGATCTAAGGGACACAACTACGCACACGTCTATACAGAAGTCACGAAACTGAGTCAACTTTACAAATCTCACATATATCTAGGGGACACAACGGCGCACACGTCTATACAGTAGTCACGAAACTGAGTCAACTTTACAAAACTCGCATACATATAGGGGACACAACTGCGCACACGTCTATACAGTAGTCACGAAACTGAGTCAACTTTACAAAACTGACAGAGATCTAGGGGACACAACGGCGCACACGTCTATACCGAAGTCACGAAACTGAGTCAACTTTACAAAACTCACATACATATAGAGGACACAACTGCGTACACGTCTATACAGTAGTCACGAAACTGAGTCAACTTTACAAAACTGACAGAGATCTAGGGGACACAACGGCGCACACGTCTATACAGAAGTCACGAAACTGAGTCAACTTTACAAAACTGACATAGATCTAGGGGACACAACGGCGCACACCTCTATACAGAAGTCACGAAACTGAGTCAACTTTACAAAACTGACAGATCTAGGGGACACAGCGGCGCACACGTCTATACAGAGAGGTCACGAAACAGAGTCAACTTTACAAAACTCACATAGATCTATCTAGGGGAAACAACGGCGCACACGTCTATACAGTAGTCACCAACATGAATCAACTTTACAAAACTCACATACATCTATAGGGGACACAACGGCACACACATCTGTACAGTAGTCACGAAACTGATTCAACTTTACAAAACCCACATACATATAGGGACCACAATGGAGCACACAGTGGTCACGAAACTGAGTAAACTTTACAAAACTCACATACATCTAAGGGACACAACTGCGCACACGTCTATAGAGAAGTCACGAAACTGAGTCAACTTTACAAAACTCACATATATCTAGGGGACACAACGGCGCACACGTCTATACAGTAGTCACGTAACTAAGTCAACTTTACAAAACTCACATACATATAGGGGACACAACTGCGCACACGTCTATACGGTAGTCACGAAACAGAGTCAACTTTACAAAATTGACATAGATCTAGGGAACACAACGGCGCACACGTCTATACAGAAGACACGAAACTGAGTCAACTTTACAAAACTCACATACATCTAGGGGACACAATGGCGCACACGTCTATACAGAAGTCACGAAACTGAGTCAACTTTACAAAACGTATATATAGATCTAGGGGACACAACGGCGCACACGTCTATGCAGTAGTCACGAAACTGAGTCAACTTTACAAAACGTACATACATCTGGGGGACACAACGGCGCATACGTCTATACAGAAGTCACGAAACTGAGTCAACTTTGCAACACTCACATACATATAGGGGACACAACTGCGCAAACGTCTATACAGAAGTCACGAAACTGAGTCAACTTTACAACACTCACATACATATAGGGGACACAACTGCGCACACGTCTATACAGAAATCACGAAACTGAGTCAACTTTACAAAACTGACATAGATCTAGGGGACACAACGGCGCACAAGTCTATACAGAGAGGTCACGAAACCGAGTCAACTTTACAAAACTCACATAGATCTAGGGGAAACAACTGCGCACACGTCTATACAGTAGTCACCAACAAGAGCCAACTTTAGAAAACTCACATACATCTAGGGGACACAACAGCGCACACGTCTATACAGTAGTCACGAAACTGAGTCAACTTTACAAAACTCACATACATCTATAGGGGACACAACGGCACACATGTCTGTACAGAAGTCACGAAACTGATTCAACTTTACAAAACTCACATACATCTAGGGGACACAACGGCGCACACGTCTATACAGAAGTCACGAAACTGAGTCAACTTTACAAAACGTATATAGATCTAGGGGACACAACGGCGCACACGTCTATGCAGTAGTCACGAAACTGAGTCATCTTTACAAAACGTACATACATCTGGGGGACACAACGGCGCATACGTATATACAGTAGTCACGAAACTGAGTCAACTTTACAAAACGTATATACATCTAGGGGACACAACGGCACACACGTCTATACAGAAGTCACGAAACTGAGTCAACTTTACAAAACTTATATACATCTAGGGGACACAACGGCGCACACGTCTATACAGTAGTCACGAAACTGAGTCAACTTTACAAAACGTATATACATCTAGGGGACACAACGGCACACACGTCTATGCAGTAGTCACGAAACTGAGTCAACTTTACAAAACTTATATACATCTAGGGGAGACAACGGCGCACACGTCTATACAGTAGTCACCAACCTGAGTCAACTTTACAAAACTCACATAAATCAAGGGGACACAACGGCGCACACGTCTATACAGTAGTCACGAAACTGAGTCAACTTTACAAAACTCACATATATCTAGGGGACACAACGGCGCACACGTCTGCACAGAAGTTACGAAACTGAGTAAACTTTACAAAACTCACATACATATAGGGACCACAACGGAGCACACGTCTATACAGTGGTCACGAAACTGAGTAAACTTTACAAAACTCACATAGATCTAAGGGACACAACTGCGCACACGTTTATACAGTAGTCACGAAACTGAGTCAACTTTACAAAACTCACATATATCTAGGGGACACAACGCGCACACGTCTATACAGTGGTCACGAAACTGAGTCAACTTTACAAAACTCACATACATATAGGGGACACAACTGCGTATAGGTCTATACAGTAGTCACGAAACAGAGTCAACTTTACAAAACTGACATAGATCTAGGGAACACAACGGCGCACACGTCTATACAGTAGTCACGAAACTGAGTCAACTTTACAAAACTCACATACATCTAGGGGACACAACGGCGCACACGTCTATACAGGGGTCACGGAACTGAGTCAACTTTACAAAACTGACATATATCTAGGGGACACAACGGCGCACACGTCTATACAGAGAGGTCACGAAACTGAGTCAACTTTACAAAACTCTAGGGGACACAACGGCGAACACGTCTATACAGGAGTCACGAAACTGAGTCAACTTTACAAAACTCATATACATGTAGGGGACACAACGGCGCACACGTCTATACAGAGAGGTCACGAAACTGAGTCAACTTTACAAAACTGACATACATCTAGGGGACACAACGGCGAACACGTCTATACAGTAGTCACGAAACTGAGTCAACTTTACAAAACTCACATACATCTAGGGGACACAACGGCGTACACGTCTATACAGTAGTCACGAAACGGAGTCAATTTTACAAAACTCATATACATCAAGGGGACACAACGGCGCACACGTATATACAGTAGTCACGAAACTGAGTCAACCTTACAAAACTGACATACATCTAGGGGACACAACGGCACACACGTCTATACAGGAGTGAAGAAACTGTGTCCACTTTACAAAACGCACATACACCTAGGGGACACAACGGCGCACACGTCTATACAGGAGTCACGAAACTGAGTCCACTTTACAAAACTCACATACATCTAGGGGACACAACGGCGCACACGTCTATACAGGAGTCACGAAACTGAGTCAACTTTACAAAACTCACATACATCTAGGGGACACATCGGCACACACGTCTATACAGGAGTCACGAAACTGAGTCCACTTTACAAAACTCACATACATCTAGGGGACACAACGGCGCACACGTCTATACAGGAGTCACGAAACTGAGTCAACTTTACAAAACGCACATACATCTAGGGGACACAACGGCGCACACGTCCATACAGTAGTCACGAAACTGAGTCAACTTTACAAAACTCACATACATATATAGGAGACACAACGGCGCACATTTCTATACAGAGAGGTCACGAAACTGAGTCAACTTTACAAAACTCACATACATCTAGGGGACACAACGGCGCACACGTCTATACAGTAGTCACGAAACTGAGTCAACTTTACAAAACTCACATACATATAGGAGACACAACGGCGCACACGTCTATACAGTAGTCACGAAACTGAGCCAACTTTACAAAACTCATATACATATGGGGGGACACAACGGCGCACACGTTTATACAGTAGTCACGAAACTGAGCCAACTTTACAAAAGTCACAGAGACTGATATGCATTTCCATTGTTCCTAGTTGTGGCTGTGACTGAACGAATAAAGCCTATAGCTGTATGGGATTTGAGACTAGTGTAGATCCTGATCGAATAGCGCACTCGTATAGCCTGATATTGATCTATATTGCTTGTTAGAAGCAGGACGGACGTTTCATTTATGAAATTTCGAACACTGCTGATCCTGTCAGACCGTTCGGATGCACAGGCTGACCATGATCTACACTGGTTGCAAACCTCATGAGCCCCATTTCTCCAGTCACAGCCGTATTTATTGCTTTACAATAAAACCATGCAACATATTTTATTAAAACTGGTTCTAGAATAATATAAAGATAATCACAGACATAGAGTTTGTCTGTGGAACAATTGATTTTATATTTCTTTTATTTTTGCTCCGACGCAATTGGTTGTAGTTTCAGAAATGTGGTAACTGGGTCCCGTGTTGAATTACCTTGCAAATGTGTCCCGGTGTACCCCCGCCCCCCCACCCCCCCGCCTCCCCCACCCCTCAAATACTTGTCTTTTTCTGATTTTCATGATTTTTATTTTTCATTGGTATAGCATAGCAGTTACGACCTTATGTTACTAGACCATCGATATGTATAATTATTTTTTTATGAAATATCAACTTTTGACCCATTGGCTCAATAAAGTAGACCCTACACTGTGTTTGAGTGTTGATCATAGATGCCAACACGGCTTACTGCAGAAAAATCCTCTATTGTCCAACTCGCGTCCATGCACACACGGCACGCGCCCCCCCCACCCCCACCCCCCCCCCCCTCCCCCGCCCAAAAAAGGCACTGATCCCCTTTCCCCAACAGTGAAAAAAAGACACTGCATCTACATTTAATAGCATGTCCAGTACATATATACTACTACCTTCTCCACCCGATTCTTATTTCAACCTTATGTTAATTTCATACAAATAAAACAATATGTTCTATAGATAAATGTTTTCCGAAAAGGTTTGTCAAACGTCATACAATTCCATGCATCGGTTTTGTGGCTGTGACTGGAGAAATGGGGCTTATGGATTTCGTGACTGACCAGTGTAGCTCCAGTTCAACATTAATAACACGCTCCTCAGACCTATAGCCTGATTACGATCTACATTCCTTGTTAGAAGCACGACGGGTGTTTCATTGATGGAATGTTGAACAGTCCAGATCAGACTGTGCGGATGCACAGGCTGATCTGGATCTAAACTGGTCGCAAAACCCAGAAGCAGTGTTCATATACAAACAAATTTTTGATTTGCCACATAAACATTCAGAAATTTTATTATTTTCTCCATAGGGTGAGACGCCATTCTTTTTCAGAAGTGACCAATTTGACAAACCAACTCAAAATGGTAGATACAAAATTGCATAAGACCAATTTCTCCAGTCACAGCCACGTTATAGATGGCCGATCTTGGGGCCGGATACTGACCTTGGACTGTTTGGCGAGGTCGAGGGCTATGGCCTTGTCGCCCTGTAGCCTCTTCACAAGCAGGGCATCAATGATGCTCTCCTCCACGGGCTTCTTCGTGTAAGTATGATCGCCCACTGCCAATGGGAAGGGAGGGGTGTCAACAGCCTCTCTTGCGATTTATAAGTGGAAACACAACACTTCAAATTTTCCCGTATCGTCCGTAGCACGGACGATCCGGGAGTACTTTGAGCGTTATGTTTCAACAACTATGTACATGTAGGCATCAGAGAGCGGAAACATGGTATGGACATACAGAGAACCATGTCGCCTAGCTCACAGGTTGAAGTAACATACCAAGGCACATACAGTAAATATACATAAAAGTTTTTTTTACTCCCTGTTATAACACATTACCAAGGTTCCTATGTATTTGTATGGGCCGTACTCGGACGGCCTCGAGACAACGGACTCTCACGAAACAATTAACCGATTTATATCATGTTCGCCTATTGCTGAAGTTATGCAAATGGTAGCCCTCCGCAATGATGTATTCTGGGATGCGCTATGTCAACGCGTTTTCAAGCTATGTGTTATTTTGTTCCAACAAAGTTCCGCTTTTGTCTCTAGTAAGAAGACATCGGGCACATTTATTTCTTTGACTTTCCCGGTGACGTGTCAGCTGGTACCGTTTCATAGCTTCGCTTACAAGGTAAACAGGTGACTGGCTGGAAACCAGTCAGTGTAACATGACGCTTACGCGTGACACTCCACGAATCTCAACCAATCATAAGCTTAGCGACGACGTCATCGTGAAAACCTATCAACAATTAGACAATATGGCTTCCCGAGAAATGATAGAAATGTTGGTGCGATTGAATTGTCTGTCGTGACGCGTTGGACCGGTATAAATGTAGGTTTGATCAAATGTTCGATTGGAAACAATGTTGTTTCGCTGAAAACTGTTTCTTAACGGGCCCGGACGACGTAAAAGTGTACTCTGAAGCAGATGTTTGCTCTGTCATATAGTAGTAGAGGCCCGAAAAATGTTACCGAAGTTTTACATTTGTACAACTAAAGATAAATGCGGAATTCTGTTGAACAAAATAATCTCCAGCTCGAAAACGTGTTGACATAGCGCATCGGGGAATATATCGTTGCGGAGGGCTAACATTTGCCTAACTTCTGCAAATTGCGGAAATTATATAAATCGGTTGACTATTTCGTGAGAGTCCGTTGTCTCGAGGCCGTCCGAGTACGGACCATTAAAAACATAGGCACATTGTATTGTGTTCTAACACAGTGGCGGATCCATGATTTCACTGAAGGTGGTGGTGGTGGCAGTCAAAATTTGAACAACTCATTTTCAGGACATAATGACTCATGTGATAAGTCACGAAGGTAATATCTTCTGAGTGGGTTCTCTATAATATCTGGACCTTGATCTGATAAAATCACCGTTATTTGACAGCGTTTGCTACTTTTTGTTACGGAATTATTATCAAACAGCTTCTCAATTGATTGCAAAAGAAAACAATCTGGAATCATGAAAGGGGGGACCCCCCTCCCCCCCCCCCCCCTCCTCCCTCCCCCACATGAATTCGCCACTGTCACAGGGAGTAAACTTTTTTTTTCAGCTGACACCTTCAGGTATATTTAATATATTTATAGACCATGGTCCATTACTTCAACCCGAGGCATAGCTCTGGATTTATTTTAGTGATATAACCTGATCCATTCCAGGACAGTCACATGTTCAGTATCAGCTGAAAGGACCACATTATGCTACAGCACGAACATTCATCTCTCCCCCCCCCCCCCCTGATAGTTACGACATGGGGAGAGAAAAACCAAAAAGGTTTTCAAATACATGTATGGTTTGGACCAATTTTCAGTTTTTGCTCCCTGTATTGATCTTTTCCAATATACATAGCCTTGTTTGGGGGCTCATCCTTCATATAAAATAGCTTTCTAAAATAATTGTGAGTCAAATTTATTTTATTTCTTTTGCTTTTCTTGCATTGTCCATTTCCAATCTACATATTAGTAATCTTTGGGAGAAAACTGCGACTGATTTTCGAAATCTCTTTCTGCCAATTCTCCAATACAGCTTATGTTAATTACTTTATTTATTAAACTAATGATCCATAGAAAGCATTGCTCTCATAATACACTCAATACTCGAATGAATGCTCATCAAATACACCGTTTTGGAGAGGGAGAATTAGATGAAAATGTTCATATGCGTATATATATATAATACATACATATAATTTATTTAGAGACCTGGGGGCCGTTTCACTAAACATCGTACAACTAAAATGTTCGTAAGTGCAAAATTATGACAGTCTGTAAATTTCACATTAACAATGTTTTCTTGTAAACATTTATTGGATTTACATTTATTGAGCATATGCTGCATATGCAGCCTATGCTCAATAAATGTAAATCCATCAATTGAAAATTCCAGACGATCCTAAATTTGTACTTACGAACATTTTAGTCGTACGAAGTTTAGTGAAACGGGCCCCTGAATTGTCTGATACATATATGGCTGCGACTGGACAAATGGGGCATATGGGTTTGTGACCAGTGTACCTCCTCATCAGATAACACACTCCTGTAGGCTGATAGCGATCTAGTCTTTGTCAGAAGCAATCATGCTGGGTGTTTCATTGGTATCATGGCGAACAGTGTAGATCCTGATCAGACTGTGCGGATGCACAGGCTGATCTGGATCTACACAGGTCGCAAAGCCCATAAACCCCATTTCTCCAGTGACGGCCACATGATGTAATCGTCGGCCGTAACTAATAGCCATCAGTATGTGATGTGGGGGGTGGGGTGGTGTGGGGGGTGGTCACCGACCTTTACTCCGGTAGTAATCCTCGGCCTTCTGTCCGAGATGGCTAGTGGCCTGTAACTCCTTCACGATGGCGCAGAGTTGTCGCCCCTGGGTCTCCAGCTCGGACAGAAACTGATTCTTCATCACGATTACGCCCTTCTCCTTCTCGTCGATGTACGACTGAAATGAATGGGGTTTGACGTTCCAGCAACAGATAAGGTCATATGGGGACGGGACCACAGTTTAAAATCCCCTCCGACAGGTCATTGGGATGCAAATACCATGAAATAATTGTTCATGCCTCAGACTAGGTTTTGAAGTCCTGTATTCTACCCTTGAGTCACGTCCCATCCACAGGCATTCGGCATGTTTCGGCTTTCATCGGTATAACTCGATATATAGGAACAGATCATAACAAATGAAATACTGTGTTTAAGGCTCTAACGTCAATAGAGTAGTGGCAAGTTCATATGATCATTTGAGAATTATCGATACCCTGCAGAAATACATAGAATGCATAGAAAATTACAATTTAAACATGTTATTTTGTTATGATACGAGGTCGTGTCCGACCAAAGTTAGAAGCCTTGTTCATATATGTACCAATGAAAGCCGAAACACGCCGAATTCCTGTGGTCCCATCTGCATCATGATCCCTGTGTACGAGTAAAAGTTCCACTCGACCATTTACATGTCTACACGACCGCCTGCGTTAATCTTGCCCAGATGGCAATGTTTCTGAACATCTATTGGCAATCTCAACTCGCAATAAAGTAGTTTAATTGGCTTACCCTGAGCTATAGCACAGCTCAGGCTCACCCAATCAAGCTGCTTGATTTGAAGCACAATATTCACGTATTTTGATATTCAAATAAATTCAGACATTGGCAAGATTAGCGTAGATGGTGGTGTATAGAGATTATCGGGCTAGTGTTTTTATTATCAAGTTCATAAGGTGAGGCTAGGAAACGAGCAGGAATTCCGAGGCTTGTCGAGGAATTCCCACCGAGTCGAGCCTGATGAACTTCGTGTCAGAATACACTAGGATTGTCGTATATTTATCAGTTGTCGCCCATGTCCATCTCAGACAGAAACCGGTTCACCGCGATCACATTTTTCTCTTCATGTGTGCACCAACACGTATTCCGTTTGAAGTATTAATTTGATTTAAGGAATCTATGTCAATTATGTACGGTGTGATATTATAAAACGTATGGGGCTTGTAGTCTAATTAGTAGTGTATAACACTGACATTTATACTACTTGCCCGATACGTTTTATAATCTCACATGACGCCCATTATTTTAGAAATAATATGGACTTCAGGTGATCTGTAGCCGATTTCACCAACATTACAAAGTATACTTTGAGGGAGTAATCATTTATTTTTCCTAAAATGCATTATTTCATATTGAATTAACCACTGCATATAGTTGATGATTAAAAGTATGCAGACTTATTATACTGCATTTATTACATTATCACAGCCTGTGGTGTGACTGGCTGTGATAATGTAATACATTCAGTATAATAAAAATTAATAGATTTATCCTTAAATTGAAAATTTCTCCCTCAAAGTATACTTTGCTAGATAAGTATACTTTGCAATGTTGGTTAAATATGCTACTGGACACACATGCTGATCTGGGCACACACGTCATACGTTTCAAGGTCCTGCAAGTGTTATTGAAAGCATACATAGGCAGTGGATGACACATGTGGCTGTGACTGGAGATATGGGGCTTATGTATGGGTATTGAGGCCAGTGAAGATCCAGATCAGCCTGTGCATTCGCTCAGTCTGATCCGGATCTGCATTTAATGAAACACGCATTATGCTTCTAACAAGCACTATATTTATATATCGTTATAAGGCTACAGGAATGTGTTAATTGATCAGGAGCTACACTGGTCATAAATCAATCCCGTAAGACCCATTTCTCCAGTCACAGCCACAAATGATTTATCGGTTATTCAATAAATTCTTATCATAAGACATATTAACAAGGTGTATGATCACTTGGTTTTCGAACCCGATTTTCCGACGTGACGTAATCTGTGACGTCATTTTTACAGTAGATTTTCATTAAATTTTCCTAACAAACGGACGGATTTTGATGATATGTAGCTCACCAAATACGATGGCATATGTGTTATATGGATGCTCTGAAAGTTCTTTACAATTATTTCACAAAGAATCGAGTACCGTTTATTTCTTACATTCACTTGCTCTAGTTTTTATTTACATTTACGGTAACCGATTCTTCGCCAAAACGACAGAATTATAGGATTAAAGCCGCCTATACAATACAGTGCAGTGTGTACTGCATTTGCTGCGGTATATTTCATAAAAATATGTCATTCCATTAGCAAGATATTAAAGGAAATATACTGTAAACACATCTAAAAACATACGTCATGCCGTTCGGAAAGCAAGTGACCCCCACCTTGATTAACATGGTCAGTGCCACTGCAGCATGTCATGTATACAAGCGTGCATTATTTACCAGCATCTGTTGTCGTTCTTCCTTCAGGTTGTCAAACATCATCTGAACCCTGCCCGCCCACTCCTGTACCACCCGGGCGTGACGAATGCCAGCCTCGCAGCAGTTGAGGACACCTGTACCAAACCAATACAATGCCTGTATTCAATCAAAGCCACAAAACAAGGTGTATGATCATGTGGTACTAACAACAACAACAAGTACCGATTCATTTATAGTGTCCTTATTACGTAACGGATTTTGATGTAATATGGCGCATCAAACGCGTCTTGTTAAGCTGCATTTGGTGGTCTCTTTATTTTCGCCCAAACTTCTGTCGTTTTTGCGAAGAATCGATGATTCTTCGCAAAAACGACATAAGTCTGTGCCAAACTCCATAGACCACCAAATGCATAGACCATAGACTCCATAGACCCCCTTCAGATCCGCCCCTGCGCTATAGACTAAGAGAATACATGTATCTAACTATCAACGTGGACATGTGAACCAGACAATTAACACGTGTACACGTCATAATTCATTGGTGGCTTGGTAAATATTTAAAACAGCGTTACCGTTGAGGTCGGCAGCGAAGTGCCTGATCTTCTGCTGGAACTCTATGAACAGTTCCAGACCAATCATCTTGGCGAGCGCCTTCTTGTCCCGCGAGATCCTGAACATGGCACTGTATGTCTCCTTGCCTGTTGGCTTAGCGCAACTTCCGCTTTCGGGAGACTCGTTATCGGCAATGTCGTCTGCGACAGTATCGGGAGCGGAAGGCGGCAGCCCCGTGGCGTCAGTTTCCACGGCAGGTGCGCCAGTGGAATCCGGGTCGACGAACATAGCTGTTGATGTAAACGAAAGGCTAGGAAACTCGTAGGAATTGCGGGGCTCGCCGTGGAATTTCTCCCGTTTCCGAGCCAATACTGTATTAGGTCAATAAATCGTTACCTGATTAACCCTTTCAACACTAAATAACTGGGGGCCGTTTCACTAAACTTCTTACGACTAAAATGTTCGTAAGTGCAAACTTATGATAGTCTGTAAATTGCACATTAATAATGTTTTCTTGTAAACAATTGTTGGATTTACATTTATTGAGCATAGGCTGCATATGCAGCCTATGCTCAATAAATGTAAATCCATCAATTGAAATTTACAGACGATCCTAAATTTGCACTTACGAACATTGTAGTCGTAGGAAGTTTAGTGAAACGGGCCCCTGGAATGTACTGTGATATGTTGATTTTAGGACCAATCCAAAAATTGTAACAAACTGGTTTTCAGACTAGCCCATTTATAAGAAGGCCAAAATGCCGTTTGGCAATATTTTGGACAGTCAAACAACACGTTTGTCAAACTCATCTTACTGACATTCATTTAAAAATAGGCCTTTGGAATCGACTTTTTGTTTTCATGGCACTTGTTATTTCTCTTTCGGATGATTAAACATGAGTCATTTTTTACCATCCCTGCCAGGCTTTATCCACCTGTGGCTTTGCTCATAGATAATAAGACGGGGCCATGCTATTCATTTCTAGAAACTGCCTACCCTCCAGTGCAGACGTGAGCCGCGCCAACACGTCCTCCAGTTCATAATGGCGTTCTTCCAAGGCGGATATCCGGTGGATGTATTCCATCTCGATACTCGCGATCCGGTCTTCCGTCGGCTCCTGCTCGCTCGTCTGGCTCTGATCGTCGTCGTCGTCGTCGTCGTCGTACGGCGCCTCGTCCTGACTGACGCTTGGCGACTCCGTACACACCTCGTGGATCTCCGGAGGCGGTTCGGATTCTCCGTTGTTGCAGTCTGCAAGCGTGGTGATATTATACACGTACAGGCCTTTCCCAAGCCAATTATCGCACTGGGTGCCCCAGCGCACTTAATTTCAAAAACAATGTAGCCCAGCGCTATACATTTCAGATAGAATAATCAATATGTAAACGTTCCAATTTTGATATTTTTTCATTTATTTTCAGTTCAATTTGATCCTTGCACTCACTACAAGAGTGTATTATAAGGTTTAAACATCATTACATGTATTAAATGAGATGTATGTGTATATGCCGAATTTACTAATTATGACTGATCTAGCGTCCACGGTGAAATACCCCAGCGCCTTAAATTATTTCTGGGGTACATTTGTATATATGACAAATGCTTATGCTATGAAAAAAATACAGTTTAAACTATAATAATATGTATGGGTGATGCGAATATATATATATATGTGGCAATGACGGGAGCAATGGAGCCTATGGGTTTTGTGACCAGTGTATATCCAGATCAGCTTGTGCATTCACACAGTCTGATCAGGATCTGCACTATTCACCATTCCACTAACGAAACACCCGCCATGCTTATAAGGAATACAGATAGTTACCAGGCTACAATAGTGTGCTATTTGATCAGGTCATAAATCCCACACTCCGCATTTAAGTGTACAAGTACCTGCACAGCGGCAGTCGAACTCGTGCTGAACCGCGAGATGGTCCTCGTCACCGAGGTCACTTGTGCATGACGGGCCCTGGTTCAGGCTGTCCACCTGCCCCCGGGTCTGGAACCGAGCAGAAACATCCAGGTGAGGACCAGTTTTTTTTCTCACTATTAGGGGAAGGGGGTCAGTGCCTATTGGAGGGGGGTGGGTGACGCGAGTTCGACATAGGGGACGTTTCTGCAGTAAACCTTTATGGTATTATAATCAAATAGTTACACCTTCCGTAAAGTCTTAATTGAAACGGCCATTCAACGTATTGCGTTTATATCCCAACACATTATGATTACATTAGCATTAGCCCCACGTGACGTCGCGCGAAATTGTCGATAGTGGTTACAGTTTCAATTTCTTTGATGTCAATACTTTCGACGACGTTGTTCATAACGTCACGCTATTGACCAGCAACGTCGTTGTTCCATGAAATACAAGGAAATGCCGAGATATAAATAAAGTATGGTCTGAAGTGGAGGATTTTTCTTACCTGATTCCAGTCTCCGCGAAACTGACAGGACAAAAATTTACCAGACCGAAATCTTTTTATAAAAAATAAAATTTATTTTGTGTAATATTTAAGAGCATTTTAGCTATATCAGTCATACAAGAAAAGCTAGCTAGCACCAGAAGCGCATACCAAAGGAAGGTGATTTCATTGAAGGTCAGAATAAACAAGTAAAACAATTAGTCGGACATTCGGTCCGGCGACTTCCGGTTTACCGTCGGACCGGCGTCAATTTTAACGGACATGTCCGACGGACCGACGACTTTCGTGGAGACTGTCATTCAGTGCACCCCTGACCCCATCCAAAAAACCAGGTGCCCGTGACGTACTATACCCACCATGTTATTTCTTGACGCCATAGTGGGTTATTTAGAACATGCAATGTAAATAAAACCACGCCCACGGGCTGTTGCGTTTACTGTAGGAATGAATGGCCTTTTTGTGGAATTTATCGAGGTATAAACTTGGAAAAGTCACGGGAATACTGGACGAGGCATTAAAAAATTACAATTTTCGAAAAAAGAAAAGAAAACAAAATTATTTTGGATTTTTTTTTCGAAAATTGTAATTTTTTATCGCTTCGTCCAGTATTCCCGCGACTTTTCCAAGTTTATATCCCCGATAAATTCCACAAAAATGCTATTCATTCCTTATAATTCCAACATTTGAAATAAATTCATGAAGAAAATGTGTCATATCCAACTTTCGCGGCCATCGTACCTAGACAAAATCCATAGTGACCACATGGTCAATTTCAGCTGTTATTTTCCGTTTTCTTAAAGGCCCTGAACGGCTCAGTATTACAATTTTCCGATTTTTTCAAACACAAAAACATGTTTGGCAACTGAATTAGTACACAAAACTAACATATACTGCCTAATAGATACATCTCAAGTATTGAGATTTAAATCTTAATCGCAATGTGAAGACAATAAAAAACTTGTTTTGTGTACCACTCAGTGCAAAATGTCAATATTGACAATTTCATTTCCATAACCCAACGGCTTCGGTTCGGAAGCGAGTCGATAAACTCCGGATATCGGAATTCATCGGCCGCGAATCAGGGAGTTGAGTTGACCCGAGCGTCTATCGGAAAATCGATCGGGCTTTGAAACACGCACCTGTTGTTTGTTTATCAACAACTATTGATATTTTCATTGACTACAAACTCATTTTTGTACCAAAATGAATGCAAACAGTTTCAAAGTGTGTGTAAACAGAAACCTGTTGGATTTATGTGTGGGAAAACCCAATAGGAGGCCAAATTCGGCAACTTGAGCCGCATAGGGGCTTTAAGAATTATTTTAACTGCGCATCACGGTTACGGAAAGTAGTTCGGCGTGGGAGTTTACTGGGATATAGATGTTGGACAGAGACTTGCTACGGTCCAATCAAATGTTAGGGAATTGTGCAAATATTTTTGTGCTGGAATTATTGTACTGAAACAATTTGGTCTGTTTTTTTAAAAAAACACCAAATCGTGACAAATGTGTTTCGCACTACAGTTAAACACAGGCCCATGCTTTTATTCCTTACATACAGAGGAGTCTACTAACGTGAGTGTATGCCATGGATGTGGAGACGGGGCTGGGGGGTTCAATCGCCTGTGGTTAGACATAGCATAGTTGCGAACACGGGAGTAGATTACAAGAGTTACCGTTTGCAACTACTGTCTGTTCCACGTTTTGCTGTCTACAAACTTTTGGCTATTAAACACATTAAATTAAAAAAATGTTTAAATTTAAGTACTTTTTCATCAATAACAAAAAAGTCCCTCCCCCAAAACAATGATTTGATAAAATTCCATCAAATATTGATTTTATCGCGAAAAAACGATTTTCTTTTGGGAATTTAACAAGGGGGGAAAAGGAGGAGACGGAGCTGGGGTAGGAGCAGAGCTCCAGATAAGGTGCCTATTAGCGTACTTTACACAATTATTTTAGCTGAATACGCATTGATTATCAAAAATGGGAGTACAAAATACGCACAGTAATGTGAAAAAACGCATTTATTTTCAAATTGAGTAGTGAAAATAATGTCATAAAGTTGAAATTCACTTAGTTCAGCTGCAAAAAGCAAACAGAGTGTTTGCTTTTTGCAGCTCAAATAAGTGAATGTTTAAAAATTGTTATATTTTTGTATCATTTGTTCTCTATTTAGTAATGAATCAAATCAATTATTAATTTGTAAAAGTAAAATACTCAATGATTTTGAAATCAGGGGCTATAGTACGCTTTAGACACAAAGCTTATCTGGAGCTCTGGGTAGGAGTAAACTCAAAATTGCTACCCCGCTCCATGATACCGCTCGTGAGGGCAGCAATTAGCCCCATCTCTTTAATGTAACACATGTGAGAGTGATTTTTGCAACCGGTTGTCCGGCGTGTTTGATATGTTAGAGATATAAAACTGTCAAATCTGTATTAATAAATTATACATAAAGATCATACAGTAACACATGCAGAAATTGGTCATTTTACAAGTAACATGTAGGGTAGGACTAGGAGGAATATTTTGGAAATTGACTCCGAAACCTGGTTAGATAGTTTGAAAATGCAGTAGTGTTCCGTGCCCGTGGGCGGGTACGAGTATTTTTATCGCCCTGCGTCTGTGAGTGACATGTGCACAAACCCATGCTGTTTTTAAAATGTTTTAATCTTACTGACTGTAGTTTCATGTGAATATTGGACTTGCTAGCTATTTCTGAATTTGGTATTCCATTGTCATGTTCCCCCGTAGTTGCGAAGGTAACTCTTGCAATCTACTCCCGTACCGTCCGTAGTTAGCTACGGACGGTACGGGAGTAATTGCAAGTTACCGTTCGCAACTACTGAACTATAGTCTGTTTCACGAAAGCTGCCCAAATTTTAAGGCCATATAAACAATTCAAAAACAATATTTTTTTCGATAATATTAAATTAAAGGAAAATTTAAGAATGAGCCTTCTTTTCATTTCGTGAAATTTGGTAAAATATTGATTTTATTACGAAAAATTGATTTGTCTATGGTAATTTAACATGGGGGAAAAAGGTAGAGGAGTTGTGGGAGGAGTCAAATTTTTTTTGGGAAATTGACTCCGAAACCTAGCTAGATAGCTTGGAAATGATCTAACCAAGAAAACAAAAGTTACATTCTAAAAATCGGTCCTGTATTTCTGAAATTCTAAAAAATGTCCCCATGTTAAATCCCCATAGACATCTTCACTCCAGTCTCCGTGAAGGATTTAACATGGGGAAATTTGTTTTCGCAATAAAATCAATATTTGACCAAATTTCACGAAATAAAAAGAAGGCTCATTCTTAAATTTTCCTTTAATTTAATATTATCGAAACAAATATGGTTTTTGAATTGTTTATATGGCCGAAAAATTTGGGCAGCTTTCGTGAAACAGACAGTAGTTCCCCCATAGTTGCGAACAGTATCCTCGACTGCTCATAATTCGAGACTCTAACGATATTAAACAACATGCGTAATAAATAATAAGAGTATAAACCTTTTTTTATTAGTTACATGCAAATATAATGCAATTATCTGTATATACATTGCGTTTACTGGCTTCAAAAGCACGGAGAAATGCAATTGTTTACTTTCAAAACACGCTCGTCTACAAATGGCCGCCTCCAGCGTACCGTGAAAGGTCGCGACCTCTGACCCTATGGCGTCATATGCTCTTCCGGTGCAGGTGCCCGGTTCGAAAACACCACAAATTGTGTCTGCATAATGTACCATTGCGTTCAGGGGTCACGATACATATTGTTTCGAACTTAAATGATTAGACAAACGATTGCCAACTTGGAAAATATAATTTGCTAGATTAAACAAATTAAACAATATGAAGTTTCAGCTTGTTGGTTTTAATACTTTTTTAAAGTGGTAATGTCTATTTTTGGAGTAAGACATTTCAATCCCTTCTGCATGTGGTACTCGTCCACAATGGGAATAACAAAAACAGAGACCAGATTGCATATATCTGCTGATAAATGGAGGTATTGGACTGATGTGGACGAACTTAAAAGCGACAATTTAAAAAAAAATAGGTTAAGGTGGTGACTGAATGAAAATCCATATTCCTACATTATTAGTGCCTTTCTACCTACAAATATTACGTGACCTCCATTGATAAACATGTAAACAACATACGGGTTCAAGCGAACTCATTTATGTGTAAGTTTTCCTATCGAAATCCGGATTTTAATGGAGGGGGTTAATGGGATTAGTGGAAAACACAACATTTAGGTGTGTTGTGTTGTTTGGTAATGTATTAGTCATGTTTAAATCGCATTTTTCTAACTTGGCATTTGTGACCTTTCATCTGGCTTCGGTTGAACGCACAAGTGTAATGGAAGTGACGTAACCCGTAAATCTCGCGATAGAACGAGCAAATAAAAATGGTCTCGAATCTGTGCGGCTATCGAAGTTAGAATCTACTCCCGTACCGTCCTAGTTGCGAACGATACGTGGGTAGCTAAGGACGGTACGGGAGTAGATTGAAAGAGTTACCGTTCGCAACTAGCCTAGCCACGGCACACGAGTTGGGCAACTTGGGTGTCGTCAGTCCACCCCCCCCCCCCTACACCCCCTGGTTACGGACCTGTTTTCTGATAAATTATTAGTAAGTTTTGTCTTCTATCTAACGTTACTCGTTTAAGTACCTGTACATGGTGCTTGATCACAAGATGGTCGTCACTTCTCGACCGTCGAATGACACAAATATCTTCATCACTGTCTGATTCGTACGAATAATTTACCTGCCCTTCTAAGTGGTTTGAATATTCCGAAGGTTTACATAGATTTAAGACTTCGGGCGATTCGTGAAGTGCGTCTGTAACATCAGAGTCTGTCTTGTCTCTGTGCTGTGTAGTTTCAACATATTCTTGACCTTGAAACGCCAACGAAGTTGCATTGTTAGAACGCTGACTTCTTTCGTCACCAAGCTCGTAAGCATCTGCACAATTCGTCTCCTTTTCAATGATATCAGCGTCGATATTCACATGATCTTCAGTAAGATTACCACTACATTCAACGTTTTGGCAGTTCAGCAATTCAACTTTTACGTGCTCCAAACCTTCAGATTTACAGGGAGACGCCATGACAGTTTCTCGCAAGTGATGGTGACGTCACGAACGATACGTGACGTGACGTCATCAATGTTAATCGACGTCACCAAGAATGCTAATTGATTTTCGGATATGTGTTAACCGGAAGGGGCCAAATGCAGTCGCATAATAATATTATATGAATAATCGTAGCGGCTTTTAGCCCAGGGGCGGCGGAAGGGGAGTGGTGGGGGCCCCTAATAATCCTCTTAGATTTAAAAAATTTCCGGGGGAGCATGCCCCCGGACCCCCCTAGCAACATCAGGCCCTTTGGGTCCTCAAGACTGGGTCCTCAGAATACAGGAAATGGCGTTTCAAGCCTCTTAGACTTCAAAAATTTCCGGGGGAGCATGCTCACCGGACCCCCCTCACCCGCCTACCAACATCAGGCCCTTTGTGTCCTGAAGACTGCGCCCTGAGAATGCAGGGAATAGCGTTTCACGCTTCTTAGATTTCAAAATTTTACGGTTGAGCATGCTCCCCGGACCCCCCCCCCCACCCCCCCCCGCCCCCCCCCACCCCCCCCCCACCCCCCCCACCCCCCGCCCCCCATTAACAACATCGGGCCATTTGGGCGCTCAAAACTGGGCCTGAGAATGCAGGCAATGTCGTTTCACGCCTCTTAGATTTCATAAAGTTCAGGGGGAGCATGCTCCCGGACCCCCTTGCAACATCTGGCCCTTTGGGTTAGGGGGGCGTAACTGTTTTGCAATGCTTCATTACTTGACTATATTATCGAACGAGCGTCGCTCGGCGGTCCGGGGGCATTTGCTCCAGGAAATTATTTGAAATCTACATCGCATTTCCTGCGTTCTGGCGCATTTTGGAGCAAACATATTGACACTGTCACAGTATTTTTGATTGAAAACGTTTACATTTTGGAAACAATAAGACAACGACCGAAAAATGCATGGAATACATGGCACGCGAACACGTCGAAACGTGCCTTGTAACTTGTAAAAAATCTTTACTCGGCGAATATTAGGGGGGGGGGGGGAGGTGGGGGGGGGGGGGGGCGGGGCGCGGCCGGGCCCGCCGGGCCCGTCCCCCCCCCCCTGAATTCGCCCATGCACGCATTACTTTTCCGGTTCCGCCGCCTATGTTGCCTACTCTCGGTGGGTATATATAGTGTGGCACATGCACCTGATATTTGGATGGGTACAATGGTGTAATTCTGCATATCTAAGGCTTTCCAAACAAATTTAAATGCCATTAACATTCCCACATTCAGTTAAAATTCCCTAAACATTCCAGGCAGTTCAAGTATTTGCGAACAGTATCTCTTGCAATCTACTCCTGTACCGTCCGTGGCTACGGATGGTACGGGAGTAGATTGCAAGAGTTACTCTTCGCAACTATTTGAATGGGGTGCACAGAATCAGGCAAACAAATTTAATACCTCAGCAACCGAACATTTTGACTCGACAATGCGCAGATACCCCGGACAATCTAATAGCAACACCTGTCGATGTCCCGTCCTTGTAGATTTAGCAGTTTAAAAGTTATATCTACAAAATCTACATTTTTCTGGACATAAGGAAATATGAGATCACGAGGGTTATCAGAAACGGTGATAAGCAGGGAAATCATTTGGCTTGGCATAATTTGGTATTTTCGCTATACATGTATCAGCAAGGAACATGTTTGACATTTCTTTATTTTTGTTGTGAAATGATAATACAGTCGAACCTCCCCGAACGGCCACCTCTCTACAACAGCCACCTCTCTGTAACAGCCGCTATTTTATATCCCAAATGGATGATTTCATCTATATCTAACCCTTACACTGCTGAGCATGAACATTGTCGTTTGATGTTGATTTTGCATTCTTTCTCAATAAAAACATGTTTTGACAGCATTTTAGAATCATTTCCATTGGAAATGATTCTAAAATGCTGTCAAAACATGTTTTTATTGAGAATTATTGAAGAAAATAAATAAACATCAGACGATAAAATTGTATTCAGCATTAACCTCCCTACAACAGCCACCTCTCTATAACAGCCAATTTTGACTCTTCCCATGGGTGGCTGTTGTAGAGAGGTTGCACTGTACTATACCACATTTGGAAAGAGGTTCCTATTATAGACGCTAGAGTAATCGTTTAAATAAATAGTTTAGTATCCATTCATTGAAAAATATTATAATACTGGAATTTTGCTAGCGTTGAAAACATTTATTTTACCAATCCCCAATTTTTTACAGGCGCATTATATGTACAATTAGGTTCTGAAATACGATACCAATCTACAATTAAATTGTTTTTCCTATTCTGTTATACCATTTTCTTTGCTTTTGACTTCTTTGACACATTTCCGGGTGTTGTGTCTGTAATAACACAGCTCGTGAGTAAGGTATGTGCATGCGGATGTGATAAATAAGTTAGATCACGTTTGTCCGCATGTACGAGCGATAATCCGCGAGCTTTGGATTATCTCCTCGTACATGCGGACGAACCGTGATGTAACTTAAACATATCTGAGACGCAGTTCCTTTCAGCGTTAATTTGTAATGTCGGTGTAGTCATTAAAAATCGTCGCTTTTTTAGTTTTGAAAACAACGATCCTACCAAGCAAAACAAATCACGATTATTTACCACTACGGCAACTGTCAAATTATTTATTGTCTAAAAATATCCAGAATTTACATTTGATGACTGGTGACATTTGAAACACGACAGCTAGTGGTATGTGACTACACACACCTTGCAACCACGGGCCGCCTACACAACCCGTGTGTGTGTTCGCCCGTATTGAGGCCATGCAAGATGGCCACATACAGGAGGCGGTTCTACTTTAAACTGCACAATTTTGCATTGTCAACCGAACGTTGTGAATTGCAAAATATAAATACCGCGAATTAATACATGTATATAGAACATAATAAAAACATTATACCGAAGTCAGATGGACGGTCCTAAGTAAACAATAATGTAACTAAAGTTCAACCTCTCTACAACAGCCACCTATGTGATGACGCACAACTGGCTGTTGTAGAGAGGTGGCTGTTGTAGGGAGGTTTAATAATGCTGAATTAAATTTTGTCATCCACTGTTTATTTATTTTCTTCGATAATTCTCATTAAAACATGCTTTGGCAACATTTTAGAATAATTTCCAATGGAAATGATTCTAAAATGCTGTCAAAACATGTTTTTATTGAGAAAGAAGGCAAAAACAACAGCAGACGAAAATGTTCGTGCTCAGCAGTCGAAGAGTTAGATACAGTGGAAATCATCCAGTTGGGATATAAAATAGCGGCTGCTATAGATAGGGTGTTGTTGTTGTAGAGAGGTGGCCGTTCGTGGATGTTCCACTGTAGTTGCACTTTTGTTTACCTCGACCCGTCCATCTCATTGTTACTACTGTCTGTTCCAATAAAATCAATATTTGATGGAATTTCATGAAATAAGTTTTTTTGGGGAGGGTGACTTTTTTGTTATTGATGTAAAAGTACTTACTTTTAAATATTGTTTAGATTGAATGTGTTTAATAGCCAAATGTTCGTCGGCAGCAAAACGTGGAACAGACAGTAGTTACATTCTCGTGTACCTAGGCCCGTTCATATTATTGACCTTAGTTGTATTCTTGTGTAACTAGGCCCGTCAATCTCAACGTTACTATAGTCTGTTTCACGAAAGCTGCCCAAATTTTACGGCCATATAAAAAATTCAAAAACCATATTTTTTTCGATAATATTAAATTAAAGGAAAATTTAAGAATGAGCCTTCTTTTTATTTCGTGAAATTTGGTCAAATATTGATTTTATTGCGAAAACAAAATTTCCCCATGTTAAATCCCCATAGACATCTTCACGGAGTGAAGATGTCTATGGGGATTTAACATGGGGAAAATTTTAGAATTTCAGAAATACTGGACCGATTTTTAAAATTTAACTTTTGTTTTCTTAGTTAGATCATTTCCAAGCTATCTAGCTAGGTTTCGGAGTCAATTTCCAAATCTTTTCGTTTTTTGACTCCTCCCACAACTCGTCTACCTTTTTCCCCCATGTTAAATTCCCATAGACAAATCAATTTTTCGTAATAAAATCAATATTTGATCGAATTTCACGATATAAAAAGAAGGCTCATTCTTAAATTTTCCTTTAATTTAATATTATCGAAATAAATATTGTTTTTGAATTGTATATATGGCCGTAAAATTTGGGCAGCTTTCGTGAAACGGACTATAGTTATAAGTAGTGTCCACCTAAGCCCGTCCACCTGATGTTGGTATACTGGGGTCCGTTTCAATAAACTTCGTACGACTAAAATGTTCGTAAGTGCAAACTTATGATTGTCTGTAAATTTCACATTGGCAATGTTTTCTTTTGCAGCCTATGCTCAATAAATGTAAATCCATCAATTGAACTTTTCAGACGATCTTAAATTTGCACTTACGAACATTTTAGTCGTAAGAAGTTTAGTGAAACGGGCCCCTGTTTCCTAGATAAATACCATATAAATCAAACAGACGTATACAGAGTCTTCAATGGGCACAGAAGTGCATGCACACTTAGACTGGCAGTGCACGGTCCTCTGAATAAAACACACACGAACTAGACATCGAGTTGTTCAGGAACTACATTGGTCACAACACTCATAAGCCCCGTTTCTCTAGTCAAAGTCACATATGATGAATGTAACGAATGCAGCATAGAACACAATGCAGCATGACTACTCGCTGGTGCGCTAGGACCAGCTTAGAAACTACATTTGTCGTATATTTATTTCACACAATTACAGACACATTAATTTACAAAGGAGAATGCAATATACACAAGATGCATGATCACGTGGTTGCAACAACAATAACAATGGCTGAAAGCGTTGAAAGCGCGCCCACTCCAAAGTAAGTATTATTTGATACTTTCCTTAATAGGCAACGGATTTTGATGAAATATGGCACAGCAAACGTGTCTTCATGAGCTGCATTTGGTGGTCCTGGGAGTTCGGCACATACTTATGTCGTGTTTGCGAAGAATCGAGTTCCGTGTCAGTAGACACGGAAATCGATTCTTCGCAAAAATGACAGAAGTTTGGGCCAAAATACCGAGACCACCAAAAGCAGATTAATAAGACGCAATTGATGCGCCATATTTCACCAAACTCCGTTACATAATAAAGAAAAAATGAAAGAATACGTATTTTGAATCGGATGGCTTCTGTAAGTTTCAGTAAGTGTTGTTGTTGTTGTAACCACGTGATCATACACCTTGAGAACAAAAAGTATGGTAATCCCCTTTTCCATGGAAAACCAAAGGCGCTAACCACGATTAGCAGTGTTCGGTCCCACGATTTCAACTATTTATAACAATTGATTTGTTACCGGAACTGGGGCCCGTTTCACTAAACTTCGTAGGACTAAAATCTTCGTAAGTGCTCAATAAATGCAAATCCAATAATTGTTTACAAGAAAACATTGTTAATGTGCAATTTACAGACTATCATAATTATGCACTTACGAACATTTTAGTCGTACAAAGTTTAGTGAAACGGCCCCCATGACTCTGGTGTTAACATTTTGACAATATTCCTCACTATATCCGGATTCCGTCCGGTACATTTATGTGACTGTGACTAGGGAAATGGGCCTTATGTGTTTTGAGACACATGTATATCCTGATCAGCGGTGCATTCACACAGTCTGATAAGGATCTGGGGCCCGTTTCATTAAACATCGTACGACTAAAATGTTCGTAAGTGCAAAATTATGATAGTCTGTAAATTTCACATTAGCAATGTTTTCTTGTAAACAATTGTTGGATTTACATTTATTGAGCATAGGCTGCATATGCAGCCTATGCTCAATAAATGTAAATCCATCAATTGATATTTCCAGGCGATCCTAAATTTGCACTTACGAACATTTTAGTCGTAAGAAGTTTAGTGAAACAGCACCCTGCACTGTCCACAATTCCATCGATGAGGCACTGTCATGCCCAACATACCCTCTAACAGGCAATACTATTGTTATTAGGCTATATGAGTGTTTTATTTGATCAGGAGCTACACTAATCCCATAAGACCCATTTTCCAAGTCACAGCCGCATATGATGACGGCACAATTTTGGCACTTAACAAATCACATGACAGTACTCTTTGCTTTTACTCGTAATGCGCGGCAAGTAGATTCAAACGTCCTGAGTTCCAGCATGATAACGAAGTACATGCTCAGACTGTGTTGTAAGCACCGACCCAGATGTTCGTATTTTCCCAGATCCCAGGCTTATGAAACATTCTCAGCATTATCAAACATCTCAGCCTACACAACCGCCTGCGTTAATCTTGCCAACATGTCAATGTTTCTGAACATTTATTGGCAATCTCAACTCGCAATCGAGTAGTTTGATTAGCTGAGCCTGAGCTGTAACACAGTTCATGCTCAACCAATCATGCTGCTTGATTTCAAGCGCAATAAATAATTTGAAAAAAAAAAATAAAGGCAAATATTGGTGAGATTAGCGCAGGCAGTGGTGTAGACTAATCAAACGTAATGATTTCGAACGTGAGAATGGACAGAGAAATTTTCAATTTAATGGTAAATTTATTATTTTTTATTATGCTGAATTTATTACATTATCACAGCCATTTTGGCTGTGATAATGTAATAAATTCAGTACAATAATTCTGCATACTTTTAATTTTCAAATATATGCAGTTGTTAGTTCTATATGAAATAATGCATTTCAGGGAAAATAAATGATTACTCCCTCAAAGTATACTTTGCTAGAAAAGTATACTTTGCAATGTTGGTGAAATAGGCTACAGGTGTTGTTTTGTTCATACAGATGGCAACAGCAAACCCGCTCCAAGGCCTCGACTCAGTGGAGCGTACCGTCAAAACTCCGGAAGACAGTCAGCGAATCGTATTGCCGGCTGGTGTGCTTACGTAACGCGGTTATACTGCGCTGACGTACGTGTAGACGTCGGCCAAGCGAGAGAGGGAGGGAAACAACCACACATTCTTGTTGTTTTCGTTAGATATACCAGTATAAATACACGCAGGATGTGTTCTCATAATAAGTTTGAAATTCGTTTTGGAAGAGGAACATTGGAAGGCATATTGAGAATCTACAAACATTACACAGGTAAGGGTTCGTTGTGATTACAGAAATGTAATTATTTCCTGTGTTAAACAATACTTTAGTTACCAAGAACCCCACGTTGGAACAACGTGGAACCCCACGTTGGAACAACGTGGGTTCTTGGTTACTGAAGTATTGTTCAACATATCGTATTAATGCGAAAAGCTTCCTGTGTTGAAACCGATGGGGCGATATTTATCTATCAGGTTTGTTCCAATAACTATATATGGATATTCTTCAGACTAGCCAGTTAATCCACAGACAGTCGTATTTTGTTGTGGAAAGAAACTGTAAGAACATATTTACACTGCTCATTTGGACAATACGATTTCCATACACATGTTGTCTGTGATTTTGTGTACCTCTTAGGTTTAGGACTATGGTGTTCAACATTGGATTTCATTAAATAAATGACGTTGTTTACAATCTACAAATATATTTCAACCACTATGCTGGCATAGATCTTATCGTATATTTAAAACTGGTAATTTTGCGGTCAGCACAATGAATAAACTATTGCGTAGCAGACGGCGCATTTGTTTATTTTACAAATAAGCAACTGTTAATTTAACAATTGCTTAGTATACATTTCGAACGGCGCTCTATAACCAATATGAACAAGATAGTTTTAGCTACATCGATGACCTGCTAATATATACCGGTGCATACACGTGTATATCTTTCTTTCAGTAATCCGTCATCAGAATCGTGACCATGAGCAGTTTCGCAACATTGACCGCCATAGTAGTTGTGTGCTTGGCGTACACACATGCACAGACATCTATTGGTAAGTCGACGTCATTTTTATGTATTCAATTTTTTATATTGACTGGAATCACTACAGGTCCACGACTAGTGATGATATGTTTGTCATATTAAAGTTTCGATGTAAACAGCAGGCCATATAACTGTTCCTTGCCTTAGTCGTACGCCGGTAAATCCGTACGAATGCATCTACAAATAAATACTTTTGACATGAAATCGAAATATTGCCGAACAAAGAAAATGAACAGATACGTTGTCTGTTCATTTTCTTTGTTCGGCAATATTTAGATTTTTCTGTACATTTTCTTTGTTCGGCAATATTTCGATTTCATGTCAAAAGTATTCATTTGTGACAAACAAATGCGAATGTTGTTTACGTCATGTGCCTCCTTCTTGTTATGTGGCTCATATTATAAACTCAATTAAAGTCATATGTGGCTGTGACTGAAAAAATGGGCCTTATTGGATTTGACTACCGAAGTCAAACCATGTATATGGTCATGTAATAAGCATTTATGCTTGCACTCCTACCAAAGAAATATAATTACTAATGTAATCTACAAATATATATATACCAATGTTACATACATAAGTATGTATATATTCGTTTCTACACAGCTGGGTACAAAAATGTTTTCATGCATATGCCCTAATACCGTGAAACGTCAACATGAGTTTGCATGTCCATTGACGTTACATGGGAATACCAGAAAGTTCATTTACCTTGATCAGCGTTCGCATTGGTTTGTTACAAATACATAATTACCTGCATGTTTTACACGAGCATTACAGAGAACCTGCTGTTTACAATGACCTTAATCTAAAACACATAGTGCCAAATTCTGCCATCGTGATATTTTGTTTTATATATCTATAAGTACTTGTGTTTCCTGTGGGGACCGTACACCGCTGGTCGTAGAGTTAATTTGAAGGCTCACCGATCACTACATGTACGCTAATTGCCAGATCAGGTACATTCAAGGATAATTTCACTACGAGTGACATGCATCGTAGTACATGTGCAGTGTATATGTACATGTATCCCTGACCTGCAACCAGACCAACAATGCACATATGGCATTGACAATGATTGGTGACATCTACCATATCCAACCTATGGGACGACGCGGCGGATTTCGGGCATTTGGAACTATATTTTATATACACGATACAGTAAGTTGTTTAAATTACACTATTATAATCGTTTTACTTCAAAGTTGAATACATTCTATGTTCCATATTATATTGCACTTTGTGACTGTACTTTGATATGTTTTCATCCAAAGTTCGTTTCCCAGACACGTTAGTTCTTCATATAGCCTTATCTGCTGGTTGCAAAATCTCTTCGTTAACGGTTTTCTTTCGATGTATTATCAATATAAACACGTGTCCTGCTGTTTCTAATGTAACAGACAATAAACATAAGTTGCCAAGCTACGCGATGCTCAATTGTCAATCTCCACCAATGTCTTCTTTCAGGATCGGAATGCAGGAGTCAGCTGGATCTGATTTTCGTCCTAGATGGTTCCGACAGTGTCAGCAAGGGCGATTTCACAACGTTGAGGTCGGCAGTCGTCAGTTTTCTGGATGGGCTAACACTTGGAGAAGACGGCGTGAAGTTCGGACTTGTACTTTACAGCTCATCAGTATCAGCAACCGTAGCACTGGGCACGGATAAGGAACAATTACAGGGGCAGGTGTCGACCTTGCCGCACCCCAGACAGGGCACTAGCACAGATCTCGGTATTGAGGAGATGAACAATATGTTTACTAAGCACGGACGAGCAGGTGTTCCGAATGTTGGCATTATCGTCACTGATGGCATATCCAAACGGCCGGACCAGACGGTTGTCCAAGCGTCAATGGCAAAGGCAAATGGCGTGAAGATGTTCGCCGTTGGGATTTCCAACTATACTGATATTAAAGAACTCAATAACATTGCATCCGCACCAAATAAAGTATTGTCGCTGGAGAGTTTTGACCAGCTAAATACCGGCGTTCTGTCGTTAATGAAACAAGTGTGTCCTGCAACGACAACGACCACAACACCAGCTCCACAGACGACGAGGATAACGACGAAAACTCCACCGCCGCCGACCAATTGTGGTTCATACACCATTGGCTGTATGCCGATTGTTCTAGACGATGACTTTGAAGCTATAAGTGATGTAGATTTAGAATCTTCAGATTTTGAAATGGAAGCAGATGACGATAAATACACTCGTGAATATGACGACGATGCTGTGCTAAGCTACCTGGCGTTTTGGAGAAGGGTTTTCGGAATTGCATCGACTGATGACAATGAAGGTGAACTAGATTCTGGCGCAGATGTAGATCACGAGGACAACATATCTGCTTCTACAGAATACGGTGATGATGCCAGTATTATAAACTTTTGCAAGAAGGCATTTGGAATAGTCATACATGACGATCATGATGGTATCAATTCTGAGAGAAGGACCCACGTTTGGAGTCCAAGGTCATCAGGGTCGCGTCATCGAAACACCGGGTACAGGGCAAATGTGTATGATGACTGATGTTAGCGTTGTTTGCCCAAGCAATGACGTTCAGTATGTAATACCCACAGATGTGTTGACAAAGCGAATGTCAAGATCTTTACATTTATTGTATATGTTACATGTTACGAAATCCATGTGAATGTTTGTTATAGCGTGAGAAAGGTGTCAACATACTTAAATGTGGCTGTGACTGGAGAACTGTGCCTTATTAGGTTTTGCGACCAGTGTATATCCAGATCAGCCTGTGCATCCGCACAGTCTGATCAGGATCTGCACTGTTCGCCATTCCATCAATGAAACATCTGTCGTGCTTCTAACAAACAATATATATCGTTATGAGGCTACAGTATTGTGCTATTTGATCACGAGTTAAACTGATCACAAATCCAGTAAGCCCAATTTCTTCAGTCACGAACACAAATGTGATCAGTGTATTCCTTGGTCTCCCAGTTCTGACTGTTATATTCCGTTCTTGTTGACTATGAACTACACTGGTGAAATTCATAACTGGCCTAATTGTTTCCAGTCGATCCACAAGTGTTATAACGGGTTTCGTTCAATTGTCTGCCCGTCTCATCAAGATCTGCACCTTTTGCAAGTAATTTTCATATTTTTAAGAACAAAAACACCTCCTTTTCATTAATGGACTAGTCTGAAAATCATTTTGTGGCCGTCGGATTGGTTTCAAAAGCGACATATCAAAATCCATTCCAGTAACTTAGGATAAAAGGGTTAATGGTTAAAGTATTTAACAATGTAATGGTGCAGCAGGTATTTACCATGGTGATCCAGCTATCTAATTGTGCTTTTCTCTTGTGTGCATAGTATTTCGTTGTATCTTAAGTTTTGTAATAAAAACCTATTACATATGAATATATCTACTTGTTTTGTTGTATGTCTTGTATTATCACAATGTATGTTGTAATATGTCGCTGTTTAATAGTATATATTTTCCTTTACAGCGGCACGTTTCATCTATAGTGTGTGTTCCAAATCGTAAATAGAGAAATAAAACTTACACATTGTTTAAACAGATGAAAATGATAATATACAGGCAGATAACCCCAACCAAATATAACGCTTCATATATGTACATATTTTGCAAATACATGTACGCCATTTTTTGCCAACGCAATTCTACAAACCGAAATTAAATAAGATTTTATTTTTAAATAAAAATAATTTTATGTGCATTCTATTATTTATATTCAATTTTACGTATTAAGGCAGTGAGAAAAACGTATGTTACATTTAATATAAATACAGTAAGCAGAAAAGATAATTAATAATTGACGACGTCAAAGTGGAACGTGCGTATTTCAGCAAAAAATTAAAACATGTATAACTGCTTGTATTTATTACCTATTGTATTTTCTGTATGCAGTTTTCAGCATTAGTTTCATATTTTCAAATTGAAAATTGCATCATTGAAAGAAATAACAAAACTCGTTTTTATTGACCTTTCATTTATTTAAATTGAATTAAGCACGTATTTCTCAGTATTAAAACCCTCGTTATTTTTCGGTAATATATATTTATGTTTATCCCGTCAACACAGTGCGTATGTGCCGTGAAACACGGTGCCGTGAAACATTGTTTATATCCTGTCAATACGACCTAATCACTGCGTATGAATATGTGCGGTGGCTGGTGTTATTTTTTTTATTTGCATTTTAAAGCCATGTGTAGGTGTTGACGGGATAAATAGAATAGTAGGTTAGTGCCGTGAATGGGGAAAATATCTGGCGCGGCACGGAAACGAGATGTGCTCGGCAGAGCCTCGCCCATCCTGTTTCCTAAGCCTTGCCAGATATTTTTCCCATTCACGGCACTAACCTACTATAATATGTTTACCCATCTAGAACACGTTTTACTTATTTATTTCATTACGTTTTCAGTATATTTAAGACCAACAATGAATGTCGCCACAATTAACCAGGGCCCGGTTGCTCAAACTTAGACATGTGTATGTGTCAAAGGTATTGCTTGTACACTTGATTTGAAGGAAATAACAATATTAATGGACATTCTTTTTGCATTTTCTTTCTCAGAAACATCTACAATAGGTAGGGTCAAAACATATCACTATAGGGTCGAGCTTCCCTGCGCCACATACTTTTTAGGCCTAATGACGCAAATGTTTAATAGTGTGCATCCATTACAACTGGCTGAAACTGCTTTTCCATATCTTCATTCGAATGAGACGGAGATTACGTATGCTCTCTATACTGATGTATGCATGCTTCATAAATAATACCACAGGGCAGAAATACGACTAAACTGGTTGGCGACAAATCCGTAGTCATAAACTGCCGGTAATGCAATAACCGCGCAAATAGCCACACTGGCAGCGAGTATAGGGTCTCTGTCATAAGCTATGGCACACAACGCGTTTCAAATATTCGCGAAAACTGCGTTGTTCCCAACTAATAATAATAAAGTAGTCGTTGGCTAACTTCCGCTGGATTACCCATTGTCGCTGACTGCTATACTGTTTGCACCGCACGACACATCATGATACCTAGTTTCTGAGTTGCATATTATTGGTGGAACATAATAAATAATTCACAACGATTCCATTGATTTCAATAAATGACATTTCTGCTGTAATGGAATTGTGAATTATTAAAATTACGACGTACATTTTTCTACCCAGGGCCTGCATATTTGATTAGAGGCTATAATGACGGGGATTACCAAGTGTGACTGGGTTATACTTGGTTGTCTACAGATATACAGAATACCCGTCGAGTGTATTTTGATTTTAAGTTTATCAGGCAGGCTAGAAAACGCGTCGGAATTCCGACGCGTTTTCTAGCCTGCCTGATAAACTGGATATCAACATACACTAGGATGGGATTCTATTTATCAGGTAACGTTTTATACTAGCCGATGGTCAAATATAAACTAGTTTTCATTGAAAAGAGCGCGGACTCGTTTACATTGTGTCATTACACCGGCGTAATTCGGTAACGACACGTGACGCCGTTCCACCACTGAAACGTCAACTTTCAATTAGTTGTAACCAGGGTGTTCATATCAGGTCAGGTCAAAACTGATAGGTTATCAGTCCGTGTGTATTCGGCCAATGCAACGTTCATTACCTGATAAATGGATAATGACCAATATAATACTTCATTGCATAACACGATCGCAGTGCATTAACACAGTGTTAAAATCCTAATACACGAGTGTAATAAATAAGCAAATGAGACGGCAACTGACAACACGCTAGGAGAGCAGTACACATTCACATTATGATGTTGTGCTTATACAATAAATATATTCTATCATTTTCATATGATATTTATTAAATTCTTTGGCTGATTCATAAGAAACTCAGTACAGCCTCGTTTATTATGAAACCAGTCCACTGGTTTAATAAATACCATATTAAATCAGCACTGACGTCAGATCCTCTGTGTATTGTATGCAGTTGTACAATGTGTACCCTCCCATACTGACTGACAGTGATTTGTGATTTCAACATAAACTGTCCGTTTGAACTTTGACATAATTACGTATGAGTTTATGATCTACTGCCTGTTTCACGAAACCTGCCCAAATTGTACGGCTCTATAAATAATGCAACAACAATATTGTTTTTAATAACATTAATATTAGCAAAATTTAAGAGCGAGCCTTCTTTTTATTTCAGAAAATTTGGTCCAATATTTATTTCATTACGATAAATGCTTTCTCTGTTGGAATTTAACATGGGGGTAAAGAGCTGGAGAACCTGGAGGAGGAGTCGAAAAACGAGTTTTGTTTTGGGAACTGACTCTGGCTGGAAAAGTCGCGGGAATACTGGACGAAGGCCGGAAGGCCTCGTCCAGTATTCCCGCGACTTTTCCAAGTTTATAGATAGCTTGGAAATGACATAACAAAGAACTTTTAAAATCGATCCATTATTTCTAAAATTAGAAAAGAAGTGCCATTGTTAAATTCCCATGTGAAGATGTCTACGGGGTTTAACATGGGGATTTTGTTCATACCGCAGGTGTTATGTTTACATTTTGCATTTGTGTTCCAGATCTGTGCGCCGGATGTACCATGATCAACGGTGCTGGGTACAACAAGCATCCGACTGACTGTGACAAGTTCGTTCAGTGTCACCACGACGCTCAGGGCGTGTTGGTAGGAGACATCCGGCAATGCGCATTCTCGACATATTGGGACATGAAACTACTCACGTGCCTGCCCGCCCAACAGTCGCATTGTCCCACAGGTTAGTCAATGCGTGTTCATGATTGCAAACTGCACACTGGGAAGTCCCCAGGGTGTCCGCCGATTTAGAGAGGTTCCACTGTATGATGCGGACAAGTAAAATTCTGGCGTTAATCTTGACAAAAAATGTCAACATTCAGTCTGCATATCTATTTGGCAATCTAAACTCGCAATTAAGCAGCTCGATTTGCTGAGCCTTAGCTGTTACACAGCTCAGGCTCAGCGAATCAAGCTGCTTACTTTCAAACACAATATTCAAGTATTTTGTAATAAACACATTTACAGACAAATATCGGCAAGATTAGCGCATGCGCTGGTGTAGAATTTACATAGACGCTACGCTTTGCATGTTAGGTCCCTATCCCGCAAATTGCGATTAAGTTTCATACATTAGCCCCACGTGGCGTCGCGTCACGTTGTTGATTGGTTAACTTTGTTTGACGTCATTAATCTCCACGACGTTGTTAATAGTTGACCGGCAACGTCGCTGTTCCATGAATTGCCACAAAATGGCATACAACACGATGATTCTTATTTATTTTACGCCATACATGGATTTGGTTATTTTCATTTTTTTTAACCATCAGAACATGCAATGTAAATAAGTATGCCACTGATACTGCTACACAACACATGCTAGGTGAGCGGTGAAGTTTTAATGTATGATGCTGTGTTTATGCACTAAATATTATACAATTATTGAATTTTGAGGAGGTGTACACGAGATTTACGGACCAGAGAAAAGTGATATTCACCGAGGCCGAAGACTCGCTAATCCCGGTCAATATCACATTTAGAATATCAATCTCTGACTCGTCTCGCAAACGAGACGAGTCCGAGACTGATATTCAGGTGAATATCATATATGTCCGCAATCATGTGACCCGCTGTTGTGCAATCTCATTGGTTGGATTTCTCAATGGTATAATAAACATCGTTATTTATTAAACTCGCTTAAAAAATATCATATGTGTTCATCACTTATGTACGATGTCTTATTTATCCCGTCAACACAGTACGTATGTGCTGTGAAACATGGTGCCGTGAAACGTTTTTGATATCCTGTCAATACGACCTAATCACTACGTATGAATATGTGCGGTGACTGGGGTTATCCGATTGCATTTAAAAGCCATGTGTAGGTGTTGACGGAATAAATAGAATAGTAGGTTAGTGCCGTGAATGGGAAAAATATCTGGCGCGGCACGGAAACAGGATGTGCTCGGCAGATCCTCGCCCATCCCGTTTCCTATGCCTTGCCAGATATGTTTTCCCATTCACGGCACTAACCTACTATTCTCTATACCGTGCTTACCATTAATAATTATGTTTCAGACGCATGCAAGGGTCAGTTAGCTGGAATGCTGTCTCCGGCTAAGGGCAACTGTCGCGGGTTCTGGGTGTGCGAGGGCGAGCGCTCGATGCCCAAGTGTTGCGCCGAGGGCCATAGATACGTACAAGACCTGGGCTGTGTGGAAGACGCGGACTGCGAGGACAGGTGCTTCAATGACCAGGCCGAGGTGCAAGGTAAGCACACACGCCCAATACAATGCGATACGATACGATACAATACAATACAATACGGGACACTGCGATACGATACGTCAATGCAATACAATACAATTTCTGCATTTTAAAATTAATTGAAACTATTTATTTTACAAATACAATTCGATACGGTACAATTCAATACAATACGTTGCAATACAATTGCTTCATTTTGAATCTAAAATGAATATAATCTATTTATTTTACGGATACAATACGATGCGATACAATGCAATACAATATGGTACAATACAATGGCTGTATTTTGAATCTAAAATTAATTGAATCTACTTAATTTTACATCACCACTTATAATACAAATACTTACATTGACACAAATGGAGCGTACGAGTGGTCCATAATGTGAGAGGAAATCGGAGAGCAGGCAATATCTAGGACCACTCCCTATCTATAACGGCCTATTCAATACCGCATCCGCTCGGAATTGTTCGTCCATTCCGACGTGCGTGTGGAAATGTTTTCGAAATCAACGATGCGATAAGGGAGGTAATACCTCAGCCTACTTCTTTTTAACATAAGCCACTGTCGCGTTAATACATGCTACACGCTTATCGATTCTTTAAGTATAACATGAAGGTTTCAGTGGAAGAATTGGTCTAAAGACCACACGGGACCTCTTCTTCTACTGACCCCTTAATATTGTATTGCTACTTGTTACAGCAGCAGTGTGCAACATGCGAGCAGTGGCGGGAAACCCGGCCGTATTCGAGCAGCTTGTGGAAGGCTGGGGTTGGGTCCAGCAGCCATGCGCGCCCGGAACTATATTCTCGCAGGACAAGTGTGTGTGCGGCGTGTTCGATGACACTACAGTCCAGAAGAAAAGTACGTACAATAAAATGTTGTCACTTCGATGCATTAACCCTTTGAACCCGAAATCCCGCTATATCGGTTTATGCAAAAAGTGCAGATCCAGATGAGCCGTCTCATCAGGATCTGCACTTTTTGAACGTAATTTTAATATTTTTGAGAACAAAAACACCCCCTTTTCATAAATGGATGAATCTGAAAATCATTTTGTGACCATTGGATTGGTCGGAACATTAGCATATCACAGTCCATTCCAGTTCCTTAGGGTTGAAAGGGTTAAGGTGTTACACCATCGCCTGCGTTAATCTTGCCAAGACGTTTCTGAACATCTATTGGCAATATCAAGGATTTGTGATATTTAATATGTCTCTGGAAATATCAACTAGCAATCAAGCAGTATGATTGGCTGTGCCTGAGCTGTAGCACAGCTCAGACACAGCCAATCAAGATGATTACTTTGAAACACAATATCCAAGTATTTTGTAATAAACACATAGACAAATATTGGCAAGATTAGCGCAGGTGGTGCATACTTTGGTAAGTTAATGGTTAGGCGTAAACAAAAATTGTTTGTTTCCACTAACCCGACGATCCTATTTTGTCCCGCCGACCCTACATTTCTTTTCGTCATATCGTTAATTTTGTTTTGATAAAAACAGTATATTTTCACTAACCCATAGTGGGTTAACCCTTCCTACGCTGTTGACGGAAATTGCCGTCTGCTGTTTTCATTTTTGCTTTAATTCTTAACAAAAAAAACTGGTTTTGACAGCACATGAGAATCGTCTCCACTGGAGACGATTCTCATGTGCTGTCAAAACCAAGTTTTTGTCCAGAAATATTGAAAATAAAACATTTCCAGCAGACGACAACATTTAATTCAGCGTAGTAAGGGTTAACATATCCAGTACAAAAAGTGTGTCGTGAATGGGAAAAACAAATCGAGAAAAATAAAAAGTTTCGCCTACCTACCTACCCATGTAGTTAAATGTCAACTAAACATTCAATAAGTATAAAATCGAATGTGAATCGATCGTGGTTTACACCCCTTGTAGTTAATGTTAGTTGATTCGTAGTTATTAGTTAAGTCAAATTATTACATGTATTTATACAATGTACATGTATATAATTGTATGTGCACATGTCTCTTAATGTAATTATGTAGTGAGGGCCACATGGTAGACTGGCCTTGCCCTTGGCCAACTGTGTCACCCTCGTTAAATAATGTATACATAAATAAAATAAATAAACAATAATCTCGAATAAATGGAGATGACATGTGGGTAACGCACTGGCTTTATATCTATATACACTTTACAAAAAAGAATTGAATCTGAATTGGCAATAAACATATTGCCATTGTACAATTACTATAACAATGTTTACATATACGAATAAATGTGTTCATCGTACTACATCTACTATTTATATAGTGAATGTATCTCAAATTGACGGTACCTTGTCATAAAAACAACGTACAATGATCACGTGTTCTGGTAATGGACCATAACTACATGTAGTTGTGTAGAAAGAAAGTGTATTATTTGATTATTGGTTTACTGGTATTCCAAATGTAGGTCTATATCATAATACATCACTGCGATGATATCTACATCCGTGCCTCGTGCAGATCATACACTGTTTTACTATTATATCATGTCTCATTTCCGGTTTCAGCATGCAGACCGGAAGTATACCTGCCATTCACACAAGACCACAAAGACCAGTCCGGAAACAGCTATTACGTTGCCAACGAGAACGTCATAGTCAGCGGCGGCGTTGCCAAATTCACAGGAAACAGTCGGCTCATCATTCCCCGCTTCACCAATCTCGAACACAGCAGTACGATCGTCATCAAGGCTAAATATAGCTCGGATCATAACCAGGCTAGTGCCGGTATGGCGCGCGCTCTCGTCTCCAATAGCGACTGCGGGAACCTGCCCTCCATCATGGTGTCTGAGGACGCCAGCAACATTTACTTCGGGATCGGAACGTCCGTATCCACATTTGCGTACACATACGTCCCTCAGGAGGTCAGTACTCGGTACCCGGATATTACAATAAATTCGGTCCCTCAAATGAACAATTCGTTCCCACGAAATGACAATTCGTACCCTCAATTTAACAATTCGTTCCCTCGAACTACCAATTCGTTCCCACGATATAACTATTCGTTCCCACGAATTAACAATTCGTTCCAGTGGGAACGAATTGTTATTTCGTGGGAACGAATTGTTAACTCGTGGGAACGAATTGTTAAACTGAGGGAACGAATTGTAAATTCGAGGGAATGAATTGTTATTTCGTGAGAACGAATTAATAAAAAAAGAATTCTACGTCCCCTGCGGGGCTCCATAGAATTCAAAGTGTATCAAGCTCGACTCGGAAACACGTAATAATTCCGAGGCTCGTTTAACTAAATATAGCATTTTATTTCTTTCATTCCTCTGTATAACCTGCCTCTCAATCGGTACACCAATTCAGTCGTATTCGCCTAGTAGTCGTCAGTGTAAGGATGTATATGTACTATATAGTCGCCCATCAATTGACAATTGTGTCACCCGACATTGATCTCAACGACTACATACGAGCAACACTTACTAGTATATATCAGAATAACACTGATTGAAGCCCCACGGCCGCCAATCTGTTTGACTGTCATCTACGTTATAGGTTAGAACACACCAATTAGTTGTGCTATATAACTTACTGACTGAATCCCCTAAATATGGCCAGTCTCTCCTACTTTCACTATTCGTATGGATGCTGTGGGACCTACCTGTACATAACATGCAACCGGTCTGAACTAGTTCTGCATAGATTAAGTATAGGTCCACTTACTTGTAAAAACGAAAAATCAACCTCGTCATGCCCCCAAATATTGTTTACATTTAGCCATGGAAACTCTGTTTACATCACGTTACCAACGGTTTCAGTGTTTTCGTTTAAATGCTATAAATACGATGGAAACTGGTACCAAGAACACACCAACATGTTTCACAAGTGGAATTGGTTAGTACTGGATCAATATTTGCAAGCAAACTGTGTCTGTGACCTCAAAACACACGATTTATTTATATCCGACTACTTTTGCAAATCCCGTTGCCATGTTCATTTAGTGTTTGATTACCTATATGTTCATTGCAGGTTACTGACCCCGCCTATCCGACGACGACAAAGGAAATGACGTATGTGTTTGATGACGGCGTACTAACCGGAAGTAACGGCGCTGTCTCCGACTCGGTGCCAGTAGCAGGTGCGTGATAATAATGCAGTCTGGAAACACGTAATAATTGGAGCACGGTTCGTCCGTCTGCACGGGGAGATAATCATCGAGCTTTAGCGAGCGGATTATCGACCGTACAGACGGACAACTAGGCTCTTGTTGTATTAGTGCATGTATCGCCGTTTTTCGCCGATATTGATTTCGTAAAAATGCAATATTTTCTTTAGTTGATGTCGTAAGTTGGCATAAATTTCAGAGCTCATGCAGAATCAAATTCTGAACATTATGTCACATTTCGACGTCATTTACGAAATGTATTGATAATGATTAAAATAACTATCGGCGAAATACTGATAAGGGAAATAACTTCCGCCACCATATGGGATACGCCATGTGGTTTTGTATCTAAGAAGTTGGGTGATATCTCATGAAAAATATTTACAAAATTTACGATAATTTCCGAAAATGTCGTCGAAAGTTGACGAAATTCTCTTAGCAAATGCGGAATTCAATTCAATTCCACATTTACAATGAAACCTTTGTCATCTTTCGACATCATTTACAGAAAATATAATATATTTCTCGAAATATCGTACATGTTCTTAGGTACGAAATTACATAGCGTGTCTCATATGTCCATATCATAGGCCATGTGTAATGCGCGGTTTTTCTCTCGGAGATTATTGATCGTACAAACACGGAACTGATATGTTTGTATTTTCTGTTGTAGGCACCTTAAGAAATGTCCAGTGTGCATTACATATAGGGCATGCTGAAAACCTGTCCCACTTTGTCGGTGAGATTGATGAGGTAAGTTATTACTACCGAGAGGTCACGACCCTGTCACGTGGGCACTCAAAATTGTAGCTGACCAATACATTACATACTACGGTGTTTCGTTAAGGCCATCGATATATCGATTTCGGGTCCATACTACGATAACTCGATAGTATCGTAGGTGCATGATCACGTGGTTACAACAACAACGTCGCCCACTCCAAAGTAAGTATTATTTGATATTTTCCTTAATATGCAACGGATTTTGATGAAATATGGCGCAGCAAACGCGTCTTCATGAGCTGCATTTGGTGGTCCAGGGAGTTTGGCACAGACTTATGTCATTCTTGCGAAGAATCGATTTCCGTGTAGGAGACCACCAAATGCAGCTTAACAAGACGCGTTTGATGCGCCATATTTCATCAAAATCCGTTACGTAATAAGGACACTATAAAATAATACGTACTTTGAATCAGATAGATTCTGGAAATTTCAGTACTTGTTGTTGTTGTTAGTACCACGTGATCATACACCTTGGATATGACGATTGTGATACCACGAGTACACGATTCCGATTGTACGATAACACTGTAACAATAACGCGATAACACCAGGAAGATACTACAGTGGAGCCTCTCCAAATCGGACACCCTGGGAGGTCCCCGTACAGTGGAACCTCTCCAAACCGGACACCCTGGGAGGTCCCCATGGTGTCCGGTTTGGAGATGTTCGACATGTAAATCAGACATGTGAGCACTTCATGACACATTCTAGAGTTTTTCAATCATGAAAGGTCATTGTAGTCAGAGATACATATCAGTGAAACACATCTAAGGTAAACACCTATATTTTCCCGAATGTCGGGTTTAGGGTGTTCCACTGTAGTACGGTATCGTATTGCAATTGGAAAGGTATGGAGCATTAGAATAGGTTGGTCATGTGCGCATTCTGTTATTGATCCCGTCAACACAGTGCGTATCTGCCGTGAAACACGATGCAGTGAAGCATTTTTGATATCCTGTAAATACGACCTAATCACTGCGTGTGAATATGTGCGGTTGTCATACTAGTCGATTCTCCGATTTTGAGGATGCGCCTTGGTTTATTTATTGCATTTTAAAGCTAGTTGTAGGTGTTCCCGGGATAAATAGAATACATGTAGTAGGTTAGTGCCGTGAATGGGAAAATATCTGGCGCGGCAGAGCCTTGCCCATCCAGGGGCCCGTTTCACTAAACTTCTTACGACTAAGATGTTCGTAAGTGCAGACTTAGAATAGTCTGTAAATTTCAATTGATGGATTTACATTTATTGAGCATAGGCTGCATATGCAGCCTATGCTCAATAAACGTAAATCCAATACTTGTTTACAAGAACACAATGTTATTGTGAAATGTACAGACTATCATAATTTTGCACTTACGAACATTTTAGTCGTACGAAGTTTAGTGAAACGGGCCCCCCGTTTCCTAAGCCTTGCCAGATATGTTTTCCCATTCACGGCACTAACCTACTATTCTCTATATAAGTACATATACGGTCCATGGTGGCTTAGTGAACTGTGTCGCTTCTACATATAATACTAGCCATGTGTTTTTGTATTTAAGAACATGTGCGATAATTCATGAAATATATTTACATAAACTGTGATAGTTTCCGTAAATACCATCGAAAGGTGATGTAATTTACATATCAATTACGGAATGCGCTATGAATATTTCGTTAACTTTCGACGTCATTTACCGAAAATTCTGTAAAATAAATCATGAGACATCGCCCATGCTCTTAGGTACAAATTCACATGGCGTGTCTCATTATTACAGTGGGGTCAGCGTGTAAATGCACACACGAACGAACACGACAGGTTGGTTCCAACCTGTCGTGTTCGTTCGTGTGTGCACTTACACTCTGACCCTACTGTATGACAACACAGTTTGCCACCGATAGCAATCCAGAGTCGATTTATGTATTTTGATTTAATTATTTAACTACAGCACCTCAGTGATTTTATTTTCATCTCATTTCAGATGACCATCTACCTGTGCAATCCAGATAAGCCATAATCGTCAAGACCACGTGACCATGAAATCCGCCAAGAAAAATGTGCTTTAATTTATTTATTACTTCACATAAAGTTATGTTGATTTATGTCATGTCAACAAGTTTAGTAGGAATGAATGAATGAAAAGTGAAAGTGAAAGGGTTTAACGTCCCATCAACAGCTAAGGTCATATAGAGACGGGACCACAATTTAAAGTCTCATCCGACAGACCAGTGGGATGGAAATACTATGAAAGTATTTTTGGTGCCGAAGGCGAGGTTTGAACCCGCAAACTCCAGATTGGAAGTCAGGTGTGCTAACCCCTCGGCCACAACCCATCCCAAATGAATAAATGAATGAATGAATGAATGAATGAATGAATGAATAAAATGAATGAATGAATGAATGAATGAATGAATGAATGAATGAATGAATGAATGAATTAATTAATTAATTAATTAATTAATTAATAAAATGAATGAATGAATGAATGAACATAAGGTTGAATATTTAATGTTTAATTGTATAATTGTATGCGTATGTGACTGATTCTTAACAAATTGCGTTTGTTGGACGAAAGTCTATCACCACTCTCCACCCATGTTCCCATCTCATCCCCTTCTCATATTCGCTATCGTGTCCACTTGTAACATACATGTTGGTTGAATACACCACCGCCTGTGCTAATATTGCCAATATATGTCCATTTCTGTATTACAAAATACTTGCAAATTGTACTAGAAAGCAAGCAGCTTGATTGGCTGAGCCTGAGCTGAGCTACAGCTCAGGCTCAGCCAATAAAGCTGCTTCATTGCGAGTTGAGATTACCAATTGATGTTCAAAAACCTTGACATTTGGGTAAGATTCCAGTAGACGATTGGGTATAAAGTATTTCACCCGGATTACATTTCACTATCTAGAGGAGAATGCGATGAAAATTAATCTGGCGAAAAATCAGTAACATGACCCTCATAATGCCTGATGTGAGGCGAAAGTATTAATATCCGTACGTATAATTTATATCACGTGGCTTATATCGGATTACATAATGTGAGCTCGTCTCTGATATTACATCCTCCATCGCGTCGCCGGTTTTTTGCAGATGTTTATTTTGAGAAAATGCAATATTTTTTATGGGAAATGCGACCGACTTTCGAAATGAATATCGGTGAATACGGCAACAGGAAATATATGCAAATGCAGGTTGTTACTCGTTATACAGTACATGTATGTAGGCATGATCCCCCCGTCATCCCCCCTCATGCCCCCTATGTGCAATGATGTATTGTGGAAACATGTTGTGATGTGAGAAATAGAATGTACAAACCAACACACAATGCCTTGTATTTTCTACTGCCCACCCTGTTTAAAGGGCATATCAGGATTTTTTTAAATAATACTATAAAAACGTGTTTTAATCATGGTCCTGCGTAAAGTGGTATAATTGAAGATAATTGAAGACATATTCTTTACATTATTTTTTCAAAAATCCTGGTATGCCCCTGTACCCCCAAGTATACTTAAGGTGCACGATCACGTGGTTACAACAAGAACAGCTCCAAAGTAAGTATTATTTGATATTCTCCTTAATATGCAATGGATTTTGATGAAATATGGTGCAGCAAACACGTCTTCAACTTTTAAGAGCTGCATTTGGTGGTCTATGGAGTTCGGCAAAGACGTATGTCGTTTTTGCGAAGAATCGATTTCCGTGTCTACATAAGTTTGGGCGAAGATACAGAGACCACCAAATGCAGCTTAACAAGACGCGTTTCATGCGCCATATTTCATCAAATAAGGACAATATAAAGTAATACGTACTCTCATTCAGATGGATTTTGTAGCCTATTTACTGGACCAGTATAACTAGTACTGTAGCCTATTTCATCAACATTGCAAAGTATACTTTAGTAGCAAAGTATACTTTGAGGGAGAAATTTTCAATTTTATGATAAATTTATTAATTTTTATTATACTGAATTTATTACATTATCACAGCCAATTTGGCTGTGATAATGTAATAAATTCAGTATAATAATTCTGCATACTTTTAATCATGAAATATATGCATTTGTTAGTTCTATATGAAATAATGCATTTCAGGAAAAATAAATGATTACTCCCTCAAAGTATACTTTGCTAGTAAAGTATACTTTGCAATGTTGATGAAATAGGCTACTGGAAGTTTCAGTACTTACACATCGACTCTATTGTTTGTCAGAGGTTGGTAAGCAATTTGAACATCTCTGCAGATAAAAGAAAAGTTTGCGTCTATATGCAAACCTGGGCACGAAAAAGTCGTGCATCACGGCAAACCACACACGTTGTGTGTCTATGGTCATTGTGTGAATTGATCGCTTGACACAAGGAACACCGGCTAAGAAAAGCGGTCTTACGATGGCTATCGTAGCCCAGGTCAGTCTATGTAACCGCGCAGTTTGATCATTGCAGATGTTGGTCGCCATTCGATCAATACCATTTCCTATATTTACTATATGTCACCAATGTAGCAGTTGTTGATGTTTTGCAATCTGCGGAATGATTACATGTAGAACATAAAACGCTAATTTGTATGGTGAATGATGATAAAGGTACATAGATTCGACTAACAAATGCTGCAAATTCCTTCTCTGTGCCAGTGACGCATATGGAATCACAACTCATGTCAATGCCGTGGACAGATGTATAGACACAAATATTTATACAGACCGACGGCAGAAATGTCTAAACTATAATGTAGAACATTGTTGAAATACTTTAAATAAACTCTAACCTGGTAATCTCCGACACGAAGTCTACAGTGTAGTTCTGTTTAAGTAAGATTTAGCACGTGGAAAGACAATTCGATGGTCTAGTAACACGCTGCCTCGTTACTGTATCCTATATGGCACAGAGAGTGGCCAAGTCGACCATCTTTGTGTATTCCAGCCATCAGCCAGTTTCACCTGTTCTGCCGTTTGACAAAGAACGCAAAATGTGAAGATGAACATATGATATAATGTAGCTAATCACATGTAAAAAAAGCCAGGAGAATGGACTCCTATCAATTCTATTGAATCAAACTATAAAATATGTCTGTTTTCTGGACAGGTTTGTGACTGTGTTTTTAACAATTTGAACCACCATTATAAATAGCCTCATACACAGAAAATCGCATGTTGTATATCACTTTTACCTGGCAAACCACACAACACATACCATATATACCCGCTACTGTGTTATTAGCTATCAAATCCAGAGACACATAAGAAGTTACCTGAATGTATTGTCCTGGTGTCTACTCGCCTACTATGAGAGTGAATATGGCTTTACATATAGGTAGCGTGTACACTAACAACAAGCTGTGCATCAGATTGAAAACTTTACACATCAACGTTTATTTTGAGATTGATGGGAGAAATTCTCAGATATCCTGTATTTTGTATATTTGTTTTGTCATATTATTGATAGCACGCCGTTGTCATATATGTCTATGATGTATTGCACCAACTTTTATTTTGTTTACTGTCATATTATTTGCTGTATGTGTCAAATGTACGAAGTGGTGAAACTGCACGATGGCTTGTACATGCACAGATGGCGGAGATGGCAACTATAAGTGCCATATAGTATACAGTAACAAGATAATATTCACATATCTTATATTCATATATCACATCACTCTTCTGAAGCAAGTATCATTGAAGCCAAGTGTATCTATCTATATATATTTAACCTAATACCTTAAATTCATTTCATTTTATTGGGATCATGTATGTGTTGGGAAGTTAATTATTGAACACCCCTGTAAATGACTTTTATTAATGACCACCCCTCGTAAATGACGTGTATTACTGACCACCCAATAATAGATATAATCATTCATATGCTGCACGTGCATGTACAGTTTTACGCACTGCATCAGGCGATGAGAGGCCCTTCAATTACAAATATATTCTACAGTATATGGCCGGGTGCTTATCAATTCGTCGATGTTTTGACAGAACTCCTGAACGTAAACGTGATGGGCTATGTATATACGTCTAACCCGGACACACTGGGGACCCCATTGTGTTTCATTTATATGGCATTGACTGTAATTTATTTGATTGTCGTGTTTGTTCATTGTTGAAAATGAGAACAAATCTGCATGTACTGTTTAATTATCCCCTTGCCGATAGGCAAGAGGGGATATAGCGTTAGTGCGTACGTACGTACATGCATACGGACGTAATTGCGTACGTACGTTAGTAACACCTTTCATTTTAAAAAACACATGAACCGCTTCACCGATTTTGATAATATTTGGCCACAATGTGAGTCTAGGGATGGTGCTTTGTTGTGCATGCTACCCACACCCGACCGCCCATGGTCAAGGTCACTGAGAACTTGTGTTCACCTTGTTTGTAAGGCAAAAATGTTATACAGTTCTTTCTTTCTTTTTTATTATCAAGGCTGCCAGTACGACCGCCCACGGTCAAGGTCACCGAGGTCTTGCGTTTGTTTTATTAGTGTCGAGGCTGACAGCGATGGCACACGCTTTGTTTAACGCTGCCGTTTCTTGTTACAATGGTATCTATCTCGTAACGAGCCGTCTCATCAGGATCTGCACTTTTTGAAAGAAATTTTCATATTTTTGAGAACCAAAAATACCCCTTTTCATAAATGGACTAGTCTGAAAACCATTTTGTGACGTCTGAATTGGTTGCAAAATTAACATATCAAGTCCATTCCAGTTACGTAGGGGTGAACTGCCTAATCTCGGTTTTGTCAGATCGCCGCAATCATGGTGGTTAATGTGATTCTGGATCACCGTAATGAAATAATTAACCCTCACTACGCTGCAGACGGAAATTGTCGTCTGCTGTTTTTCATTTTTGTCTTAGTTCTTGACAAAAAAACACGGTTTTAACAGCACATGAGAATCGTCTCCAGTGGAGACGATTCACATGCGCTGTCAAAACAGGTTTTTGTCGAGAAATATCGAAAATAAGACAGACGACAAAAGAAATAATTCAGCTTAGTAAGGGTTAAGTAGGTTGACACAATATTTGGAACTCGACAAGTGTAATGGACGAAATGTTTATCAACCAGGATGACTAACGATTTCTAGACTGCGTTCCAATCGCAAACTCGGTGGCAAAATGGCCGTCTATCTACACCACCGTCTGCGCTAATCTTGCCAATAGTTTTCGGTGCTTTTTTATGTTTCAAAATACTTGAATATTGCTCTTGAAATCAAGCAGCTTGATTGACTGAGCCTGAGCTGTACTACAGCTCAGGCTCAGCCAATCAAACTGATTGGTTTCGAGTTAAGATTGCCAGTTGATGTTCAGAGACGTTGCTATATTGGCAAGATTAACGCATGCGGTTGTGTATTGCCTTAATGACCCATGTAGACACACTTCAGCACTCAGTACGGTAAATATACTAAATTCAATTCAGATGTTGTTCGACCATTAACACTGTTTGCTTGCAGAACCTAGTCAACTGATGTACTAATTTACTTCACACACATGTTAATGTACCTTTGAAGCATACTCTGGGGTTCAACATGTTTGTCACGTGATGTAGTTTCAATTTCATCCGCTGAATTTTCGGGTCACATGATATTGTTTTTATCTTTCCTAACAATCATTAAACCTAGTATGGTATATCCAGAGAAAGAACATCATCGGTGGGTCCAGATTATGGGGAAATATTATCCACACCATCCATAATAAAACGGACGATAACATAGCATAAAACTAGTTAGTTGCGAAGGTAACTCTTGCAATATACTCCGTAATTGCAAGAGTTACCAGCTACGGACGGTACGGGAGTAATTGCAAGAGTTACCAGCTACGGACGGTACGGGAGTAATTGCAAGAGTTACCGTTCGCAACTAAAAACTAGGAGTCACAATAGTGTCTGTGACTGAAGAAACGGGGCTTATTTGCTTATGGGTTTTGTGACCACTGTAGCTCCTGATCAAATACAATAGGAAGCATGACGGGTGATTCATTGATGGAATGGCGAACAGTGCAGATCCTGATAGGACTGTGGCTGTGACTGGAGAAATGGAGCTTATGGGTTTTGCGTACAGTGCAGTGTAGATCCAGATCAGCCTGTGCATCCGCAAAATTTAATCAGGATCTGCACTGTTCATCATTCCATCAATAAAACACCCGTCATGCTTCTAACAAGCAATACAGATCGTTATCAGGCTACATGGGTGTGCTATTAGATCAGGTGGTACACTGATCACATAACCCATACGGCCCATTTCTCCAGTTGCAGCCCTATATGTGTCATTACATCCGCGGCGACGAATCAGGACAAGGACATACAAAATGTATTATTTTACCGTGTCACTGTGTTTATCTGATATTTACATGTATAGCTTGTAAATTTGAAAGCTTCATTTCGTTATGTTGACTGTTGAACAACAACTAGAGAAAAGATAGCTTCCATGGGGAAATGATTTCCCTGTTCTATTATCTTTGGCAGTTTACTAGTTCTACATCAATGATTATTTGTTTAAAGGTATGACATATACAGTTTACTAAATTTTGACATAACATCAACAGGTTTGGGTATGCACTTCGGTTGCTCACATATTTTGAATGGGTCCAATTGTAGCCGTAGATAATATTTCGGAGGTGAATTATTGTATCTAGACAAAGCATAGTACGGAGCCCCGTAGGGGACATGGATTTGTTTTATTAATTCGTTCCCACGAAATAACAATTCGTTCCCTCAATTTAACAATTCGTTCCCTCGAATTAACAATTCGTTCCCACGATAAAAAAATTCGTTCCCTCGAATTAACAATTCGTTCCCACGATATGACAATTCGCTCCAACAATTAAACAATTCGTTTTGTCGAATTAACAATTCGTTCACACGATATAACAATCCGTTCCGATTAATTAACAATTCTATCCCGTGGTAACGAATTGTTATTTTGTGGGAACTAATTGTTAAATGGGTACGAATTGTTATTTCGTGGGAACGAATTAATAAACAACATACGTCCCCTGTGGGGCTCCGTAGCATAGATTTCTTTTCTTAGAGTATTGCAAGATATCTATTGAAGATCAACAATGCATTATATTTACAACAATTTCTATTTAATATACCTTGCTAACATAGCACTAATATCGGCACATCAACGGCCTCACAACTTAACATGTATCTGAGCACTACCGTACAATTAGCAATGCAATATACGAATACGTGGGTCATTTATGGAAGCGTCCTGGTGCCAATTCTAAAATATATGTATCTCCTAATTAGGACTTACTATCCATAATTAGCACTTATTCTCTCCTAATTAGGACCTAGTATCTGCTAATTAGGATATACTGTCTCCTAATTAGGACGTACTATCTGCTAATTAGGACTTACTATCTCCTAATTATGAGTCAGTATCTGCTAATTAGGAGATACATCATTTTTTAGCATTGACACATATAGTAAGTCCTAATTAGGAGATATTAACTCTTAATTAGGAGATACTAAGTCCGAATTAGGAGATAATAAGTGCTAATTATGAGATACTAACTCCTAATTAGGAGATAATATCTCCTAATTAAGAGTTAACAACTGTTTTAGCATTGGCACCAGGACGCTTCCCAGGGATTCCGCTGGGGAAAATAAAAAAATCGCCACTTCAAGAAAAAAATAAAAAAAGTTTTTGTTTATTTGTATCGCCAATTGCGAAAGTGGCGATCGCCAGCGGAATCCCTGGCTTCCATAGTCATTCAATATGTAATGACACTTGGAACATTATTCATGCTGAATGGCAGTTACGTCATTTCTAAAATATGCATAATGTGTTAACTTATTGATTATTCGTTTAATTCGTTTCGAAGTGTGTATCACATACTGTGTTTTGTTGCCTAGGAACCATGGAACATCACCGAGGTATGTGCGTTGAGGAAGTAATTCAACAGTTCGTCGGCAGCAAAACGTGGAAGAGACAGTAGAGGACCGATAGCAAGTTTGAATACACGTTATAAGTCGTCTTAACGACACAATTATAGTGTCAACAACGATTTATTACCTGATCAAGCCGAGAAAAAGTTAACAAGATATCTAACTTAAAATGTTGTAAAAAGCGTGATATTGCTCACTAGTGACTTAAGCCTTTTTAATTTAAGTTCTACAAGTGTTTCCCGCCAAATATAGACAGTATATGACAGCTTTACATTAAAGTCTGTTACTGCACAATCGCCTGCGTTAAGCTTGCCCAGATTATCAACGTTTCGGGACATTGCCAACTCGATTCGATTGGCTGTTTGGCTGAGCCAAGCCGTTCGATTTGCTGAGCTCAGATTCACCCAATCAAGCTACTGGACTTTAAGCACAATATTCAAGTATTTTAAAATGAAGAATATAAATAAGTATTGGCAAGATTAGCGTACAACGTGCTATCACGACTGCAGTTGTTGCCACAACAACAGTCGGGCGGCCGTACAACGTGCTATCGAGGCTGCCACAAGAACAGTCTGGCGCGTTAGTTGCTAAAATGTGAACACCACTCGGTGCGTAAATTGATAAAATGTGAAGCCTCACGTTTTAGCAATTTACGCGCCCGACTGTTGTTGTGGCAACAACTGCAGCCACGATAGCACGTTGTACGGTGTAATATATCCCTCAACAAAACAATCCACGATATCCTTGGCGGATTCACAGACAGACTTTTCATTGACCAGACTGTGCGTCATATACTCTGGTCTGGGTCTACATTTGTCAACAATGCATGCATGTTCAGTTTTGATAGACCATGACACATGTGTGGCTGAGACTGGGTCTTATGAGGTATGCGACCAGTGCAGCCCCAGATCAGCCTGCGCGTCCGCGCAGTCTGATCAGGATCTGCACTGTTCGCCATTCCATCAATGAATCACCCGTCATGTTTATAAGCAGCAATATAGATCGTTATTAGACTACAATAGTGTGTTATTTGATAAATAACATAAGCCTCATTTCACCAGTCAGAGCCAGATTTATTCACTACATATGAATTACATGAGCGGCAAAATCTACGGCATTGTTGCACAGTTTCCCGCAAATATTACACTGCCATGGATTGTTGACGTTGTGTAGACCCATGTGTAAATAATATATGGCATTGTTCAAGAAAATTATGTCGCAATATTTGCACATGGCTGTGTTTTGTACCGGATGTCGTCCATTGTGCTCGGGCCCCGTGGTATTGTTCCGCTTGCTGACTTGAGTTGCCATGTCCGGCGCCATGCTAGTTTTGTTGTTGTTGTTGTTGATTATATTTTCTCCAGATGGCGCTCTGTCACGTGTTTCTCTTTCATCACGTGGCACACATTTGTCGCTAGAATAACGCCGTGCCCTCGGTGTTACTCCGTTTGCAGCTGTTGAATCGTCACAATCATGTTTCTTAGTGTCATTTTGAAAAGCATTCTGTCCAAAAATGGAATAGAATATGCGTTTTTCATGACTTGATAATGCCTCGATTCCAGTTTTAAGTTTGCAGTTCTCATTTTCGGCAGGAACAGAGTCCGTGCATTCATGTGTCCGTGCAGCCGAATCTGCTGTTTCGTTAGGATTCGTAAACGGTTCAGTTACGTCACATTTGACATCCAATGACGTCATGTAGCTCGCCGATAGAGGGCGTTTCGGAGTGACGTCATTACGTCGCGAATCCTCATCAATGGAGAAACTGTTACTTCGCTTCAACAGGCGAGTTGGATCACCGGGCACTGTTAGCTTTTCGTCAGCCAAACTTGGCGGATTTGAGTCGTTCTTTGTCCTGGATGTAGTCAGACATAGCGGTTCGTTGCTGTCCGCATCGTCGTTGTCTTTGTGGTTGCGATCGATATGTATATTGTATTCAGTTATTGAATAGAAGCGACCAGAGCACGCCTTGCAGAAGAAAGTTGGACTTTCTTGTTCTCCTTGTACGTTTAAAGTCGACATCGACGCCATGTCTTGTTGTCCCGGTACGACCGAACTCGCCTTCCAGCTACCATGGTTGTAACGTCCAACTGTCCGTGATATTTTTATCCTCGGCAAGTTTGCGGAATTTTCAGAATTTAGCTGTTCGTCGTGTGGACGCTTTAGCGAGCCATTAGAGACAACCGGATTGAGATTCGTCAGTTCACGCTGGGTGTGAGACAAAACATGCATAGCGAGATTATCGCGAGAGTCAAATTTGTCGCCACAGAACTTGCAACAGAAGTTAAACATATCTGATACGGATGAACTCGCTAACCACTGTAGATACTTCGGCTTCGGTCCGCGAATTTTGAACTTCTGTGTCGGAAGGGACATCTCGTCGGCGTGGTCGGACATCACGTGCATGGCCAGCGAGTCCGGGTCTACAAAGCCGGCGCCACAGAAAGCGCACGTGTTACCGGCGATATCGAGGCCGGGGCGATCTCGTGTATTGGCTTTTCTCACTTCTGACTTTTCACTGCTGAGAACTACTTTATCGAGAACGGACTTCAGATACTCATCTTGGTCAACTTGACCCGTCACGTCCTCTAGACATCTTTGTTGCACATGCGCGGAAATAGTGCCATTTTCGAGGTCCCTTCTTTGGCTCAATACAGGCGAAATGGTGGAAATTCTTTCACCAGAATGCTCCGCCGTATTGTCGGCGCCTGACAGCTCCACGTGAGTATGCAGGTAAGGAACCGCCTGGCAGCTCTCATTCATCGCGCGCATCATTCTGTGCATCGCGTAGGAATCTCGTTGCAAGAAGGTGGTTTTGCAATCGTCGCACGTGAATTGCCCATACGACGTACATGTTTCGTCTGCTTCAAAATATTCCCTCAGGGGCTGTTTCGTAAACACTGCCATTTTACGGGCCTGGTTATACTGATATGGTAAGCTGCCAACACCTTTGTGAGACATATTGTGATTCAGAAAGCTCCGATACGTTTGGAAGTTCGAGCCGCAAATTGTACACACGTATCGATAGTGTTCATTTCCATCGTTAACTTCGTTAGGTACAGAGACCAATTTACTATTCTCGGGTGACGGCACTGTAAAAATATGATTTGACGCATGCGCAGTTTTCAGATGGTGTCTCAAATCATCTCGGTTTTCACAGATCGATTCGCAAAGTAAGCACGTGAAATTCCGTTTGTCATTGTGCGTGTCCAATTCACTAACGCCGTTTTCACGACGTGGCGGGATCCCAGGCGAGATTTGAACCCGGGATCCAGCGCATGGTTCCGATAACATTTCCCCATCCGAGCGACTTCCGTAGGCGAGGTACCCGGCTTCATCTCCGATATCGTCCGGGGGCTCCAGCTTCACAACGACGGTTAGATCCGACATGTTCCGAATATGGTGAAAAAATTGTCTTCACAATTATCAATTCTGTGCAAGCAGGTTAGTTGTCAGATTTGTGGCTGTGACTGGAGAAAAGGGGCTTATGGGTTTTGCGACCAGTGTAGATCCAGATCAGCCTGTGCATCCGCAATTCCGTCAATGAAACACTCTTCATGTTTTTAACATGAAATATATATCATTATCATGTTACAGGAGTGAGCTATTTGATCAGGATATACATGTACACTGGGCATAAATCCCACAAGCCACATTTCTCCAGTCAAAGCCACATTTACAAACGCGGCTATCCCTATAGTATATGTCCACTTAATGTTGTTAATATCATTGATCAAGTATTAACGCAGACGTAATTGTTTTAAGATATTGCATATTATAACTTATTATAGTCACACATTAATTCCGCCATTTACCATATTGTGAATATTCCGTTTCAAATGATGGTTTGCACATATAGCATTCCACCTCTGTGAACTATTTACACTGTGTATATATCCAAGTTAATAATTTTCTTATAAAGATCCTCGTATGAAATGTTCAACGCACCAGTTACAACATCCAACCACTCAACGTAAATGGAATGTCCGTCTAACTTGCACAAAACTTGTCCCCGTAATCTACTTGAAAACCGTGGACTATTCTCTAACCCAGCTTGCTATAAATAATTAAATAGAATACTGACAACAAATGAATTATTTGTAAGCCTACATTTGTAATCAGCCAAATAAGTGAAAATAATTTGAGAGTTTTGTGGATTGGGTATAAATAATTAATGGCCTCTCCCTCACGCGTTCGCTCGCCACACTAGAGCGCATGCATAATTAATGAAGACGCCTATGTATTGTTCCGCCGCTCGGTAGACGAACACTCGGCGGTATTGAACTCGCGGGAAAATATACAACGGCCATCGGTCGCCGCAATATCGCCAACTTTAAGGACCCGTGTGATCCCTGATCATCTTTTGATTCAAACATATTTGGTTCTTAAATGTGACGGGATATATGTACAGTGAAACCTCTCTAAACCGAACGCAAGAAAACATCCGTGATCTTATTTTAGATGAGTTTCTTGGTCATTTATCTCGGGGGATAATGTCTGTTCATGATCGCATATCACACAGCTATTGCGCAGAATAATCCAATGCAGTGAAACCTCTCCAAACCGGGCACCCTGAGGATCTCCCAGGGTGTCCGGTTTAGAGAGGTTTTACTGAATAACATAGATGTGAACAGTATCTTGTTACTGTATACTTACGATAAGCCACATGGATTTGCTCTGTCGGCCATCTTAGTGTGTATACATACAATCCATTAGTCAGTTTTACCTCTTGTGGCGTATGACACATACCACAAACATAGATAAATACCAGTTGATGAAATATCTTCGAATGGTGTTGACAACAACGTCCTATGGGTTGTTTTCGTCACACTTATATACAAAGTCTGGCTTTTTTAAGAGTTGTTTGACCCGTTGTTAAAAACAATTGAGAATCGAGTAATGACTGTGTAACAGTAAGATAAATACACAGTGGTGTAGATATATACCTGTGTTACCATACATACTGTATAGGATACAGTAACGAGACAGTTTTCACATTATATGTTATACATAGTCCATCATATTTACGAAGCAATACAATATGTTTGAATCATATGATGATCAGGGGCCCGTTTCACTAAACTTCGTACGACTAAAATGTTCGTAAGTGCAAAATTATGATAGTCTGTAAATTTCACATTAACACAGTTTTCTTGTAAACAATTATTGGATTTACATTTATTGAGCACAGGCTGCATATGCAGCCTATGCTCAATAAATGTAAATCCATCAATTTAAATTTACAGACGATCCTAAATTTTCACTTACGAACATTTTAGTCGTAAGAAGTTTAGTGAAACGGGACCCAGGGATCCCATCTGTGGCTCATTTATTATTATTTAATGTATAGAGTTAGGAGATATTAAAGGTACATGCCCACTCAGTAGGCACAACATGTTCTTTATAGGAGTTAAATAAGTGTATAATTGTGTCACTATTCCATCAGTTCTAAAAATTATAAGTGCCCGTTATACAGATATAATCATTTAGTAATATTTATTTTACTGATAGTGACTCGCGGTGGTATCAGGCTATTTTCATATGCAAATGAGGCATGACAGTTTTTAATTATTTATACTAATTAAATGCGTCACCTGAAAACAAATATTTTCGAAAGATTATAAATTATGGTCATTGCACATCAAACATTAAATAAAGAGAATAAATAGTAATGTCCGTTAACATTCTAAGGAAACACGTTTATCGCCCCTGATATCAGTGTGAAAATTTACGTCTGATATAAAATGTATAATAATGCCAATCAATACGTGGGGTAATGGTATATAACGGGTACTCTTAATATTTAGAACTTGTGGAATAGTGACAACAATTATACACTTATTTAGTTCATATAAAGAACATGTTCTGCCTACTGAGTGGGCATGTACCCTTAATAGAAAATCTCATCAACCCGTATGCATGTAACTTTGACTGTTACATAAAATGCAGGACGCCAATAGACAAAACCTCCTATACTGATACACTGTTTGATATGTGCAGACTTTGCCGTATCAACGAGCCCTACAGAAATATTAACAAATCAATTATGTATGAATAATTAAGGAGTCCCTTAAAGGACAATCTATATATGCGATACACCAATGGAAAATGGGATTAAAAAGTCTTTGCGAACAGTGTAGAACCAGATCAGACTGCGCGTGAGCGCAGTCTGATCTGGTTATACACTGTTCGCTATTTAATCAGTTACCCGACCTGGCTTTGTTTTGCCCGAAAATTCGCACACGGGTTATTTAAATAATATTGCTTGATAGTGTCAGAGCTTGCTGGTTTTACGAGACAACCACTGAAGTGACATTTGGTTATACTTGCGGTTTTATTTATGGACGTTTTAGCTAATAAATTGATGCGCCGCTCACATTTATATATTTACCACGCAACCTGTTTAAAATCTCAACGACCTTCACTAGAACGGTCACCGACTTACATCTACTTTTACATGCTTTGTAGAAGCCCTACACCCTCCCCTAGTGTAACCCCGGTTACCGTACTGGAGGGTAAAACGTAGGGGGTTATATGGTCCTCCCCTACTGTCTGTTTCGCGAAAGCTACGCAAATGTTACGACTATATAAACAATGAAATAACAATATTGTTTCGATATTATTGAATTAAAGCAAAATTTAAGAATGAGTCTTCTTTTTATTTCGTGAAATTTGGTCAAATATTGATCAAACAATTTCCCCATGTTAGATCCCCATAGACATCTTCACAGAGGATTGATTTATCATGTGGACATTTTTCGAATTTCAGAAATTCTGGACCGATTTTCAAAATTTAACTTTTGTTTTCTTAGATCATTTCCAAGCTATCTAACCAGTTGTAGTTGTCATGGTAACACGCTATGGTTGATGGGGTTACATTAGGGGAGAGCAAGCCATATTTTCGTTGATCATCCATGAGTGTTACCCAAACATAATTTAAAACATACATCGCATGTTCTAACGTAGATATATATATGTTATTTATGATGCCTGTGTTCGATACCGCGATTATATAGCCGGCGTTATCGCATATATGCGCAGTGGAAATTGTCAATTTCCCATGATTTTAACATGGGGTTACACTAGGGGAGGGTGTTCTAGGGTTCTATCGACCTCCCCTTGTGTAACCCCTGTAAAGTACAACTTTTTCTAAGGATGACGTCGAAAGTTGGCCACTAAACACGGAATAGAGTATTAATAGATTGCATCTGCGTTCGATATCTTTTATAGTCGCCGATGGTAGTTGCCATGGTAACACGCTATTTTTGACGGGGTTAGTAAAATAAATCCGTAATGTCAGGCGGAAAGATTGCTTGAAAATCAGTTGTACATTATTTGGAAAAGAGAGAAACGAAACAGAGACAGTGGACCCTCCCCCCCACACACACACACCCCACCAACTCCACCAACCCACCCTCACCAGTGGTGGTGAGGGTGGGTTGGTGGAGTTGGTGTGTGTGTGTGCGTGTGTGCGTGTGTGTTGTGTGTGCGCGTGTGTGTGCGTGTGTGTGTGTGTGTGTGTGCGTGTGTGTGGTGAGGGTGGGTTGGTGGAGTTGGCATGTGTGTGTGTGTGTGGGGGGGGGGGGGTGAGGGGCATTTCATCGCATTGAATATAAGAACTCCCGTGTGTATTAAGATAGATGTTAGGTTGGTGGTCAGAAAGTAAACAAAATTAATACCATCAATGTTATCCCGAATGATGAAGACGGACGCGACAATAAATATATAATAATAGAATGCACTGAACTACACGCAGTAGAGGACCATTAGAGCAATGTGTGTGTGAAATATGAAGCAGATCCAAGCAAGGAAACACAAAATATATGCCATTTATCCGAACGTTAAGGTTTTAGGATGCACACAGTATGTGACCTTGACTCCGGGCAAACAAGGGGCGGCACATACGTGGATTTTCCACAGGGCAGTAGAGGACCCGCGGAGCAATGCGTGTGTGAAATATGAAGCAGATCCAAGCAAGGAAACAGAAAATATAGGCAATTTACCCGAGCGTTAAGGTTTCGGAGTGCACAAAGTATGTGACCTTGACCCTGGGCTTAGAAGGGGTGGCATATACGTGTATTTGTCACAGGGCGGTAGAGAACCATTGGAGCAATGTGTGTGTGAAATATGAAGCAAATCCAAGCAAGGAAACAGAAAATATAGGTCATTTACCAGAGCGTTAAGGTTTCTAATTTTTGAAGACGGACGGACGGACAGACGGACGGACGCCTACGACGCCGGGGGTATGCCATAAGCACTCCTTCCTTTGGAAGGCGCTCTAAAAATGCTTACCAATATAAATAAGTGTTCATGTTTGCAAATGGAGGTTATGGTTATGAAGGGGGGTAACTACTTATTTTGGAGCGCCACCTAGCGTCATAATGGAAGCGTTCCCATTATGACAACAGGGGGCATTGCACATTTTGCGATGTTTCATTCGGCCTACTGCTTACTGCGATGCTGGCATCCCTCGTTCGGCCATTTCATATTCTGACATGGGCCATTCTGCGTGCTTGCATGCGTCATTCGGCGGAATTCATATAGTCACATACGCATCCCAGCAAGCAGTAAGCAGAATGACACATGGCAGAATATGGCATGTAACAATGTGAAATAGCCAATCGAGGTATGCAATATGCAATGTAATAATGCAAGATGGAGTTGTCATTAAGCAGTATTGTATAGCCAAGATGCAGGATGACATGTAACAATGTGAAATAGCCAATCGAGGTATGCAATATGCAATGTAGTAATGCAAGATGGAGTTGTCATTAAGCAGTATTGTATAGCCAAGATGCAGGATGACATGTAACAATGTGAAATAGCCAATCGAGGTATGCAATGTGAAATGTAATAATGCAAGATGGAGTTGTCATTAAGCAGTATTGTATAGCCAAGATGCAGGATGACATGTAACACTGTCAAATAGTCAATCGAGGTATGCAATGTGAAATGTAATAAATATTAAGTCCTAATTCGGAGATATTAACACCTAATTAGGAGAAAGTATCTCCTAATTAGGAGTTAGTATCTCCTAGTTAGGACTTACTATCTCCTAATTAGGACATACTAACTCTAAGGAGTTGGTATATCCTAATTAGGACTTATTATCTAGTAATTAAGACTTACTATCTGTGTTAATGCTAACGAAAATTGTATCTCCTAATTAGGAGATACTAAGTCTTAATTAGGAGATACTAACTCCTAATTAGGACTTACTAGCTCCTAATTATGAGTTAATATCTCATAATTAGGAGATAGACATAGTTTAGCATTGGCAGCAGGACGCTTCCATAAGTAGTTGGTACATATAGTCCATGTAGTAAAGCCGGTCATGATAATTTGCATGTCAATATGAAACCAGCATACATGGTATTGTGGAACCTCTCTAAACTGGACAACGAGACAAATATGTGATCATAATTTTGATAGGATTCTTGGTCATTTATCTCAGGTGATAATGCCTGTTCGTGTTCGCATAGCACACAACTATGACTCGGAATAATCAAATGCCTGATTTACAGTGAAACCTCGCTAAACCGGACACCCTGAGGACGTCCCAGGGTGTCCGGTTTAGCGAGGTTTCACTGTATATCCAGTCCAGCATCTGTGATGTGAATACTACGCAAAACACAAATGAGCCGCGCCGTGCGAAAACCGGGCTTAATGACAACATTTTCAGTTTTTACTTTTTCGCGTATTCTGAATTGTACTTCTTTTAAAAGCCATATGCCACCAAAATTATCAATGTATCCCAATTATGGTTCATTTTAGAAGCAGTTTTATGACGCGTGGTAAAAACTTATATGACGTTTTAGATCAATGACGTCGAAATTACGACGTTTTTATCAACGGCGTATACAAGGGGTGTTGATCCGGACAAGATGACAACATTTTCAGTTTTTACTTTTTCGCGTATTCTGAATTGTACATCTTTTAAAAGCCATATGCCGCCAAAATTATCAATGTATCCAATTATGGTTCATTTTAGAAATAGTTTTATGACGCGTGGTAAAAACTTATATGACGTTTTAGATCAATGACGTCGAAATTACGACGTTTTTATCAACGGCGTATACAAGGGGTGTTGATCCGGACAAGTCCTATAGATTTGTCATCTTTTATCGCATGTCAACCAAATTTGGATATCTCGTAGCCTGGCCAAGTGTCTCCCATTAGGCAAAGACAAGGTATGAACATAATGTTTATGGCTCGTGTTGCAGTTGCTAATGTAACGTCATGTTTTGGATTGCGTCCCAATTAACGTAATTTCGTATGAATAATTTTCAAATAAGGCAGAGTGATGCGTTTCCCTGTTGTCTGCTGCTTCTGTCTGAAATAGTTTTGGGGAGTAATAGCGACATCATTTAACATTTCGTATACGACGACATATTTTAAAGTAGGCAGTAGGCCGCTTATAACATTAACTTTGTGACAAAACACGATACCGGGCAGATACCTTATAATTGTCGCCGTGTGTCTGTCTTGAGTATCGCATTACCATCGCCTGATATACATTATTATGCAGTCAAGTGAGAAACTGATGATTTGCAATTGATACTACACAAACACTTTCGACTACAAAAGCAAGTTTATGAGCATCACATTTGCAATTAATATGTCGATGCATTTATTTTAATTCAATACAAACCCCGGATATTTATATCATTATATAGCTGTCATTATATTTATGATCAAATGAGTGGCATTAAATGGCATATCATTCGCTAAGTACTGGATAGAATTGTTCAAAAGTCTCAATTTACCAAGATAATAGATGGTAATATCGTTGGCATACACTAGGTTGTTCATATTTAAGATTATTTAGGAATCAAAGTGCAGTGTAAGCGAAGACTTCTCTGATATGTAGCCAGTTAAATTATGCGTTCACCATTTTGAATTCATAAGGACAACCGACGAAAAAGAGTAAACATGTCAAAGAACGGCAGTTAGGCGACAATGTACAGCGCCTGAAGCATTTATAAGTCATTGATGCTGCGAGGAACTCGTGCAAGTATATATTCAATGACGTTACAAGTACGTGACGTCAAGTCATGACGTCATAATATGTGTACCGAGGTACAAGGTATCGCGTCTCATATTAGTGAACGTTTCAGTAAGTTATCATTTTCCGTTTTCTGTTCACACTTAATGTTAACTAACACCATTAAACGTAAATGGGAGGGCAAACTGTGAACTTTTACGGCGACGCTAGACAATTTGAAAAGTCGTTTTTCCGACGTCGTTTACCGCTTTTCATGACGTTGTCATTAAGCCCGGTTTTCGTATGGCGCGGCCCAAATGTATTATTTTAATATATTTTTTTATTTTGTACCTTATCAAAGTCTGCGATTCTGGTTTAAATTAGCGTCAAATTCACTTATTTTACTCATATACTGGAACAAGGTCGTTTATGAATGAAAACATGCTGCCGTTGTTCGTAATTGTGTCAGCTGAACGAGAACGAGAACAAGAACGAGAACAGAATATGGCACGAAGTGTGTAAGAAATAGAGGATCTCACATGAGTGATGTTGTAATATGATATTTATTAAACGAGTTTACTGATTTCCTAAGAAACGAAGCTATGCCGAGTTTCTGATGAAATTAGTCGACGAGCTTAATACATACCATATTAAATGATCACAAATATTATATCATATTTATCACATAAGTACATCATCATACATTGAAACTATACTGGTGACCAAACCTGTTTTCTGTAACAGGCTAATTTGCATATTTATCACACTAGTGTATTATGATTGTTATTACACTGTGTCAATACACTGTGAGCGCCCATTGTATGCAGTAATATAGGGTTAACTGTATTGTAATTTTCAAATTTGCGGCGTATATCAGAAAGTGATAGGTTGGAAAATCTGTTTAATGGCGACGCGCTAGCATCGCCATTAAACATGTTTTGCGACCTATCATTTTCTGATATACGCCGCAAATTTAAAAATTACAATGCGGTTAACCTATTCCTAATGCACTCCTTTACTACTGGCGTAGGAATACATATTGAAATAATTTGCGACCGTTCATCGACAATGATATACCTGTAATGTATGACCATCAGCCAATCAGATTGCGTGATATTTATAGAGTGCATTAGGAACGACAATATACTAAGCTATGTGTAATTTGGTGAAATTAATTTCGAAATTTTATCGACATACTAACTACAATAATTCGCCTCCGATGTGTTATCTGCGGCTACAATTTGACACATTCAAAAAATGTGAACAACCGAAGTGAATACACAGACCTGTTGCATGTAGGTCAAACTGTAGTAAGCTGTATATTGTATACCTTTAAACAAATACTCTTTGATGTAGAACTAGTAAATTGTCAAAACTAATATAACAGGGAATTCATTTTACCATGGAAGTCATCTTTTCTCGAGTTACTGTTCAACATTCAACGTAACGAAATGAAGCTTCAACTTTACAAGATATACATGTAAATGTCAGATAAACACATTGACACGGTAAAATGACAAATTTTGTATGTGTATGTTCTTTATTAATAATGTATTTATACAGCTTTGACTGTTTTATATCGCTAACATACAAAATAACTGATTGCAGAAATCACTATTCCATGCGTTACATTGAAGAATTGTATTACTGACTATTATGACTTGATATGGATGCAAGTGATCTTTTCATCTAGGCATCACGAATATGCCTCCCAGAATCTCCCCAGCCCCCCCCCCCCATCCCCACCCACAACGCCATATATAACATGAAGATACGTCGATGAGGCCCCCACCCCCATCCCCCAGCCCGACTGGACATTTACAACAGGTATAAACTTATGTTAGTGGTCTTTATAAATATGCATCACGTATATGCCTCCGCCACCTCTCCCAGCTCCCCACCTTCCAACCTCTCCCAGCGCCCCGCCTGTCAACCCACAAAGCACTACAGGCCTCGAACAATTCCTAAAATACCTCATCCCCTGATCGTGTTTCAAGGCTAGATCGAATTCACTCAGCAATACGAGCGGAGCCTGCAATATTAAACATTATAGTACCCGATTATGTTTCATTATGATCCGGCTTGAAATGTTCACCAGTATAAGCCAAACTGAATGAAATTGAACTCAATGCACCCCAAACCCCCAACAACACACACATACACACTGACTTTTCAGATTATTCTATTATTCCGTAATTATAATTAGGAATTGTATAAAAAAAAGAAGGAAATATCCACAAATAGTGTAGATCTATGAGTTCTAAACTGGATGCAAATTATTTGCAAAAGTTGGTTTAGAGATATATGGTGTGAAAGCGTGAAATACTCTCATACTCAATGGGCCAAAGTCTCCCAATTACAAAAGAAATGGATTAATGATCATGCATTAATAATGCTTCTGAATAACGCGCTATCGATTTTGTTGTAATTTTTGGCCGTTTATCTCGAAATCATGAATAAATAATTAGCCAGGGCCAACAGGTGCGCGAATTAAGTGTCGTTGATCGGGTAGTTATGAATGTTTAAACATTTCACACAATACAGACCTGTTTTGTACAGTGGTATTGGCAAATAGTGTAGATCCAGATGAGCCGGCTCGTGACGAACCGTCTCATCAGGATCTGCACTTCTTGCAAGTAAAATTTTCATATTTTTGAGAGCAAAAACACCCCCTTTTCATAATAGGACTACACAATCTGATAATCATTTTGTGACGATTGGATTTCTTGTAACATTACTATATCAAAATCCATTCCAGTTATTTGGGGGTGAAAGGTTTAAATACTTCACACGGCCACTGCATGAGTAAGGTTCTAACTATGGTACGGGGCCCCGCAGGGGACATGGGTCCTTTTTTATTAATTCGTTCCCACGAAATAACAATTCGTTCCCTAAATTTAACAATTCCTTCCCTCGAATTAACAATTCGTTCCCTCGAATTAACAATTCGTTCCCGCGAAATCACAATTCGTTCCCTCAATTTAACAATTCGTTCCCTCGAAATAACAATTCGATCCCACGATATAACAATTTGTTCTCATTAATTAACAATTCGTTCCCGTAGGAACGAATCGTTATTTCGTCGTAACGAATTGTTAAATTGAGGGAAGTAAATTGTTAATTCGTGGGAAAGAATTGTTAAATAGAGGGAACGAATTGTTATTTCGTGGGAACGAATTAATAAAAAACAACGAATTATACGTCCCCTGCTGGGACCCGTAATATGGTTGACATCTGCATAGATACTGGCGACTGAAAGCTAAAACAAAACCAATTTAAAGCTGGCCTCCCACATCACAGGTTGTAATATCGATGGTCTAGACCATCGATATAAAAAATCAAAGTACTGAAAGTACTGAACATAGGGTACTACAAGATTAAACTAGATTGATTGATTGATTGATTGTTGGTGTTGCAGTTTCATTAACCCTTAAAGGTACATGCCCACTCAGTAGGTACAAAATGTTCTTTACATCAGAGACATCATCTGAGACATTTCCTGGCAAAATAAACATTCATGCGCCATTATCCCACGTACTGATTGGCATTATTATACATTTTATATCAGACGTAAATTTACACACTGATATCAGGGGCGATAACCGTGTTTGCTTAAAATGTTAACGGACATTACTATTTAATCTCTGTATTTATTTTATGATGTGTAAGAATGATCATACTTTAAAATCTGTCGAAAATATTATTTTTTCAGGTGACGCATTTCTTTAGTATAAATTATTAAAGAATATCATGCCTCATTTGCATATGCAAATAGCCTGATACCACCGAGCGTCACTATCAGTTACACACTTATTTAATTACTATAAATGACATTTTGGGCTTACTGAGTGGGCATGTACCTTTACAGCGCTGGAAACGACAATTGTCGTCTGCTGTTTTAAATATTTTTATATTTTCTCCTCAAAAACATACTGAGACAATTCTACTGCGCTGCAAGAACAGGTTTTTAAAGAGCAGACGGCAATTTTATTTTTCAGCGTTTTAATTGTTATTAGGGTAAACTATTGATATGGCACAACTTGAAGTACAGTATGCACTGCTACAGTAAGTACCAAAACATTCAACAACATTACAGATTATGCATAGCAATATCAGAAAGATACGGTAACACATATACAAGACATCATCAATTCAAGTATACAGATTCCAGATATCTATGATCATTATAGATATATTGAAAATTGATTGAAGAGCAATAGTTACAATAATTCCGCCACGGAAGCGGTGTCGCACCTGAAAATGCCTTATCGGTACATCGCCAAGTTTACTTCTGTTTTGTGAATGAAATAGTTGGCCCGGATCGAGTATATTAAAACATACAAATGACGGGAAACCGCTGACAAAATTTTCAATGTATGGAAGCCCAAACTTGTTAGATTTTTTGTTGTCGTATTTCAGTACTTGCATTAATATGGGTATTAATATACGCTGGATGTGTTATACTGTCATTAATTTGTTCCCTGACTGTAAGTTATCACCTTAAATACTGACTTATTGACCCCCTTCCCTGAACGTAGAATTGACACTCATGTTGGCGTGTATTGGCCACCATAGACAAATGTCAATCAGGCCGAATTCGGGAATGTCACTAAAATCCACTGTAAATCCATCGATAGAGAGAGAGAATGAGGATTAAACATCAGTTAGACCTACACGTGCGAGTTTTGTTTCGCACAGGTGTCGGGTGAGTTTAAAAATAGGCTGTCGGAAGGTAAAACTTGATGTAGTTTGTGTGTTAAACGCGTCGCTTGTTTCGGAGAGTATTCGGAGGGGAGTTAACTCTGTTACTAAATTTAGCGATGACCGCACGATTTGTGCTGTCAATCACAGGCGTCCGCACCACGGGGGGTCGTGGGCGGAGCCAAATGATCCCGCTCGATCGCAATACATACGGATACACATGTACCCTATGTAATTACAATTTTCGAAAAAAAATAAAAAAATAAAAAAAGATATAGCGAGACATATTAGTGTCGCCCATTCGTTATACAGTATATCATATTTTTTCGGGCAAAAGTAAAAAAAATATTTACCGCTATCGGACGTTAATTGACATTGGTATGCTTTCTATATCAAACATTAATTGCTTAAGAAACAACTATTTATTCTACGTACAGATTTATTTTATGATGTGCTATGATCATGCTTTATAATATTTATTCACGTAACGCATGTAAAGTATTTAAAAATGTCCTGCTTCATTTGAATATAAAAATAGCCAGATATGACCGCGCGTCTCTATCAGTAAGTTAAGTATTACCAAATGATTATATCTGTATAGCGGGCATTTGTACTTCTTAAAACTGGTGGATACATAATTATGCACTTATTGAATTCTTATAAAGAACAGTTTGTGCCTAACAGATGGGACCCCAACTTTAAGATATGCGTCTGATGATACTAAGCATATGTCTATAGGTTTGAGAAATCAAGGTGCATGATCACGTGGTTACAATAACAACAACAATGGCTGAAAGTGTTGAAAGCGCGCCCACTCCAAAGTAAGTATTATTTGATATTTTCATTAATAGGCAACGAATTTTGATGAAATATGGCGCAGCAAACGCGTCTTCATGAGCTGCATTCAGTGGTAGTCCCGAGAGTTGGACACATACCTATGTCATTTTTGCGAAGAATCGATTTCCGTGTCAGTACACGGAAGTCGTTTCTTCGTTTCTTCGCAAAAACGACATAAGTTTGGGATAAAGTACCGAGACCACCAAATGCAGCTTAACAAGACGCGTTTGATGCGCCATATTTCATCAAACTCAATACGTAATAAGGACAAAATAAAATAATACGTATTTTGAATTGGAGGACTCCTGGAAGTTTCAGTATGTATTGTTGTTGTTGTAACACGTGATCATACACCTTGCAAATGCAGTATAGTTATTCGCTTAGCTTCATTATCTATTGATTACCTTTACCATTATATGCGGTTGTGACTGGAGAAATGGAGATTATGAGATCTATGAGATTATGACCAGTGTAGATCCAGATCAGCCTGTGCATCCGCACAGTCTGACCAGGATATGCACTGTTCGCCATTCCATTAAGGAAACACCCGCTATGCTTCTAGCAAGCAGTGTAGATCGGTATCAGGCTACACGAGTGTGTTATTTCATCGGGAGCTTCACTGATCTCAAATCACATAAGCCTCATTTCTCCAGTCACGACCACATACTAATATTGAATTTTAAAATGGCCGATATAATTGTGAGAATGAGCCCCAAACCGGCAATCGTGAGTACATATTTTGTCTTTTGTCTCAATAAAACACGGTTTGGCAACACTTTAGCTGTCAAATCATGATTTTGATACAAACCTGGACAGGGTACTAAGTTGTCGTGCTTATCAGTTGTGCAAGATTGTGTTACAACCATCTCCAAGCCTGTCAGAATCACGTGAATTATGTTTCAGCTGAGTCAGACTACTATACGGAGCTCCACAGGGGACGTAGACTTTTTTTTGTATTAATTCGTTCCCACGAAATAACAATCGTTCCCACGAATTAACATTTGGTTCCTTCAATTTAACAATTCGTGCCCACGAAATAACAATTCGTTCCCACGGGAACGAATTGTTGATTCGTGGGAACGAATTGTTATATCGTGGGAACGAATTTATAACTCGAGGGAACGAATTGTTAAATTGTGGGAACGAATTGTCATTTCGTTGGAACGAATTGTTAAATAATGGTAACGAATTGTTAATTCGAGGGAACGAATTGCTAAATTGAGGGAACGTATTGTTATTTCGTGGGAACGAATTAATAACAAAAATCCATGTCCCCTGCGGGGCTCCGTATCAGACAGATTGATGTTGTGCAGTGACTAGTGATTTTTCACAATGAAAACGTGACACGTCCCGGATATAACTGGGCAAAAAAGACTTTACAACACTTGTGGCGAATTGTTTTAATCGCCATAATAGTTTGAAACAACGCCATGTGATTTTGTATAGGCGATTTGTCATAACATATATTTACAGAAACTGATATTTTCTGTAAATAACGTCCAAAGTTGGACGAAATTGTCATAGCAAATGAGGAATGTGCTTTGAACATTTCGTTAAATTTCGATGAATTCCGCATTTGCTATGAAAAATCCGTCAGCTGTCAACGTCATTTACCGAAACTATCGTAAATTGTGTAAATAATTTTCATGAAATATCGCACCTGTTCGTAGGTACATGTACTAAATTACAGCATGTGTCTCATATTATGGTGTAATCACCATGGTAACGGTATGACGCATACTTCCGTAACAGAATGGCGAACAGCGTAGGCCCAGATCAGACTGCGCAATACGCTGGTCGCAAACACCAAATTGCCATCTCGGTTCATGCTGTGTTTTAAATGGGTCTAAATGAGTTCACCATTAGCAAGTCCGCCAAGTCTGATCAGGGCCTATACTTATTGGTCATGTTATTTATGAATCATCTGTGATGGAGAAAACTGACATGCCCACTCAGTATGCACAAAATGTTCTTTATATCAGAGACATCATGGAAGAAATTCTCTGGCAAAATAAATATTCAGTATCCATTACCCCACGTATTGATTGGCATTTTATTCATTTATATCAGACGTAAATTTCCACACTGATATCCGGGACGATAACTGTGTTTCCTTAACATGTTAACCGACATTACTATTTATTCTGTGTATTTATTTGTTTTATTGCAATGATCATACGTTATAATAAATAATTAAAATATATCCTGCGAGTATCAGTAAAATAAATATTACTAAATGATTATATCTTTATAGCGGGCACATCGTAATAATTCCAGTACAAAAATATTTACACAATTCCCTAACATTTGATTGGTCCGTAGCAAGTCTCTGTCCAAAATTTATATCCCAGTAAACTCCAATGCCGAACTACTTTCCGTAACCGTCTGGTGCAGTTAAAATAATTCTTAAGAAAACGGAAAATAAACACATTTTCTTGATGAATTTATTGCAAATTCTGGAATTATAAGGAATGAATGGCCTTTTTGTGGAATTTATCGGGGATATAAACTTGGAAAAGTCGCGGGAATACTGGACGAGGCCTTCCGGCCTTCGTCCAGTATTCCCGCGACTTTTCCAAGTTTATACCCCGATAAATTCCACAAAAAGGCCATTCATTCCTATAATGTTTAGAACTGGTGGAATAGTGCCATAATTATACACTTGTTTAATTCCTATAAAGAACAGTTTGTGCCTACGGTGTGGACATGTACCTTTAACGTACACGTTTTAATTTATTAAATTACAAATGCAAGGAGTTCTGATTTCCTGACATACATGTACTTCACTTGTGACTAGTTCATCTAGGCTGGTCTTCAAGGTTATCGTACGTCTCATTGGTGCATACCTTGTAGCTTCTTATATAACTAGGTGAACGGCGGGAAAATCAACACTGTGGCATTGACGATCAGTTTCGATCCAGATTTCCATGCGCATTTGCAGTCGATACCACAGGCATTCGGCGTGTTTCGGATTTCATCGGTATAACTTATATATAGAGTTATACCGATGAAAGCCGAAACACACCGAATGCGCGTGGTTGACACATGGAATCCGTATCACAGGAAGCACCTACGAAACTTGAATGGCAAACAGTGTATGCCAAGATATGTAGGCTGGTATTGGGATACGCTGGTCGCACAGTTCACAAAACACCGTTTATCAGCGGACAATATACGTGTAATTGTAGCTGTGACTGGAGAAATGGGGCTTATAGGCTTTGCGACCAGTGTAGATCCAGATCAGCCTGCTGAGGATCTGCACTGTTCGTCGCTCCATCAACGAAACACCCGTTATGCTTCTGACAAACAATACACATCGCTATCAGAATACAAAAGTCTACTATTTGATCAGCAGCTACACTGGTTCTAAATCCCATAAGCACACTATATCCAGTCACGCGATCACAATGGTAGTATACGTTTTCGTGATTTATCAAGTCAGGTCACAATACTGGAGGCTGGAGAACGGTAAACACGTGTCACGATTAAACAGGTGAGTTTTTCCATTTACAATTAATGTACATGTACTGTCATATTGTACTGTCATATTTTAGTTTTTTTCGTTTCTTCAACTTCGTGAGATGGGAAGCGACGGGACGAAGGAACGCTAATTTCGCGACGATGTAACGAAGTTTAGTATCCTTAATCTTCGTTCCTTCGCGGCGAAGGAACGAAGAAACGAAATGTCCCTAGCGAGCCACCATAGGTACGTAATTTATAATAGTGAGTTTATACATGCAGCTATATTAGCTGAAAACATACAGGCAACTGTCAACAATGTGTGACAATACAGGGCTCCAGATCAGGAATTAGTAATTGAGTATTTTCATATCTGAAGCAATTGGGTATTTCAATATTTTAATTGGGTAAAATAAAATCAAACTACTGCTTACACATCAACAGACAGCAATTATTGAATAGTTTGCTTCGAAATGAAAACATGTCTTGGCATTTCATTAGAATTGTCTCCTTGGAGACAATTCAAATGAAATACTAAGATGTGTTTTCGTGGTCTGTTTATTGTTTTTGTAGCATGATAAAGGTACCACAAATTTGTTATTGCTTCTTGATACTCGCTACTTCTGATCTGAATTGGTTTTTTGCAATTTTAATTGGGTATTTACGCAAATACGCAGCTTATCTGGAGCTCTGCAATATTCATCCATCATAGTGCACGTCAAACATACGCATGATAAACCCCGTTCATCACTTACATTGATTGGCTTACGCTACTTAAAGGTACATGCCCTGAGTGGGCATGGACCTTTAAGTAGCGTAAACCAATAGTAGGCACAAACTGTTCTTTATATCAGAGACATCATCTGAGACATGTTCTGGCAAAATAAACATTAATTCACCATTACCCCACGTATTCATTGGCATTATTATACATTTTATATCAGACGTAAATTTCCACACTGATATCAGGGGCGATAACCGTGTTTCCTTAAAATGTCAACGGACATTACTAGTTAGTCTTTGTATTTATTTGTTGATATTTGTTAATCTGTTGAAAATATTATTTTTTCAGGTGACGCATTTAATGAGTATAGATAATTAAAACATATAATATAATAGAATAGCTTTAACTGTAATTCAGGACGTACATACATTACTCAATTAGATAAGTATTTTATATTTAATTGTGGGAATTGGTTCAAAGAAGCTTCCATACCCGGGCATATGAGCCCCGTAAATGTGTCAAACCAATGGCCGTTGGCCCGTTTTCCTTTCCGAATGTATTATTAGTTGCAATGCAGTCGAAATGTGAGCTTTAAATTAAGGAAGTTATGAGACGGTTAACTTAACCTAGCTAGTTCATTCTCCTATCTCACTGTGTCAGAATGCCAGGTTGTGCTAACGGCTGAGTAAGAGTGCATATGATAAACAACATGTATGTATTACTCAATGAAGTATGTGTGTATTTTATCCCGTCAACACAGTGCGTATGTACCGTGAAACACGGTGCCGTGAAACATTTTTCTATCCTCTCAATACGACCTAATCACTGCGTGTGAATAATTGCGGTTGTCATACTATTCGATTCTCCGATTATGAGGATGTGGTTGAGGTTATGTTTTTGCAATTTAAAGCTTTTTGTAATGTTGATGTTGACGGGATAAATATAATAGTATGTTAGTGCCGTGAATGGGAAAAATATCTGGAATATCTGGCGCAAGTATTCACACGCAGTGATTAGGTCGTATTCAGAGGATAGCAAAAATGTTTCACGGCACCGTGTTTCACGGTACATACGCACTGTGTTGACGGGATAAAATAGACACATACTGAAGTATGTGTCTATTTTATCCCGTCAACACATTGAGTAATACATACATGTTGTTTATCATATGCACTCTTACTCAGCCGTTAGCACAATCTGGCATTCTGATATTTTGCCCATTCACGGCACTAACCTACTACCTGTATTCTCTATTTCATTGACTGACACAACCAAACAATACAATCATACTTCCATTAAGTTGTTAACCCGTTAATCCCTGGACACTCCCATGTTATTTATGAGAATATTCTATTTACTAGAAAGAGGTATTGTTTTTAGAAATAAGAAAACATCCGCCAATAATGCAGATCCTGATGAGACGGCTCGTTACGAGCGGGCTTAATTGGATCTACACTGTTACAAACATGATGATATAGTGTTCAAAGGGGGAAATGAACCCATTTGAAAGTACAGTGAAATCGCGATCGCTCAAAATGCTATGGCTCGTAATGTCGGGCTCGCTCGAAATAGAATTGCGGTCCCGATAATTTTCCCTATATGTTTAATGTATTTTACATGCGATGGCTCAAAATGCAACTCCTCGAAAAATGCGATCCCTCGAAACATTTTTCAAGTCCCGCTGACTCATTTCTCGCTAATTTGCTATACGATGATTCGAAAGTCATGTCGGGCTTGGCTAATTTCCGCACCTCCGCGTCCGACTTATTACGATCAAAGACCGAGCCGCGCTCTACCTGTCTATGAAATGTGGTTTCTTTTAAAGTGCAGTTAATTGCTTAAAGTGGTGCAATTTGGTCGTTAACGTTGTTGATAGCGATATACGGCGATTTATTAAATATGCTGGGCTTCGGCCACTCGGCGCATTTAATAGAGTCTGTCGTAAGTCATTGGTCGTTTTTCGTGGTAACTCACGGTTTATACTCGAATAACCCGAGTATCACTGGAACAACCCGAGTCGTTGCTCAGGTTCAATTCGAGTTAGAACCTTTGTAACCCACCACCCGGCATAGATTCGATTACAGTTACTCGAGTAAGGTTCAAAGAGTCAACATTATTTAACTGCAGTTGGAACTCTGCTTATATATTTTCTTATATTTAAGGGTATGAATTGGCTCGAGGACCTTCCAAACCCGGGCATTTGAGCCCAAAAATGGAAGGCCAATGACCGTTGGCCTGTTTGTTCCCGAATTTACTATTATCTGCCATACAATCGAAATATGTGCATTAAATGAAGGAGACAGTGAGGCGGTTAATTCAACCTAACTAGTTCATTCTCCTATCGCACGAAGCCGGTATGTAAGACCGTGAAAAAGGCTGAGTGTGAGTGCATGTGATATATGGAGATTCAGCCGTAACAGTGTTATCCTATATAATGATGATATTTGAGGGTTGGTCAGGGCAAAACATATCAGACAGGGAATGATCGATATTGGATTATGCAAAGTATGATATGTTTTAGGGCCCAGCTACTGTCGTTTCGCGGCTTATCGTTATATACGAGATGCTATTATTCGAGTTCAGGTGCGGCATTTATCTGTTGTTATTTGGTTAGATGACAATGTGTTTCACATATTCTGAAGACGACATAAACATAGAAGATAATACATGGCGCACGGCGGTGCTCTGCTTGTTCTAGTGGCTACTCGGAAGTTACAACGAAAAACGCCCATTAAAATAATATCACACTTCCTAGTTAGGCAGAGATGGCCGGTCGTGACAAAAAATATTTGCTCTTACTGAATTTCCGATCAGTGCAGCATTAAATCGGCCTGCATATTCAGTTCAGGACGTGAAATGTTCGTCCTCGACAGCTATTCATGATGCATAATATAATGAAATAGTAAACCCATATCAAGTTGCAGGAGTCTGTAAGTTGATCAGCGTTTATACTGGTCACAAACTAAGTAGCCTAAAGCACCTTTTGCAGCGTCGCAATATTTTACGATTCATGACTGATTCCCGATTGTTTATTGCGCCGTAAACAACATCGTTTGAGCATCGTTTCACAAGCAGCTGCGACATTACTTATGTGCGCCACTATGTATAGTAAATACTGCATCTTTTGATAATAATTGAAATAAAGATAGTTTTGTAAATACATTTAAATATAATTTATTTTATTCCACATCATAAGCGATGGCTCGAAAGATGCGATCACTCGAAAACATATGCAGGCCTGTGGCATTTCGAGCCATCGTGATTTCACTGTATCAGAACAATTCATTACTAGCTGCTTTCATTAGGCCAATACAAAACCTGTGGTGCGGACAACGGTGCAGACAAAAACTACTGTCTGTTCCACGTTTTGCTGCCGACGAACCTTTGGCCATTAAACACATTAAATCTAAAAAAAATATTTAAAAGTAAGTACTTTTTCATGAATAACAAAAAAGTCACCCTCCCCAAAAAAAATTAAATTATTTGATGAAATTCCATCAAATATTGATTTTATTGCGAAAAAACGATTTTCCTATGGGAATTTAACATGTGGAGTCAATTTCCAAATGTTTTCGTTTTTTCATCCTTCAGGATCAAAAAACGAAAAGTTTTGGAAATTGACTCCGAAACCTGGCGAGATAGCTTGAAAATGATGTAACTAAGAAAACAAAAGTTAGATTTTGAAAATCGGTCAACAAATAAAAAATATATTTAAAACAAATCTATTTTTAGCCCCCATGTTAAATTCCCATAGGAAAATCGTTTTTTTCGCAATAAAATCAACATTTGATGGAATTTCATCGACTAACATTTTTGTGGAGGGTGACTTTTTTGTTATTGATAAAAAAGTATTTACTTTTAACTATTTTTTAGATTTAATGTGTTTAATAGCCAAAAGTTCATCGGCAGCAAAACATGGAACAGACAGTAGGTAGGGAGGGTATACTTTTTCTTTTTAATAATACAAGATAGCTGCATGTGCCATGTGTTTTTGCGACAAATGTAGATCCAGATCAGACTGTGCATCCGCACAGTCTGATCTGGATCTACATTGGTCGCAAAAACACACCACGGTGGAATAAGTTCACTATTTGATACATATTGTTGTTGTTATTGCTGCAGGCACACGGAAAACTAGCGCCTAAAGTACGCAAAGGACGCCACACGAAGGATCGAAAATTAACGTATATTTGTTTATCTTTTTTTTAAACGGTCAAATATGATAACTTCATTCTAGTCTATACTATAGCCAGAAGATTATGCGGGCACTATGACTCTCGTGAATGTCTATGGTCATGATACTGTCAAACAGTCACATTAGTCGCCTCGTTACGTCGCTGGTCATTATGATAATATGCATAGTATTAGCTGCACGTTTTCCGATTTATAAGCAATAAGTTGCACTGTGTCGGTACACCACATCCAACGGTTTATAAATTTGCGGAATAATGTTTACAATTCGCGCACTACAGAACAGAACAGAACACAATATTTATTTTCAAATAATCCCAGACCACCTAGTGGTATATGGACAAGTACATGGTCATTTTTATTGGGTAATATGGCAAACAGAATACACAGATAATATATAGAGAATGCTAATGTACATGTATAGGAAATAATTGTTTGTTGTTAAATAGTATTTATGTGTAAATGTCTTTGGTAGGAATATCAATATACAAGGTACATGATCACGTGGTTACAACAACGACAACAATGGCTCAAAGTGTTGAAAGCGCGCCCACTCCAAAGTAAGTATTATTTGATATATTCCTTAATAGGCAACGAATTTTGATGAAATATGGCGCAGCAAACGCGTCTTCATGAGCTGCATTGTGATGGTCCCGGGAGTTCGGCACATACTTATGTCGTGTTTACGAAGAATCGATTTCCGTGTCTACTCGAATCGATTTCTGTTTCAGTAGACACGGAACTCGATTCGTCGCAAAAAACGACAGACGTTTGAGCCAACGTACTGATACCACCAAATGAAGCTTAAGAAGACGCGTTTGATGCGCCATATTTCATCAAAATCCGTTACATAATATGGACATAATACAAGAATACTTACTTTGAATCGGAGGGCTTCTGTAAATTTCAGTAGTTGTTGTTGTTGTTGTAACCACGTGATCATACACCTTGATATAGCAATAATCTGCAGTGCGTTGATGTGCATACTTCGGTATCTTGTTTTTGAGAGAAAATTCTACACTATGAGACAAAAAATATAAACTCACCTAATAAAGTATGTATTAGCAGAATTCTTAAGTCACTTCAAGAAGTAGAAAGTAAACAAAGAGCGTTTCAAACGCAACTTTAGAAATACTACTCCGTTATAACACTTATGTAATGCCATGAAATGTAATGTAATTAGAGTTATGTACTCAGAACTAGTAGACAAGTACTCAGAACTAGTAGAGTTATGTACTCAGAACTAGTAGACAAGTACTCAGAACTAGTAGAGTTATGTACTCAGAACTAGTAGCCAAGGCCAATAAAAGGCCTCCAATAAAGTTTTGATGGCATTTTTTGTTACAAATGGGTAGCAAAGCTGATCGAATTCTATGATATGTAAGCTGTTGGACAGGCGTGGGTACCCCCGCAGATTTGACCTTCAGAGGTCATTTTTTATTTCATTTAGAGGTCATATTGACCCAAAATTTCTCATTGAAATTGGTGAATAAATGCACGTATATGATTTATAACAGCGTTGATAGCCGTCTGCAGATGAACTATTTGGTAGCTATATAAATAGGGATTCTAAAAATGCCGAATAATTGAGAAAAAAACATGTCTGAAATTCAAGATGGCCGCCAATTTGCTTAAGAAATAAGAAAATATCATGTTGTACGTCATATATTTATTAATAGTTAAGCCATTTGAATAACGATGCTGATAATACGTATATTTTTCGATAGAGGAATCGTTTACAAACGTATTGATGCCATTTTTCTCAACGTTACTGTTCGTAAACCCAATATGGCCGTCAAAACAGAATGTTGTATTAATTTCGTTCTCATTTAGCCTGTTACTGAGAATGAAGAGATTTCCAATTAGCATGTCATTTTCATGAAATTTGTGACTAATGTTATCCTTCATTTTGTATTATTAATTAAACTAACAAAACATATTTTAAAATTGGGACAATTGGAGCTGCATTTCATGGAGCCCCACATTCAAAATGGCCGCCAACTCAATGTTAACAAGTATAAAATGAAATATCTATGTAACCAGACGAACGAAAACAAAAAATGAGATGTCTTTTTACAGTTTTAGGTAGTTTTCGGTACAAAATTCTCATTGAAATACGTATATTTGGTATAGGCCTTCAAATTCAAGATCCGCCATATTGGAAAACTGAAAAAAGAAAATATTATGTAGTCAGATTAGGTAAACATATAAATTGTATGAGGTTTACTCGCTAACTGTTACATGGTATGTGACAACTTAGAGTTGAGTTAATCATAATTTTAAAATAAAAGATGGCTGTCATCTACACTCTTGATAAACACATAATAATATATGTATGCGGATATTACTGGCACACTATCTGTTACCACTGATTTCATCATGGCAATCCTTATAAATGGTAACTTTCTAACGTTTAGCACCATTTTTTATTATAAGCTCTCTCCACCCTCCCGAATCATAAACCTTTGATATATCTTGTAGCGTATCTAATGATTGAGTGTTGTATATAACGGGCCAAATATACCCGTGCCAGTATTCCTTTTCAATATTGATTTTGAGATTTCTCATCAAGTATTATGTAGTCGAGGGGTTAGAGTGACGGATTTATCAGGTAACCTGCCCTGCATTGACCGAATACGTAATGCCTGATAACATATTGTTGTATCAGGCATTGCCCTGATATAAACATCTGGGTTACAACGAAGTGAAAACTGACGTTCCATTGGTCGGATGACGTCACGTGACGTTACCGAATGACGTCAGCGTAAACAAGTCCGCGTTCTGTCCATAGAATACGACGTTATCTGTGGTCATTGTCGAGCATTAAACGTTACCTGATAAATAGAATACCAGGCTAGTGTATTTTGATATCAAGTTTATCAGGCTCGGCTAGGAAACGGTAGGAATTCCTCGACAAGCCTCGGAATTCCTACGCGTTTCATAGCCTTGCCTGATCTTAGTTGTTCATACATACACATGTATACGCATACATTTTGATTTATTTATATTTTATTATACATTTCTTTTTTATGTGTGTTGCTCTTACAGGCTAAGCATGAGATAGATTACACGTAGAACGTTAGTCTCACTTTGAAGAAAACTAATAACTAAATGCACATTTCATAATTATGTGTGTACATGAATAATCTGGAGTATGGTCTCGCCGATCATGTCACATTGAGGTCATACAGCAATATTGATAACCCTCGCCGTTTCACTTATTCCCTTGTCCAGCAAGCAATCATAAAACGAACAGAATGATATCGACACAAGTAATGCGTTTTGTGAGGTACGAACTCTCGACCAGACAAAAGAAAATGTTTTGCAAACGTATGGATATTCTCCCGCTTCGATACCACTGAACCACACTACATGTCTATTTTGGGCACCAAGACACACTATTATATTGACATGCAAGCACGTGCACTTTATCAGGCTATGATATTATAATACACCTGGTCTACCTATTTTTGAACTCATCGATTGACCTCCAGCAACTTATTATCGTCTATCATTTATATATGGTTTATTGTTAGCGCAGGAATAGTATACACTTGCCAATATTTGAATTTATTTTTATTTCCATATACTTGAATATTGTGCTTGAAATCAAGCAGTTTGATTGGTTGAGCCTGATCTGTGATACAGCTCAGGCTCAGCCAATCGAAATGCTTGATTACGAGTGGAGATTGCGGATATATGTTCAGAAACTTTGACACCTTTGGCAAGATTAACGCAGGCGGTTGTGCATGTCTAAATACGCATAAGAATAACGTGACAATTTTGTACGGAACTTTTTTTAATAAAAGGTACAACATTCTAATCCTTGACACGTTCACTGATATACTGTCTACCCTCGTTCTACAGTTAAAGTCCAGGGGAGCTTTTCACTAAACTTCGTACGACTAAAATGTTCATAAGTGTAAAATTATGATTGTCTGTAAATTTCACATTAACAATTATTTCTTGTAAACAATTATTGGATTTACATTTATTGAGAATAGGCTGCATTTGCAGCATATGCTCAATAAATGTAAATCCATCAATTGAAATTTACAGACGATCATAAATTTGCACTTACGAACATGTTAGTCGTACGAAGTTTAGTGAAACGGGCCCCTGGGGACTGAGGAAATATTTTGAGTTAGCGAAAACTTGAGTTAACGAGAGTCGTCAGAAGTTTGCATAAGAGAGTTTGAAGTCACGATTGTAGACTGCATATACATAATCGTTCTTGTTTTAGTTGCAGACACCCACCCACCATGATACTGCCAGTAATCGCCGCTCTATGCGTGTGCTATGTGTCCGGGTACCCCTGGGGCGCGCCCCCCAGCGCATGTGAAGATATGATGCCCAGCCATAATGATACCGAGCCTCAGAATAGCTCCTCCCCATTCACAGTAACGACCTCCAGTCCGACGTACATGGCGGGACAAACCATAAACGGTAAGCATACTAGTGGCTTTGATTGGAGAAATCGAGGTTATGGGATTTGTGACCAGTTTAGCGCCGGATAAATATCACACTCCTGTAGCCTGATAGTGGTGATATGTATTGCTTGTTAGAACATGACTGGCGTTTCATTCACCCTGCTCGTCTTACTGTCTGTTTCACGAAACCTGCCCAAATTGTATGGCTATATAAATAATGTAAAAACTATATATTTATCGATAATATTAAATTATAGCAAAATTTCAGAATGGGCCTACTTTTTATTTCGTTAAATGTGGTCCAATATTGATTGTATTGCGAAACAAGAAATGCGTCTGTCGAACGCGGATGCCACCTGCAGCATATTTGAGAAACTGTGACAAATTGGTTAACCGAAAAGTGTGACGGACGGACAGACGGACGGACAGACAGACGGACGGACGGACGGACGGACGGACGGACGGAGACGGAGACGGACGGACGGACGGACGGACGGACGGACGGACGGACGGACGGACGACCGACCGGACGGACGGACGACAGACAGACGGACGGTCCAAACACTATATGCCACCCGTTTCTTCGAAACCCGGTGGCATAAAAACAATTTTCCCCATGTTAAATCCCCATGGAAATCTTCACAGAGTGAAGGTTTCAGAATCAATTTCCAATTTTTTTCGTTTTTCGATCCCCTCTTCCAAGTTATCCACCTCTTTTTTCACCCCATGCTAAATTCCCATAGAGAACTCATTTTTCGTACTAAAATCGATATTTGACCAAATTTCACGAAATAAACATGCTCATTCTTAAATTGTGATAAAATGTAATCGTATTGAAAAAAATAATGTTTTTGCATTGTTTATATGGCCGTAGAATTTGCGCAGGTTTCGTGAAACAGACAGTAGTCTATACTTTACTATAGGAATGAATGGCCTTTTTGTGGAATTTATTGGGGTATAAACTTGGAAAAGTCGCGGGAATACTGGACGAAGCGATAAAAAATTATAATTTTCGGAAAAAAAGTAAAAAAAAAAGAAAGTTATTTTCTTTTTTCTTTTTCGAAAATTGTAATTGTTTAAGGCCTAGTCCAGTATTCCCGCGACTTTTCCAAGTTTATATCCCCGATAAATTCAACAAAAAGGCCATTCATTCCTTATAATTCCAGCATTTGAAATAAATTCGTCAAGAAAATGTGTTTATTTTCCGTTTTCTTAAGAATTATTTTAACTGCGCCTCACGGTTACGGAAAGTAGTTCGGCGTGGGAGTTTACTGGGATATAAATTTTGGACAGAGATTTGCTACGGGCCAAACAAATGTTAGGGAATTGTGTAAATATTTTTGTGCTGGAAATATTGTCCATTCAGTTGCCATCTTCAATCCAGCTTAGCATGGATAAGCTATGCTAATGTAAATGCAAATGCTTTGATTTAACGACGGCACTAGCTCGATGACCTTGCATGTCGGGACTGATTATTTAAGTCCCCATACGATAGGACTATAGTCTGTTTCACGAAAGCTGCCCAAATTTTACGGCCATATAAACAATTCAAAAAACATATTTTTTTCGATAATATTAAATTAAAGGAAAATTTAAGAATGAGCCTTCTTTTTATTTCGTGAAATTTGGTCAAATATTGATTTTATTGCGAAAACAAAATTTCCCCATGTTAAATCCCCATAGACATCTTCACGCACGAAGTGAAGATGTCTATGGGGATTTAACATAGGGAAACTTTTTAGAATTTCAGTAATCCTGGACCGATTTTCAAAATTTAACTTTTGTTTTCTTAGTTGGATCATTTCCAAGCTATCTAGCTAGGTTTCGGAGTCAATTTAAAAAAAAATAGTTTTTTGACTCCTCCCACACTCCTTTGCCTCTTTTTCCCCCATGTTAAATTCCCATAGAGAAATCAATTTTTCGTAATAAAACCAATATTTGACGGAATTTCACGAAATAAAAAGAAGGCTCATTCTTAAATTTTCCTTCCATTTAATACTATCGAAAAAAATATTGTTTTTGAATTGTTTATATGGCCGTAAAATTTGGGCAGCTTTCGTGAAACAGACTATAGGCTAGCACGAAGTTGTCTTGACAAAGGATATGCCGAATCTGCCATTCGGAGAAGGTCGAGATGGGAATCGAACACGGGGTCTTCCGATCCGACCACTATGCATAAGCTATCGGCCTGTTTCACCACTTGTAGCTTTGGACACAAACAGCACAGACTGTGACATGTAAAGTACAATAATTAGGTCAATATGTTTTAAAAATATTTTGTTACAACGTCATATCTGTTATATGTACATGTAAATACAATGCTGGATACGACAGTCAGGGGCTCGTTTCACTAAATTTCGTACGACTTAATTGTTCGTAAGTGCAAATTTAGGATCGTCTTCATGGACTTACATTTATTGAGCATAGGCTGCATATACGCAATACATGTAAATCCAATAATTGTTTACCAGAAAACATTGTTAATGTGAAATTTACAGACGATCATAATTTTGCACTTACGAACATTTTAGTCGTGCGAAGTTTAGTGAAAGGGTCACCTGGTATGTATTCGGTCAGTGCAAAGTTTGTTACCAGTAGCCTATTTCACCACCATACATTACAATAAAATGTATGTGGTGTTCTGTAGCCAATTTCATCAAAATTGCAAAGCATACTTATCCAGCTAAGTTTTCTTTGAGGGAGTAATCATTTATTTTCCCGAAATGCATTAGTACATATAGAACTAACGACTGGATATGTTTGATGATTAAACGTATGCAGAATTATTATACTGAATTTATTACATCATCACAGCCATTTTGGCTGTGATAATGTAATAAATTCAGTATCATAAAAATTAATAAATGTATAATTGAAAATTTCTCCCTCAAAGTGCACTTAGCAAGATAGTATACTTTGCACATTTGATGAAATTGGCATTTTATATATAAGGTATTTTATTGTTGCTAGTGACGCTGACAGCGACAGGGGATGAGAATTATTTCGAGGGGTTTATGATCCAGGCCCGCCATTCTGTAAACACACCGTCGACTGTCGGCATATTGAATGCGGACTCCAACAATTTTGCACAGGACCAAAACTGTGCCAATGTAAGTGGAACGAACCAAGTAGACCATAGGTGTGTCACCATCATTAATGTGTATTATACAGTGGAACCTCTCTAAACCGGACACTAAGCAAACACCAGTGATCTTATTTTTGATGAGTTCTTTGGTCATTTATCTCAGGTGATACTGTCTGTTCGTGGTGGCATAGCACACAACTATGGCTCAGAGTGATAACATGTCTGATTTACAGCGAAACCTCTCTAAGCCGGACACCCTGGGGACCTCCCAGGGTGTCCGGTTTAGAGAGGTTTCATTGTATATAATATGACTGTGACTGTGAGAAACGGGGTTTATGTCAGTAGTGACCAGTGTGGCTCCTGATCAAATGGCACACTCCTGTAGCCTCATCTATATATTGTTTATATTATAAGCATGCCGTTTGTTTCATAGATGGAACGGCGAACAGTGCATATCCTGATCAGACTGTGCGGAAGCACAGGCTGATCTGGATCTACACTGGTCGCAAAACTCATAAGCCACACTTCTCCAGTCACAGCCACTATATAAGGTGTGCCACCATCACTGATATTTCCAATTTTACGTAATAATTTACCACACATTTGGCTATTCTCTGCTCCTTTCAGCAATAATACCATGTGTTGAACAATTATTAAAAAACCAGGAACCCACTTTTCCAACGTTTCGGCACAATGCCTTTATCTGCATTTGGTGGTTCAGGGAGTTTGGCACATACTTCTGACGTTTTTGCGAAGAATCGATAGATTCCGTGTCAGTAGATTCTTCGCAAGAACGACAGAAGTTTGGACTAAAATACCTAGACCACCAAATGCAGCTTAAAAAGACGCGTTTGATGCGCCATGTTTCATAAAAATCCGTAACATAATAAGGAGAAAATAACAGAATACGTACTTTGAATCGGAGGGCTTCTGTTCTGTTGTTGTTGTAGTGGGGGCAAACCTATAACTTGGCTCCTATAGCTTGGCCGGATCTGTTTTTCCAAATGCAAACTATAACACTAAATCCGTGGATTTAATAACACCTGGAGCGAATTTGATTGGCTAGCCGCATGGCCAACGTTATGTCAAATGAATACAATTGAGATGTTCCGAATGACGTGCATAATGGCGCGACAAAGCAATGGTGTTTTGACGTTGACGTCATCATGTTTTAAACGTCATGAGAAGCATCCGTTACTCACTAAAATTGATGCAAGTGTTAGAATGTTCTTTTGTTTGGTAAAATGAAGTGTTTACAAAGAACAGGAACCTATTATATGGCATATGTTACTAATTTTATTGTTAGGATTAAAACTATTTTTCTCTGTGGAGATTTTCAACTAGATACAAAAATAGTCAATTGCGTCTGCTCACTGAAACATATTGGATATCACCAAGTTGTCTGCTCCTTGCAGACTGAACTCATGTGATAAAAACAGAATATTAAACTCGTTTTCATTTGATATGAGAGTTATGATAATCGTCCGCAAGTTTATGCATAAATTGTTCGTGACTCGTTTCATAAATCTCATATCAAATGGAAACTCGTTATCTCGAAGTCGAATGGACTGGTGAAAATATATCGACATATCCGAACTTCTAGATAACAATTCGCCAAATTTCTCGAAAACAAGTCAGAACAAAATCGCTTCAGAAATACTTTATTTCCGGGTTTTCATAAATCGCTCACTTTCTTTTTACACAATGCGCATACGTATGTTGCTAAATATATCGAATATGCTTCTTACAATTTCCGGTGAATTAGACACAATTTGTTTATGCTTTTTCACAGCTACTGAGCTAGTGTAAACGAGCGATTTTCAACACACATGTAATACACATCAATTACTAATCATTACATCTACGATTTACTTATTGCTACACCGTTTAATTCAGCCGGGCGCTTAATTTTCGCATCGACATATCAGAAAACAAATGTGAAGGAAACATTCTATCGGGACTCGATTTCCACTTCGACTAAACCGATATATCGACATATCCGATATCGAGTTATCAGGATTAAATATATGATCTATATAGGGAATTCTGCTGGGACCTGGGACGTATATCGAGATAAGCAGGTATATCGAGATAAACGATATCAAGATAACGAGATTCTGCTGTATATGTATATAAGTGCAAATTTTGTTTGTAATAATTTCTACCTGATTTTTGTGCATTATGTATAAATATTGCTGCGGGCAATATGTCTGTAAAACTCTCATACCGTCTATAGCATATGCTAGAGACAGTACGGGAGTTTTGCAGAGTTACTGCCCGCAACTATATGTAAGAATTAAAAACTAAAAATGTTACCTGGTGTTTTATAGATGTCTTCGCTGACTCACACGAATAAGACGAATAGCATGAATAGCACACACAAGACAGAACTCACCGTCACCTGGACGGCACCGGACACGAACCAAGGAAACGTCTACTTTGTGTAAGAAATGTCCCCTCATTTCCATGCTGATAAGTCTCCCATTTCTTGGCCCGTGATTTTCTCCTCTTTTGAGTGAATTATGTAGAGCATTTTCCGACGTACAGGAGTGTATTATTTCCGCTATTTAAACATGTACGATGGAATATCCTATTTATTACACGTCCACGGCGGATATATATGCACATTTAGTCTATTTTTGAGATAAAAAACAATGAATTGTGATGTGCGCATGAATAGTTACACAATGATGTGTTTTCATGCGTTTTGACGTTACCTTGTGTCAAATGTGACGTCATGTAAACGTTTTGAAATCAAAATTACGCAGTTGTTTCTGTGAACCAGATATATTTGACTGCATGTTTAGAATGTGTTCAATCACATTAACATTCTAGATTAGTCAAAACCCTTTCCAAGTTTTCAAATAACTTTATTTTGACTGTAATAAAAGGTAAATTTTGTGCATGGTAGCTCGTGGTTTCCAAGAAAACAGGCGGGCAATTACGGGTGTTCTCTTCATGGTGTATTATTTGTAAGGAGTTGATTACGGGTTTTCTCTCACAGCGAAACCCATGCAAATAACTCGCAAGAGTGTAATAAATAAAGTTATGCAGTTCAGTAGCGACAAATCAAACTTCAAGATTTTGAGTATGATATTGGGCTAATTCCTTAGAATTTTTCACAGGTAATTTAAACAAATTGTATCATACCAGTATCGTCTCTGGTATAAGTGTCAAATATTCAACATTAAATAATTTCAGCACAAAAATATTTACACAATTCCCTAACATTTGATTGGTCCGTTGCAAGTCTCCGTCCAAAATTTATATCCCAGTAAACTCCATGCCGAACTAATTTCCGTAACCGTCAGGTGCAGTTAAAATAATTCTTAAGAAAACGGAAAATAAACACATTTTCTTGATGAATTTATTTCAAATGCTGGAATTATAAGGAATGAATGGCCTTTTTGTGGAATTTATCGGGGATATAAACTTGAAAAAGTCGCGGGAATACTGGACGAGGCCTTCCGGCAATTAGTTCCCACGAATTAACAATTCGTTCCCGTGGGAACGAATAATATTTTGTGGGAACGACTTGTTAAATTGAAGGAACGAATTGTTATTTCGTGGAAACAAATTAATAAAAAAAGAGAATTCTACTTCCTCTGCGGGGCTCCGTAAGGTAACGATTTCTATCGTTTTAACGGGTTTGAAAAAGGCGAGTGTTTCACCATTGTGCTAACCTTATAATTTATTATTGTTTTGGCACCTGAGGGCCGTTTCACTAAACTGTGTACGACTAAAATGTTCGTAAGTGCAAAATTATGATAGTCATGCGTCGTGAACCTAACAACATCCTTTTTTCCAGCTCCAACTATTTAATACACTTGCTGTTGTATTAGCAGTATTATAGGAATGAATGGCATTGTTGTGGAATTTATCGGGGTATAAACTGGAAAAGTCGCGGGAATACTGGACGAAGGCCGGAAGGTCTCGTCCAGTATTCCCGCGACTTTTTCAAGTTCATATCCCCGATAAATTCCACAAAAATGCCATTCATTCCTTATAATTCCGGCATTTGAAATAAATTCATCAAGAAGTTGCGTTTATTTTCCGTTTTCTTAAGAATTATTTTAACTGCGCCTCACGGTTACGGAAAGTAGTTCGGCGTGGGAGTTTACTGGGATATAAATTTTGGACAGAGACTTGCTACGGGCCAATCAAATGTTAGGGAATTGTGTAAATATTTTTGTGCTGGAATTATTGCGAAACCATTGGTCGCAGTTGTCACAAACAATAGCCTTATGTGCTTGCTTTACGGCATATCCGCATGAGCCACATGGGTATTTACACTTAGGGCCTGGGTTTGTCTCAACATCCGATGATGTATTGATTAACAGTCCGGCCTTCGTCCAGTATTCCCGCGACTTTTCCAAGTTTATACCCCGATAAATTCCACAAAAATGCCATTCATTCCTATACTGATTGCCAAAATATCGGTGATTCAATGTATGACCTTCATGATACACCTATATGCAGCACCTTCTCGTCAGTAAATAGTTTCAGTGCGCTGTCCGATGCACCAGTGACTTCGACACCTGTACGTAATAGTGGTAAGATACACGCAGCACAAGTGCATAACCGATCAGGTCAATATTTGAAAGTTCTCAATATTAACTTCCAGTCATTAAACGTTGACAAAAGGCATGAACTGCACTCTATGCTGAACCATCTTCAACCGGATGTCGTGATAGGCACTGAAACATGGCTCATTTCGTACACATCAACCGAATTATTCCCCAAATCATTGGGTTATCAATGTTTTAGACGGGATAGAGCTGCAGGTGCAAAGGGAGAGGGAGTACTCGTCCTAGTTAATGACCGGTTTATTGCAAGTGAAGAGCCACAATTCCAAATTAACTGTGAGGTCCTATGGGTGAAACTCCAAATTGCTGGGGCTGAGACACTGCACATTGCAGCCTATTATAAACCCAAGGAGAGTGATACAGATAGTACAGCTTAAATACAAAGGTCTCTTAGTATGGTCCAGAAAGACAACCACAACATATGGGTCCTAGGTGACTTCAATTATCCCAAATTTATCTGGGAAAACAATACACCTAGGATAAAGGAAGGTTGTCAGTACATCCAATTATATACAGATTTTGCAAATATGTTGACTGACATGAATTTTGTGGCAGTATTTACACGCAAATCTCCACTAAAGCTTAGCCAACTTTGTGAGCAAGCTATATCAGACCACATACAATCAGGTAAGTTACCAGAACAAGGCTCCAGCCCTCTAAACCAAATGCCTGAAATACAATACAATACAATACAATAGTTTATTGGATGATGTAGGCCTCTGGCCCATAACATGTACAATTGAACAAATATCAGTGAACATCTAATGGAATTATATCGTGTTACGCTTGTTTAACAGATGGTAAATATATACGGAAATTGTGTAAATCGTTTTGTGAGTATTTGAACCCATAATTCTATAAAATGTGTCTAAAGACCTGTTGGAATACATTTGAGCAGGTAGGTAGATCAATCTAATATCATCGTATAGTTTACAATGAAAAAACGCATGGTATTCATCTTCCAAAATTTCTCGATTTTAGACCTTGAGCCACCAATAACCCCCCCTCCCCCCCTGTGGGATTTTTGGTCAGTATGATTTTCGGATTCAGTAACCTATTGTCTATCAAACCTGATTGTCTGCGCCTACAAAGCCGATGGATGAACAAATGGCGGCCATTTTCCAAAATGGCCGCCATACAAAACTGGGTGGTTTTAGAACAGGCCGATATGTGTCATTTAAATCACGTTCTTCCAAGTTAAGCGATATCATTTTTTTCACCAATTGAGTATAAAATGACTTACAATAAGTTTTATATTGGATACCATCCTCAAATAGCCACAATTATCAAAATGGCCGCCAAAATACTTAATTGTTTATGCTTGCAACATTTTGTTTCACCACACGATGAGCTACCTACAATTTAATCATGTCAGTAGCAACATATTCACATGGCAGATCCTTTTTCACATCGATTTGCATTATTTCTGGTGTGCTATCAACGGTAATTATTTTCAAAATGGCCGCCAAACAGGTATTATATAATGGCCCTTTCGGGTATTTTTGGAGATTATTGGAGTTCATGACAAATGACAAATGCATGAAAGCATTGTCATCATACTCGGAGTTTCGAGACAGGGTTAGTGAAGGGAAACTTGGGAAAACGGCACAGTATTGGCTGGGATACATGGATTCGGTGCATACGGTGTTGCAGTTTCTCCGAGCCAACAAACAAAACAACTTAGACCTTCACATAGCATGTCTTCAGAAGATGTGTCCGTCTTCAGAAGATGTGTCCATTGTTCTTCAGCTTTGACCATCCCAACTAGGCACGGTATACTACAGTATATCTGCTGAGTTTGTTAAACTTAGAGCAGTTATATACTGGGATGGAAGATCTGTTGAGGAACAATAGATTCAGCGTGAACCGATCCAGTGTTCCGTCATCCAGAAATGGCGTGGATATCACAATAGAGCAAATCATCAATCGCCATGCTAAGTCACATGGAGGTATCATCGGTTTCAGCCGCAATTATGCAGCATACTACAGATGGTGTATGACGAGACACTTCCGAGCTAGCTACATGGATGCTACGCTTGAACTGGCTGATATGAACGCGCATGAACAGTCTTCACACAAGGACACACGAACTTCGGAAATATCCAGAAGTGAACAGACGTCAAGAAAATTATCAATGCAATAGGAAATTTTATAGATCAGTTTGAAGTATCAGATGAATCGCTCTATTGCATATCTTCAGGGGCGCCAGCTCCTAAAGATGTCGTTGACGATCTGCTGTCTGCAGAAATGACAGGAAAACAAAGGTTTGCGCGGTTTGTCCAGGAGCGGTTTGTTGAAAAGTCAGTCAGCTTTCATGCACCAATAAAACAGTTTCGCCTGAAAACATTTGCATCACTCGCTAAAGCTGTGAAGCTCACTGGTACGCAGACAAAGACAAAGGAGTTAGTAGCTGAACGAAATATATTTGGGCAGCTAATTTCACTTGCTCTCAAACACAACATTGACATGGAAAAGGTGCTTAGCTACCCATTGGGACCTGTGCCATGGTCGCTCGCCACTGCGGATGGCTCGCCAGCAAAAACTGATAAAGCTAAACTCATGCACCAGCTTGAAGGACAATCACATAGTGTTGATGTACCTCCGACGGGTCAAGTGAGCTATATTATTGACGGCAATGCACTGTTACACATGCAGACCGCTTTGCCAAACACATTCGCAGATCTTGCAGATAACATATATCATCAGCTCCCGAAAGTTGAGCGTGTAGATTTTTTGACAGATACATACCAAGACTTGTCAATAAAAGCATCTGAGCGAATACGCAGGGGTATATCAAAGACTTACATTATAAAAGGACCTCTCACAAAAGTTCCACGAGATTGGAAACTGTTCTTGTCAAACAATTCAAACAAAACACAACTAATTAGACTTCTCATGTCTGAATGGATGCAAGATAAGTATGCTCCAAAGCTGATCGGCAAGACTATTCAGTTTGTAAGCGGGGAGCAATGTATGCAGCTAACTAGCACTGATGGTAAGACTACACAAACTGTTGAGATAGAGGAGTTGCACTCATCGCAAGAGGAGGCGGATACACGGCTAATCCTGCATTATGCGTACCATGCACTGCATACACCAGAGAACAGCACCATTATTGTGAGATCCCCAGACACGGATGTGTTTGTTTTGATGTTGAAATTCGGACAGAAGCTGAAACAACAACTGCTGTTAGATACCGGAGTTGGGAACAAGAGGCGGCTGGTTGACATACATGGTGTCATTGGAGACATAGGAACTGAACTGTGTTTGGCATTGCCTGCACTCCATGCTTTTACAGGCTGTGATAGCACAAGTGCTTTCGTTCGGCGTGGTAAAGTTACTCCTTTGAAAACACTCCAGCGGCATCCAGAGTTTATTGAAGCCTTCCAGAAGTTGGGAATGTCTCAGTCAGTTGATGAAAAGCTATTTCAAACGCTTGAACACTTTGTATGCTTGCTGTACAACAAATCAGACATTACAGATATCAACAAGCTACGAATGGAGCTATTTCTACAAAAGTGTAGACCCAGGTCTGGCGATCTTCTTTCGACGTAGCAAGAGCCAACTATCAAACGCTCATTTGGAACAATGCTGACCGGCGTGATGCAGACATACCGCCACCAGATGAACATGGATGGGAAGTTAACAATGGCTTGTTAGAATGCAAGTGGACAGAAGGAGATCACCTGTCAAGTGAAATGGTTGATCTGTTAATAGAGGAACGGGATGACGTACCTGATACTGATGAAACAGAAGATCCTGAAGCAGAGAGCCTACTTGATGCCATGTTTGACACTGATGACGCGTATGACTAGTCTGGATTTATCTTATCCTACTCTCACAATTAGAATTCACATAACTTGCCTGATGTTGTGACGATCGCAATTTGAATATTGTAAACCATGATGTATTTTGCCTCTTGAATTGTATTATATGTGGCTGGAACGTTTGTACATTGTGTTTCATCTTGCCTGATGCTGTGATGATTGCCTCGCCATATGTGCGATGTTTTGACATTAACAACATGTATACATTTTTTTTGCAAGTTGAATAATGCTGTAAACCATGATATATGTTGCCTCTTGAATTGTATTATATGTGGATCAAGCTGTTGCCTATTGTGTTTCATATTGCCTGATGCTGTGAGGATTACCTCGCCACATGTGTGATGTTTTGACTTTAACAATATGTAGAATATTTTGTATTGCAAATTGAATACTGTAAACTATGATGTATGTTGCCTCTTGAATTGTATTATATGTGGATTAAGTTTTTGCCTATTGTGTTTCATCTTGCCTGATGCTGTGAGGATTGCCTCGCCACAGGTGCGATGTTTTGACTTGAACAACATGTATAATATCTTGTATTGCAAGTTGATTACTGTAAACCATGACATGTGTTTCCTCTTGAATTGTATTATAGTGGATTACGTTTTTGCCTATTGTGTTTCATCTTGCCTGATGCTGTGAGGATTGCCTCGCCACAGGTGCGATGTTTTGACTTGGACAACATGTATAATATCTTGTATTGCAAGTTGATTAATGTAAACCATGACATGTGTTTCCTCTTGAATTGTATTATATGTGGATTACGTTTTTGCCTATTGTGTTTCATCTTGCCTGATGCTGTGAGGATTGCCTCGCCACAGGTGCGATGTTTTGACTTTAACAACATGTAGAATATTTTGTATTGCAAGTTGAATACTTTAAACCATGACATGTGTTGCCTCTTGAATTGTATTATATGTGGATTAAGTGTTTGCCTATTGTGTTTCATCTTGCCTGATGCTGTGAGGATTGCCTCGCCACAGGTGCGATGTTTTGACTTGAACAACATGTAGAATATTTTGTATTGCAAGTTGATTACTGTAAACCATGACATGTGTTTCCTCTTGAATTGTATTATATGTGGATTACGTTTTTGTCTATTGTGTTTCATCTTGCCTGATGCTGTGAGGATTGCCTTGCCACAGGTGCGATGTTTTGACTTGAACAACATGTAGAATATTTTGTATTGCAAGTTGAATACTGTAAACCATGATGTATGTTGCCTCTTCAATTGTATTATATGTGGATTCAGTTTTTGCCTATTGTGTTTTTTATTCATCTTGACTGATGCTGTGAGGATTGTCTCGCCACTATAACGAGATTATTAATGTTGTAGATCAACTACTGTTGCCGATAATGATCTAGTGCCCCGAAATGTTTGAATATTCGGATATATTTCAAAATCGGTACCCTCAATTTTTATTTGAGAAATGTCCGTACAGACGGACGAAAACACGGACTCATAGTATATTTAGTAAGTATGGACAATAATGTTACATATTTGAGTTGTTTTCAATCCATAGTAAGCGGTTATAATGTTGTTAAATTTCATAATATTACATACCTGTTAAATTGCCATTGTAAAATGAGTGGGTGGGGAATGGTCGAAAATACGTTATTTTTCACTTTGTATATTTTGTGGTAGACACTAAATAGTCGACGTATATACATTGGATATGTTCAATTGGCCCTACTAGACTACATTGACATTGATAAAATGAAAAAACGCCAACTTTTCATAAAGTTATTAACATGTATATTTTACCATTTAAATTGGGTGGGTGGGGTAATAAAACCTGCAAAATATGACTTCTAGATTGTCAAATTTATTTCAATTGTATATTATTCTATTCCATGTTGTTCAAAATCTCGGAAAACGCACGAAAATACCATCTTATTCGAACAAAAGGATATAAGTTAGGCAATTTTTATTAAAAAATGCGATTTTTCAAGATACTAAAAATACCGAGGGTGACATACTTGAAAATGGCGCCATATGTTCATCCATCGGGTTACAGAGCGCAGACAACGGATTAACACTCATAATTGAATGTAGTTTCAGGAAATATATGTCTGCAAAAATCCCACAGGGGGGGGGAGGGTTTCGGTTATTGGCTCACGGGCTATTTGTATGTATTAGGCAATACGGACAAATCCGGAGCTCTCTCTGTATTCCAGCATGTCTGCCGACTTCAATGTTTAACTTGTGGTTGGAGCACCTAAATTTTGCCATCGCTTTTCTCAAATTAAATGGTAAAGAACTTGTAATATACCTTTCTACATTCAAAAGACTTTTAAAATGTTTATAATGAATACATTTAGCAGCGATGTCAACATCGCTATGCCAAGTTTGTTGACAACAATCTATAATACGTTGTTTGAATTGATGTAAAAACATAGTTAAGTCCCCTACTGCTTGAGATAGCCAGACTAACCCAAAGCCATATTTGTATAGAAGTTTTTTAACATTACTGGCCCAATTTAACCGTCCCATATCATGGTGTGCTTTTAGCATCAAATAACAGTTTCTAGGATACCGATGGTTTGGCATTTGTAGAAGACGGCACCAGTATGCTATGCATTTAGAGTAGTACGATGTACATAGTGGATATCTACCGCAATCTCCAAGCGCCATTGAATCATTTACAGTACGGAATAATCCAAGAAATGACTTACAAAAGCTGGTTTGTACTGACTCTATCTGTTCTGAAAGTTCATAACCCCATATCTCAGCCCCATAACAAAGGACGGGTGTAACCATGGTATCGAACAGTTTAAAAATATCTTGGTAATCAAAGTAACCGAAGTTGCGTTGATATCTATGTATTGCCATAATTGATTTTCGCGCTTGCGCTGCTAACGTATCCTTAGCACGTGTCCATATCAGTTTTGGGGTGAATAAAAGTCCCAAATATTTATAAAAGGAGACAGTTTCTAATTGTCGCGCTTGGTAAGACCAGTTATCGTATGATCGTAATATACCGCCATTTCGAAAAACTATGACCTTTGTTTTATCCGTGTTAACTTGCATTCCGGTTTGTTGGCAAAATAATTCGATTACGTTAATTTGTTGTTGCAATTTTACAACTGATTCTGCACCGTTTGCTATGTCGTCAGCGAACATAAGACAAAGAATATCAGGTATGTCATTATTAATAAATATGCCAGCGCCACAAAACGTTCACGTAAGAGTGTTGAAAGATCGTTTATAAATAATGAAACAAGTAGAGGGCTACTGACACACCCTTGTCTCGTACCAATCTGACAAGGAAAATAGGCTGTTAAACCACACGTTGTCTTAACACCTGCTGACAAATTGCTATACATTGATTGTAAAGCCCGTAAATATTTTCCCCCTATTCCCTTTAATATTAGACTTTCCCATAATTTATCATGTCGTATCCTATCAAATGCTTTCGAAAAATCTACAACTAAACAATAAAACCTCCCTCCCTGTTTCGATAAATATTTCTGCGTCATTGATTGTAATGTAAACATATTATCTATCGTAGAATACCCGACTCGAAATCCAGCTTGTGATTCATCGATTACCTCGTTATCGACTGTCCACTTGGTTAGTCGAGAGTTCAACGTAGAAGCAAATATTTTACTCATCGCATTTATGAGAGATATAGCACGGTAATTATTCGGATTATCATAAGACCCATGTTTATGGATTGGACATATGATCGACTGGCCCCAACATTTAGGAAATATTCCCGAATCAAAAATGGTATTAAACATGTTTGTCAAGAAAGGTGCTACAGTATCTGATGTATGTTTGAAGAAGTCAATTCCAAGACCATCAGGGCCCGTAGATTTCTTAGATTTCAGTTTAGATATAGAAGCAATTACCTCTTGGTCTGTAAATGGAACATTGAGCGTTTGTGCACTGGGCGATGTTTCCGAATCACGTGATTCCGTTTCCGCGTCCTCCGATAGCGAAAATAAATTTCTAAAATATTCAAGCCATTCAAGCGGTGTAATTTTTGTGTCTACCGGCTGATTTCGACCATTTGATGATTTAATGGTTTGCCAGAACTCTGTTGGATTATTTCGAGAGTTTACAAGTTTACGGCGTTGATTTGATTCGTATGCTAATCGTTTATTTTTACAAAGACTTTTGAACATATTTCGGCAAATAATATAGGCAGTGAGATCTGTACTTTCATTAGAATTGCGGAATTTTCTAAGTAAACATTGTTTTTGAGTTTTCTTCAAATCACACTCCGCGTCCCACCATACTGCATTTTGTGTGGCGTTAGCGTTGCTAGTTGTAAGTGTATTACGCGGTCTCATGCATTCAGCAGCGGACTGGTAAATGTTGACAAGGGCCGTAACTCCTGAGTCGATATTGTCATTTATCGTAGTAAATAGAGTATCGCGTTCATGTATACTAGCTGTAAAGTTTGAATGAAAAGTTTCAGACTTCAGTTCATTCCAGTAAAATTTTGTATAATTTGTACTATAATCATCAGTATTGGACGTAATTTCCGCTGTCTGGTTCTTCATTTGAAAGTGTAAACCGCAATATAATGGGAAATGGTCTGAATCGTCGCGTTCCTCTACTCGAAAATGTAGAATTTTGTCAAATAACTTGGTAGAAGCAATATTGTAGTCCACCAGGCTACACCCGTCGTTTGCTGTACATGTAAATTCCCCATGAGGATCCCCAACAGTTCTGCCATTAACAATATGTACATTTAAAAGACAACATAGTTGCACCAAGGACTGACCAAACGAATTATACCTAACTTTATCTTTGGTCTGTCTCGGGATGTCAAATGTGTCACCATCATATGGAACGTCACCGAAAATAATATCTAAAGAATCATCTGGTATATAATCTAGCATTTCCTTACATCTTGCATTAAAATCTCCAGCAATAAACAGTGAACAATCTGGGTATTGAGCACGTGCAGCAATTAAATATGTTTCTAACTGCTTCACACCATTATTTTCCTCACAATCATTGTATATTGCCGAGCCTTCAGGCGATATGTAAGTAAAGCATAATATTATATCTCTATCATAGATAGCTGATGTGCTTAGATGCAATAAAACACAGTTATTAAAATTTTCGAAAATTCGCTTGACTGATAATGTTTTAACTAGTGAGTTCTGCACTAAAACACATATACCTCCGCTATTGCGTATGCTCTGTCGTGTAATGGCACGTACAGTGTCGAAACATGAATAATCGTGTAAAAATGTATCAAATTCACCCTTGTAGTCTGACCAGGTTTCATTTAAACCTATAATATCAAATAATTGTAAATATTGTATTAGATTACTAGCTTGCATATATTTCTTCAACCCTTGAATGTTCCATGTCAGAATGTTTCCATGTATGTCTACTGTCGTATATATAGTACATATAGTATATATACCCACACAAGGCAGCCGGACCAGATCAGATCAAGCCGTTAATCATACAGCAGCTCAGAGATGAAATAGCACCTATATTAACCGTTATATTCCAGGAATCTCTCTACACAGGTACCGTGCCCCAAGACTGGTCCGAGGCAAATGTTAGTCCTTTATTCAAGAAAGGTGAGAGGTGTTTAGCATCCAATTACAGACCGATCTCCCTTACTTTTACATTTACTGTAAGTTTATAGAACATATTGTTACCACTAATCTAATGTCACATCTAGACAATAACAATATCCTGTATGACCTACAACATGGGTTCAGGTCCAAGGGATCATGTGACACGCAGCTGGTGTCCTTGGTAAATGACCTTGCCAGGAATCTACAAGAAGGTAAGCAGACTGACCTTGTGCTACTAGACTTCAGTAAGGCATTTGACAAGGTCAGTCACCCCAAACTCCTATATAAACTACACTCGTATGGTGTCAGAGGGGATAACCTCGCGTGGATCCAGTCATTTCTTGCAGGCATGTCCCAGAGGGTAGTGATTGAGAATGTTGCATCGGATTCAGTCCCAGTAACTTCTTGCATACCACAAGGATCAGTTCTCGGTCCTATTCTCTTTTTATTATATATAAATGACCTGCCTCAAGATATTGCCTCCAAAGTGCGCTTGTTTGCCGATGACACTGCTGCATATCTTGCCATTTCTCGCGAAGCAGACTCTATAACCATGATAACACTGAAAAATGACCTCGATCGACTCCATCAGTGGGAGCTCCAGTGGGATATGGAGTTCCATCCAGATAAGTGTAACGTAATACACATTACCAAAGCCCGTTCTCCTATCCCAACCACATATACATTGCACGGACAGGTGCTTGAAGCAGTCAAGCACTCCAGGTACCTTGGTGTTGCTATTAGTGAAGACCTATCATTTAACCATCACATTGATAAGGTTACCACATCTGCAAATAAGGCATTAGGTGTCATTAAAAGGAACATTAAACCTAAACAGAAGGGTATACGCCAGACTGCTTATAAGTCACTTATCCGTACAATATTGGAATATTCATCCCCTGTATGGAGTCCCTACACTAAGAAAAACATGCATAAACTGGAAATGGTGCAGCATAGAGCAGCAAGATGGGTTACAAATAACTACTCCACATACTCGAGAGTCTCACTCATGCTGTGTGCACTGGGATGGCGCACTCTCGAAAACAGGCGAGCGGATGCTCCATTATGTAGTTTGTATAAGATTGTCCATGAGCTTGTTGCCGTTCCAGTGCCACCACAACTCCAGCACCCGATAAGACCGACTCGACAGTCTCACCCCCTCACATATAGACATATACAGGCCACCGCAGACTACTACAAATTTTCATTCTTTCCCCTGGCTGTTGTGGAGTGGAATAGACTCCCGCATAACATTGTTATGTTACCATTCATTGACTCCTTTAAAAAGGGAATCGGTAAAATACTCCACTACAGCCCTTAATTTGGAACCACTTGTTTATCCCTTTTTAATCTCACTTTGATCTAATCGATCTCTTAACCTATATAACACTATCACCTGTACATTACACTCCACTACTTTCTAACTTTTGCACGCTCCCTTTTTACTAACTGCTGTGACGCGCAGGCCTGCCCATAATCTCCACGAGGGGATGTGGTAGTAATAATAGATATATAGAAATATTGGGTTTACATTTATTGAACATTGGCTGCATAATGAAAATCCATCAATTGAAATTTCCAGACGATTCTAAATTTGTACTTACGAACAGTTTAGTCGTACGAAAATTAGTCAAACGGCCTTCTGTGGTATTTTTCACAAACACCGTAATTGGCATTGTGGTTTGATTGGCAGAGCCTTAGCTGCGATGCAGGTGCCCGTTTCATTAAACTTCGTACGACTAAGAAGTTCGTAAGCGCAAATCTAAAACTCTCAACAACATTGTCGCAGCAACATCTGATTTTGTGAAACTTTTGGTAGGTGTGTTCATATGTAATGACTCCTACATGTAGGTAGTAAATCGCATATTTGATAACAAAGTTAATGTGCCAGGTAACAATATAAAAATCAAAGTACTGAAAGTACTGAAATATGTTATCTCCACAAAAACTGATCGGTGTGTGGGGTTAATTTCTTTAAAACACACTGGTGTAACTTGCAGGGTTAGTACTGAAATATATAGAAAATCGTCTACCCACATTTTACTGCTAGCTCCGTACGTACTGTCCCGTGAGACCTAAAGATAATAGCTGCTGTATTCATACTCAGGAAATATTTTGATTAGTATCTCCCAGAATTTAACTAATGAACTGAGCACAAAACTGTGAAAACTATAGAGAATAGTATACAGTATGTAGAGTTTTAGATACAAAGCAAGACAGACCAAAACGCCATAGGATAAGTTGGCACAGGACACTATTTTCTTGATCGTACTCGCCGTTTAGGCGTAGAACGATCAATGGCTGCCCCCCCCCCCCCCCCACAGAAAGAGTTGCGAGACACAATATGCTACCTCAAGGGAGATAACATATAACATATAACAATATAAAAAAATACAATATAAAATTAATCGTACAAACATTGTTATCGTACCAATTTTCGTGAAACGGGCCCCAGGCTAATCGGTTAATCGAAATGTTTGGTTGCATAGTCAAGGTACATGATCACGTGGTTCCAACAACAACAACGTCGCCCACTCCAAAGTAAGTATTATTTGATATTTACCTTAATATGCAACGGATGTTTATGAAATATGGCGCAGCAAACGCGTCTTCAAAAGCTGCATTTGGTGGTCTATGGAGTATGGCACAGACTTATGTTGGTTTTGCGAAGAATCGATTTCCGTGTCGGAGACAGGGAAATCGATTCTTCGCAACAATGACAGAAGTTTGTGCGAAAATGCAGAGACCACCAAATGCAGCTTAACAAGACGCGTTTGGTGCGCCATATTTCATCAAAATCCGTTACGTAATAAGGCCATTATAAAAGAATACGTACTTTGAATCGGTACTTGTTGTTGTTAGTACCACGTGATCATACACCTTGATAGTATATTTGTCTTATTTCAGCGCGACTTTTGTGCAGCACTTCGACACGTTCTGGTGCAATGTGTCTACAGCTGATCCACTCGTGTTTTACACTACAACAACCACTGCAACAAGCACAACCTCTCCAACAAACACTACAGCTACAAACGCTACAACTCCAACCACTACAACGGGCGCTGCTGGTCACGTGACGACATCACTGGCCTTCATCTTGTCATGCGTGCTGTACAACTTCCTGTAGATCGATTGATACACGTTCATCAGCTTGTCTAATGCTTTCGAGAGATATACATGTCCGATTTTCCGAGCGAGTCATACTTTAATATGTTATACTCATCTTAATGAGGGATCGTAGCTAGTTATTTCCCTTTGCAAATCTATTTATAGAGATACGGTCCTGTGCTGTATTTCGCCGTTTATTTCTTATTGAATAGCACAAAAAAATGAGTTTTGCGAAGAGAGTAGATCCAGATCAGACTGCAGTCTGATCTGAGTCTACACTGATTGCAATAACATTAATAAGTGTGAAAAAAACCTGGCAAATAATGTAGTCCCAGATCAGATTGCGTAGACATGTAGGATGTTTTCGAGCAGCACTAGATGAAATCATTATTGACTCCTTTTCTCAAGTGATGCTACATTCGCTGTTTTTACAAGCAATAAGGCCCTAAATTACACGATTTGGACCGGATTTCTATAAATAAATTCAACGGGAGATAACTAGCTACGATCCCCTATTGGATCAAGAGAACATTATCATTGGGCATTTCAGTTATTTATGTTGCAATTTCTATATGCATATGCACTGTACGGAGCCACGTAATGTCAATTCGTTCCCACGAAATAACAATTTGTTACCTCAATTTAACAATTCGTTCCCACGAATTAACAAGTCGTTCTCTCAATTTAAGAATTTTTTCCCTCGAATTAACAATTCGTTCCCACGAAAGTGGGAACGAATTGTTAACTCGAGGGAACGAATTGTTATATCGTGGGAACGAATTGTTAATTCGAGGGAACGAATTGCTAAATTGAAGGAAATAATTAATAAAAACAAATCTATGTTCCCTACGGGGCTCCGTAGCATTGTCCCCGCCCACATATATTCGGGAAAAAAAACGGCAAAAGTCTCATTATTTTCAGCTCAAGATCTATAAAGTATAAAATATATGTGTGAATATAATTGTCATTCTATACGTATGTATGGTTATTTAATCATGTGAATATTAATAGTATTTCACCTAGGTTATAGTATTATGGCAACCGGAGGTAACAATGGAAGGTACACGCATGATACAAGTTGGTGTTCTCTTAAATATGAGACACCCATGTGATTTTGTACCTCAGAACATGTGTGATTTTTCATCAAATTTATGTACAGAAACTGTGTTAGTTAACGTAAATGACGTCAACAGGTGACAAAGGTTTCATGCTATGAACAATTCGTCAACTTGCTAAGTTGGGATATATGTCTGTGGAAATTGCAAAGTTAAGATATCTGTAAATGTTCTGTCTGAGAAAATTGCAAAGTTGAGATATCTGTAAATGTTCTGTCTGTGGAAATTGTAAGGTTGAGATATCTGTAAATGTTCTGTCTGAGAAAATTGAAAAGTTGAGATATCTGTAAATGGTCTGTCAGAGGATATTGCAAAGTTGAGATATCGGTAAATGTTCTGTACGGGGAGATTGCAAAGTTGAGATATCGGTGAATGTTACGTCTGTGCTAAGTTGATATAATGGTCGATGTTCGGTGGAAATTTGCATGGTAGATATATCTGTAAATGTTCTGTCTGAGGAAATTTGCAAAGATGAGATATCGGTAAATGTTCTGTCTGTGAAAATAACAAAGTTGAGATATCGGTAAATGTTCTGTCTGAGGAAATTGCAAAGTTGAAATATCGGTAAATGTTATGTATGTGATAATTGCTACGTTGAGAGTTCGGTAACTGTTCTGTGGAAACCGGGAACATTCACCTCATTTGATGAGTATTGTAGCCTATTTCACCAAAATTGCAAAGTATACTTATCTAGCAAAGTATACTTTGAGGGATAAATTTTCAATTTAAGGACAATTTTTTAAATTTTTATTATACTGAATTTATTACATTATCACAGCCATTTTGGCTGTGATAATGTAATACATTCAGTATAATAATTATACATACTTTTAATCATCAAATATATACAGTCGTTAGTTTTATACGAAATTATTCATTTCGGGGAAAATAAATGATTAATCCCTCAAAGTACACTTTGCAATTTTGATGAAATCGGCCACTGTTAGACAAGTGAAATGAACTTCCTTTCTTATGATGCGCCATCTATCGGCCGCCGGATGATGAAAGGGAAATCATGATGTACATAAATGATCTTACTGTCTGTTTCATGAAAGCTGCCCAAATTGTACAATGCAAAAACAATATTTTTTTCAATAATATTAAATTTTATCAAAATTTAAGAATGAGCCTTTATTTCGTGAAATTTGGTCAAATATTTATTTTATCACGGAAAATTGATTTGTCTGTGGGGGAAAATGAGGTGGAGGAGCTGTGGGAGGAGTAAACAAACGAAACATTTTGGAAATTGACTCCGAAACCCGGCTAGATAGCTTGGAAATGATCTAACTAAGAGAAAAATCTAAAAATTTAATATTATCGAAAAAAAGAAAGATTGTCTTTACATTGTTTATATAGCCGTAACATGTGGGCATGTTTCGTGAAACAGACAGTAGGCCTACTTGTGTGATGATTTAATATGGCATTTATTAACCCTTTCAACACCAAGTAACTTAATAGGATGTTCCATGCCAATGTTTCAGACTATTCCATTTATAAAAAGGGGATATTTTTTGTGCTCAAAAATATGAAAATTACTTTCAAACAGTGCAGATCCTGATGAGACGGCTCGTTACGAGTCGGCTCATCTGGATCTGCACTGTTTGCATATAGCGGGCTTTCGGGTTCAAAGGGTTAACAGTTTTAACCCTTTCAACACCAAGTAACTTAATAGGATGTTCCATGCCAATGTTTCACGCTATTTCATTAATTTTGTTCATTCAAATTATCCCATTCTTCTAAAAGGGTAATCTGTACGACGTTTAAAATTATTAACAAACAGTGGAGATCCTGATGAGACGGCTCGTTACGAGCCGGCTCATCTGGATCTGCACTGTTTGCAAACATTGTCTCTATAGAGGTCTGTGGTGTTGAAAGGGTTAAACGAGTTTACTGATTTCACAAGAAGAGGCAACTCGTTGCTTATGAAATCAGCTAACGCGCTTAGTAAAACGTATATACATTCAACACAAATTGTTATGTTCTATGTATAGCATTGCATAAGTACGGTATCATGCATTGAAGCTGTACTGTTTTGTACCTGTTTCATTTCGATATCTGTTATACCACAAGCGATTGAACTCTGCACCCGCATTAGATAAATCCATCTGGTCCGACTATTATAAGGTTTGATCATGTCCAGCCGTGTGCAAACGTTTCCTGTGGCCCTCGGGAACTGTTTGAACCGAAGGCCGCACGTTTGCACACGGCTGGACATGATCAAACGTTATTGTTACATTTCCAACAAAAAAACTGATGTAATTTGAGAATTATATTCAGTATTTTCAGTACTTTTATAAATCGTCCCATTCACGTAGATAATATTCCGGTGCCGCGTCATACACGTCATGAAGTAGTGACGGCATGAAGGCACTTCCGCGTAGTGACGTCATGAAGGCAATTCCATTACGCGCGGCCCCGGAATGAGCATTACCTAGAGCCATATGCAAACAGCACGGGGGTCCGGGGGCATGTTCCCCTATACTTTTTTTTATACCTAGATGGCCTGAAATGCACTCTCCTGCATTTTGAGTCATTTAAATTCGGATTTCAACGGTGGTAAATTGTGACATTTTTATGCAAATTACCTGTATATTAATGCATTTCAAGATTTGTTGAGATTACTGTTTGAAAAATAGCGGACCTCCGCGAATTTAGGGTGGTGCGTACGCACCCGTCGCACCCACTCCCCCACCCCCCCCCCCCCCACACTCCCCTGCGTACAGGTCTGAGTATACTACGTATATAGACTACAGGGGCCCGTTTCACTAAACTTCGTACAACTAAAATGTTCGTAAGTGCAAAATTATGATAGTCTGTAAATTGCACATCAACACTGTTTTCTTGTAAACAATTGTTGAATTTACATTTATTGAGCATAGGCTGCATATGCAGCCTATGCTCAATAAATGTAAATCCATCAATTGAAGTTTCTAGACGATCATAAATTTGCGCTTACGAATATTTTAGTAGTAAGAAGTTTAATGAAACGGGCCCCTGGTGACACAGTTCGCCAGCGAATCGAAGTTTTGAACATCGATATTTCGGTCAAATGTAACGGCAGTAATCAATATTCGTAGCGGATTTTTTCAATAGTATGCAAACAGCTTGCAAGCCTTTAAATTTATAATAATATAATATAGTGGGTGGGGTGTGGGGGTCTGGATGTGCAGAGGGGAACTTCAATCGCATGTGGCTGTGCTAGTGCAAATGTGATATTAAACTGCGTTAATACAATACACATTATATTTTAACCAAAAACTGTTTACATTTGATATTCAGACTCATAGTCAAGGTGCATTATCACGTGGTTACAACAACAGCAACAATGGATGAGTTTTGGCCAAAGTACCGAGACCCACCAAATGCAGCTTAACAAGACGCGTTTGATGCGACATACTTCATCAAAATCCGTTATACAACATGGGCAAAATAAAAGAATACATACTTTGTATCGGAGGGCTTCTGGAAGTTTCAGTACTTGGTGTTGTTGTTGTAACCACGTGATCATACACCTTGACAGTACACCTGCTGAAACACATTATCATCGTCAGCAAATGTGACAGTAATGGTACGTGCCCCATTGACTAATTGCTGACCAGTGTACACGCTAATCAGACTGACACGGGGAGCGATGCTAGTCACAAACGTCATAAGGCTCGTTTTGTCAATCTGGGATCCATATACTGTCAGTTTCACGAAAGCTGCCAACATGTTACGGCTATATAACAAATTGAAGAAAAAAAACAATATTGTTTTCGATAATATTAAATTAAAGAAAAAATTAAGAATGAGCCTTCTTTTTATTTCGTGAAATTTGGGTCAAATATTGATTTTAATGCCAAACAAACAATTTACCCATGTTAAATCCCCATAGACATCTTCACAGAGTGCACAGAGTGAAGATGTCTATGGGGATTTAACATAAGGAAATTTTTAGAATTTCAGAAATACCGGACCGATTTTCAAAATTTAACTTCTGTTTTTTTAGTTAGATCATATCCAAGCTATCTACCCAGGTTTCGGAGTCAATTTCCAAAATGTTTCGTTTTCTGACTCCTCCCACACCTCCTCCACCTCCTTTTCCCCCATGTTAAATTCACATAGACAAATAAATTTTTCGTAAACAAATCAATGTTTGACAAAATGACACGAAATGAAAAGAAGGCTCATTCTTAAATTTTGATCAAATTTAATATTATCAAAAAGAAAAAAAAAGTTTTTGCATTGTTATGGCCGTAAAATTTGGGCAGGTTTCCTGAAACAGACAGTATAGTGGGGCCGATATGTGTTTGAGAAGTGCACTTTTGGAAGAGTCTGCCAAATTTTGCACAGATGTTTATTAGAACAAATTAAAACTTTTCAGACGGGTGGCCAAAACAAATATCAGCAGGAATGATATCATATGGATAAATCCAAGATGGCCGCCATAAAAATACAAACTCTGAAATGCGTATATATGTGCATCCATGTCACCAACTAAAGCACTCTAAATGTCGACCATGACAGTCATTTGGATATGGAAGTAAATAACAGGGATTTACAACCATTTACAGTGAAACAAATAGGTCAAGGTCAAGGTCAAACTGAAAAAGACGGCAATTTTATTAATTGTGTTGATCTTCTTCAATACATATGTGATTTTCTAGATATTTAAGACACTTTTTGAATCTATAAAAGTATAGATGTATAACAGTTTAATACATATACAATAAAATCACCTTATGTTCATGAGCTTCAGTGGTGGAGGTCATAGTGAGTTATAGTGAATGTCAAGCTAGACTGTAAATAAAATCAGTCTACATGCTTATACAAGTTTCTGTAGTATGAATACTTTTACATGACTGCAGAGCTATGTCGCCTACTGTTATCGTGATATAGATTTTGGTGACTTTCGGGTGGTAAATAAAATTGAATTAACCTCGCCAACTTCAAAGGTCAAGGTCATTTACAGAGCTCCAGTTAAGGTGCGTAATGTGGCAAAATTTTCCAGTATCTTTTCTTATTTCTTCACCAAAATGGCAAGGTGAGAGTTCTCAATGAGACGGTTCTAAAGCACTTACAACTTGCCATTTTTGGAGAAAAAATAACAACCCCCCCCCCCCCGAAAACGATCAAATTACGCGCCTTAACTGGAGCTCTGGGTCAACTTAAAAGGCACAATTCATCACACTAAAACCAGTTAATGCTGGTTTCCATATACAAGTTTCTAGATGATAGCTGTGGCTATACAATGTATGCATTGCAAATTCTTATTTTGGTACTGAGTTTGCGCATGCACCCTTACATCCAAGACATAGTGACATGCAGGGCAAAGCAGCCTTAATACATTGACATCGACCAGTGCAGCATTTCATACAGCCACATAGAATCAGCCTCCTAAAGGATGCACTGGCAATTGGGAGGGAGTACCACAATGGTTGCCACTTTCCTGACTCGTTAATCCACCCCCATGCAGCAGGATATACTTCAGGCAGTTGTGTCTCATGTGCATGACCCCAGATGTGACCGCCCTGTAGTGTTGCCCGCTTGATATGCTGTTCAAGAGAAGCAGTGGACGTCCCATTGCGGTGAAGAGTTGCTTTAGAACTTCATTAACACTGTTTGAATCACTGGTGCGGTCATACAGCAGGACGGTGAAACGTTATAGCACCTGAATATCACGTTCATTGATTGCGTTTGGGCCTTCTGCTAGCACCCGGAAAGTTTCCGTAACTTCGGGAAATGAACACATGGACCCGGTTGCTCAAAGCTTCTGTTAGCTTAACAGACTGTTAAATCCTTAACAATGTTAAGGATTTAACAGTCTGTTAAGCAAATAGAGGTTTTGAGCAACCGGGCCCAGGTTTTCCATGTCGTCATTTGCCCTATAGAATGGAACGATGATACGGTGTCGCATCCAGTATATGCATGATACATCGGCATGCAGAGGGACTTCTGTGTTCCAATAGCTGCTGATATATCATGAACAGGAATGTAGCGATTATATTTTCCAGTACTATAGGACACCCACGCCACACGCATAGCCACATCAGAATCAACTGTTCGTATCATGAATGAATTGTATCCTTCAGCGACTGCATCAGTAAGGTGTACCATTAACCTTGAATCTGCTTCTTCATGGTTACAAGGCGAAAGTATACGTAGATCTTCACGGCCTTGGACACACACGACACAGTCACCATGTGTTACAATCAATTATTTGTTGTCGGGAACAGAGAGTGAGCGCACCTCCTCCGATATTAGCATGAAGAGCTCCGACTTGTTTACATCATCGTTGAGAAATAAAAGCCAGCTTTTTGGTAGAGGGGTGCAGCGTGATACCTTGATCCTCCCACCCTTTCCCCTTGATGTCCTTGTTTGTTTTAGGCTGTCCTCCCTATATACAGCAAACACTATATGAAACTGTCGGTGGTTATCAAGCACTCGAGAGATGTATGGAACGAATGTGTCATTCATGTAGTCGGTGAATGTCTTGCCCTTGTCAGGTGGCAGGTCAGTAATTACTGCTGCTCCATCCATGAGCATGACCTCAGCATTTGGAGTATGCATAACCGGCGTGATGATAGCTGCCTTTTCGAATGTTCATCACTGAACAGATATACAAAATTTAGCAGACTCTTCCAAAAGTGCACAGATCGACCTTTTTTCTGCACATATCTATCGCACTAGTAAATGCGCTGACCATGACAAGGGGACGAACCTCCGCGCATATAACTCAAGGGAAATAACACACTGGCGGATATTTACTTTTAGCACATGGATTGTCTACCTTAGACATCGCGAAAAATACGAAACGATACATATACAGTCGAACCTGCGCTAAATACCATCTTAGAATAGCAATTCCCTGTCTATAGCAGACACGATTTTATTTTACCAATTACTCAATTACGACAGAAATGACCCTGCGATTAAAGACCACCTGTGAACAAAGGCCCCTTTTGTTTTCTCATGACTGGCATTTATTCAGGGGTTTGACTGCCACGTGAAACCCGTTGACAAACCATTAGGTAAACATTTGCGAACACTGTAAACCAGATGAGCCGGTTTGTAAGTTGTAGCAAGCTGTCACATTAGGATCAGATATGTTAAAAAATGCACCTTATCTGAGTAATGTAATATTCCAGAAATTAACATGGAACTATCTATGTCAGGTGTTTATGGGTGAAAGGCTAAATTAACTCCTCTTTGAATGCTAGCGGTGAAAATAACATTCAACACATTATGAATATGTTTCTTATTTCTCTCTGTAAATATGTCTTGAAATTTCATTAGAATTGCGGTCTTGAAATTTCATTAGAATTGGTCCTTTTGTGACCATTGGGTTGGTTGACAAATTAACATATATCCAATTCCAATCCAGTTACTGAGGGGTGAAAGGGTTAAATGCTACGGAGCCCCGCAGGGGACGTGAATTCGTTATAAATTCGTTCCTCGAATTAACAATTCGTTCCCACGATATAACAAGTCGTTCCCACGAATTAACAATTCGTTCCCGCGATATAACAATTCGTTCCCACGAATTTACAATGGGTTCCCACGAATTAACAATTAACAATTCGTTCCCACGAATTGTTAATTCGAGGGAACGAATTGTTACTTCGTGGGAACGAATTGTTATATGGAGGGAACGAATTGTTATTTCGTGGGAACGAATTGTTATATCGAGGGAACGAATTGTTAAATTGAGGTAACGAATTGTCATTTCGTGGGAACGAATTGTTAATTCGAGGGAACGAATTGTTAATTCGAAGGAACGAATTGTTAATTCGAAGGAACGAATTGTTATATCGTGGGAACAAATTTTGTTTCGTGGGAACGAATTAATAAATTGAGGGAACGAATTGTTATTTCGTGGGAACGAATTAATAAACAAATCCATGTCCACTGCGGGGCTCCGTAATAATGCAACAATAGCCCACAATGACCATCACCCAGGGAACAAACGAGAAAACAATTGCCCCAACAGAAAACAATAATGTCACAAATCTGCTTGTTTTAGTATGGTCTATGGAAGCGCCCTGATGCCAATGCTAAAATATATGTATCACCTAATTAGGAGATACTAACTCCTAAGTAGGAGATAATATCTCCCAATTATGAGATAATAAGTCGTAATTAGGAGATAGTAACTCCTAATTAGGAGATAGTAACTCCTAATTGGGAAATAGTATTATCTTATTATTATCTCCTAATTATGAGTTAGTATCTCCTAATTAGGGGATAAAACGTTTTAGCCTAACATAGATAGTAAGTCCTAATTAGGAGATAGTAATCCTATTCCAAATTAGGAGATAATAAGTCCTAATTAGGAGATACTAAGTCATAATTAGGAGATAATAAGTCATAATTAGGAGATAGTAAGTCCTAATTAGGAGATACCATGTCCTAAATAAGATATATTAAGTCCTAATTAGGAGACATTAAGTCCTAATTAGGAAATAATAAGTCCTACTTCGGAGATAGTAAGACCTAATTAGGATATACAAAATATTTTAGCATTGGCACCATGAGGCATACATAATGGCCAGTAAAGTGTTTGAAGGGGTGATATACAAGGATACATATTACGAAAATAAAATGGCAATCAATGGGAGATAACTCGCTAGAATTGTTTATGCATGTATCTCGAGGTGCAAGATCACGTGGTTACAACAACAACAACAATGGCGCGACCACTCCGAAGTACGTATTCTTTTATTGTGATATTATTATGTAACGGATTCGGATGAAACATGGTGCAGCAAACGCGTCTTCGTGATCTGCATTTGGTGGGCCCGGGAGTTCGGCACATACGTATGTCGTTTTTGCGAAGAATCGATTTCCGTAGCAGTAGACACGGAAATCGATTCTTCGCAAAACGACAGATGTTTGGGCCAAAGTACCGAGACCACCAAATGCAGCTTAAAAAGGCACGTTTGATGCACCATGTTGCATCCGAATCCGTTATATAATAAGGAAAAAATAAAATAATACGTACTTTGAATCGGAAGGTTTCTGGAAGTTTCAGTACTTGTTGTTGTTGTTGTTGTACCACATGATCATAAACCTTTTATCTGTTTTTTGTACAATATAATAACAATTAAGTGTGCCAGATATCGACAACCCAGTATACGACGAGTGTCGGGGTCAAATGGCACCCGATGTTGACACTCATTGATGACCCGCATCCTGTATGAAAGTACTTCACAGATTGTATGGATGTTGTATATGGAAGGTAATATCTGCCATAATTCTATTACTGTCTGTTTCACGAAAGCTGCCCAAATTTTACGGCCATACACTGTATAGACAATTCAAAAGGAAAAGTTAAGAATGAGCCTTCTTTTTATTTCGTGAAATTCGGTCAAATATTTATTATATTACGAACAAGAGCTGTAGGAGAACAGCATAGCTCGACTACGAGGGTTGTCGACGTACACATAGCTTGACAAACAAGGTGGCTGCGGCCTGCATAAAAACCTTAACCAAGGTTGACTAAAAAAGTTAACCAAGGGAAATTAAGTAAGTAATTCAATGTTAAATGTAGGTCAATGACATATATAGGTCAGGGGTTATTGATGTACATCACTAGGAGATGAAGTTTTCCAAGTATGGTTGCTGTAGGCCCAGGAGTATTCCATATACAAGCTTGACTAAAAACCTTAACCAAGGGGAAATAACGAAGTAATCCAAGGATAAAAGTAGGTCAAGGTCAAATATAGGTCAGGGATTATTGATGTACATCACTAGGAGATGAAGTTGTCCAAGTATGGTTGATGTAGGCCCAGGAGTATTCCATATACAAGCTTGACTATAAACATTAACCAAGTAATTCAAGGTTAAATGTAGGTGAAGGTAAAATATAGGTCAGGGGTTATTGATGTACATCCCTATGAGAAAAAGTTATCCAAGTATGGTGTCTGTATGCAAAATAGTATTCCATATACAAGCTTGACTAAAAACCTTAACCAAGGTTGACTAAAAACCTTAACCAAGGGGAATTAACTAAGTAATTCAAGGTTAAATGTAGGTCAAAGTCAAATATAGGTCAGGGGCTGTTGATGTACATCACTAGGAGATAAAGTTGTCCAAGTATGGTGGGTGTAGGGCCAAGAGTATTCCATATACAAGCTTGAGTAAAAACCTTAACCAAGGTTGACTAAAAACCTTAACCAAGGGGAATTAACTAAGTAATTCAAGGTTAAACGTAGGTCAAAGTCAAATATAGGTCAGGGGCTGTTGATGTACATCACTAGGAGATAAAGTTGTCCAAGTATGTTTGGTGTAGGGCCAGGAGTAGTCCATCTACAACCTTGACTAAAAACCTTAACCAAAGAAAATTAACTAAGTAATTCAAGAGGAAATGTATGTGAAGGTCAAATGTAGGTCAAAGTCAAATATAGATCAAGGGTTATTGATGTACATCCCTAGGAGATGAAGTTGTCCAAGTATGGTGGGTGTAGGGTCAGGAGTATTCCATATACAAGCTTGAGCAAAAACCTTAACCAAGGTTGACTAAAAACCTTAACCAAGGGGAATTAACTAGGTATTTAAGGTTAAATGTAGGTCAAGGTCAAATATAGGTCAGGGGTTGTTGATGTACATCACTAGGAGATAAAGTTGTCCAAGTATGGTTGGTGTAGGGACAGGAGTATTCCATCTACAAGGTTGACTAAAAACCTTAATCAAAGAGAATTAACTAAGTAATTCAAGAGGAAATGTAGGTTAAGGTCAAATATAGATCAAGGGTTACTGATGTACATCTCTAGGAGATGAAGTTGTCCAAGTATGGTGGGTGTAGGGCCAGTAGAATTCCATATACAAGCTTGACTAAAAACCTTAACCAAGGGGAATTAACTAAGTAATTGAAGAGGAAATGTAGGTCAAGGTCAAATATATACCAGGGGTTATTGATGTACATCCCTATGAGAAAAGGTTGTCCAAGTATGGTGTCTGTATGCACAATAGTATTCCATGTACAAGCTTGACTAAAAACCTTAACCAAGGTTGACTAAAAACCTTAACCAAGGGGAATTAACTAAGTAATTCAAGAGGAAATGTAGGTCAAGGTCAAATATAGATCATGGGTTATTGATGTACATCACTAGGACATGAAGTTGTCCAAGTATGGTGGGTGTAGGGCCAGTAGTATTCCATATACAAGGTTGACTAAAAACCTTAACCAAGGCGTGACGCCGACGCCGACGCCGACGCCGACGCCGACGCCGACGCCGGGGTGACAACATACGCTCTACTTATTCTTCGAATGGTCGAGCTAAAAATGTATTTGTCTATGGGAATTTAACATGGGGGAACAAGTGGTAAGGAAGTGTGGGAGGAGTCAAAAAACGAAAAAAAATGGAAATTGACTCCGAAACCTGACTAGACAGCTTGGATATGATCTAAGAAAACAAAAGTTAAATTTTAAAAGTCGGTCCAGTATTTTTAAAATTAAAAAAAATTTCCCCATGATAAATCCGTGAAGTTGTCTATGGGGATTTAACATGGGGAAATTGTTTTTTCGCAATAAAATCAATATTTGACCAAATTTCACGAAATTCTTCATTCTTAATTGTTCCTTTAATTTAATATTATCAAAAGAAATCTTGTTTTTGAATTGTTTATGTAGCCGTAAAATTTGGGCAGCTTTCGTGAAACAGACTTGATGCTTGCTTGCTGATGACATTCTAAGTTATACCCGTCTTATTACAATTCTATGTGGCTTGATGCTTGCTGACTGGTGTCATTACAACTTACTTTCATGTTATTTTATTCGTCATTCGTGTTTGTGACATTTGAAATCTTCTTGGTTATAGTCTAAATTGCATATGCATTTGGCTTGATGCTTTATTCATTCGCACTGTTTCAATGCGTTTATGTTGTTTACATTCTAAGTAACTTGATGATTCATTCTTAGTGACATCCGAAGTTCCATTAGTGATTATTGCATCGCTGTTTTGCCATGCGTTTTGTTACCTCGCTAAGCCACGCCCCTTGACAACATCAATTACAACAGTAATTTGGGAACAACCATTATGACGCCAGATGCGCTGCTAAAACTTAAAATAGTTATCCCTAAAATGATTTCATATGCTGGTACCCGTCCTACAATGCGTTGCTCTCTAAATTGGTTCCACGTCCCTAACGGTGTTGATGTAGATTGATGCCGCCTTTTCTGTTGCGCCATGTTTAGGTTAAAAGACACCAAATAGTTTTACTGTATAATTTAACCGAATCCCAGCCATTCTTTCCTATTTTCACTATTCGTATGGATGTTGTGGGACCAACCTCGTCATGTCTCCCAATATTGTTTACATTATTTGGCCACGGAAACTCTGTTTACATCACGTGACCAACAGGCTCAGTGTTTTCTTTTAACTTTAAATGCTTCAAATTTGCTGAAAACTGGTGTTAAACACACCCCTTTTCTAACCTTAAACCTAGAGTGTACATTCCAGGTTATAATATAGGGAGACATGTTTTTCTTTATTCTTTCAATCTGACATCTTTCTGGCAAAATTATTACCATTTCCAGACGTACTAATTGACATTAATATACTTTTTATTTCAAACGCGAAATGCTAGTTTGATATCAGGGGCGATAACCGGGGTTCCCTAAAATGAGAAGGGGAGCAACTATTTATTCCATTTATTTATTTTTTGATGTGCAATATCATACTTTATGATATGTCGATCAAAATATTTATTCAGCATTTAGTTGATATAAATAATTAAAAAATTCTGCATCAGTTGCATATGGAGCTAACTTGATACCACCGCGAGTCTCTATGATTACATTAAAGATTACTAAATAATTATATCTGTGTAGCTGGCACTCATAATTTTTAAAAGTGGTGGACTAGTTGCAATTATACACTCCATATAGAAAAGTCTGTACCTACTAGATGGGACCCCAGCTTCAACAATAATTAAATCTCTATTTTAATTAGTCAAGATCCAGAGCAGAATGGGTGCAGGTTATTGGAAATTAGGTCCCACAACATCCATAAGAAAAATGAAAGTAGCAGAGAATAGCAAAATGTGTGGGAACGGGTTAGTGTTTTTAGGTAAAATCAATGGTGGTGGCCCACCTTAGTCTGATCCCGGACGGTTATTGGTTTGCATCGGTAACGGGCCAGTTTGACAGGTTTATTCCTGATTCTCCCACTTTTGAGTGTCCAGTTGTCCAGGTTCTCCCACTTTTCATTTCCAAAGTATTGGTCAGTTAGGCGAGACTACGGTGCTATAGTCTGTATCAAGTTTGCGCTGATGATAGATCACCGGACAATTTAAAATAAATGATGTTTATAAGTTTGTGATGAATTAATCCCTCCTTTCAATATGGCATTGATCTTGTTTAATTAGGTGCCTAATTGGTATGTATCATCACCTGATGAATCTGATAATTGAGTAATTATAATAAAAGTGTGTACATGTATAATAATTATTTTTCTTAGAACTTTAAAAGTTTGTAGTGCTTATTGAGTTAGTATATTAACAGGCAATTAAATTTCTCTGATGTTTAATTTGTTTGCGTTAAAGTCATGCTTAGAAACGTCATTATCAATAATCGTGTTTAATTAGGTGCTTACATGCCATCACAAACATGTACATGTATATTAAGTACTTTTTGCAGCACTATCTTCAACATTTCGATCAGTTTGTTTAGTCTATCATGGCTAATGCGCAAGTAGATATACAGTTTGTACTTAACAAGCATGGTGGGCAGAGTCTTGTCACTGGAGGCTACAGGTTTGTGGTATGTATATCAAAGTCTCTCTCTCTCTCTCTCTCTCTCTCTCTCTATATCTCTCTCTATCTCTCTCTTTTACAGCTGTTAATGGTTGTAATGTAAAAAATGTCAATGATATGTGGAATGGACCGATGCACAGGCAGACAATAGCAAATTATAATTATCCATTATCAATCAGGAAGCATATGTACTTCTGCATCAGATGGTCTGCACCGCGAAAACTCCGAATTGTTGTTTTTACAGGGAAAACACGTTAGTCATAATATCATTTTTACATAAATTATATGCTTTATTTCAGGTTAGGAATCGTCGACAAGATCGTATCTAGTGGACCTGCTCTGCACCAAGGTGTACAGCCAAAGCCACGACTATTGACAACATCCTCGCCAAGACAACGGGAAACCATAGCCATCCCGCCGACTACACAGACGTCGACGTCAGAAATGTGATGGCGAACATACGTAAGCGGTGCCGAGATGAGTTAACCCCCATTCCGTCAATATACGAGGAGGAGATAGCTGCTATTCGTGGGAAGGAATGGAATGATGATACAGCGAGAATGGCGAGCCACATTCCGACATTTCAAACGTGTAAGTCGACACTCTACTCTGAGAGAAGTAAACTCCGACCAAACCTCCCATCATCTGCCGCCAACATCGTACTTGACGGAGAATGGACGCAGACAACAACAGGAGAAGAATTCCTCCAGATCGACGTTGGTACCAACAACAGAATGCTTGTGTTCGCAACGAGATCAGGTATTGAGCATCTGTGTGCGGTTCCGGATATATACGGTGATGGTACATTCTACACGTGTCCCAAATTATTCCATCAACTGTTCTCGCTCCACGGATTCATAGATGGATCAATGTATCCGTTAGTATTCGCATTCCTACCGGGAAAATCGACCAACGTTTATGAGACATTCTTCAGTCACCTACAGCAGAAATGTGAGCATTACGGCCTACAACTAAACCCAGAACGTGTATTTCTGGATCACGAGCTGGCGTCAGGCAATGCGGCTCTGCGTGTTTTCCCGGACTCCAATGTGAAGGCATGTTTCTTTCACTACACCCAGTGTATATGGCGTAAGGTGCAGGCACTAGGATTGAGTACCGTGTACACAGAGAACGACCGCGTACACCGGCTGGTGAGACGAGCGTCCGTTCTGCCCCTGGTTCCTGAGAACGAAGTAGAAGACATATGGCTCGCCGCGCTGGAAGATATGGAAGTCGACGATGTTCCGGCTAACGTCTCCAACTTCCAGGACTACGTCACCGAGCAGTGGGTCGACCGAGACGACAAAGACGTCTGGAACCACTTCGCCACAGACGGACCAAGGACGAGAAATCACCTTGAAGGCTGGCACAGCAAATTGAAAAAGGCGGTTAGACACGCACATCCGAACATGTTTGCTATAATCGAGATATTGAAACAAATTGAAGCAGCATCGTGCATCAAGATTCTGCAGTTCGAGGCAGGTGGTGCCCGCCCTCTGAAACGGAGACGATACCGTCTCATTGATCAGCGACTTGCCCAGTTGAAGATGCGTCTACAGACGGGTGAGCTGACGACACTGGAGTATGCCGACGCAGCATCACACCTACTACACATCTGAATATAATTATGATATGGTATCCGGCACCGTTCACTGAAACAATGACATTATACTGACGGCACAGTGACACAGTGTGTGGATTGAACTGAATTGTGCAGATCCTGATCAGCCATGATTACATGTATTCACTGTTGTCCACATGTTTTTGCTTATTCAAATATTACATATTCTAAAACTTAGCGTTATATAAGGGAATATACCAATAATTATTGTATGAAGAAATAAGAAAAATAAGGAAAATAAAGAATTGCAGATTACAAATGCAATTAACTATTTTCTATGCTGATTTCACGTTTTCCCTTCATAATTCACAATTCAAAGTTGATACAGAGCATAGTCCCAATTTCCCCCAAGGCTATGCTTATAACAACAATATTACCTGTACACAATTCCAGCTTCTCCCACTTTCAAAACAGCCCCATTTTAAGGAAAGTGATCAGGAAGACACCGTTTGACAGTCGAGTAGCGGATTCAGGGGGGCGGCCCGCCCCCCCCCCCCCCCTTCAGAAATCCCGATTTTTTTTATTATTTTTTTTACGAAATATTGAGCGTAAAATGCAGGAAATTGCTTCCTCAATTAAAAAACTTTCCGGGGGTCATGCCCCCGGGCCCCCCTACCCAACTCCCTTGCACCGCTCAGTCGACGAACGAGCATATCGCGATTTATTTCTTTCTTTAAGAAACATTGAGTAGTATATAGGGAGTCAAAATATAGGGAGTCATTTTCCCACCCTATATACTACTACACCGCCCCCCCGAAAAACACCGTTTTCGTCCAATAGCACAAACTGGTCACCAACACAAAAAACGTGACAATCGGTGTCATAATACATAAGTTGAAAAGAGGTCCAATTGAACAGATAAAACTATAGTAATAAAAAGGATTTGTTTTCGTCTCGTTGTCATATTGGTGTCATAAATACCTCATGTTCATTTTTCAACACGGTATTTTCCTCCTCCACTATAGCTAATTTATTCCGTAGATCAGCAACTAATTCTACCAGCTCTAGTCTACCGCGTTCACCTTTAGCCACAGGGCAGCGTAGTTGCTTATGTCTACAAAGAGTTTAGGCACTAACGAATTTACAAGGGCATCTGGGGCATTGAAATTGTGGGGCGACACAAGGAAATTGTCTACGTCTTGATAGATGCCTTCGTAAATAGTCTTTACACGCAAAAGTCTTACAACAAGTCGCACACTCCATTATGTATATATATATGTATTTTTTTATATTCAATTGGACGAGAAAAAAACATCATGTTCATCCAATTGAACAGATAAATCTCATAGGTTATATACAGAAAATATGATAACGTCAGAAATAGAAAGTTTGAGAAGAGAAGCCGAATCTCTAGGGATTACTTATAGTAAACGGTTGGGAGTTAAAGGGTTGACAAATCTTATAAACTCCACAAAGAATGAGGCGTTTATGAAGCGGTTTACCCGCGCCCACAAACGAGGAGCCTTTAAAGACCTCTCACTAGCGGAAGAAGTTGGTTACAGAATTCAAAAAGAAAGTATTGCGGGGTTAAGGGCCAGTGTAATCAAACCTTCAAGCACGTCCCAAATTAAACGCACAGGTAATAAGAAAAAATCAATCGTTCGCGCGATAGTGGAAAAAGGTGAAGAAATATTGAGGGCTCACGATGAAACGTTGGAAAAGGTAGAAAAGGGAAGACGGGTAGTTACATTATCCTTTCGTAAAAACATTGACATCATCGAGTCTGAACGCATGTCCGATAAAATCGCTCCGTATCTAACAACAAATTTTTATTTGAGATATTCATATTCTTACAAGCTAGAACATATGGAGGAAACTAAAAATGGAAAACCTAAAACTATAATATTTCACAAAAATCTCGGTGGTAGCGAACCACTATCATCGATGAAAACCGTTAAAAAATGGTTGTCAGATAAGGAGCAAACACGAATAATGTCAGATAAAATAGACAGACCAAATACAAAGTGGAAGTTTGTAAGATGGGTAGAGGTTTTTGTAAAGTTAATACAGGCCAGTAGGGTAATAGATTTGGGACTACAATCCAAAGAAGTAGCGGGAGGAGGACTTCCAGAATGGTTGAGGAATAGAAAAGGTATGTATTCTTTAGATAAGTATAATGACGATCTTTGTCTGTTCAGGTGTCTAGCTATGCACCTTGATAAAAAGATCAGACCCGACAGATGCACGGACAAGGCGAAAGAACTTAGTAAACAATATACCGGTAGTAATGAGGTTTCACCAATTCCTTTTTCAGATCTGAAAAAGATTGAAGAGTTTTTTAAAATTGGTATAGAAGTATATCAACCCACCAAATGTGACGTATGGTGGTTGAAAAAGGTACCAGCGCACTATGATGCAATAGGTAATAAACCAATGACAATAGGACTGTTTAATAATCACGCATTTCTGATAAAAAAACTTAAAAACCTATCTAAAATTTACGCCTGCGATAATTGCAAGCAGAAATTCACGAAAGCGAGTAATATGAAGAGACACGGACCAAAATGTATGAAAGGTGAGACAAAAGTTGTATGTGATGGTAATTATTTAGAGCGCCCGCGTTCGTCGTTCGAGAAAGCGTTCTACCCAAAAGGTTCTAACAGTTATGGCGCGATCGATTGGATGTACTCTGTGGAAAAGCGGGAGGGAATTCACGTTCACCACGAACAGTGCGGACACTGGGGTGAAAGATGGATTTTAGGAGCTCCAGTAGATGGATACTGTCCAGAAACCAATACCGTATATCAATATCACGGCTGTTACTGGCACGGGTGTGAGATTCATGCAAAGCATAAAAAAGAAGAACGCGCATCCACAATGAGAAGAGATAAATTTATTAGAAGCAAAGAATTCAACCTAGTAGTTATGTGGGGATGCGAATTTCGAAGAACGGGTAAAGATATAAAGATCGGTTGCGACACTACTCTTTATCCATATCAGAAGTTGAAACTACCGGTAATAGTTTAGAGTACGAAGCTGAGCACGTTCCGGTAAGCGTTAGTATAGGAGATAATTTCTTAGGAACGGTAACTCATATTTGTGATAAAGATCCCGCAAAACTTATAGAAAAATTCGTAGAAGATTTGAAAGTCAGGGGAAAAGCTATAAAAGAAGAAGTATGGTCAAGATACGAATTTAATACGGAATATTTACGCGAAAAACAAATCGCCCAGATCGAACAGTGGATAGAGCAAGTACCGGTTATAGGTTTTAACAGCAGTAAGTACGATATAAACTTAATAAAGAAATATTTAGTAGGTGAACTGTCATCAACAACGAAGAAAGTAATGGTTGGAAAAAGGGCGATCGCGACAATATTTCTATTTACTCCGGAGTTTAGATTTCTTGATTTAATACTTTACCTAGGACCCGGTGTAAGTTACGATAGTTGGATAAAGGCCTACGACTGCAAAGGACAGAAATCTTTCTTTCCTTACGAGTGGTTCGATTCTACAGACAAGCTGGATTACCCGGGACTACCGGATATAGAGAATTGGTATTCCAAACTATCTGGGAAAATGTTACTAGACGAAACAGAATTAAGCAAATGTCGTAGAATTTTCGAAGAAAATAATATGAAAACTTTCAGAGATTGGTTGAAATATTATAACGATTTAGATGTAGCACCGTTCCTAGAAGCTGTGGGAAAAATGTGTGAATTTTATAAACACAGGGATGTAGATATTTTCAAAAACGCGGTAACACTACCGTGTGTGGCTATACAATATTTATTGAGAGGAACCATTAAAGAACACAAATCTTCAAAGACGATTATACCGGAGGATGCTCTATGCGCGCCGAAAGAAGAAACATACAAAATGATGAAAGACGCTCTAGTTGGTGGTCCGTCGATAGTATTTACGTGATATGCGGAAGCCGGTGTTTCAAATATTAGAGTGGGTTCCAAACCTTGTGAGGCTGTTTTGGGGTACGACGCAAACGCGTTATATTTATCTACGTTAAATAAAGAGATGCCGTGTGGAAAAGAAACTATACATCATATAAATAACCCACATAATCCTAAACTTATTAAAAAGTTTAGTAAAAGAGTTTTATCCGGAGACTGGTTTGGGTTTGCGGAGGTGGATATAGTAGTTCCACACAACTTAAAAGATATGTTTTCCGAAATGTCTCCACTTTTTATAAACAGAGAAGAAGAGGTTGATGAAGTTCCCGCGCACATGTTAAAATATTTAAAAGATATTGGCCGAACTAGAGGAAACGGAAGAAAATTGGTGGGATCTATGTCGGCCACTAAAGTATTTCTGTACGCGCCACTGTTGAAAGGGTATTTAAAACACGGCCTAGAAATAACGGGAGTTCATCGTGTCATAGATTATATTAGTGGTAAACCCTTCGAATGGTTCGATAAAGAAGTTACAGCCGCAAGACGAACGGGGGATGTAGAACCGAATAAGAAACCGGTGGCCGACATAATGAAATTATTAGGAAACTCGTGTTGCGGAAAAATGATAGAGGCAACGGAGAGACATTTAAATACGACATGTACGCGAGACGAAACCTGTGTTGACAAAGCATTAAGATCCGCGTATTTTGATGATTTGGAAGAGATAGGAGATGCGTACTAAATATCTTCAAGAAAACCCATGTGCGCGGTAAAGAGACCCTTCCACTGCGGAATAGCGGTTTATCAACTAGCTAAATTGAGAATGTTGGAATTTTACTACGAATTTCTAGACAAATACGTACAAAGAGAAGACTTCGAATTAATACAGATGGACACGGATAGTATGTATATAGGAGTTAGTGGAAAAACGATAGAGGAATTGATTAGACCTAACTTACTAGACGAGTTTGAAAAAGAAAAAAAGAAATGGTTGGCTTGGGATAAATGGAGTAATAGAGAACCAGGACTTTTCAAAATGGAATTTAGCGGAGATAGGGCGATAGCGTTATCTAGTAAGTGTTATTTCGTAGAAAAATTTAATTCAATTAATAAAAACTCCGCGAAAGGAATGTCCAAGAGAACTAACGATTTAAATTGGGATAGATATAAACGAGTACCAAGCGAAACTACAGGAGATGTAAAACACATTATAGATGTAGCGCAAAATAGAGGATTTAAAATGAAAGACGGCGTTATGAAAACGTACTGTCAACACAAATTAGGACTATCGGCGTACTACGATAAAAGACGCGTGTTATCGGATGGAATACATACGGAACCTCTATAAAGACTCTGACGATCCGGAGGTAACTGGGTGTCAGAAGGCACCGCGAGAAGTTCTTCGCGAACAAACCCTCGAGAGGGCCCATCATCCAAATAGTAGAGCACGGGCTCATCGGGTTTGGTAATATATCGATCTAGATGATACACATTGAGAGACCACACGGGATCAGTCGCGCGGCGGCTGCCACTTTCGACCGCGCGAGACGGCAGAGGGCTTGCTCGTCACCCTTTTAAACTTGATAGCATCTACGGGCTTCTTACCTATCAATCTGGTCACCTCTCCGTTCAGTGCGGAGACCACGGCGGGCAGTCTGGCCACCCACTCGGTCGATCGCGAATGAGGGTCTACAAGTTCTTTGGCATATTGGTGTCCGAACAGTCTCTCAGCCAGGGTTCGATTGAAGCGTTCCACGATCCCCTGGTCCCGGTGGATGTTGACGCGGCCGCGTCTGACAGAAACTTTGTGCTTAGACAATAGATGAGAGACCGCGCCCATGAACTCGCGGCCAGGATCGACCTGGAGAAGATTCGGCCATTTGAGAGGACTCCTCTTATATATTCGGGAAAGAGCCTCGGCCACCTCCTTAGACTCTTTAGTGGCCAACGGCTCAGCCCCCTTATAACGACTCGCTACGTCAACGATTGTCAGCGCGTACTTGTACGTCTTGCGACCGACGCGATCGTGAGGGAGAAACAGGAGATCCACTTGGTGAACTTGGTTAGGCACCGTCAAGTCGAATTTCGGGCGCGGAATATTGCGAGGCGCGGGTAAATAGATCTGCCAGATGGCCTGCTTCTTGAGCCATTCCTTGGCTGCGTTTTCGGAAACCTTGGTCGCCGCCGCGAGGTTCTTGATGGCCGCGAGTCCCTTCCAGTAGCCGCGTGGGCTATAGTACGTATTCGCCAGCTTGCGCGTTAGTTTGGTATCAAGTTTGCACGTGTTCATCGTATGCGAAGTATTCTAATATATCGGACAATCTCCAACATGCACTCGTCAGCTCGTCCGGTAACTGCGTCATTAATAATAAACCTTTGTTGGAAGTACAATCGCGATCGATTTTGGAGGTTAAGTTCTGAAGGAACTCGGAGGAATCCCCAGGATTGGTGGGGGAATCTAACATCCGCTTCGCGAAAAGGGTGGCCGTTTTTTCGTCCTCGCGCCACGTCTCGAGGGAATCTTGGGCCAGACGGATCATACCCTTTGTGCCAGCTATACGGTGTCTAATGGCCGTGTAGCCTACATCGATCAAAGTGTAATAAAGATCGTCAACTAACATCGTTAATATATATATATTTAAACAAGTTCAATTGCTTATTTGAAATCTCGATTGAATATATAGTAGCTGACGAGACCCGTCGCAGCCATTCCCACGACGATGAACGCGATCTCGCGGTCTTTTTGGGCCTCTGACGGTACATAGAAATCTGAAAGTTGGGGCTCGCGATTCATTGGATCGAGACTTCTCTGCGGATATGCCAGTGCGTACTCGCGGTTGGAAAGTTCTGGAAAGTTTGCGCGGTGTGATTCTCGCGGCGAAGCTCTTCGTTGACCCAGTCGAGATGGGCGGTTCGTTTTTGTGACCACGCTTCCTTCGCGCTATTGAGTTGTTCTACAGCTAAATCGTGACGCTCGCGCTCCTCATCCGCGTTCGAGTTTTGTAGTTTAGAGAATAGAAAGTTGCTGCCGCTGAACGCCAATGCGTTCACGAGCGCTCCTCCTACTATTATTCCGATCGTAGCCATTTTATTTCCATATATTAACGGGTAGAATTCCAGCTTTAATTAGATAATCTCGGGTCCAAACTGCGGCCGCTACATCTAAGGTCACGAGCCCTACGTCTCTCGCAGTAAAGTCCAATTTGGGAGCGGATCCTCCTAGGGTCATCTTTGATAATCGAGCGTACCCGATACCGAGACCCGATATCACCACGGCGTGATAAAGCGCATTAACTATCATTTTACCATCTTGTTCAGCCATTATTGCATATAAAAGGGATCGCGTTTAATGTTTAAATGGGGCGCATCCCTCAACACTGTTGATGACCTGTTGTTGAAACGGTAAAGCACATACAGGGTGCCCACAACTGACAGACCACCAACAACAACCCACGGGATCCAATCGAGATTGGTAGTTGGAGCAATCGGTTCCAATCCAATAGCAATTGGGGGAGAAACAGCTGCCACCGGGTGTTTTGCCGTCTCTGTCTCCGATTGCAACGACCGTTTGGCCTCTCGAAGCTCGGTGAGTATTTTATCTTGTTTAGCTTTTCGTGTGGCAGCAGCCGCTCTCCCAGCCGCCTGTCTTTTGGGATTTTTTATACGCGGTATGTCATCCGGTGGCGGAGTAACACTCGGGTTCGATTGTGTTGGAGCAATCGGGTTCAACTCCGTCACTCTCGCGGGTGTGTCTTGTGTCATCATTTTCAGAGCTTATAGTTCGTGGGCATATATGTCCAAATTGACAGTGTTTACCCGTGGTCAACGCGGTTGTCAGCGGAGCTAAGTACATTCCAAACTTGTGATAAATTGAGCAGCATGCCGTTCTATGAGTGTGTCCTATAAAAGGGTCGGTCTCTAGATCGCGAATCAACCCCGCGGTGTCTGGTATAGGGACAAGTATGCTAACGGTGGTAGCGTACAAATGAATAGCCGCCGATCCGAGAGTTTTTGTCATCTCCGCACATAATTTGGATTCGTATAGCGCGTACATCGTATCGACCTCCGCATCTGACATCTTATCCACCTGACAAACTGAGAGACGCCTACCGAGATAATGCTCCGACTGCCCCCCAGCAACCAGCGCAGCTAGACGCTCGCGACGCACCGCGTTTTCATTTTCTTTCGGGATCGTATCGGCAGCCGTTAGCTGATCGAGAAGTTTGTCGCAGTTCATTATTGCTAATTTTCTTAAAATTAATTTAATTATTCTTACAAGTCTCATAAGTCTAACATATTGCCAAGCGCACCACCAGATACTTATGATCACCGTTATGCTCACAATAAAGCTCGCGGCGGAGCAACAAATTCTCTTAGCAATTGCTCAGCATTGTTAAGCATTTTCTCAGCATTGTTAAGTATTTGTTAAACATTGTTCAACATTGTTCAGCAATTGCTCAGCATTGCTCAGCATTGCTCAGTAATTGTTCAGCATTGTTAAGCATTTACTCAGCAGTTACTAATTAATTACATTATAAGCAGTTGGTTGATCAGTCTTTAGCAGAAGCTTGGTGTGCTTAGTTTCCGAAAGTATCTGTCGAACCTCCAGGCGCTCCTCGCGCGTTGGGATAACGTCGTTCTCTCTAAGACATTCATCGAATGAGTCTCGGTCCTTGCAGTGGAAGTGGGCGACCCATTTCATTTGCTCGCGCAGATCCTTTAGGACGGCGTTGTACTTCTGAGTGGAGATCCATACGCTTTGCCTCGCATGGCGGCCAGAAAATGCGAGCTCGGAGAGCATGTCCTTCTTTTTGGTCATCGCCGCCTTGGCCGAGCAATCGTCAATCACGTATAGGGTGGGCTCTCCCTGGAATATTTGATAGAAGACACGCAGCCAACCGTGAAGCCTGTCGCCGGGGTCAATAACGTATACCTCAGGGTCGGTCCATATCCACGGGCGCCGCTGATAAGTCTCGTTTTGCCGCACAGTGGGACACAGTATCACAATGTGACGAAAGGCATCGCGGTAGGAGCCCTCGAGTAAGTCGAGGATGAAAACCGTTTTTCCGCATCCTGTCTGCCCACATATTATGGCAGAGTGGGCATCTCCAATCGTGAATTGGTATTGATTGCTAAAATTAGTATAAAGCTGAGACGTATCGGCCATTTTCGATGTTGAGTTGCGCGTCCGTTATTATATATAAGTATACGTTCAATGGCCCGGCTCCATCCGCCTCTTTGGTTATCTGGATCGTCACACCATCACTAGCGTTCTCAACTTGGCGTCCACTACCGTGCATTTGGTTGTCGTCGCTGGCTCGCATGTCTAGCCATAGAGCGTATTTGGTAGTCAGAAAATCCGAGAGGGAGACGTCCGAGAGCTGCAGGTCTTTGGTCCGAGAGCTGCAGGTCTTTGGCAACCGCGGCAACCTCCGGGGAACGCTTAGAGCCGGAAGCAAAATGTTTTCTTACGTCGTCCCACTGCTGGTGCGCGCGAAGACCCGCGCTGTAGAGTTGATTGGGTACTCCCTCGATCGTCACCTCTACCTTCGTGATTTTGGGGTTATAGAATTTGTCGGATTTTCTAGCACAGAGCGCGAACCAACCCTCCTCGAACAACATCAGTATACCTTTCATCGAGCGGGCGGGTACGTTGACGTTAATATTCCACAATGTGTCGCTTTTGTCTTTCGTTATCTTGCGGTGGCGAAGAACTTGGTCGTAAAGTATGGCAACGCGCCCGACATACTGGGATCTGATTAATCGCGCGAGTTCGGGCATCGTGACCATGTCGTACTCCAGCGAAACATTGTCGATCGTATACTTCGATGTCATGTCAGTGGCTATGAGAACTCGGCCGTAGTCGTTGAACGTTAGTTCGTATTCGAGGCGGTCCACCAAAGCACTCTGATAGTATGGCATGTGACTCTCCAACAACTCAAAGTCGAGCGGGATGTAGAATCGGTTGCCGTAAGCGGCCGCGACCGCGTTGTCGCTCGCGACGTTATCTGCCTTGTCACCAGCCCCGATTCTAAGTCTGTTTACGTTCCTATTTCGGCTGGGGTCAATACCTTGATATACCGCATTTTCGCGCTCTTGTGCCGTCTTCCACAAGTCCTGGTAGCAATGGTAGACGTCGCTGTCATCGATCGACATCACCTCATTACCAGACATCTTTATCATAGTCTTCTTGACGATGGCGCGACCCAGGTTCTGAACGATGGTTCGGTCCGCGTCCGTCGATGTAAGCGAAATAGTGAAAGCGAGGCGAACAGTCCCCGGCATAATGACGTCGCTAGCTCCGAGGTTGGGGAAGCGGACTAAGAGCTGCTGGTTCTGGTCGATAGTCGATGGGTTGTTCGTAATAACGACACTCTGTCTCACACCTTTTGCCCCGAGGGGCTCACGCAGTCTGCGATATGGATTGAGTTTGCGACCGTATTAACTCGAAGACATAATCTATTAAACCTGTATGGTTTTGTCTTTAATATAATAATAATTATTAAAGATGGCTGGTCTCGATATTGGCATTGGATATTGGACGAATTCGATCGCGTTACGGGCGACCGAGACGATTACCTCGATGATGATGACTTCGATAATATGCTCGATGACTTCGAAGAAACGACCTTCATAAAGACCCCAACCGAGAAGTATCCGTTTCCCGGGTGGGCACACAAGAATACACCCGAGAAGAATTTGTTTTAACCCGGGAAGAAACGTTTGTTTGACACATTCTTACCGACACCCGAGAAGTATCGGGGTAATACACCTTTACATACGTGGGAGGCCCCACCCGAAACTCCGACATGGGCGGGCGGTGCCGATATTCCTGCGGGGATCTCCGTGGGTGAGCTGGCTGGTCTCCCGGAAACGGATTCTCTGGTGAAACGGTGGGAGAGTATAGTGTTTAAACACGGCATCAAGGCCACGTTGGAGTTTCGCAGCACTAAAAGTGGAGACCTGTGGGTTAAATGGGGCAATAGCTGGAAGTTGCTGACGTACAAGAACGACCCGACCAAGTTCCTCAACCCCTCTTCAGTGAGCCGATATGGAGCAGAGGTCCCTCGTATAGACACCGACGCTATTAACACGGTGGAAACCACGGTCAACGAAATAAACGGCACTAAGTTTGACCCACCATTACCTCTTCGCGAACTCATGGGACTCGATAAGGTTCTGCAAACGGTCCGGGGCGAACTGGTCAATAACCTCTCCAAACTCACGGTGCTGGACGAACATATCGCGCTAGAAGAAAGAAAACTTGGGGAAGTCCTTGACGATAGAGAATCTACCGAGCGGATCAACAAACTCCTGCGGTCGTTGCTGGACGAAAGAGAAGCTAGCTTGGAGGTTGTCTCGACTAACCGTGAGGCACTTTCCGGCCAATTAAGTCGGAGCCACGAAACAATCTCGAGGATCCTGCACGAGGACACGACACTCGGTGAACGTCTTCGCACTCTGTTCAGAGAGAAGGGCTTTACAATAGTAACCATCCTCACAGCTTTCACCATGATTATATCGGCCCTAATTCTATATATGTCGTCTCTAGTTCTATCTATCACGGGTGGTTCGGCACCAGCACCCGCACCAGCACCAGCGCCAACACCAGGGCCAGCACCAGCTCCATACGGTGGAGCCAAATAATGGATAAAAAAACAACTAAAAGCCCTCGCCAATCTCTTGGCTAAATTAGCAGAAAAGTTGGCTGCCGCGCTGCCTGGGTTGATCGGGGGTCTCCTCTCCTTCTTGCTATCTATATTATCAAAAAACGGCCGGATGGCTCGCCGATAATGTTTGGGCTCTAATCGTGGCAATCGCCGGTCTCCTACTTTTAGCCTCCCGAGAGTTCCTAAATCCAAAGCGCAAATAGTCCGGCCGCCACGAGGGCTACGACGAGCCTTAATTTCTCCTCCTCGTGGGTTGTGACACTATTTTCCCCTGTTCCAATCCAATCGCGATTGGGGGAACTTAATTCGTGAATTGGGGGTCCTATTGCAGAGGGTGAAACAGGAGCGGAACTCGGTGGAACACTGGGTTCGAATGAACTTGATGGGGGGCCCAATTCGTGAATTGGGGTGGGTGCTTGCGGTTTTATGAAATCGGTTCCATTGTCGGGGGTGCGCTTGATGATATCCACGTTCACGTTCCCGTTGTGGCCGATTTTTTGATTGACGGTGGCGATTACGATCTGATTATTGTAACCGTCAACCGGGTCGTCTCGTAGTATCATATCGCTCGGTGCCATATAAAGACCTATTCCGAATACGTAGTCTACCGGGGTGCTGGCATTCTGCAAAACGTATTGATACTGCTCGATCGCCTTCTCCAGGTCCACCTTAGCTGAGATGGCGTCCTCTACAAGTGCCAAGAATTGTTTTTGCGCGTCAAACGCCGTTCCCGTGCCTAGTATAGAACTGCGAGTTTGCTTCTGTGCGCCGAGGATGGCCCAGACGTATGTCCGAATGGAGTCGTTGAGGCGAGTAACACCGGCCTGCGTGAACCCCATACCCTTATCTAACATAAATGTACCCCACGCGTCCCGGACCTCAGCAGCCTGCTGTATGTAGTCTATGTGAGCTCGTTTCGGAGGTAACCATTCGCAGGATGAGACGCCGCAGTGCCGACCTCCAGATACTTCCGGCCCGAAGGTCATCGTCGCGGGATCAAAATTCCCGGCGTTCCGACTAACGATGTGGTCACCCGATCGATCGTGTCTAAAATCAGTCTGCGTCCCATTCCCGGACTGGCCCCTAATGAGAACGTCCACGAGGCCAGGAAATACTTTCTGTCTCCAGTCCGCATCTTTTGAAACGTTAAATTCGTTACACAGTCTTTCGAACGCCCTACGATCGTATGTGTTGGAAATGGGATTCCATGCGTCATCTTGAGGTAGTGGAATACCTAGTTCTTTGATAATCCTCCTAATGGTGTAATACGCGTGAAAGTTGTAGACACTTCGGAGCATGACATTCTCGGATGTCAGATGGTCTTGATGCGAAACTCCGCATCCGGCCGTTGCGCACCATACGGCGAAGTTGAGCTGATTCTGACAAAACTGCATCGGTGTTGCTTTCCACCCGTTCACGGCCTCCATCGTAGTAATCTTGGGCAGCCTATATCGTTCAAAGATGTCGGGAAAATTGGTGGTAAAGCCACTTTTCGGTCTAACCGTTACGGTTGGGTGTACAAGGTGGTTAGCAACGTCTTTTTGCGTGTATTTACCTCCGACCGCGTACTTCGCATCAGAATTAAAGCTAAATGCTTTGGTATCCATCGAAAGATATTATTATTATGTTTGCTACTATCGCTAATGTTCAAAATGGGAGTTGTGAACTTCAAAAGTCGATCGACAACTGCTGCGGAAAACGCCGGGTAGGCCTCAGATCAATCACCTTCACGGTCGGGTGGAAAAACGTGGCGGATAAGGAAGGGTTCGGCTACGTGAAGGCCCCCCGCCAAGTCAGTGTGAGGCTGCCCCCGGCCTTTGGAGTTCGAGATCCCTCCAAGCTTTTGTCGCGTCGGAGTTTGCTGGTAGAGCCAGCCTCACAATCTCGAAAGCCACCGGACTCGCGACCTTTACCATCGAACCCGCCAACCAGGTAACGATCACCCCGGATTTGGCTGCGTGGCTCGGTTTTTCAAAAACATACTCCGACAATAGGGGTTGGTTTAACCCGGGTGAGCACACCGGCACAAACCCGGTGGACTTCGTTTTCACGAAAACACTCGGGGTGCACCTGGATCAATTGAACACATCGTACAACACGTTAGACGGAGCTCCCAGCACATTACTAAAAACTGTGCACGCCAGTGACTGTTTCTATGGGGAGACTGTGACCTTAGACTTCCCACACCCCGAGATGAAAGTTTTGGAATCGGGACACATTCATGAGTTGAAGATTTCTATTCTTGATGATCAAGCGAGAAAGTTGAATAACGATTACCCGATTTCGGTCGTTCTCGAAATAACCGATTAAACATTAATATATATATACGTATTAATCATGAGCATATACGGTCCATGTTGTTCCAACTTAGAACGGGACGTTCCCGTCGCGGCCGCAGCATACGATGAAGCCGCAATAAGAAGGCTGGAGATCACAGTCCCACACAATTTTAACTAGGGCGGTTGCGCAAATGGAAAAAATGCAAGCTAGCAAACACGTCATAACAGTTTGTGCCGAGGAGCGGGGTTCACTAAGCGAGGGGGACTACGAATATTCATTCGGTGCCAACGCGAGCAACAGATACGGGGGATACACCATGGCAGTGTCCGGGACGATTTTTCGAATGGCGGTCTGCTCGGTCAACTTTCGCGGACACGCCACTGCCGAAGTCCGAGTGAATGTCGTCCTGAATGGTGTAGAACAGAATATTGGCATCACCAAGCACGCGGGGCAGAGGTCAGGGTTTACTATATTCGATGATGACACTACAATTAAAGTTTCGGCAGGTAGTGTTATTAACTTTGTTACAAAAATTGCCGACCAATCGGCTTCCTCCACTATTGTTACGCTGTTAATACAACTTGATTTATGATGAATGACGAGAAACTATATCCACACTTACCTTCGGGGACGGCCGAGCCGGCATCCTTTAGGATGACCAGGATCGTCGAGATACAACATATTCTACAACACGAGGGAGAGATGCGGACGGGTTATGCGAAGAAATATAGACGGTCGGTCAATATATTAGAGGGGGTGAGCACCGCGTTAGCCTCAGCATCCGTTATAAGTGGGGTGGGGAGTGTGTCTTTATTGTCAACAGTTGTCGCTGCACCGGTCGCGGCGGCCTTGAGTGCGACAGCGGCGGGTGCGGGACTGTTTTGCATGACGACCAGACTCGTGGGCCGAAAACTAGAGGCCAAGAGTCGAAAGCACGATCGAATAGCGGTTCTCGCGAGATCTAAGAAAAACAGTATCGACGTTATCGTGTCGAAAGCGATAGCCGACAACGATATATCAGATAGCGAGTTCAAAATGGTCGTCGAAGAGATGGCCAGATATCAGGAGTTAAAGGGTACGATCCGGTCCAAGGCTCGACCACAAATTCTCGCGGACGAAGATATAAAAAAAACTCGTTATGGAGGGGAGGGCCGACGAGAGAAAAAATCTCCTCACCCGTCTCGGGACGTGATATGCTTATTCGCGTGTCTGAGGCAACAGCAGGATATTCCTCCACCTTACAGCCCAGCTGTTCCGACGGCCCCTCCATACGGAACATAATGTTTTTTAATAATTTGGGGCCCCGTTACGACACCCACTGACCACCATACATTTCTATAACCACAAAATGTGCGTACCAGGACGTAATCGTACAGCATTCAACAACGCATCTCTATATCTTGTCGACTATGGTTAAACTAATACACGCCAATCGCTATTGGAGAAATACACCGGTGCCCAAACTCTTTGTAGACATAAGGAACTACGCTGCCCTGTGGCTAAAGGTGAACGCGGTAGCTATGTGTAACTTACTATAAAAATGTGATTGTTTTCAATTACGTACATAAGTATGTGGATACATGTATGTATAAAACACATTAGTAAGTCAAACACCATACATACACATGCAATTCAGTTAATATAGGTTAGAGAATAACAAATGGTGCGAAATCGTCCTGACGGTAAAAGTTGTCCGGTATGAACAAAATCGTGCGGGTGTTTTGAGGTCACTGACACAGTTTGCTTGCAAATCTTGATCCATTACTACCCATTTTCACTTGAGGAACATGTTGGTCATGTGATATAAACAAAGTTTCTGTGGCCAAAAACAAATGTAAACAATATTGGGGGACATGACGGGGTTGGATTTTTCTGTCTTAGGAGTAAGTGAAGCAATTGTTTAATTCATGCAGAACCAGTACAGACCGGCTGCAGGTCATGTACAAGTAGATCCCACAACATCCATACGAATAGTGAAAGTAGGAGAGACTGACCTATTAGATGGGATTCGGTTAAAGTGTATAGTAAAACTATTTGGTGTCTTCTAGCCTATAATTATATACTGTGATCATTTGTAGATGAAATCTTACATCAACACCGGCATTGGAGGTGTGCCTCAAACAGCCAATCACATCTCGTACTATTATTTATTAGTCGGAGGATTCCTAACATTGACAGCAGTGCCATCTGGCGTCATAATGAGGCACTACTAACTAATATATTGCTTGCATCATTCTGCTTGCGGCTTGATGCTTTCTGCTTGCGAGTTTCCGCTTTCGAACTCTGGCTTGATGCTTACTTCCTGCGGCTTTGTTCTTACTGCTTTCGGCCTTATTCAAAGTGCTAAGTGCTTGTTCTTACTTTCTATTGCAAATGCTTAGTGCAATAAAACAGGGACACGAATACGGACGTATCAATAATTGTAATGTAAATAAGACGAATGAACAAAGCAATCTGCAGAATGGACATGTAAGAAAGACAAACACAATTACAACAAGCAGATATCAAATGTAATAAATACAAATGACGAATGAAATAACATGAATATAAGTTGTAATGTCATCAGCACGCAAGCATCAAGTCACATAGCATTATGGCGGATATAATCTTCCATAGTTTTATAGACACAATCGGCGATTGGTCGAGATATAATGGTCATCAGTCACCACAAAAGGACTCATGCAGTAATGTATAAAATGCAACGTTTACGAGCGCCGTGGCGTAATGGTTAGTGTGTCGGACTACTGATCCAAGGGTCGTGGGTTCGAGCCTGACTAGCGGCGTGCGTTGTGTCCTTGAGCAAGACACTGTATCCACACTGCTCCAGTTCACCCAGCTGTAAATGGGTACCGATAATTCGTAGTTGCTCTGTAAATACGAATTACCGGCTTCTCTCAAAAGATCTCTACCACCGTTCTTTCTCCCATTCTTGGGAGACGGCATGCAAGGTCCTAGAGCCAGTGCCGCCGTTAAATATAAGCAAAAAAAAAAAAAAAAAAAAAAAAAAATTAAAAAAAAAAAAAAAAAAAAAAAAAAAAAAAAAAGGGGGCATGGCATGGCGCGCGGTGTGTTTTAAAAACATTATATGTGTATATCTGAAGCAATTGGGTATTTCAAAATTTTCATTCGGTAAAATAAAGTCAAAGTACTGTTTACACATCAGCAGAAAACATGTCCTTGGAGACAATTCTAATGAAATACCAAGATGAGTTTTCATAGAAAAATAATAAAAATATGCTATATTTGTGGTATGTTTATTGTTTTCTGTAGCATGATAAAGATACCACAAATATTTCATTGCTTCGTGATACTCACTACTTCTGATTTCAATTGGGTTTTTGGCAATTATAATTGGGTATTTAAGCAAATACGCAGCTTATCTGGAGCGCTGTGATAAGCAGTGATTGGACATGAGAGGTTCATTGTTTATGATAACCTGTGCGCGTGTATATTTAGTATACATGCACATGAACCATATTTAGCAGTCTACATACAATACATCCATGATTTCATAATGAAAATAGAAGAAGAAAAAACCGCCATCAATTCGATTATCCTCGTTTAAATGGGATACCAAACACGTACTCTTGGAACGGTGCCAATCGAATCTGCACGTGACAGAAAACCCCGCGATCCGACAAAACCGACTGAGTTGTCATCACGACCAGTGCAGACCAGTGCAGACCCAGATGCCGCCGCACAGTCTGATCTTTACGAAGCCCCACAGGGGACGTATCATTCTTTTTTTATTAATTCGTTCCCACGAAATAACAATTCGTTCCCTCAAGTTAACAACGTCTAGCGTTTATTAATTTTTATTATACTGAATTTATACTGAAAAGCTGGTGAAATAGGCGACTAGTATAAATTCAGTATAATAAATTTTTTAAATGTATCCTTAAATTGAAAATTTCTCCCTCAAAGTATACTTTGTAAATAGCCTGATACAACCGCGCGTCTCCATCAGTAATTTAAAGATTACTAAAAGATCATACCTGCCTAGCGGGCGCTTGTAATGTTTACAACTGGTAGAACAGTTACTCGGTTATATGCTTCTTTAATTCCTAGTTTGTGACTAATAGATGGAATATCAACTCATATCTTGATAGATTTACACAGCATGAGGAATATGGCGGCGCTGCGTTGGTCACCAGCGTATGTCACATACCAGCTAGTAATTTATATTAAAGGACTGAACGTCCTGAAATATTTCGCAGTACTTACATGTATGTATTTGTGGATAACACATATAGACTAACAATTACTCTAGAGTGGAAAGCGTTTCGCGAAAAATAAGCGCGGGAATTTCACAGCAGCAGCAACAACAACAGAAACAACGAGTTAAAAATAGATTTTTGTAAAACCCAAAATAATAAATAGATTTCTATTCTGAGACCTATTATGAAGACCTCAAATTTAGATGTTGGTTGTATAATTCTCCGACAGCCATGTGAATCTAGTAATTGCTATAACAGACATGTGGAATAGATACATTAGCCGTTACCAATACGTCACGGCGCGGCTCAGCCAATCATAATGATTGGCTGAGCCGCGCCGTGGCGTATTGGCTGACGATGGATTTGTGAATGAGCCGCAGCTGCTATCGGCAACCATTCATGCATACACACAATCATAGTGCACCGTAAGTGAGTGAGAACGGTATGTAACCCGCTTCATAGATAAATGGACTAAACATATTTATGGCTGAAACTAGCGTATACCACTAGCTGTCACCGGGGAAACGGGGCTTATGGGATATATAGGATCGGTCTACGTATGATCATTCCCGGGTATGGAAGGTTTTTGAGCCAATTCCCACCCTAAAATATAAGCCGAATCGAATCGTATGATCAGTTATTAACCCTATGCAGCCGGACATAGATACAAATAAGTGGTGCTTAATTCTGATACGGTTCATTTCCTTTTATCTCCGATGCTACTGTATGTTCATGATCACAAAGCACCCACGCGTGTCCTGAAGTGGTCATATGCCTGTTTTACAGTGGCACCTCTCTAAACCGGACAGCCCGATCAAGTTCTACACTGTTCGCCATTTAGAATCTGGCTCAAACGTGGCGGTGAAGAAAGTATTGAATATATGAGTCTACTAACTGATTAGAACTAGAGAATACCAGTCTAGTGTCTTTTGATATCAAATTTATCAGGCAAGGCTAGAAACGCGTACAAATTCCGAGGCTTGCCGAGGAATTCCTACCGTTTCCGAGCCGAGCCTGGTACACTTGTTATCAATATATACTATACCGGTAATCTATTTATCAGGTAACGTTTTATGCTCGACAATTAACAAATAATATAGTTTTAGTTGAAACTAACGCGGACTTCTTTATTTTGCCGCATTACGTATTTCGGTAACGTCATGTGATGCCGTTCGACCTCCGAAACGTCAGTCTTCGATTCATTGTAACCCGGATATTGACCGATACAACCTTATGTTATAAGTCAGTACGTAATTTTCCAATACAAAGCTCGTTGCCTGGTAAATACAAATACCAAGGTGTATGATCACGTGGTTACAACAACAACAACAACAAGTATTAACATTTCCAAAAGCCCTTCGATTCAAAATACGTATTCTTTTATTTTGTCTGTGGGGATGTTTTAGTATGTGCCGAATTGCCGGGACCTCCAAATGCAGCTCATGAAGACGCGTTTGCTGCGCCATATTTCATCAAAATCAGTTGCCTCTTAAGAAAAATATCAAATAATACTTACTTTGGAGTGGGCGCGTTTTCAACACTTTCGATCATTGTTGTTGTTGTTTTAACCACGTGATCATGCACATTGAATACACACAATAAGCCCCTGCTGTCTTGGCCGGTGACAAAAGACTAAAGGTACATACCCCGCCTAAATATGAACGAAACTATTCATAAAAAAATGTCTATGGGAATAATTCGGTAATGTAGTAATGACAAACAATGTAGACCCTGATCCGACAAGATATTGATCTCAAATGAAGAGGTCAGTGGAAGAAGGGGGCTAACTCCATAAGAGAGTCAGCCTCCCTCCTTCTATCACTGACCTCTTCAAATGTTCTCAAATAAATTCTATGTTTCGCATTCCGTGTGTCTTTATATGGCGTGATCTGACAAAACGGGACTTGTTTCCATCACCGCCAGTGTAGATCCTGACATACATACGTGTTCATGCTTCCTGATAACAGTCCATTTTGTTTTGCATCGTGTTTCAGTTGATGTCTCAGATAAGACAGGACATGTGATTTAGTATCTAAGAAGATGAGCGATATCTCATAAAAAATACTTTATTAAAGGTGCATGCCCACTCAGTAGGCACAAAGTTTTCTTTATAGGAATTAAATAAATGTATAATTGTGTCACTATTACACCAGTTCTAAAATTAACGAGTGCCCGCTATATAGATATAATAATTTAGTAATATTTATTTTACTGATAGTGACTCGCGATGGTATCAGGCTATTTTCATATCCAAATGAGGCATGCTATGCTTTTATTATTTATACTAATTAAATGAAAAAAATAATATTTTCGACACATTGTAAAGTATGATCATTGCACATCAACAAATATATACAGAGAATAAATAGTAATGTCCGTTAACATTTTAAGGAAACACGGTTATCGCCCCTGATGTCAGTGTGGAAATTACGGCTGATATAAAATGAATACTAATGTCAATCAATACGCGGGGTAATGGTGAATGAATGTTTATTTTGCCAGAAAATGTCACAGATGATGTCTCTGATATAAAGATCAGTTTGTGCCTACTGAGTGGGCATGTACCTTTAATGTGATGGTGCGTATATTTCTAGTATTTCCTTCCTGAGGCGCGGAGAGACGTACACCGTTTACCGTACCTACTGTCTGTTTCACGAAAGCTGCCCAAAGTTTACGGCTATATAGACAATGCAAAAACATTTTTTTTTTTTGATAATGTTAAATTTTATCAAAATTTAAGAATGAGCCTTCTTTTTATTTCGTGAAATTTGGTCAAATATGGATTTTATTACGAAAAATTGATTTCTCTATGGGAATTTAACATTGGGGAAAAACAGGTAAAGGAGTGTGGGAGGAGGAGCTAAAAAACGAAAAACAAAAATGGAAATTGACTCCGAAACCTAGCTAGATAGCTTGGAAATGATCTAACTAAGAAAACAAAAGTTAAATTTTAAAAATCGGTCCAGTATTTCTGAAATTCTAAAAAAATCCCCATGTTAAATCCCCATAGACATCTTCACTCCGTGAAGATGTCTATGGGGATTTAACATTGGGAAATTTTGTTTTCGCAATAAAATCAATATTTGACCAAATTTCACGAAATAAAAAGAAGGCTCATTCTTAAATTCTTAATTGTTTATATGGCCGTACAATTTGAGCAGCTTTCGTGAAACAGACTATACTAAGGTTTCCATCAAGATCGGGATATTATATGATATTCAAGTACGTTGGTTGCGTCATTGCGTGTACATCCCGATCAGTATAGTGAACATCTTTTAATCTTTTATTGAAGGAAATTGATTTCAATTTCAAAGCGGAACATATTTCACCGTCAATTCCACAAGATCATGCGATGTACAAACTAGCATATTTCATCGTATCCCCACCTTGTAATAGAGAATGTATATGAGAAACTGGGAAATATTTGCCCAGACGTATACCAGTCACATCAGTACACAACCAACATATTTGAGATATCGAGTTTAGAGTCCTTAACCCTTACACCGCTATCTTATTTTGTTGTCGTCTGCTTTTTAATTTCTATTTTCTATTTGTATCAACGAAAACTTGCCTTGACAGCACTTTAGAATAATTTACAACATGCTTTGACAGCACTTCAGAATCATTTCCATTGGAAATGATTCTAAAGTGCTGTCCAAACATGTTGTATTGAGAAATAAGACAAGATATGAAAGCAATTGCAGACGACAATTATTGTGTGTAGCGGTCTAAGGGTTCAACTTACCTGAAAACGTAATGAACGCCATTGAAACGTGTAAACCAAGTCTTAAACCTAGAGTACCACACGTCATGTTATAATATACAGTGAATTCGCGATGGCTCAAAATGCGATGGCTCTTAATGTCGGGCTCGCTCGAAATAGCGTCGCGGTCCTGATAATTTTTCCTATAAATTTAATGTATTTAATTTTTACACTCACTGGTTGTCCATTAACCATTTCACGCCTAATTTAAGTAACTGGGGTCCGTTTCACTAAACTTCGTACGACTATAATGTTCGTAAGTGAAAATTTAGGATCGTCTGGAAATTTCCTATGCTCAATAAATGTAAATCCAATAAATGTTTACAAGAAAACATTGCTAATGTGAAATTTACAGACTATCATAATTGTGCGCTTACGAACATTTTATTTGTACGAAGTTTAGTGAAACGGGCCCCAGGAATAGAGTTTGATAAGTTAAATTTGCAACCAATCGAAAAGTCACAAAATGACTTTCAGACTAGTCCATTTATGAAAAGGGCGTGTTTTTGTTCCCATGAAAATTAATTGTACTTGCAAGAAGTGCAGATTCTGATGAGACGGCTCGTCACAAGCCGGCTCACCTGGCTCTACACTATTCGCCAATACCACTATACAGGCCTCTGATGTTGAAAGGGTTGAGGGCACTGGGTCTCAGATATGCATAGAAAGTGATGAAACAGATTACGAAAACAAATAGTTTAATTGTAGATTCATATCTTATTATGTCGAGACATTTGAACGGACCAAGTTTAAACAACGTTCGATTCTGTCCGATTCAAATTTCTCTGCAGAATGCTCAGACAAACGACATAAGTAATGCTGCTAAATTTGGTATTGTCGGACTCGTAGTGTTAACGACTGGAAAATGGTCAGCATTAAAAGGAAGAAACCGCAGTCGTATTTATGAAAAACTAAGTTTACCTGAGACCTCATATGCGCCGCTTTTACTCCAGGCAAAACAATAGACCACGTGAGCCCATACCCTGAAATGGATTATTGAATATATCACGATTTTCCGACAAATATAACAGCAAAGTGCATGATCACGTGGTTACAACAACAACAACAATGGCCGAAAGTGTTGATAGCGCGCCCACTCCAAAGTAAGTATTATTTGATATTTTATTTAATAATCAACTGATTTGGATGAAATACGGTGCAGCAAACGCGTCGTCTTGAGCTGCATTTGGAGGTTCCGTGAGTTCGGCACATGCTTATGTCGTTTTTGCGAAGTAGACACGGAGATCGATTGTTCGCACAAACGACATAAGTTTGGGCCAAAGTACCGAGACCACCAAAATGCAGCTTCACAAGACGCGTTTGATGCGCCATATTAAATCAAAATATGTTACATAGGGCTTCTGGGAGTTTCATTACTTGTTGTTGGTGTTGTAACCACGTGAGCATAAACCTTGAACATGGAATAAATAAGACAACAAAGGCAAAGTTGAAATTCACATATTTCAGCTGAAAACAGCAGATTTTTAGGTCAAATAAATGAATATTCAAATTTTATTAGAGCTTTTTTACTCCTCAGTTCGCAAAAACAATGAGTTTTTCGATTATCATGTTATTGTACTAAAATGTTTGAAAATCAATGCGTATTTAGGTCAATTGATATGTAAATTAGTGTCTTATTGTAATCTATTGTACACCATTTAGGGAAATTTGTTACAACTGTTAGGGTCGTTTCCAACTGCCGTATATGTATATTATTACATCAAAATAGACATTCACAGTGTAATATCACGGTGTAATAAAATACATATTACACTAGTGTAATAAATATGTAAATAAGGCCGGTACACAAAACACGATAGGTGGTCATTACAGCTTCAACGTATTGTGTTATGCACAGGCATTCGCGTGTTTCGGCTTTCATCGGTATAACTCTAATGAACAAAGCTTCTAACTTTGGTTGGACACAACTTCGTATCATAACACATTCCGCGATTTTATTAACGCTAATGTGCATATTTTGGCGGAAAGTTCCTATGCTCATTTGAGAATTATTGTTATCTTGCTAAAATAACATAGTTAGAACATGTTTATGCAAATAATATCGAATTATTTTTCCCAGGTCGGACACAACCTCGTATCATAACAAATAAAATAATGTGTTTAAGGCTCTAACATCATTATTGTAGTGGCAACTTCATCTTATCAATTGAGAAGTATCGATATCCTGCAGAAATACATAGAAAATTACAATTTTAAACATGTTATGTTGTTATGGTAATATGTGGTGTCCGACCAAAGTTAGAAGCCTTGTTCATATATATAGAGTTATACCGATGAAAGCCGAAACACGCCGAATGCCGGTGGTGTTATGCTGATGCAATACATACAATATAACATTTGTGTGGATTTAATCAAAGACATAACTACTATACATGTACAAACAACATCCTTGATTTGATATGATTTGAGATTTATTAAACCCGTTGACTGATTTCATAAGAAACTCGGCATAGCCGAGTTTTTTATGAAATCAGTAAACTCGTTTAATACATTTCATGTTTATCATCACTCATGTAAGATCCTCTATTGAACAAAGTGCTCAATCAGCACTCGATATTCGCTGACTCGAGCATCTGCGGACTTTTTATGTGTGGGCTGCACCCGGATACGAAGTTCCTAAGTGGTATACTAGATGGTGTAGGAGGCGGTGCTTGGCGGACTATACCGAAGATAACGGACTTCAATGCCCCATGCGGCGGGCACGATTGAGTGCGACCTAATACAGCCCGATTATATCAGCCAGTTATCACCACTAACAAGATAGCAACGCATACTATCGTACTTGCGAACTGCGGCAAAAAGAAGTTTAACATAAATAAAGATAGTAGTATTATAGTAACACATATGATAGATGTACCCCTCGAAAACTTGAACGTAAATTCCCATGTCATTGCCTTTGTCATCCAGCACATGCAAATATGGATGATGACAAATATGCATATGAAGTGTCATGTTAATCCATATTATAACTTTAAGTTAATTCAACGCATTATGCTTTAAAATGGAGGGGGTTGTATACTTCCACGACATGTCGTTGAATTGGATATTAATTGGATATTAAATGGTTCAATATCAGTTGAATTTAGTTGCATGAATGCATGCAAGAATTCGAAATAAATGTAGCAGTCTTAATTGTGATCTTTGCAATAACCATATCAGAGAAACTCCCTACTGCGAATGTAGTGAAGTTGTAGAGGATACTGAACATTACTTCTTTGAATGTATTAAATATCATGCGCAACGTCTAATTTTATGCCAGTCACTGCGACAATTTTATCCCCTAAACGCACATATACTTTTGCATGGCATACCTGAAGAAAGTAATGAGTGCAATACTGTTATTTGTAAAGCTGTACAAGATTATATTGAAGCTACGAAAAGATTTGAGTAACATACTTGGTGGATGCATGAGACGCAAGCTCTAACGGATGCTTTCCATTTGCCAACATCATCCAGTACCACCTGATAACAACGAACACTGAAATCAACTGCGGTGCACATCTATCTATGCATTAGGTTATATATTATATGTACATTGTGACACATAACTCTTTCACTCTTTCTCCCAATCTCCTCTCTCACTTTCTTTACTCTCTCTTTTTATCCGATTTTTCTTTTCGTACATTGTGCAAATATATATATATACCGCAAGATTATTGGTATGTACCCATGTACATATACCTGTATACTTATCGCCATTGCTGTTAAATTGATGTATTGTTGAAATACTTGGGTAAGGGCTGTAATTAATGTTGTGAGAACTTGTAGCCCAAGCCCATTGTACTTATATGCAATAAACTATGTTTAAACTAAGTTGAATTTAGTTTGCAGGAAATATGATTGAAAACACCATTGTGTAGCCGGTGGTGTAACATGGCACATAGTATCGTCCACGCTACATTGGTGAGTACATATTGTAATCCTAAGATGGTTAACTAAGTGTTTTAGCGGTATGACACGAGACAATTATTGCAACGCTTGCAAGTTGCATTGTTTCATCTGCGGGATTGGTGTAGAATTTGTGTAGCTACGCATAACTAATAGACAGGGACATTGTCGCATAGCATGATGTCGTATGTTATGAAACAGGGGCCTGTTTCACTAAACTTCGTACGACTAAAATGTTCGTAAGTGCAAATTTAGGATCATTTCAATTGATGCTTTTACATTTATTGAGCATAGGCTGCATATGCAGCCTATGCTCAATAAATGTGAATCCAATAATTGTTTACTTTACAAGAACACGTTGTTGATGTGAAATATACAGACTATCATAATATTGCTCTTACGAACATTTTAGTCGCACGCAGTTTAGTAAAACGGCCCCCACATACGGTTCTATTTGAAATTTATGCATCATTTATCTTAGTAGATATTCATAACAATTGTAAATTGTGTTTGTAAATCTACTATCCCTGTTAGCTACAGGTGTCATTGCCCGGTTATGTGTTCGCGAGGATCTCAGGATGTTTTTGATTTGTATAAGTATGTATGCTCGATAAGTACATAGAAGCTATTGTCTGATATAATATAATATATATATATATTCTTTATTTCCCCCATGATTGGAGATTTGTGACATGGAATTGCATTTAACAATTATTGTAACAGTTTTAACATATACACAAATATATACATGTACATACATTTACTTAATGCTACACACCGCAACTAATTTCACAAACATTAATAAACAGATGTGTTCATGTTCGGGAAATATACTGCAGCCACAAGTAATGTAGACTCACAAATACAACTCTTTGGCGATCGTCTACGTGATTGAATTCAACAGCTGTATCAATGTCTGTATATGCATCAACACTTAATAGAGTAGTGACTAAATCTTCCTTGGTAAGTGACCTTAGGCGCATGGAAATAGCATCACCATAAGCTTGCCGTATAGCATGCATTAACCTACATCTACTATTCAATGTAGATGGACAGTCCAAAATACAATGTTCTACCAAGTTGTCCATCGGAGAACCACATTTGAGACACGTTTCATTAAATCTCGTGAGGTTGGTAATCAATTGGCATACAGATTGTATGTAGTTCAGATACTCTGGAAACAGTCTCGCATAACTCCATAACTTGTTACATTTGTAGTCTACGTGTACCTTTCTGAACCTGGCGAACGGATGCGATGCTGTTCTAATCTGCCACTCGCTAACACTCATTTCACGAGTTCGGACATTAACAGATGTTTTCCATATAGACTTTTTCGGAAAATACTTTTCTAGCACGTGTCTGAGACCATATACATGTATATCCATAATTTTGAAGATATCGGGCATTAGACATCGAGTACAGTTACCTAGCAAGTATTAACTGAGACGCAACAAAAAAAATTGTTTTACAGCACAGTCTCTTTGTAGAGTGCATAATTGCTAGAAAAGCAAGTTTCTTGCGAGCTATTAGTACATCTAACGGAAGGCAGCTCAGTAAGCTAAGGACAACATCTGTAGCCGATTTCACTAACATTGCAAAGTATTCTTTTGTAGCAAAGTATACTTTGAGGGAGCAATTATTTATTTTTCCTGAAATGCATTATTTCATATAGAACTAACTACTGCATATATTTGATAATTAAAAGTATGCAGAATTATTATACTGAATTTATTACATTATCACAGCCAAAATGGCTGTGATAATGTAATAAATTCAGTATAATAAAAAATAATAAATTTATCCTAAAATTGAAAATTTCTCCCTCAAAGTATACTTTGCTACTAAAGTATACTTTGCAATGTTGATGAAATAGGCTACTGTTCTTGTTCTGGCATTAAGATTCTGCATGCATTTAATGCATAAGCGGTGAGCCCGCTCCAGTGTCATCGTATCGCCAACTGATAGGTTACACCAGCATTCGCAACCGTATAGTGCCTTTGGTAGGACAATAGCATCGTCCGATGTCTAAGGGCCTGTAACTGTAAATCATTATATAGTTGTTTATGGAATAGTGAAACGTGAAAATGCCATGTTTATGCCACACTGTCTTTTTCTCAATGCCTGGCTCAAATAGTAGTGGTATCGATAAACACCTAGGAATTTGTGTGAAGTCATGCTATTCAAAGAGTTTCGCAAGACTCAAAACTGGCTGAGCCTTTCTATACGGTTGACACCGTAATAAAAGAGAACTCACTTATAATGTTAGCGTAATATCTAAGTGAATAAATAGTGTGTGCTTATTTCGTTGTCAGTCGTACATCGCTAGGTCTTAGAGTGTACATTGATGCCTATTGAAATGTCTGTGCTTACAGCTTCATGCTCGCCTTTATGTATACTATTTATATTTTATATAATCCACAGGAACAAATATTGACATTGCAGCGAGAAGTATGTTGATCATTAAACGTAGCTGTCGTTCTGAAACTAGTAGCATGGCCGATATTCATTATAGGAATTAATGGCCTTTTTGTGGAATTTATCGGGGTATAAACTTTGAAAAGTCGCGGGAATACTAGTAGACTAATACTGGACGAAGGCCGGGATGCCTCGTCCAGTATTCCGGCGACTTTTCCAAGTTTATATCCACAAAATGGCCATTCATTCCTTATAATTCCAGCATTTGAAATAAATTCATCAAGAAAATGTGTTTATTTTGACAGATGGCAGCCATTTGTTTACATTGACAGCACTGACAGCGCACGTGTAGAAAGTAGTTCGGCGTGGGAGTTTACTGGGATATAAATTTTGGATAGAGACTTGCTACGGGCCAATCAAATGTTAGGGAATTGTGTAAATAGTTTCGTGCTGGAATTATTAAACTATAATTCCAGCACAAAAATATTTACACAATTCCCTAACATTTGATTGGCTCATAGCAAGTCTCTGTCCAAAATTTATATCCCAGTAAACTCCCACGCCGAACTACTTTCCGTAACCGTGAGGCGCAGTTAAAATAATTCTTAAGAAAGCGGAAAATAAACACATTTTCTTGATTAATTTATTTCAAATGCTGGAATTATAAGGAATGAATGGTCTTTTTGTTGAATTTATCGGGGATATAAACTTGGAAAAGTCGCGGGAATACTGGACGAGGCCTTCCGGCCATCGTCCAGTATTCCCGCGACTTTTCCAAGTTTATACCCGGATAAATTCCACAAAAATGCCATTCATTCCTATAACAAGCACAGCAATATGACGTGTACACCATGTCCTTGAAATCACAATAATAAATGATACATCTGGATGCAACAGATGATAATCATACTGACAGTAATAGCATGGCAGATTAATCAAACACACACGCATAGAAACTGCACTAAGGGCATAGTATAGTAAGCATGTACTTATAAATGGTTTCGGAAATGTATGGCTTTATTCATAATTGAACTATAATACACAGTGGTTAATTTACCAGAGCGTCGCACGTCAAATACACACACGTGTTTGGCGTTGACACACCAACATTCAGATATTTTTCTTCCATAATATATGTTAACATACCATTTATTTCACAAGAGACCAATTAAACACACACATTCAAAATGGTAGAGAAAATATTGATACATGGTGGAATACTAATTGTGGCAGCCATCTTGATTTTGTATAGTGTCATCATTAAATTTTCATATGAAAGCTGGTTTTGATAACGCTATTAAACTAATTGATTTCGCCTAGTTCATCAATTTGTTATTGCCGTTAATTACTTGAAATATAATGTCTTAGGACAAGCATCGAGTTAAGTATAGAAGTGTTGATATTCGGCAGCCATCTTGGAGTTATATATGGATTTAGGTTATCACAATATGTGGCACTGCTCGTCAGATAATTGATCAATAACAATTAATGGATTTACATTTATTGAGTATAGGCTGCATGTGCAGCCTATGCTCCATAAATGTAAATCCATTCATTGTGATGAAGTTTATATACACTACAAATTATCGCAATGTAACTATAGTTTGATTGTGGTATCGGTGGGTTCGGTTGGTGGGTGAACTTGTTATAATTTTGGCGGCCATCTTATATTTCGGTAGCAGTTTTTGACGTTACTGCAAAATCCGATGTTCTATAAATTTCAACCATTGATTATCATGTGCTCATACCGTTTTACAATGTGTAAATGTGAATTTGCTTCGATGCTACAGCATTTTTAAAAATCACAGCAATTGTCTGGAAGGGCAACTATGATATTTGGCGGTCATATCGGATTTCTTTACATACATTCCCAATTGCTACGTATTTATAAACATGTTATCATTGTATATTTTATTCTTAGAACATTGTTCAACCATAAACGTACTTTTATTTTGCCAATAATTGACGTAGTTCGTACATATTTAGTGTGGTGAGGGAATGTACTTGGGGTTTGCCAGCCATCGTGGATTTTGGCGGCGATTTTGGATGAAAATGGTCAATTTAGATTTCCTGTAAATTATTATTATCGTTTGTCACGTTTTCATTGCTTTTTCGGTGTGAGACTTGTTGTTACTTGAATGGTCTCAAACCTGCACATGTTTTAGCAGAAAATGTTGCTGTTTGTGGGGTCCACTTAAATGGGCATAACATCTTTAAACGTAGACTTACAGATTGCTATCATGCGGAAATAATATCTAGAGATGCATACCTTTCAATAAAATATAGTGGCAATTTAAATAAATTAAAAAAAAAATCACGATGTTAATGATTTGCTGCCAAATTATGCCAATCATTCAAAGCAAATACGAAACAGACTGCGTATACTCCGCCATAGTTGGGTGTAAATTACGGAATGTTTCTTAAAACGTATGTCATCATTTTATATAAACAGTTGAATTGTCTCATGTGGGTAAGGGCTGTAATTAATGTTGTGAGAACTTGTAGCCCAAGCCCATTGTACTTATATAGGAATGAATGGCCTTTTTGTGGAATTTATCGGGGTATAAACTTGGAAAAGTCACGGGAATACTGGACGAAGGCCGGAAGGCCTCGTCCAGTATTCCCGCGACTTTTCCAAGTTTATATCCCCGATAAATTGGAAGGCCTCGTCCAGTATTCCCGCCACTTTTCCAAGTTTATATCCCCGATAAATTCCACAAAAAGGCCATTCATTCCTTATAATTCCAGCATTTGAAATAAATTCATCAAGAAAATGTGTTTATTTTCCGTTTTCTTAAGAATTATGTTAACTGCGCCTGACGGTTACGGAAAGTAGTTCGGCGTGGGAGTTTACTGGGATATAAATTTTGGACGGAGACTTGCAACGGACCAATCAAATGTTAGTGAATTGTGTAAATATTTTTGTGCTGGAATTATTATGCAATAAACTATGTTTAAACTAATTGCCTCATGTACGTACATACATGGCCAAGATATAATGCAAGATGACGTACATGGGTATACTACTACTAAACATAGTAAATACAGATGCATCTCATAAGTATGCACCCAGACCATATGTCTTCCGCATCCACGGGAGCGTTTAGAAAACCATCGGAAGTTAGACAAAATCTAAATTTGACAGTACAATTGCCACCTATCGAAGTTAAATGTGGCTGTGCCTGGAGAAATTGGACTTATGTCCATTGCTCCACAATTCCCTGGCCGTCTAATTCCTGCCCGGGGATGTTTTAGCGGAATAGTTCACCATACATGCGTCAAAACCCCACCCCTCTCACACGCGCGGAAATGCTGATATGTGGCTGTTTCTGGGGAAATTCGGCTTATGGCATTTGTACATCATATCCAACTTTCGCGGCCACCTTACCTGGACAAAATCCATAGTGACCACATGGTCTATTTCAGCTGACCAATACGTGATGGTCAGTCGGAATTTCCGTGATATCGGCTTTTTCCGTAATCTCTCGGAAATCTACAAGTGTCACGTGATTTATGCAATTTTATCGATATGCAAATCGATAATCCAATTACATGTAGTGTGGCGATCCACCATTGACCACTGTGATATTCGAATTAACGTGTCAGGTTAACATGTATCTCACTTCCCGAACATGTTTATTTTATGAAAATGACATTTATGACCACGTGAAAATGATTTCCAAATTTAAATATGTTTTCCGTAAATGACATCGCATATATTTTATACCAAATGTGCAATGTACAAATAAAGTTCAAGGAAGTTTAGTTTTGCAGTAAATAATTCGCGATGGTTCTGCTTAATTTCCTGTAAATAAAAACAACACATTTCCATTTATTGACAATTTTATAATTTGTGACACTTTCACCAATACTAGTTTCGATAATCGGTGGAAATCTCGTTAATATTGACGTGAAATCAAGATAAAACATGCAAAGATACAAATAGTTACAACCAGCGTAAGTAATTTTGTAAACTAACGTAGTCTGACCAAGATTTATAATTCCCGTGTCTGTAAAAAGGGAATTACGTTAATTATTTCTAACCATATCAAATAAAGATGAAATTTTATTATAAACCTACCCATGAAATACATAGTAATACGATGTAAATAAAAGTCGTATATTCTCATCGATGAAATAAACAACTTCCGGTGAAAATACGACTACTTCCGCTATCTATATTCATAACGCGCACCTGAAAGAAAACAGCGCAAATAGGCTGCAAATACACATTCATTACCGTATACAGTCTAAAAAACTGCTAATTTCCATGGAGCGGTATATAATAAATAGAATATTAGGCACTCGTGAAATATTGACATTTCACAGCACGAGATGAACATATGTCATATTCGTTGCAAAAATATGAATATCCTCTATTTATTAGGGTCTCATAATTTAAAGGTACATGCCCACTCAGTAGGCACAAAATGTTCTTTATAGGAATTAAGTAAGTGTATAATTATGTCACTATTCCACCAGTTCTAAAAATTACGAGTGCCCGCTATACAAATATAATAATTTATTATCAATGTACTGTTAGCGACGCGCGGCGATAACAGTTTACTTTGATAATGTGCGGGGACGACGACTTTCACATCACGGCTTGCGGTGCGCATGCGCAGTATACTACGTGCGCCAGTAGGCTTCCCAATATATAACCAAGAATATCAACATGTCGAAACGTCCAGGACGGAAATTGTATGAAACGGCGTCGGCCAAAAAAAAGGCGAAATGTCTGAGGGACAGGCAGTACAGAGAGAGAGAGAGAGAGTGGTTAATATTGGCAACCAAATCACCAAATGGAAAGAGTTAAGTGGAGATTTAGATTTGGACTCGAATATAGATTTTTCTTCTCAACTTCCGATACTTCACTGCGCATGTCAAAGATGTGATATGATTGACAGTGTCACGTGACGCGTATTGGTAAAAATAGCACGAGGTCGGAAAATACCCTTTCTGGTCGCGGCATATAAAATGCGATTTAACACCAATTAACACGCGCCGTAATTAAAAATAACTCGTTAGTGGGTAGACAAATGGCTCATATAACGCATGACATGAAATGAAAAGTAGTAGTACAGTGTAACCTGTTGCGTGGGCATGTACCTTTAACGTTGCACATGTTGTAACAGAAATATAGGCCAGTTTAGCATTATCATCTTTATGAACGTGAATTGCACTATTATCAATGGAATTACAAAGTTATTCACACAAATAACATTAATAATATGTCAGTTGCTATAGGTGTATACTATGATCAGACTGCGCGGAAGTAGACCTTATATGCGTGTATGCTATTTTCTAATCGATTTTTAAAATGTGTACGTGTATGAGTCTGATCGGGGCTTACACTGTTCATTAATCATTATGTAGCCTGCACTATACGTAAAAAATTACAGATGACCGATGTACTCGTTATATATATTCTCAGACTGGCGAACTTGTTTAACTTAATATTTCGGGCAATACACATGCAGCCTATTTCAAGGAGGTTTAGTTTAGTTTGCAGTAAATAATTCGCGATGATTCTTCTTAATTCCCTGGAAATAAAAACAACACATTTCCATTTATTGACATTTTTAATTTGTGACACTTTCACCAATATTAGTTTCGGTAATCGGTATACATTCCGTTAATATTGCCATGAAATCAAGAGAAAAAATGCAACGATACAAATATTTACAACCAGCGTAAGTAAATTTGTAGACTAACGTAGTCTGACCAAGATTTATAATTCCCGTGTACGTAAAAGGGAATTCAAACTTCTAATCTTCAAGCGCGCTCCTGAAGCCTGATAATGACCAAAACTATAAGTTAGAAGCATTACCGGTGTTTCATTGACTGAATGGCGAACAGTGGAGGCCCTGATAAGACTGCGCGGATGCGCAGGCTGATCTGGGCTACACTAGTCATAACTAGACATAACGCCCTATTTCTCCAGTTACAGCCACATATGTGTATGTATTACATACACTTGATGCTGTATGTGCTCCTAAATGCGGTCGGACGGACGAACGGTAGCTGTCGCGTATTATCGCTGTATTATCGTAAGTGGTGTGTACACACTACAGGCGCGATAAGGCCGCTCATGTGATGACGAGCCTGTAGCGAAATATGTAGCCGCTGGTTGCAGATCACCAGCGCATTGTTAAACCTATACTACAAACTGTGCCGTGTAGACCAATACTTGCGCGTGTGTGTAGTCTCACCGCCACTTGCTGCAAATGTCATGAAGAACACTATTAATAACTTCGCGCATCGTTGAGCATAAACCTAGTACAGGCTGTTTGTATTTTCGGTTTAAGACGTTGTTTCGTGATACTTTTCTAATCTCACCGGCTCTCGAATTAACCAGTTGCCTCCTCCGCTGTGGGTTTCAATTGGCCGCTTGACAAGACTCGCTGTTATTCCATTGGCTGCGCCAGGCGGTCATGTGACGCGAAGTGAAACTAAATGTGGAATCCCACGTTGTAGAGGAGTTGTGATCGGTCAATGAATACAGAGGCAGCGGGCCGGCCTTGAATTTCCTCTCTACTCTTATTTTCTATCAATGTAATCCATAAGTTAAACATACACAATTACTCATTGGAGTTTTCGGGCCCGCGTCTAAAGCATATATAAAGTATGCTTTCCATCAAAATGTCTATTAAATGTTTGAATGTTGATGCAGCATCAGTCAACAGTAATAATTGCAGAAAAGGCAGCTTACAGAACTCGGATAAGAAGAATGGGAAGATGTAAGTTATATAACACTAGACAACTGTTAGCAATGTATCCAAGGAAACATCGGTTATTTTATGATTTAACTTGTTAGTACAAAAGTATACTGTCTGTTTCACGAAAGCTGCCCAAATGTTGCAGCTATATAAACAGCTATATAAACAATCCAAAAGACTGTGTTTTTTTCGATAATATTAAATCAAAGCAAAACGTAAGAATGAGCCTTCTTTTTAGTTCGTGAAATTTAGTCAAATAGTGATCTTATTGCGAAAAAAACAATTTCCCATGTTAAATTCTATTTAACATGGGGAACACTTATATAATTTCAGAAATACTGGACCTATTTTCAAAATTTAATTTTTGTTTTCTTAGTTAGATAATTTCCATGGTATCTAGCTAGGTATTGGAGTCAATTTCCAATTCTTTTCTCTTTGTGTGGACTCCTTCTACAGCTCCCCCACCTCCCTTTCCCCTATGTTAAACTCCCATAGACAAATCAATATTTCGTAATAAAATCAATATTTGACCAAATTTCACGAAATAAAAAGAAGGCTCATTCTTAAATTTTTATAAAATGTAATATTATCCAAAAAAAAAAAAGAATTTTTGCATTGTTTATATGGCCGTAAAGTTTTGGCAGGTTTCGTGAAACAGACAGTATATACGTTGACGTCACAGTTAATACCTCTCGTTAAGACGATACAAACGATGTGAGGCTAATTATGAATCCCAAAACTATACATGTATTGAATGCAAGTACCTTTTCAAAAATAATAGTAATTCCAGAAAATATCGATTTTATTGCGAAACAACAATTTTCACGGCGCAATTTTAGCATGGGACAAAAACAACGGGGGCTGAGAGCGGTATCAAAAACGAACGCTTTGCAATATAACTTGAAAGTTCAACAAACAAAATAACTCTATATATATATTTTACAAATCAAAATTTAATTTTAGCAATATATATTATTAATGAAATCATTAAATATGCTAAAATATAATTTTGATTTTAAAATATACTTGTATATATATTCATTAAATATATACAATGTATTGCTAAAATTAAAATTTGATTTTTAAAATTAATTAGCAATATTATTTAATGAAGTCAACATTTGACGCAATTTCGGCAAATAAAACATGTGTAGCGTGACTACTGTCTGTTCCACATTTTGCTGCCGACGAACTTTTGGCTATCAAACACATTACAGCCCAAAGATATTTAAATGTAAGTACTTTTTCATCAATAACAAAAAAGACACCCTCCCCAAAAAACAGTATTTGATGAAATTGACTATTGATATGATTGCGAAAAAACGATAATTTAACATGGTGGCTAAAAAATAGATTTTTTTAAAAAAATAATTTTGAAATTTGTTAGAGAGATTCCACTGTATGTTTTATGTTATATTTGTTAATAATTCCAGCACAACAAATATTTACACAATTCCCTAACATTTGATTGGTCCGTAGCAAGTCTCTGTCCAGAATTTATATCCCAGTAAACTCCATGCCAAACTACTTTCCGTAAATAATTCTTAAGAAAACGGAAAATAAACACATTTTCTTTATGAATTTATTTCAAATGCTGGAATTATAAGGAATGGGGATATAAACTTGGAAAAGTCGCGGTAATACTGGACGAGGCCTTCCGGCCTTCGTCCAGTATTCCCGCGACTTTTCCAAGTTTATACCCCGATAAATTCCACAAAAAATGCCATTCATTCCTATAATATATTACTCGTCAAAAAATAAATTGCTAATTATCTTTATGATACTTTCAGACAACGACATAGTGTTACTGGTGACAGTGTGGGCCACCACCGCCCCACTTTTTGCCGCCCCTCTTCCCATCGCCCCTCTGACCACAGAAACACAGACGGACACTGACGTTAGATCGACTGTTAAACCGGCCACGTCAGTTACCGCCACTTCAACGTCAGTCACAGAACCAACATCGCCGTCGCCTATTTTAGGCGCATTGTCAGCAACGTCGCTTGAAAACTTGATTATATCGACGTCAAACAATGTGGCGTCCATTGCAAAGTTAACAACAGAATCAAAGATGACGTTTGCAAAATCAACGTCAGCGACGTCGGTGCTAGCGACAACGGACGTCCATTTGGACGCGCAGACACTCGAGGAGGCGAGACTTTGGGCACAAATGACCGAAAAACACGCAATGGAACATTTTACATATTTGGTAAGTCAATACATGTAATAATGGTTAATTATGTGTCTACTGTCTGTTTCACGAAACCTGATCTAAGTCTACACTGATTTCAATAACATTAATAAGTGTGAAATATGAATCTGGCAAATAATGTAGTCCCAGAAATCACTATAATTCCAGCACAAAAATATTTACACCATTCCCTAATATTTGATTGGCCCGTACCAAGTCTCTGTCCAAAATGTATATCCCAGTAAACTCCCACGCTGAACTACTTTCCGTAACCGTGAGGCGCAGTTAAAATAATTCTTAAGAAAACGGAAAATAAACACATTTTCTTGATGAATTTATTTCAAATGCTGGAATTATAAGGAATGAATGGCCTTTTTTGTGGAATTTATCGGGGATATAAACTTGGAAAAGTCGCGGGAATACTGGACGAGGCCTTCCGGCCTTCGTCCAGTATTCCCGCGACTTTTCCAAGTTTATACCCCGATAAATTCCACAAAAAGGCCATTCATTCCTATAATAATTGCTCTTTTTCATAACACATCATGCTGTATCCGCCCTTTTTACAAGCAATAAGGCCCTAAACTACACAATTTGGACTGGATATCTATAAATAAATTCTACTCTAGATAACTAGCTACAATCCATCATTGCTTGCAGGCTACGAAAAACAATCTGATTGCTAAGAATATGACGCAGAACGACAGGACGGTGGCTCTGGGGGCTATCTTCAAAATTACAGAACGCCGGGTGGAGTGTCCCCGACTCCCGCCCACCATTGTGGCCCAGGCGAAGGACTGTACCCATATACAGGTAAGCTGTTCATGACTACCATACGCCCGTTTCACTAATTTCAATATGACGAATATTATAGGAATGAATGGCCTTTTCGTGGAATTTATCCGGGTATAAACTTGGAAAAGTCGCGGGAATACTGGACGAAGGCCGGAAGGCCTCGTCCAGTATTCCCGCGACTTTTCCAAGTTTATATCCCCGATAAATTCAACAAAAAGGCCATCATTCCTTATAATTCCAGCATTTGAAATAAATTCATCAAGAAAATGTGTTTATTTTCCGTTTTCTTAAGAATTATTTTAACTGCGCCTCACGGTTACGGAAAGTAGTTCGGCGTGGGAGTTTACTGGGATATAAATTTTGGACAGAGACTTGCTACGGACCAATCAAATGTTAGGGAATTGTGTAAATATTTTTGTGCTGGAATTATGAGATTGTATACCAAACAACTTGTGCGATTTATTCTGAAAAATAGTTACAGAAACTGTGATTATTTTTCTGTAAATGACGTCGAGAATTGATGAAAGTTCCATAACAAATGAAAATTTCAACATTTCGTCAACATTCGACGTCATATACGGACAATATCGTAAATTATGTAAATATATTTCACGAGAAATCGCACATCAAAGTATGTACACAATCACGTGGTCTATCTCATACATCAATGGTTAACGAGGCTTGTGGCCTGCAGGGGCGGATCCAGAATGTATGTCTAGATGGGGCGTGGATTTCAAATGAGACACATATGATCGTCAGCTTTCATACAATTTAATTTTTTTTTCTTAATTCTCATTAAAAGTATATGTTGTTACCACTCAACCACTCAGTTGAACCGTCTCGACGAGACGGTTCAACTGAGTGGTAACAACATACACATTGTGTGAGAAATAAGGAAATAATCAGATCTTTCCACGTACAAAATGTGTTAAAATCTAAATCTGAAGTGGACACAATATTCAGAGTACAAGGGTGTCCGATGTAGAGAGGTTCCACTGTAATTACGCACTCCACGAACAGTTTTGTCATTTTCAGTAATGAAAAGACACGACAATGAAAGAAATGACAGTGAGCCCCATCTAAATTAAAGACAATGGAGGTGTCCGGTTTAGAGGGGTCCCACTGTAGCTATTGTACAATCGTGCTCGGCATATTTCAGCAAGTCCTCCTGGCGCTGCGAGACATGGCCAAGGCCTACATTCCAATCCTGAGTGTGGTGAACACGTCCCGATACGGACAGGACACAGACTATACAGGCGTCAACCTGAGAAGTTTACAAAACAAACTGAATCACCTGGTAAGTTTGGAAGTTACGTCATAAGGCGCTATTATACTTAAAGGTACATGCCCACTCAGTAAGCACAAAATGTTCTTTATAGGAATTAAATAAGTGTATAATTGTGTCACTATTCCACCAGTTCTAAAAATTGCAAGTGCCCGGAAAACAGATATAATCATTTAGTAATATTTATGTTTACTGATAGTGACGCGCGTTGATATCAGGCTATTTTCATATGCAAATGAGGCATGATATTTTTTACTTATTTATACTAATGAAATACGTCACCTCAACAAATAATATTTTAGACAGATTATAAAGTATGATCATTGCACATCAAAACATAAATACAGAGAATAAATAGTAATGTCCGTTAACATTTTAAGGAAACACGGTTATCGCCCCTGATATCAGTGTGAATATTTTAGTCTAAAATAAAATGTATAATAATGGCAATCAATACGTGGGGTAATGGTTAAATGCATGTTTTTTTGCCAGAAAATGTCATTCGTACAGAATATACAAAAGTATCTGTATCACTATAGTATAACCTACTGCGTGGGCATGTACCTTTAACATGTGGGAATCGAAAATTGTCGTCCGTTGTTGTTGAATATATTGTCTTTTGTTCAATAAAAAACATGGTTTGGCAGAAATTTAGAATCTCATTTCCCTCTTGTTTTCAATAAAAAACATGGTTTGGCAGAAATATAGAATCATTTCCGATCAAAATAGTATAGCATACGACGGAGTAACATACATTCTCATATGTTTGTATTCGCATTTTATTTCAGATTAAACCGTTTAGTACTTTGATGTTGACAACAACAACAACAACAACAACGCCTGTGCCGGCAATCCAATCACGTGACTTGTCGTCAATTATGGGTAGACTCGCGCATCTATCGGAACAGATGTCGACGGCAGATACGGTTCTTCGCGCACTGGAGAGCTGCTAGGGGAGATAACTACTGATATAATGTATAAACAGAAGGGCGAATAATACTCAAATACATTGCATTGCTCAATAATTCTTTGGAAGGTTGTAGATAGTTTGTAAATAGTTTGTAAATAGTTTGATACACTTCATAAACACTTCTGCGCAGACGGCATGTGTCCTATACTCGTCATCATCATCGTATTTCCTGTCTATGCCAGAATGTGACGTCAGAATTATAGTACATTCTGGCATAAAACGGTGTTCATTATTAAGTGATGTATAAAAACAATGATCATTGCCATATAGATATAAACTTGGAAAAGTCGCGGGAATACTGGACGAGGCCTTCCGGCCTTCGTCCAGTATTCACGCGACTTTTCCAAGTTTATACCCCGATAAATTCCACAAAAAGGCCATTCATTCCTATAATAACCAATAGGATAAAAATAAACAATTGGTGATAATTTTTTTTATTTTCTTTCGAAAATTGTAATTTTTTATCGCCAATTGTTTATTTTTATCGCCAATTGCGAAAGTGGCTTTTCCAAGTTTATACCCCGATAAATACGCATATCAGTGAATACATTCGGGGAAGTTTGTGCACGTGTATTACACTTACAATGCTGAATTGAATTTTGTCGTCTGCTTTTTTTCTTCTTTTTTTGGCCGTTTTTCTCAACAAAAAACATGGTTTGGCAGCATGGCTCCATTTAAAATGATTCTAAGTTACTGCCAACACATGTTTTTATTGAGAAAAAAGACAAAATATGAAACAACAGCAGACGACAATTTCGCGTTTTCTACGTCATAAGTCGGATATTGCGATAAATTATCGTGAATTATCAAACATTACATAATAAACAGAAAGTATAGATATGCATTCCATAACACCAATACCCGTTAAGTGGACCCTCAAATACGGACACCCTGGGAGGTCACCAGGGTGTCCGGTTTCGAGAGGTCCCACTGTATAATATAGAAATTTTAAGTAGTATACCACTGTTGGTGCAGTTTGAATCTCTAAATGTTGTAAATGTCTATATTTGTGTATCAGGAGGCCGTTTCACTAAACTTCGTACGACTAAAATGTTCGTAAGTGCAAAATTGTGATAGTCTGTACATTTCACATTAATACTGTGTTCTAGTAAACAAGTATTGGATTTACATTTATTGAGCATAGGCTGCATATGCATAATGCTATGCTCAATAAATATAAAGCTATGAATTAAAATTTCCAGACGATCCTAAATTTGCACTTAGGAACATTTTAGTCGTACGAAGTTTAGTGAAACGGCCCGCTGAATATGTGGCAATGACTCGAGAAAGGGGGCTTATGGAATTTAGGTCCAGCGTAGCTCTTGATAAAAAAGCACACTCCTGTAGTGCGATAACGATCTGTATTGCTTCTCACAAGCATGGCTTGTCTTTCATTGATAGAATGGCGAGCAGTGCAGATCATGATCAGACTGTGCGGATGTACAGTCTGATCATGGTCTACACTGGACGCAAAACCCATATGCTCCATTTCTTCAGTTACAGCCACATGTTAGGATATATACTTGATGCTAAAAGTATGACTGACACTCAACTGACGGAATGGTAAAGGTGAAGACCATGATCAGACTGCGTGAATACTAGTTTGTATTGTCATCCCGGTCGCCACTGGTTCCACATGTCATGAGCCTCGTTTTCCCATGGATGTATCAGACAGGCTATGTGATTTTGTACCTAATAAGGTGTGCAATATCTCGTGAAAAATATTTATCACATCATGTTCCGAAAATTACATCATATGTTGACGAAATGTTCCGTATATGTAAACAGTTTTCACGAAACATCGCACATCTTTCGTAGGTACAAAATCATGGCCTGCCTCATTTAAAGTGTATATTTATATAGCATGCGTGTCATTAAACAACATATTTCAAAATTGATTTGAAAATGTAAATGTTTACGTTGTATGTTCTAAGAACATTATTGTCTATATTTAATTGTGTAATTAACATAACGAAGTTACGTGTCACTTCGGTAGAAGCTATGCTTCTTTTTATATACATATATGTTTTTTTGCAATCATTACTGTTGAAATGTACGAATGAACACTGCCCTCCCTATAGTAAGCGCTCTGTGGTTTCTATTTCTCTGCCAATACTCATTAATAAGCAATTGTTATCAATGCATTATCTTGTCAAAAATAATCTATAATTATATTAAGAAATTGTACATGTACATGTAAGGTATATAATGCATTTTGATTGTTACATGTATCGCCATTATGTCTTCCTACTAGTATGTTGTAAACCTCATGTTGTCATTTCATGTGACCTGAGTGAATGAAGGATTATTATTATAATAAAACTAATTAACTTGAACCTAACCTAATATTAAATTCTAAAATGTGTCTCAAGATCAATTTGAATTACATTAAAACCTCTCTAAACCGGACTCCCTGTGAGATCCCCAGGGTGTCCGGCTTAGAGAGGTTTCACTGTAAATCAGACATTTAATCATTCTTAGCCATAGTTGTGTGCTATGCGATCACGAACAGACATTATGAACTGAGATAAATGACCAAGAAACTCATCGAAAATAAGATCGCAGGTGTTTTCTTGGTGTCCGGTTTAGAGAGACTCCACTGTATTACTTTCATGTGATTTCATTTTGTTCAAATATGTGACTGTGGCTGGAGAATGTGATTATGGGATTTGTGACCAGTGTAGCTCCTGATCAAATAGCACGCTGCTGTAGGCTGATACTGATCTATATTGCTTCTTAGAAGCATGACAGTGTTTCGTTGATGTAATGGCGAACAGTGCAGATTCTGATCAGACTGTGCGGATGCACAGCCTGATCTGGATCTACACTGGTCGCAAAGCTCTTACGCCCCATTTCTCCAGTCACAGCCACAAATGTCATCACGCCGTCGCGGCAGTAACGTCGCTCCTGTGAGTGAATGGCGAACAGTGTGGACCCTGATTAAACTGTCTTTATACCAGTTGTATCTGAAACCCGAATTTTGGGGAGTTATGTAACTAATTGCATATACAGTGGAACCTCTCTAAACCGAACACCCTGGGAGGTCCCCAGGGTGTCCGGCTTAGAGAGGTTTCACTGTAAATGGCATTTAATCATTCTGAGCCATAGTAGTGTGCTATCACGAACACACATTATCACCTGAACTAAATGACATGTGCTTTCTTGGTGTCCGGTTTAGAGGGTTCCACGGTACTATTTAGTATAGTATTTAGTTATTGTCCTATTTTGCATGTCATGTGTAATATTATCCATGCCGCGAACAGCTGCAATAAAAGAGAGCCCGAATTTCGGCGCAAACACCATAATTATATGACACAATTTGAAAAACAATATGGTATACTATTGTGCACAGCAGTCAGAGCAGTATTATTCAAGGTGCATGAAAGTGTTCATTAATATGCAACGGATTTTGATTAAATATGGCGCAGCAAACGCGTCTTCATGAGCTGCATTTGATGGTCCCGGTTGTTCGGCACAGACTTTTGTCGTTTTTGCGAAGAATCGATTTCCGTGTCGTTTGGGCCAAAGTACCGAGACCACCAAATGCAGCTTTTGAGTCGCGTTTGATGCGCCATATTTCATAAAAAATCCGTTAAATAATAAGGACAAAATAAAATAATACGTACTTTGAATCGGAGGGTTTTGGAAGTTTCAGTACATGTTGTTGTTGTTGTAACCACGTGATCATACACCTTGTTATTGTATGTTGTTAAAAAAATAATGTTTTATTTAGCGTATAGGAACTGAACTGCAATCACAAAACCGACCTTATTATGTCTAACCGGTGTATATCCTGATCACCGTATGCGCTCATGCTGCCTAATAGTAATAGTACACTGACCAAAGTGGCGATCAGTGTAGACCCAGACCAGCCTGCGCGGATGCGCAGGCTGGTCAGGGTCTACACTGATCGGAATTTCCAATAAGTCCGGTTTTGACAAATCGTCGTCCATATTTATGCATAATATGTAACTGTACTACATGTATTATACGTGTTCTACTATGAATTATAATATGTTTACAAAATATGGAACAATTGTTGTATATTATATATCATGGATTTCCTCCCCAATTCCGCTTATCCACGTGGGTCACTCTCAATTTCTCGTTTTACTTTTAAAGGTACATGCCCACGCAGTAGGCACAAAATGCTCTTTATAGGAATTAAATAAGTGTATAATTATGTCACTATTCCACCAGTTCTAAAAATTACGAGTGCCCGCTATACAAATATAATCATTTATTAATTATTAATTATCAATTTACTGTTAGCGACGCGCGGCGGTAACAGTCTATTTTGATAATGTGCGGGGAAGACGACTTTCACATCACGGCTAGCGGTGCGCATGCGCAGTATACTACGCGCGCCAGTAGGCTTCCCAATATGTAAACAAGAATATCAACAGGTCGGAAAATACCCTTTCTGGTCGCGGCATATAAAATGCGATTTAACACCATAACACGCGCGGTAATTAAAAATAACTCGTTAGTGGGTAGACAAATGACTCATATAAGGCATGACATAAAATGAAAAGTAGTAGTACAGTGTAACCTGCTGCGTGGGCATGTACCTTTAAAGGTACATGCCCACTCGGTAGGTTATAATATAGGGAGACAGATCGTTTTGTATATTCTGTAGACATGACATTTTCTGGCAAAGTAAACATTCATTACTCCACGTATTGATTGGCATTATTATACATTTTATATTAGACGTAAAATTCCACACTTATATCATGAGCGATTACCGTGTTTCCTTAAAATGTTAATGGACATTACTATGTATTCACTGTATTTATATTGTGATGTACAATTATCATACTTTACAATCTGTCGAAAATGTTCTGTTTTAAGGTGACGCATTTAAAAAATTCTATGCCTCATTTGCATATGAAAATAGCCTGATACCACCGCGAGTCACTATCAGTAAAATAAATGTTGCTAAATTATTATATCTGTATAGAGGGCACTCGTAATTTTTAGAACTGGTGAAATAGTGACACAATTATAAACTTATTTAATTCATATAAAGAAGATGATGTGCCTACTGAGTAGGCATGTACCTTTAAATGGTCTCTATAAGCCTAATTACATGTATCATGGAGCGTATACTTTAAAACAGTCTAAAATCCCGTGTGCCATGATCCTTTACTTTTATATATTTATCTTATACTTAAAGGTACATGCCCACTCAGTAAGCCCAAAATGTCATTTATAGGAATTAAATAAGTGTATAATTGTGTCACTATTCCACCAGTTATAAACGTTACAAGTGCCCGCTATACAGATATACTCATTTAGTAATATTTATTTTACGGATAGTGACGCGCGGTGGTATCAGGCTAGTTTCATATGCAAATGAGGCATGATATTTTTGTTTTAATTATTTATACTAAAGAAATGCGTCACCTGAAAAAATAATATTTTCGACAGATTTTAAAGTATGATCATTGCACATCATAAAATAAATACAGAGATTAAATAGTAATGTCCGTTAACATTTTAAGCAAACACTGTTATCGCCCCTGATATCAGTGTGTAAATTTACGTCTGATATAAAATGTATAATAATGCCAATCAGTACGTGGGATAATGGCGCATGAATGTTTATTTTGCCAGGAAATGTCTCGGATGATGTCTCTGATGTAAAGAACATTTTGTACCTACTGAGTGGGCATGTACCTTTAATGGTTGGAATTGATTCGACAGCCTTCCATGCCCTGACATGAAAGTTCTTTTTTTATCTTATATTTAATATTAGGAATTGGCTGGAAGACCTTCAATATCCGGACATATACGTCCAAAAAGGTCGACGTTTGAAGAAAGAAAACAAATTAAGTGATGCATAGCACAACGGGTTGCATGTAGAACCAATCCACCACTGGCGACACTTGACAACAATTTGGTGTGTAGCCGTTAAAGACACGTGACACTTTCAATGAATTTCGACATCCCGGCAGCACCTCAGTAAGTCAGGACCAGAAGCAGCAGTTGAGCACGAGCCTAACTTATATATCTCTGGTACAATTGTGAATGTTAAAAATAAAATTATTCTAAATGACGTCACAGCAAGTCCTGCATAATCCAAGCTAATATAGGAATGAATGGCCTTTTTGTTGAATTTATCGGGGTATAAACTTGGAAAAGTAGCGGGAATACTGGACGAAGGCCGGAAGGCCTCGTCCAGTATTCCCGCGACTTTTCCAAGTTTATATCCCCGATAAATTCAACAAAAAGGCCATTCATTCCTTATAATTCCAGCATTTGAAATAAATTCATCAAGAAAATGTGTTTATTTTCCGTTTTCTTAAGAATTATTTTAACTGCGCCTCACGGTTACGGAAAGTAGTTCGGCGTGGGAGTTTACTGGGATATAAATTTTGGACAGAGACTTGCTACGGGCCAATCAAATGTTAGGGAATTGTGTAAATATTTTTGTGCCGGAATTATTTTAAAATGAAAACCTACATAACTTGTGACAGAGATGGAATATTTGCCGGCGGTTTTCATCAGTCCCGTTTGATTGCCAAGGACTATAGTGTGCGTATTATTAAACACTACTATATCCGAGGGACCTTATAACACCACTACCACCCCAACCTTATATATATGTGGCGAGTACTCGTGGCAAAACTACTGTCTGTTTCACGAAACCTACCCAAATGTTACGGCCATAATTATAAGCGATGCAAAAACAATATCTTTTTTTCGCAATAAAATTAATATTGGACCAAAATTCACGAAATAAAAAGAACGCCCATTCTTAAATTTTGCTGAAATTTAATATTATCGAAAAAAATATTGTTTTTGCATTGTTTATATAGCTGTAACATTTGGGCAGGTTCCGTGAAACAGACAGTAGTGCAATACATATGCAAACCCGACCGGTACAGATAACATGTTATCAGTACAGCTACCTTATATAATGCAATACATAGCATCCAATAATTGGTTGACTAACGAGAGCGCTGCACGGGTTAGTCAGCGGAATTATTCAAGCAGCGACAGTAGAACCTCTCTAAATCGGACACAGGGGAAAATTAGTTGTGTTTAATTTTTAATGTTTCATTATAGGAATGAATGGCCTTTTTGTAGAATTTATCGGGGTATAAACTTAGAAAGCCTCGTCCAGTATTCCCGCGACTTTTCCAAGTTTATATCCTCGATAAATTCCACAAAAAGGCCATTAATTCTTTATAATTCCAGCATTTGAAATAAATTCATCAATAAAATGTGTTTATTTTCTGTTTTCTTAAGAATCATTTTAACTGCGCCTGACGGTTACGGAAAGTAGTTCGGCATGGGAGTTTACTGGGATATACATTTTGGACAGAGACTTGCTACGGACCAATCAAATGTTAGGGAATTGTGTAAATATTTTTATGCTGGAATTATTACTATTTACATACAATGATAATGTCTGTTCACGATCGCAAAGCATTCACGCTGTGTTGTATTGAAGTAGTCATCAGTATGTTTTACTGTGGAACCTCTCTAAACCGGACATCCTGGGGACCTGCCAGGGTGTCCGGTTTAGAGAGGTTCCACTGTTTTCCATTAGGCACCAAGTGCCATGCTCCACCAAGATAACTGAGGATGGAAACTTCGGAAATCGGCTCCCACGTGGTAACTCGGTTGGTTTGAACTAATGGTCCCACCAGTCTTTCCTAACGGTTATACATAAATGTATTCGTGTGAACCTGGAGAAATGCTTCAACGCAGCCAAGAACAATAATAAAATATAAACAATTCAAATGCGCGTGTGTGTGTAATAGCAACATATAAGACACGGTGCCAGGAAGTAGATGCAGCAGTTTAGCTTACCTGGGCTATTCGATTGTTTTCTATTTGTATGTGTCATCTCCCTTGGGGTAGCATATTATGTCACGCAAATTTCTATGGGGGCAGCCATATTGTCATGCTACGCCTAAATTGCGAGTACGACCAAGAAAATCGTGCGTTGTGTCAACTTATCCTATTATGTGTGAATTTGGTCTGTTTTGCGTTGTATATAAACCTCTACATATACTATTCTCTATAGTTTTCACAGTTTTGGGCTCAGTTTATAAGTTAAATTCTGGAAAATACGAATCAAGACATTTCGTGCGTATGAATACAGCAGCTATTATCTTCAGTTCTAAAAGTTAGGTAGCATTGACCAGTTAGCCGCCAGTTTCGTAATTTATTATAGAGAAAACGTATGGATGGGAATGGGTTTGCACCATCACAGTACATTTGCCTCTGGATGATGATTGAGAAAATATGCTTTCAGTCTCTAGTTCCGCAAGTGATCAGTTTTTGTGGAGATAACAACATAGATCAGTACTTTGATTTTTATCCTAAACGGCGAGTACCAAGAAAATAGTGCCAGGCTGTTCCAACTTCTCCTATGGCTATGGCGTTTTGGTATGTCTTGCTTTGTATCTAAAATTCTACATAATAGTATATACTATTCTCTATAGTTTTCATAGTTTTGGGCTCCGACAGAACTTTATTCTACAGAAAGCGTATGGATGAGAATGGGTTTGCACCATCACAGTATATTTGCCTGTGAATGATGATTGAGAAAATATGCTACTTTCAGTCTCTAGTTCCGCAAGTGATCAGTTTTTGTGGAGATAACATATTTCAGTACTTTCAGTACTTTGATTTAACAAACAATTAATGCCATACAGTGGTGAACGAGCAGACTGAGAACGTGTCCGTCGATGGGCAAGGGGCGCAACTTCGTCATGATTATGATATATTCACTCAAGGGTTGTCTTCCATTATTATATGCTACGCAATGAAGTTTTACACCACTACAAGGCCTATAGATTTATATATATGCTTATAGATTTTCACCTTATTTCCACACCCAAGTGTACATAAGTGTGACCTGAAATAAATTTGTATTAGTTTAGTAACACTGTCGATCATAGTTACTAATTTAATTTTAATTATGTTATTATTTAAACTAGAGTCTCTAACGGACAGCTCATTCTAAAGATGGCATGATCTCGTTTTTCCATGAACATCTCCAATCAACGAGTTAATTACTGACCTAATTATTGCCACCTGATCGACCGTGATCACTCGCCCGAGGCGGTGAGGCGATTGTAACATCGACCTAGGACTATCAAACCGGACAACCGGACAACCGGACATTACAGACCAGTGTAGATCATGAACCAGCAAGCGTTCATCCAGATTTATCACGCTCTAAGACGCCCACTGTCGTCCTAGTTATATATATATATAAATACAGGAGACAATATCCCTGCACTGCGGGAGACGTAGCGCGCAGTGTACGTCCTGATGGGACAGCGTGTGTCCGCATGCAAATCTTAGTCTACGCTGGTCGCAAACGTCACGTGTGAAATCTTGACACCTACCATTCAAAAACAGCGAAATTGATGTCATATCTGGGAACTGAATTATTTCACAGTTTGTTTGCAAACAAACTGTGAAATAATTCAGTTCCCAGATGCAAACAAACTGTATAATTCGATTTCTAGACATGAGTATGAACATACACACAACTGGTGTTACTGTCGATATGGACGGACACACAGCTGACGCTGAGAGACTGGCATGGGAGGCGATAATCGCGGAATGCGAAGAAGAGGTTAAGACAGCTCTACGTGAGGCAGAACGTGTGGCGTCCGCCGGCGAAACACTTCGACTCCGTTACACACAGACCGCGACCAGCCGCCACACGGGGCTCACTGACGACATGGTGGGACAGCTGAAGGCGACAGAGGACGAAGTTAGAAGACTGATCGTTCTTGCTACACGGAAGGCAAAGAGGTGTCTACAGATGCGAGTGGAGTTTCTCATTGAATACTCGTCAGATGACGGCAGCGATGACGGCTCGGCGACCGGAAGCGACACGGAAGACGACGACGAAGGTTCATCTGTGATGTACCATACCCGGTCTACGGGTGGACACATGGACAACGATATACACGACGCCTTGACGTACGACTCCTCGGACGGTGGTGAAATACCGCATCCACTGTCCGTCGAAGAATAACGCACTGGGTGCATATTCGGCGTACATATCGCCACCAAAAGGTTCTTTTCAGAACCAGCAATATATATTAGAACGAAACCTTCAATTATGCATATCCCGTCACCCTGGCCCTGGTATTTTTGTTATCATCCATCCCCTGCGCATCACAAATCAACATTGACAAGGTGCACGATCACGTGGTTATAACAACAACAACAGTGGCTGAAAGTGTTGAAATCTTGCCCACCCCAAGGTAAGTATTATTGGATATTTTCCTTAATATGAAACCGATTTTGATGAAATATGGCGCAGCAAACGCGTCTTCATGAGCTGCATTTGGTCGTCCAGGGAGTTCGGCACAGACCTATGTCGTTTTTGCGACACGGAAATCGATTCTTCGCAAAAACGACAAAAGATTGGGCCAAAGTACACAGAGCACCAAAATGCAGCTTAACAAGACGCGTTTGATGCGCCATATTTCATCAAAATCTGTTACGTAATAAGGACAATATAAAAGAAAACGTACTTTGAATCGGATGGATTCTGGCAGTTTCAATACTTGTTGTTGTTCTTAGTACCACGTGATCATACATCTTGATTGATCCTGGTGCACAAACGTTACTGGCTTGTCAGCAGGGCACCGGCTAATACGCGTCTGTGACTGGATAAATGGGGCTTATATATTTTGCAACCAGTGCCGAAAGACATACATACTGTACACAATCCTCGCAATGTCCGTATCCGCACAGTCTGATCAGGATATGCACAGTTCGCCAGTCTAACAAGCAATATAGATAGTTATTGGACTACACAAGTGTGGTATTCTTGTCTTTCTTTCTTTTCATCGTAGTGCTCCCACTTTGAATTTTCGTGGCACCGATTCGTGCGTTATTAGTAGTTCTGTATTCATTCAGTGCGAGACGTTTCTGTTAACGTATGTAAATTCACTACTGATTGTTTTACGAAACCTGCCCAAATTTTACAGCTATATAAACAATGCAAAAACAATATTTTTTCGATAATATTACATTTTATAAAAATTTAAGAATGGTCAAATATTAATCTTATGACGAAAAAGCAATGTCCCATGTTAAATCTCCATATACATCTTCACAGAGTGAGTGAACATGTCTATGCGGATTTGACATAGGGATTTATTTCGAATTTCAGAAATAGTGGCCCGATTTTCAAAAAATAACTTTTGTGTTCTTAGCCAGGTTTCGGAATAAATTTCCAAATTGTTTCGTTTTTCGACTCCTCCTCCAGGTGCTAGACCTCTTTTCCTCCATGTTAAATTCCAATAGAGAAATCATTTTTCGTAAAAATCAATATTTGATTTAGTTTTACGAAATAAAAAGAAGGCTCATTCTTAAAATTTGCTATAGTAGGCTTGTTAAGTGACTATTAACTTTAAGTCATGATGCAAAGGTCCCCTTTGGTATGAAAGTACCTAATGACCATAGAAACTTTTTTATCCAAAGACACACGCTATATCTCATTTTCAAGATGGCCGCCGGCGGCCATATTGGAAATATAGCCGATCATATGTAAGTTTAGTTAAAATTCCATTTAAAGTTAAGATTCAAGTTTATCTCTTGTATGAAAGCTGTTAAGAGTCATGACGGAATTATAATCAAACATAGAAGTCGTATCTCAAATCCAAGATGGCCGCCGATTACCATATTGGAAAATGTCGCCGAAAGTAAATAGTCGTTTAGCTAAATTTCAATTCAAGATTGATTAATTGTTTTTTTCTGTTGTATGCAAGTTTCTAATGGTAATGGAAGAATTACTATCGAATATGGAAGTTGTATCTCATATTGATGATGGCCGCCATCGAGTCTAACATGGCCAACTATGTATACGTTTAGCTAATTATATAAATTTCAATTGCAGCCACATTTGTTCTATGACTTTATTCTATCTATTGTATGCACATTTCCAAAGGTCATGGAAGAATGAATAGTAAATACAAAAGTTGTATCTCAAAGATATATTAGAAAATGGGGCGGATACTATATAAGTTTGCACAATTTCATGTAAAAGTTATAATTCAAATTTCTTTCTAGGATTATAGAAGAATAAATGACAAAGTATGGAAGTTTTAGTAAAAAATCCAAGATGGCTGTTGTCCATCATTTTGAAATAAAAAGGCCAATTCATAGCTCGCAAAATGTGTGTCGTTTACACTATTATACTACAGGTTGTCTAGCTATGTTGAATGCCATAGACTAATTACAAATGAAATGCATTAAAATGATATCCCGGAAATTATGCTGAAAATAATTTTAACTACATATTATAAGTAAAAGAGCGGAATGTAAAATGAAAATTGAGGACAGATATGGAATAGAAAATATATTCCATGTGCATATTGTGTTTCCTTTATACGTACAATGCTTTGTATTTCAAATACATGACGCATTTTTTTCAAATGAGTGACATTACAATAGCTGAGCAGAAGAACGATGTAATTGATGGGGGTAGGTGTGATAGTTGGGCTTAGATCATGTGCAGAGATAAATAAAACAGTCGTACTGATGGAGAACTGTGGCCAGGACGTGCGAACAGGAGCTTCGTATGTGAAGTGCATATTGTATGCATATGCTCCGCATGATATAGTGCAGCACCTGGCAAAATCACTCTTGTGTGTGTGAATATATATTTTGTTTGATAGTGGCTCATTTTATTGCAACACGTGTTTTATTTTATGAGCAAGCAGAACAGTGCAAACATGTAGTGCACGGTTTTGTAAGGCTCACTAAATAACCGGAGTTATACAATGTGGTGTTTGAGCGACTTGTACATGTATGCATATCGCAATATAATGTGGTCTCGGAAGCTAAATGGCCACTCGCGTGAATTGTGTTGTAGATAACATATATTATAGAAACAGGAATAATGCATCTAAATGTATATATTACACACATTACATGATATAATAAAACTAATACGAGACGAGACGAAATTCAGTGACCAAATATATAATGGTTGGCATACATCACGATATAATGGTAAACATTACGCTTTTTATAATTAGTCTAGCTACAGCGAGATACTATTCATCCGCTACTATGTATAATGGTGACTATAACACTATCCACTGCTAATAGAAACATTGCTACATATCGTGGACTGAGTTTAAACTTTGATACAATGCCTCCAATAATATGCTATGCCAATATAAATTGACGAATATAGCTATGTTGGGTTCATGTCGGTGATTGATATTATTAAGTGAGTATGGATTTCTCTGAATTAATATTGCCTCTGGGAGATAGATACTGAACAAATAGAACATTGCACGAATATGCTTGCATTATGCAAAATATCATGCTTAAGATAATATGCATTCTAAGTACTACACCATTACACGATGTGCTTACAAAGTATTAGTATGTGATGATTTATATTACCATGAAATGCATGCATTACATCTTTGCATACATTATAAGATTATATGTGATTGGTATATTCATATTTTATTATTATAAGGTATACATATTATTTCTGAACGGTGCAGTGTAGATTTATTTTGTCATTCGTTCCGGTCGTCTGTTGATCTGTACTTCTGACAGTAACAATTTTGTTAAAGTTAGTATTCACAGTGGCAGTGCCAACTGCTTTAAGCTGTATATGTATGTGCAGACGGCAGTCCCTTTTCATTTCCTCAAAGGGCTTTTGCATTACATGTGCCTATATTTCTGGCTTACAATTTCTTTGATCATGTTATCTAATTTTGTTTTCATAACTTTTACTAAGTTGTAAAGTGTGTGTGTGCTACTTCCGAATGGTACTTAAATACATTCTAACAGTGAAAACTGCCTGAAAAAAAAAGAGTTTGTGGAATCAACCGGATCCAAACAGTACATGTACAAACTGTAAATATGTATTATTTTATTTTTATGTGTTTCTACATATACATATATAATCTGTTTCCGAATGATTGATGGCTCCATCTTGGATTTGGGATTCAATTTTGTTTACATATGTTATTATATGTCTCAGTTAATTTATTTCAAGTGAAAACTGTCTACAGATGGGATAAATGTTTATAATAGCATCTACAACAAACAGTAGCGAACTATGTTTTAATTGAAAATTGGCTGATGGCGACCATCTTGGATTGGAGATACAACCTACTAATTATGTTTAATCAGTGTTCTATGACACATATGTAGTTCTATATCAAATAGGAGAGTCACACTCCCCAAATGAAAAGAAGTCAAATTAATAAAACAAATAAAACAACGATATACAGGCCCGTACGCAGGAATTAATTTAGAGAGGGGGGGGGGGGGGTGGAGGTGTTATCGACGGCGCGAAGGGATAAACATTGTTTTGTTTGCACATTCACGGACAGACCTCGGCAGATTAACCATTTCACCCCTAAATAACTTAATTTTGCAACCCATTCCAATCATCACAAAATGATTTTCAGACCAGTCCATTTATGAACATGAGGTATTTTTGTTCTCAAAATTATGAAAATTACTTGCAAAAAGTGCAGATCCTGATGAGACGGCTCGTCACGAGCCGGCTGATCTGGATCTACACTTTTTGCCAATACCACTATACAGGCCTGTGGTGTAGAACGAGTTAAGGGGGGTGCGTACGCACCCGTCGCACCTCCTCTGCGTACGGGCCTGCTATAGAGGACAGGCATATACTTATGCTAGTCTAATTTGCAGGCTGTACATAACTAAATCTACGATTTTCACGTATACATTTATGCGGTGCGGCGAAAATGCAATCCATTCAATTTACTTGCTCAGGCAAGTTGTCATTCCAGAATTTTCTGAATTATCGCCCTTGTCAAATTGTGAATGAAGACTGGGATACAGGTTATATTTCTCGATAAAAGTCACGTTAAGACTCGAAATTTGTCCTAAATAAGTTAGGCCCAGTCAAACACGACAACAATGGCGGCGGTAAGGACGCATTTTTGTTTTTTCTGTAATATTTTGTCACTTTCTTCTGCAGTAGCAAGTTACTTCTAGCTGAACACTGTTCCAAGTTGTAATATTATACTTACATTACAGATATATCGTAAAATTGTACAGTTTATTCACGTTGTATTTCCACAACCCGGCTTGTTTATGGTTTCTAACGCACATGTGCGTTTGTATCCGAATGATTCGCACCTAACCCGTTTCGGACCCGGAAATATTGCTCGATTTTTGTATTGAGTGTCTACAATATCATGCCAAATTCAAGTTTCTTAGATTATATTTTGCATCTGAAAGTTGAGCGATATATATTTCCTGTAAATGTAGCATAGATACTATTTATAACGCACACATATTTATTTTATTTGACACACCAAACTTCAGAAATTTTCGATAGGATGACACACCATTTTGTCAGTAGAGACAAATTTGACTCGCCAGCTCAAAATGGTAGACAAAACACTGGTAGCATAAATAATATTCTATATTGCCATCGTAGTAAGTGCTATCTATCTAAAGATAGGTGGACAAGTAGTGTTATTATTCTATTTGTGTTGCCTAGCAACAAGCACACATGCATTAATAGTTCTGAGTACAAGCACACATGCATTAATAGTTCTGAATAAGGTGTTTTTCCCCGACTACATAGTACGAGCACGGTACCTGTATATAGCCGGAGGTATTCAGGAACACCTTGAATCCTTTGGGTACGGCGGTAGGGTCAGAATGGCTCGCACGGAGAACGGGTAAATGGGCACTGGTTACGCAGCGGGGATAATTATCTGGACCTGGACCCTGAAACAACATGGGGCAGCGCGTACACAAGTGTACAGTAGGAATAACATAGCTAAAACCTACCTAGAATTGTCCGTGTACATTCTCTGCTCGCTGTGTAGGTAAATGATAGTTTTGACCACGCCAGTAAAACATGCACAATGTAAGCGTGCACGTGGAAACGCTTGAGTAACCACGACTTGGATCAGCCAGGTGCGTATCTAGCCTGACAATCTGCGATCTGAAACGGCAAATACACAACAATTACATTGCATAAGCATTATCACGTAGTAGGGGCAATCCGTGAAAATCTGGACAACTTTCTGGAGACGCTGATGTTTGTGTTCATAATACCGATATATGTCGCAATTTAATAACGGTCTCGCTATGGTGATCTGCGAGGGTGTCCGAAATAATTAGTCCGTATTTCAAATGCAGTGTTTTACGTTGTTCAAACCCCCGACTTTTACATATAATTGAAGATATAATTGAAGATAATTGAAAACGGTGAAATACGGACACGGACCGTGGAATCACGGACATAGCAAACTATAATAGGATAAATACGAACAAAAAAATATTTTTAAAAAATTACTATGTTTTAGACTCAATAATCACTAGTAATTCATTTAATAAGTGTGTATAACTTACAATCATGTAAGTAAAATATATGCATGCAGACTCAAAGTTACTGCAGAATGCTATTTTTATATGGTAAAATACGGACAGGATTGTCCGTAGTTTTACGACCATCAAAAAATGATAGATTTTTAATACGGACAGTGTTCTTATTTTATATTTTGTGTAATATCTCTGTTACCAATTATGTAAATGAATAGCGTTATTGACTCGGGAATAATTGTTTTACTGGCAGGAATAAAATTCACGAAACACATTCAAAAGGTATACCCAGTTCGATTGTATTTTTCCTGCCCAAAAATGTTTATGACATTTGAAAGTCAAAGTCATTTGGAAAAGGTTATGTGTATAGCGTCACTAAAGTAGTCGTATGACATCATTGATATGGGTGTACCGCATGTGCCACATTCGCGGGAAATGAACTGAAAAAGGGCAGGGAACACGTTAGACATAGCACTATCGCTTTACTACCGTTACAGCCATAGACCTCACAGATACCTACTGTAGCGACTTGATTTCAAGATTTGAAATCTGTCGATTATTGTCTAAATACACGTCTAATGGTGCTAAACCAGCAGTGCAAAGCCAGAAATTATATTAAATAGCCTGTATGAGTTACAATGGGTGACTTGCCTATTAAAATAAAGTGTTTATCGCTCCTTTTGTCCGACTACATAAAGTGTACAAAGTTTACACGCTACTGTCGCCATTTTGCCGAAGAATTTCCTGCAGAATAAATTAACTTACGTAATTGGCTGCCAGACTATCTGACATCTGAGCGGGAAACCCCCACATACATCAATCAATTTCATTGGTCGGTTACTTTGCAGATTTCCGATATTGTACCTCGGAAAAAAATGGCGACGGTGATAAACTGAAAGTGTTATGCACGCTGTTTTACAAAGAAATGTTGAGAAATAACTAGTAAGGAAAGTAGTTGCATATAAATTATGAATGAAATTTGGTGTATTAATATTATTTAAATGTATTATGATATCGGTATCGAACAGTTCACGAAGTGTCAAAATTATGCGCGTATTCGTATCGAATATTCGAGTTTAGATTTCGCTATGTGGCCCAATGGGATGGAAGCCAGTCTCTATAGCAAAGTAAATAATAAATGATAAAAGTCAGATAATGAAAAACAGGAGTTAAACATGATATAGAGACATGGTATGTTAGTCTAGGAACACGTTACATCAATGGATGTCCGTATTTTTCCTATGTCCGTGTTTTCCCGGATTGCACCTAGTATTTCCCTATTTGCATTTGAAGCATACGTTTACTTTCTAGTTTGTGGAGAGTGACCTAAGAATGTTTGCTAATACACACTTTATTAGGTGAGTTTATGATAATATTTTTGGTCTCATATTGTGGAATTTCTATCGATGAGAATATAGCGAAGTATAAGCATCAACGCCTTGCAGATTATTGCGATAGTGCGATAGTAGTTTCAGCCTGTAACTCTGTGACCCTCCCGTACCGTACGTACCAGAGTTACAGTACCTCCCATAGCATTCCTCTACAGAGTAGCAAATCAGATCTGATTCACACTTCAAATGTTAATTATGAGCAATTTTTTATTTCAAGTAAATGTCACTATTATGAAACTAGCAGAATACATTAATTATTTAATAAATTTACCAATGTACAGAATCTACTAAGTAAATTTAAGCTAGAATTTACTAGAGATGCAGTCAGTACCAGCCAAAACTCACATGAAATATTTTTGTTGGGCTCTAGTTTATTTTCACTATATTTTGAATAACTTTTTACCAAACTATCGGAATTTGATAAAATTGTGCCACAGTGTAGCAATTAATGAGCTTGTTTATTCCGAAACACACATATTTTATTATGACGTACGCAAGGCATTAGCCGATGCGCAGAATTAGCCGAAATGACAGTACAGTCGAACCTGCTCGGGCGGTCACCTTTAATCAGCGGTCACCGCCGTTAAACGCTTTCATTCAACGGTCACTCGTCTAACGCGGCCAGCGGTCATTAATTATCGTCCCAAACTAGTGATCCAATTTCATTAAACGGTCACCGCTAATCTCGATTTCAATGTACCCTGCGGCGGTCGTTACCGAATCGCGAATTAACAATGATGTCAGCAGTCAATGCGGGTAATTAAAACCCCTAACATGTCGCCGCGTCGGCGATATTGAGAGGGTATGTTTCACAGGTGCAAATTGTGTTGCCCGAATTGTCGGCTCATTATTAAAAGAACAGCCTATCGCATCCGGGTTCTTGCACCCTTGTCCGTCGATTCGTAATTTCTATAGGTTACCGACACAAATGTTGTAAAAAGGAACAGCCCATTGCCAGTTACCAAATTGACAAAACACGAATAGCTGATATAATTGGTGTGTATTGCACAGGACCGAGTGTAACCGGCTCAAATATAATTTAAGCAAATGGCCTCATATGTCGAATATGAGCCGAATGTCACACTTATTGACTGCTTTTGCTGACATCACCTATGCATTATTTACATACCCAATTGGAAATGAATCCAAATTCGACTTGACCAATACCCGACAAAAAAGAGAGAAAGAAATCGCACAACTTATCCCACACCATTTCCGATTGTACCACATTATGCCCTATTATCTAGTACAATAAGTTGTCTTCAATATGAATCTTGCAGATTAGCAGTTGCAGTAGGCTGTAAAATAACAACAAAAACGTGAACATTGGTGTTTTTATTTGTTGACAGATTTTTTATTTCATTAAATGATATAATCCACTCATTACATGTTCAGGTTCAATTTTGAAAATATTAAATAAATATAAAGATACACATTTATATTGCATTAAAACATACATATTTAATCAATATGGTACTCTAAATTAATCATTAATATTATTTATTACATTTGTATTATCAAGTCAACATACATGTCTATGTTATCTTTATCTTCATTTCAATTTTCAAAATTTACCTGAAATGTACCTGAAAACACAACCCTCTATTAAGAGGTCACCTCTGTTAAGCAGCCAGTTTTGTCACTTCCCTTGTGTGGCTGCTTAAGACAGGTTTGACTGTACATCATTTCCAAGCTATCTAGCCATGTTTCCGAGTCAATTTCCAACAAGATTTCGCAATAAAATCAATATTTGATGGAATTTCATAAAGCAAAAATAATTTGGGAGGGATTTTTGTTATTGGTGAAGAAGTACTTACATTTAACTATTTTTTAGATTTTATATGTTTAATAGCCGAACGTTCTTCGGCAGAAAAACGTGGAACAGACAGTAGGTTAAACAGGGATTCCGCTGGGGAAAATAAAAAAATCGGCACTTCAAAAAAAAAAAAAAGAAAAAAAAAAGGAATAACCAATAGGATAAAAATAAACAATTGGCGATAAAAAATTACAATTTTCTAAAAAAAAAAAAAGAGGATTTTTTTCCCCGAAAATTGTAATTTTTTATCGCCAATTGTTTATTTTTATCGCCAATTGCGAAAGTGGCGATCGCCAGCGGAATCCCTGGTTAAATTAACTGCCCCCATCGCCTCCCTTCATTTAATGCACACATTTCGACTGTATCGCAGATATTAGTATATCGGAAACAAATGGGCCAACGGCCATTGGCCAAACATGTTTTTGGGCTCAAATGCACAAGTATGTTGCAGTTTCAGCAACTTATTAACCCTGACACCGCTATCTTATTTTTTTTGTCGTCTGCTGTTTATTTTCCATTTTTATCATCAAAAACATGCTTTGACAGCACTTTACATAATTTACAACATGCTTTGACAGCACTTCAGAATCATTATACCCCCCGCAACGAGTTGAGGGGGGGTATACTGGAGTCAGGTTGTCCGTCCGTCCGTCCGTCCGTACGTGCGTCCGTCCGTCCGTCCGGATAAACTTAACATCAGAGAAATATTGTTATAACTTCTATTTCCTTCATCTAAAATGCTTGATATTTCACACATGCATTCCTGTAAGGCTCTACTACCATGCTGTGCCAAATCCACGACCGTCCAACCCCCGCAGATCCCAAGGTCAAGGTCAATTACTTAGTCCGTAAACTTAACATCAGAGAAATATTCTTATAACTTCTATTTCCTTCATCTAAAATGCTTAATATTTCACACATGCATTCCTGTAAGGCTCTACTACTATGCTGTGCCAAATCCACGACCGTCCAACCCCCGCAGATCCCAAGGTCAAGGTCAAATACTTAGTCTCTTTACACAAAAACTTAACATCGAGAAATATTGTTATAACTTCTATTTCCTTCATCTAAAATGCTTAATATTTCACACATGCATTCCTGTAAGGCTCTACTACCATGCTGTGCAAAATCCATGACCGTCCAACCCCCGCTGATCCCAATGTCAAGGTCAAATACTCTTTACAAAAACTTAACATCAGAGAAATAAGTTATAACTTCTATTTCCTTCATTGAAAATTCTTATTATTTCACTTGTGCATTCCTCTAAGGTTGTACTATCATGCTGTCACAAATCTACGAGTGTCCAACCCCCGCTGCTCCCAAGGTCAAGGTCACATACTTAGTCTCTTTACAAAACTTAACATCAGAGAAATATGTTATAACTTCTATTTCTTTCATGGAAAATACTAATATTCATATGCTGTGACAAATCCCCGCTGATCTCGAGGTCAACATCACATACATACCGTATAACCTTGGCTTAACGCACCCCTCCTAATAAACGCCCCCCCCCCCCCCCCCCCCAAATAAAAAAAACAAAAAAAAATCCTTATTTGTGTTTGAAATTGGCGGTCCTTGGTAAAAAACAAATTTTTTTCTTTTTTTTTTTTTTCTTTTTACTGGCTAATAAACCCCCCCCCCCACCCCCCCCCCACCCCCCCCACCCCCCCCCCCCCAAATAAAAAAAAAAAAAAAAATATTTTTTTTTACCAATGACCGCCAATTTCAAACACAAATAATCCTTAAATCCTTATTTGTGTTTGAAATTGACGGCCCTTGGTAATTTTCTTTTTTTTTTTCTTTTTTTTTTTTTACTTTTTTTCTTTTTTACTGGCTAATAAACGCCCCCCCCCCCCCCCCCCCCCCCCCCCCCCCCCCCCCCCCCCCCCCAATAATAAAATAATAATAATAATTTTACCAATGACCGCCAATTTCAAACACAAATAATCCTTAAATCCTTATTTCTGTTTGAAATTGGCAGTCTTTGGTAATTTTTTTTTTTTTTTTTTTCTTTTTTTTTTTTTTTTTTACTGGCTAATAAACGCCCCCCTCCCCCCCCCCCTTTTGTAAAATGTAACGCCTCCGGGGGCGTTAATTCGAGGTTATACGGTAGTCTCTTTACAAAACTTAACATCAGAAAATCGGTTATAACTTCTATTTCCTTGCTCGGATCTGCTTCACATTTCACACACTCATTGCTCCAATGGACCTCTACCACCCTGTGACAAATTCACGTTCATGCCGCTCGCGCTAATCCCAGAGTCAAGGTCATAAGCCCACACACTTGGAAATTTGTACATATTTTAGGGGTACCTGGGCCCACGCGGGGGGTATATTCCGTAAGCCTCGCTTACTGACCAATCTAGTTTCCATTGGAAATGATTCTGAAGTGCTTTCAAACCATGTTTTTATTGAGAAATAAGGCAAGATATAAAAACAACAGCAAGCGACAATTGTTGTGAGTAGCGGTCTAAGGGTTAATTGGTATATGTAGGGAATTGCTAAAATTGACAATATTGTCGGGTTTGGAATTGGGATTACCAGACCAGCTGAAAAACGCACGGCACCGCGAATTTTGAATCCCCGGAAGGATTACCAATTACTCGCTCCACGTGGCAGAAATATTCTATAAGTAACGCAAATTGTGGTGTTGTTGTCATTTATGACTTGATCAACCACAAAAAAACGAAAATTCCGAATCAATCCAGGCGCAGATACAGAAATAATTGCAGGCGGGGGGGGGGGGGGGGTCTGTAATTACAAGTTGGCATAGCCGACCTCCACGAGCGCGAAATCGTAAAGTAGGGGGGTCTAGGGGTCCTCCCCAGGAAATTTTTAGATGCCAGATCGCCGCAGATGCGATTTCCTGACACCTAGGCCACGAAAAAAGTCATCCAACTATTCGAGTATTGTAGATTTTCGTCTTTTTAGCTCACCTGAGCGAAGCTCATGTGAGCTATTGTTACCGCAATGTGTCCGTCGTCCGTGAACATTTTCAAACGTCTTCTCCTCGGTAACCATTGGGCCTATAGTCACCAAACTTCATGGTCATGGTCCTTAGGTAGGGGGACTACAAAATTGTTAAAATTACGTCATTACGTAATCCAAGGTGGCCGCCGTCTAAAAATAGCACAAATTCTTCAAAAATCTTCTTCTCAAGAACCGACAAGCGGATTTCGACAAAACTTGGTAGGAATGATCGATGTACAATGCTCTTTCAAAGTTGTTAAAATGGTGACCCCAGGGTCAAAAATGGGCGTGGCCCGTGGGTTCAAATTATATTTTTGACCGAATATGGTCATGTCATATATCAAATCGAAGGTATCAACGAGGCGATCACTCTGGTGCATTTTGTGTCGAAATCGGATGGTTATGTCATCCAAGATGGCCGCCGAAATGTCAAAAGGTCATTCTTTTATTAGAGATTTCAAAATTCTTCTTCACATGAACCGCTTGACCCATGGTAGCCAAACTTAAAAGTTATGGTCCATGGGTGAAGCCTTTTCAGATTTGTTAAAATGGAGGTCATCGCTAATCCAAGCTGGCCGCCGTTTAAAAATAGCATAAATTCTTAAAAAATCTTCTCGTGAACCGCTAGCCGGATTTCGGCAAAACTTGTTAGGCATGATCGATGTACAATGCTCTTTCAAAGTTGTTAAAATGGTGAACACGGGGTCAAAAATGGGCATGGCCTGTGGGGTCAAATTGAGGTAAAATTTTATTTTTGACCGAATATAGTCATGTCTACTAATATCAAAGAGGTGATCGCTCTGGTACATTTTTGGTCGAAATTGGATGGTCATGTCATCCAAGATGGCCGCCGAAAGGTCAAAAGGTCGTTCTTTTATTAGAGATTTCAAAATTATTCTTCACACAAACCGCTTGGCCCATGGTGGCCAAACTTCACAGTTATGGTCCATGGGTGAAGCCTTTTCAGATTTGTTAAAACGGAGGTCGTCGCTAATCCAAGATGGCCGCCATCTAAAAATAGCACCAATTCTTAAAAAATCTTCTCATGAACAGCCAGCCGGATTTCGACGAAACTTGGTAATAATGATCAATGTAGAATGCTCTTTCAAAGTTGTTAAAATGGTGACCCCCGAGGCCAAAAATGGGTGTGGCCTGTGGGGTCAAATTTTATTTTTGACCGAATATGCTCATGTCGTATATCAAATTGAAGGTATCGATGAGGCGATTGCTCTGGTGCAATATTTGTTGGAATCGGATGATTATGTCATCCATGATGGCCGCCAAAAGGTCCATTTATTCGAGATTTTGAACGTCTTTTTCTCCGGAACCACATGGCCGAACTTCATAGTAAGTTAAGATCCTTGGGTGAAGCATTTTCAGATTTGGTAAATTTGAACTCAATGTCACATTCTTCTCTGGTGTTCATGGAGTCAGGTGAGCGAATTAGGGCCTGTTGTTTTTTTTTTTTTTTTTGCCGGGAGCAGGGGGGGGGGGGGGGGTGGGTGGGGGGGGGGGGCTCCTGATCATTGGAAATGATTCTGAAGTGCTGTCAAAACATGTTTTTATTGAGAAATAAGGCAATATATAAAAGCAACAGCAGACGACAATTGTTGTGAGTAGTGGTCTAAGGGTTAATCATCTATCCATTTAGTACAGTTTGGGTAAATGTCTGATACTTTCTGTTTCCTTTCATTAACCCACTAGCCTTAAATGACTGTAGCTGTTGATAGGCCGTTAAACACCAATAAATCAAATCATTTTCATTTCACTGCTTTGTATTCCACACATGCATTCCTCTGATGGTCCTCTATCATGCTGTGACCAATCCCATGATCTTCGCGCCACGACTGGAGAAATGTGTCTTATGGGATTTGTGACTAGTATAGCTCCTGATCAAATAGCATGACAGATGTTTCATTGATGGAATGGCGAACAGTGCAGATCCTGATCAGCCGGTACAGATGCACATGCTGATCTGGATCTACGTATGTCGCATAGCTCGTTACAAAATCGAAAGGCATCTCCAGTCACACATTTGTGTGTATTTTTTTTGTAGCCGACAGTAGACAAAGTTCAGGAGGTCCGGGAAGTGACACGGATTGAGAGAATCGGTAAGTCCGGAGTCGCTGTCAGCATGAATATGAAACTTTAATATGTTCATGCACCGTAATATGCAGCCTTTGTTCAATAATTGTAAATCCAATGATTGTTAAATGTGAAATTTACAGACTCATAATTTTGCACTTACAAACATTTTAGTCGGCCCCCTGATATCCAACAATAGAAAATGTCCCAATGTGTAGGGTTACTATGGTTGGACTGGTTTATCATGTGTATCGTAATAACGCATGTACCTCACAACATAGCACCCAAGCGCAAGTTCACTGAGGACTTGTATTCACATTGTGTGTTAAGTTCACACGTTCACGTTTATTGTGTGCTCAATAATGTGATATTCTTTGCTTTGTTTCTTGCTAATATTTGTACATGTGAATCTGGCAAGCAGTACGCACATTAATAAGACTACATGTATATCAGGGATTCCGCTGGGGAAAATAAAAAAATCCCCACTACAAAAAAAAAAGAAAACAAAAAAAGGAATAACCAATAGGATAAAAATAAACAATTGGCGATAAAAAATTACAATTTTCAATTTTTTTTCTCGAAAATTGTAATTTTTTATCGCCAATTGTATATCTATTCCTACAGTCAATACCGTGACGTCTCTTCTCTGTCGGTTTTTAAACGTTTGCATTTTACACATTCACACTATTTTCTCATTGTACCTAAGAAGATGTGAGATATTTCATGACCAACATTAACAGAAGCTGATATTTTCTGTAAATGACGTTGAAAGTTGACAAAATTGTCAGAGCTAATGCGGAATTATATTATATTCCGCATTTGCTCTGAACATTTTGTCATCTTTTAATTTAATTTATGGAAAATATCGTAAATTTTGTAACTACTTTCAATGAGATATTTATTGCACCTCTTCTTGGGTACAAAATGAGATGGCATACATGTACATGTGTCAATTACAGGTGCCCATTCGCATATCCGAGGGCTAGGATTGGACGATGCGTTGGAGGCGCGGCAGGTGTCCCAGGGCATGGTCGGACAGATGGATGCTCGCAGGGCGGCCGGCGTGATCCTCGAGATGATCAAGGTACTGACACTCCACACACAGGAACATAGTCATATATGTATTTGTGGCTGTCACTGGAGGAATGGGGGTTATGGGATTTGTGCCCAGTGTAGCTCCTGATCAAATAGCACATTCCTGTGTTGCCTGATAACGATCTGTATTTCTTGTTGGAAGCATGTGTTTCATTGATGGAATGGCTGACAGTGCATATCCTGATCATCCGCACAGACTGCTCTGGATCTGCACTGGTCGAAAACCCATACGCCCCATTCTACAGTTACCGCCATATTTGAGCTAGTGTTGAGATATTGCTGTGGTATTGCATCTCTCTTGATTTTAATTACTTCCATTCCACTGGCCTTTGGAGGAGACTAGAAACTTTTTTGACCGGAGCCGAGATGTTGAAATATTTCACAGTTCAAAAAGAAACATGAAAATGACGTTGACAATTAACAAAATTTTCAGCACGGCACTTTGCATATTGTTGCATAGATCTTGAAATTTACCATTTAGTCTTGATTACCTTTGCAAAAGATGCCCAGACGGGTGCTCTACATCAATTGTAAAAATGATATATGACCTTGCTGTTGAAGAATGTAAAAGTTTGATCAGTCGGTCAATGATTTGAGAAAAATAGCAAGCACGGCAGGGTAGAAGATCTACTGTGGCCAATTGAATAATTCTGTTAATCAGTTATGAGTACTGGTAACTATTATCGGCAGATGACAAATGTTCTCGCGTCATCGATGAAACATGTGAATATTTATCAACATTACACACTTTTATACTGGAAGGTAAGCACTGCGTCATTTATTGCATGGACAATGCCTGATGAAGCAGGGTTCATGCTTAGCGGAATCCCGGCCGGAGATCTCGTTTGGCCCTCACATACGTCTTTTGCTTTTTGTGACAGTTGAATCTGGTGATACTCCTTATGTCCGTATTACGATTATTCGTAATCCTATTTTAAGGGAAGGGGCTTTGGTGTGGTATGGACCTTGCACCAGGTCAGGTTATTCTAATTTCAGGGCTGAATATATTTCTCCATGTAAATATTCGGAAAATTCCATTCTGATTTTGGGATGTTCCCCCAATGCAGCAAGTTACATACGGGATCGAACCCGTTGGCCCGGTGTTAAATGACCTTAGCTGTTGATAGGCCTTTAAACACCTGTAAACAAACAAACTGATGAAGTATTTGTCATCTGTTTCAGGAGGGTAAAATTGCTGGCCGAGCTGCGTTGATAGCGGGACAGCCCGGGACTGGTAAAACTGCCATTGCTATGGGTAAGTTGACCTGACGATTGGCCATGAAGCTGGTTTGGCTATCTCACAGGCAGCAGTAGCCGATTTCACCAACATTGCAAAGCATACTTACCTAGCAAAGTATACTTTGACGGAGTAATCATTTATTTTTCCCGAAATGTATTATATCATATAGAACTAACGACTGCATATATGATATGCAGAACTATTATACTGAATTTATTAACATTATCACAGCCAATATTAATAAATTAATAAATTTGTCCTTAAGTGGAAAATTTCTCCCTCAAAGTGTACTTAGCAAGATAAGTATGCTTTGCAATTTTGATGAAATACACTGTCTGGGCACATACTTCATTCTTATGCTTGAAATAAGGAAGTTTGGTTGGTCGAGGCATAGCTCCGTCTTGACCAATCAAACTGTCAGTTTTTTAGTAGAAACTGGAAAATAAAACTGCACAAAACGTGGAAGTTTGACTGGCTGATGTTGAGTGAGTGAGGTGCTATTAACTTAAATGTGTCACAGTTATGCTGATTTTCTGAATTCTGCCTTTTTTCAACTTCAGTTTAAATTATAATTACGGTATAATGTTTAGACAAATTTCAATAGTCAAAGTTTAAACATTTCATATTTCCCTACAGGAATGGCGCAGGCCCTGGGGACAGACACGCCCTTCACGAGTATAGCTGGCAGCGAGATATTCTCCCTGGAGATGGGCAAGACTGAGGCCCTCACCCAGGCCTTCAGGAAGTCCATCGGGGTCCGCATCAAGTAAGTCACGCGTTGATGTTATATAATTTTCTGAGCATGCACTTGATTCTCATGCTCAAAATCTGGAAGTTGATTGGTCGAGGCTGAGCTCTCGGGCAATCCAACTGCCAGCTTTCGAGAACACGAGGAAATGACACGGTTTTCTTGCAGAAAATCTGGAAGTTTGATTTGTTGAGGTTGAATTGTGCTCAGTTTCGGGCAATCAAACTGCCAGTTGTCTTCGAGTACAAATTGGAAAATAAGACTGCTCATCCACAAAATCTGGAGGTTTAAGTGGTTGAGGTTGAGCTGAACTCTGCCTTGGCCTTTCAAACTGCCAGTTTTCAAATTAATAAATTTTAAGAACATGGGCTTGTGGTTATAAAGTTGAAGGTTCAAACATTCTGATATGGCATGTTGGTGAGCTACCAACGCTGCCTCTTGAATGAGCATATGTCGTGTGTTACAGAGAGGAGACTGAGATCATAGAAGGAGAAGTTGTCGAGATTCAGATAGACCGACCTGCAACAGGAACAGTGAGTATACGGAATATGTAGGAATATGTAGGCTTATAATGTGTGCTGTTGTTGGTGATTCCTATTGTCGTGCCCTGGCTAGTTGTACCCACAGGTGGAAGACTCGGACCTACGACACAAAAAAAAATGCCTATTAAAAAAAATCCCATTACCCCACCCACTTGGTCTCGTACAGTACCATCTTCTATAAAGAAAGGTGGAGAACATTTTGGCCATTATAGAAAGAGCCCTCTCGTTTCCGACTCACACAAACACAATACACATCGATTAAATGTATGATTTCTGTCGCTGGCAATCGATAAAGGTATTAGGTGTGTGAATATATTCACTTCAAATCGCGGGTGGGTGGAAGGTGGGTGCAAGCGATGGGTAATTTAACGATCGGGGTTCATCCTTACCGGAATTCCGACTGGAGACCTGGTTTGGCCCTCATATACGTCTTTGGCATTTTGTATGTGACAGTTGAATCTGGTTATACCTCTTATGTGAGTATTACGATTATTCGTAATCCTATTTTAGGGGAAGGGGCCAAGTGACTGGTGTGGTATGGACCTGCCACCAAGTCCGGTTATTCTAATTTCAGGGCTGAATATATTGTTTCTCGATGTAAATATTCTGTTCTGATTTTGGAATTTCCCCCCCCCCCCAGTGCAGCAGGTTAAAACGGGATCGAACCTGTTTGCCCGGCCTTACATGACCTTAGCTGTTGATAGGCCGTTAAACACCAATAAACAAACAAACACTTCAAATCGCAGCATTTCTCCAGTCACAGCCACAGTGGCAGCCAGGGTCAGAGGCCTTGATAAGCTGCGTATTTGCATAAATACACAATCATAAAATCTGAAAACCCAAAAACAAAATTGAAAGCCCGGCGTACCAAAATCCATTTATGCCCAAGACGTCGATGGCAAAATCAGCCACAAAATCGCTGCTTACCTATCTGTCGTATTTTGTTACAATAAGTGTCTATATCGGTGATGCAACTATACATATAATAAGCGTCTATGGATGTTTTATAAATGGGATACGAACGGTCACAATTATTCAGCAGATTACACGGTGGTGGTATTGGTGAAAAGCACTTCATATGGATTTCCGGTCGGTCAATTACAATTGATAATGGCGAATTTTTAGCCAGTTTTTTTTAAAAAAAATCCAGGCTATTGGATTGGCGAAAGCCGGGCGGGCTGGCGGGCGGCGGGTGGCGTCCACAATCAATGTTAAGTTTTCGTGTTTGAGTCCATTTCTTTGTTACTGTACCACCTAGGACCACCAAACTTTCACAGCTTCATAATCAAGGGGTGCCCACCACATATCACTATCCAACATGTTACTTTTTTTTTAACTTCAACCATTTTTTCCGCGCAGTCGACTTAGCCATTTTCAATGTTAAGTTTTCGCGTTTTCAATGTTAAGTTTTCGTGTTTAAGTCCATTTCATTGGTATTGTACCACCTAGGACCACCAAACTTTCACAGCTTCATAATCAAGGGGTGCCCACCACATATCACTATCCAACATGTTACTTTTTTTTTAACTTCACCCATTTTTTCCGCGCAGTCGACTTAGCCATTTTCAATGTTAAGTTTTCGCGTTTTCAATGTTAAGTTTTCGTGTTTAAGTCCATTTCTTTGGTATTGTACCACCTAGGACCACCAAACTTTCACAGCTTCATAACCAAGGGGTGCCTACCACATACAACTATCCAACATGTGACCATTTTTTTACCTTCACCTATTATTTCTACGTAATTGACTTAGCCATTTTCAACGTTAACTTTTTAACGTACGTCTGGTTAAATTTTTTGGTTAAAACTTTTTCGTTATACTATATCTCTGCAACTGCTTCGCCCATTACCTTGAAACTTCACATGGGTGTTTATCATCGTCCATATTTTCATTCTAACCCCCAACCGTGCAGCCCCTGTGCGCAATGTCAAGGTCAAATTACTTTGAATTTATTTGTTAAAAGTTTTTTCGTGTACTATATCTCTGCAACTGCTTCACCCATTACCTTGATACTTCACATGGGTGTTTATCATCATTGTCGCACCCGCTTGCGGAAAGCGCGATATCGTCGGCATTTTGGCATACGTCCGTCCGTCCGTACGTCCGTACGTCCGTATGTCCGGTTAAAGTTTTTTTGTTAAAGTTTTTCCATCTACTATATCTATTTTTTTAGTGTCCATGCCTCGCCCCAAGGCGCGACATGCAGGCCACGGCCATCTAGTCTACAAAAAGTGGGTATAATTATGTTATCCAACTGTCCATGCTTGGAAAAAACCTGGCCTTCGTTTCGTGGCTTTGCCTCGTTTCTTGTTTTTTGTAATTCACAATTTAATACGCAGTGTTTTGAGATATGACCCAAAAAAATATGAATATGGCAGACTCGATCCTGGTTCGAAACTTTTGTGATGCGAAACGTCCGAGTTCGTGCAAATAGACAAAGTTTTTGTTTCATTCGGATATATTTGTTTTAGATTTGACAGACCGCGGTAAATATGTCTTCGACAAAACGTGAAAGAAAATAGACGCAGCAAAAGCCCTAATTAAACATAATTTCTAATTATTTTTAACTAACACTTAAAAGATGTCACACATGGTGACATGTACATATTTAATGTATTGTTTAGCCATGTTTATTGCAAATTTTGATACCAAAATTGGAAAACACCCTATTCAATTTTACACAATGGGGTAACGGTTGTAAGGTACCCAATTGATAATTGAAAATACCCAATTGAAAAAAATATGGAGTAAAAATTCTCGATGAAAAAATCCATATCTAAGAGTCCTATAATAAAGCGTTTCTAAAGATAAATAGGTGAATTGTTCATTTTACTATCCCAACTACAGGTTATTGTTACATGGTTTCCGTTGTTTGCACATATGTGCAAACAAATAGCGCGTGCTGTTTGCACATGGCTTTAGGCAATGCTCATTCCGGGGCCGTGCGTAATGGAAGTGCCTTCATGACGTCACTACTTCATGACGTTCATGACGTTCATGACGCGGCCCCGGAATATGCATACCGAAAATTATCTACGTGAATGGGACGATTTTATAAAAGTACTGAAAATACTGAATATAATGCTCAAATTACATCAGTTTTTTGTTGGAAATGTAACAATAACGTTTGATCATGTCCAGCCGTGTGCAAACGTTTGCTGTGGCCCAAGGGAACTGTTTGAACCCCAAGGCCTGCCTGCGGCCTTGGGGTTCAAACAGTTCCCTCGGGCTACAGCAAACGTTTGCACACGGTTGGACATGATCAAACCTTATATTGACGTGTGGCTGCCATCTGTAGACTTTGTCGTGTGTTCTGTGCCACTAGCATAGTTGGTTCTATGTGGTTCTATGTGTGTAGGGGGCCAAGGTTGGCAAGCTAACATTGAAGACCACTGAGATGGAGACAATATACGACCTCGGACAGAAGATGATCGAATCATTGACAAAAGAAAAGGCACAGGCAGGGTATGTACTCTGGGACTCGTGTACATTTGTTTGGTAGTGTGAGATCACCTCACATCTGTGTATGTGTGGCTGTGAACGGAGAAATTAAAGGTACATGCCCACTCAGTAGGCACAAAATGTTTTTATATCAGAGACATCATCTGAGACATTTTCTGGCAAAATAAACATTCACTCGCCATTACCCCACGTATTGATTGGCATTATTATACATTTTATATAATTTTTAGAACTGGCGGAATAGTGACACAAGTATACACTTATTTAATTCCTATAAAGAACATTTTGTGACTACTGAGTGGGCATCTACCTTTAAACATCACCGTTAAGCATAAATTGCATTTGTAATGAATCCAGCGCCTGATCTACTAATATGGTGCTGAATTCTGGTAACTTATCATAAGCTTCTATGTTCTTTGTTACAAACATAACTGGTGCTTCACTGAATGGAGAACATTGCAGATGCTGATCAGATAGCACAGATGTGCATGATGATATGGATTTACATGTAAGCCTCGTACCCAAGTCGTGACCACATCTGACCTTAAATAGTTCAAAAATAGCAGACGAAAATTCAGTATATTTACTTTTATTACTCCCTGTAAATATCGTGAATATGTCTTGGAATTTCATTAGAATTGAGTCCTGTGGGCTCAATTCTAATGAAATTCCAAGGCATATTTACAGAGAGAAACAAAAAAAAAACCACTTGTACGTTAATTTGTTGGCTGTTATTTCCACCACTTGGATGCATAGAGTTAACAGCAATATTCCTGCACTTTCAGAGATATCATTACCATAGACAAAGCCACGGGAAAAATCACAAAACTCGGCAGATCTTTTACGCGGGCCCGGGACTATGATGCAATGGGAGCACAGGTAAGGTAATTTACTACAATAGATGTTGGTCATAATCCTAAATTTCTCGGCACTTTTTCAAAGTTTGTACTTGAAATCGGACAGTTTGATTGGCTGAAAATGAGCATTGGTCAGCCTTGATCAATTAAACTTAAGATTTTCAACAGCACCGAAAACATATTCAAAACATATGGACAGATGCGCACAGTTACATGTAGAGTATACACCATTTTACATTTAGTCAACAAAACATACAAGACACATGGTCATTTTACATTTAGTCAACAAAACATACAAGACACATGGTCATTTTCCCTTTAGTCAACAAAACATACAAGACACATGGTAATTTTCCATTTAGTCAACAAAACATACAAGACACATGGTAATTTTCCCTTTAGTCAACAAAACACAATATTTTCAGAACACATGGTCATCATTTTCCCTTTAGTCAACAAAACATACAAGACACATGGTCATTTTCCCTTTAGTCAACAAAACATACAAGACACATGGTAATTTTCCATTTAGTCAACAAAACATACAAGACACATGGTAATTTTCCCTTTAGTCAACAAAACATACAAGACACATGGTAATTTTCCCTTTAGTCAACAAAACATACAAGACACATGGTCATTTTCCCTTTAGTCAACAAAACATACAAGACACATGGTAATTTTCCATTTAGTCAACAAAACATACAAGTCACATGGTAATTTTCCATTTAGTCAACAAAACATACAAGACACATGGTAATTTTCCCTTTGTCAACAAAACATACAAGACGCATGGTAATTTTCCCTTTAGTCAACAAAACATACAAGACGCATGGTAATTTTCCATTTGTCAACAAAACATACAAGACGCATGGTAATTTTCCATTTGTCAACAAAACATACAAGACGCATGGTAATTTTCCATTTAGTCAACAAAACATACAAGACACATGGTAATTTTCCCTTTGTCAACAAAACATACAAGACGCATGGTAATTTTCCCTTTAGTCAACAAAACATACAAGACGCATGGTAATTTTCCATTTGTCAACAAAACATACAAGACGCATGGTAATTTTCCATTTGTCAACAAAACATACAAGACGCATGGTAATTTTCCATTTAGTCAACAAAACATAAGCCTTCTCATGAGGATCTGCACATTTTGCAATTATTTTTATATTTTTTCAGAGCAAAAACCCTCCTTTTCATTACTAGACTAGTCTGAAAATCATTTTGTGACCATTGGATTGGTTGCAAAATTAACATATCAATTCCATTCCAGTTACTTTTAATATAGGGGTGAAAGGTTTAAGTTTCATGGAAAGGTTCTCTGTTTCATTGATGTTTTCATTTGACATGTTGTGGCCCGTGTTTATTTATAATACTTTCTGACTGCATTCTCCAAATTAATACTATTATATCATGCAATTTGATTGGCACAGCTCAGCCTCGACCAATCAAACTTCCTCATTTTGAGCAGCAAACTGGAATATGTTTGAGAATGTTTTATGATGGCCTTGCAGAGCTCTAGATAAGTTTTGTGTGTAAAGAGTATTATACTGCCATATTTCAAAATCAATGCGTATTTTACTTTTACAAATGTATTATAGATTTTCTTATTAAATAGGGAACACATAATAAAAAAATAAAACAAATGAAAAATTCACTTATTTCAGCTGCAACTTGCTTTTTGCAGCTCAACTAAATAAATTTTCAACTTTATTACAGTATTTTCACTACTCGACTTGAAAATCAATGTGTATTTTCACATTGTGTGAGTATTTTATACTCGGTCCCACTTTGATAATCTATGCGTATTTTGCTAAAATAAGTGTGTAAAATACGCCTATACGCAGCTTATCTGGAGCGCTGGCATTGGCTCCCATATATGATGAAATGCACCATTTCAGACGAAGTTTGTGCAGTGCCCGGAGGGAGAGTTACAGAAAAGAAAAGAAGTCGTGCACACGGTGACATTACATGAAATAGACGTGATAAACAGCAGAACACAGGGCTTCCTCGCTCTCTTCTCAGGTAACTTCAGATAAGCTTTGTGTCTAATTTACTGTACTGCCTGATTAACCCGTTCAACACCACAGGCATGTATAATGGTATTGGCAAAAAGTGTAGATCCAGATGAGCCGGCTCGTGACGAGCCGTCTCATCAGGATCTACCCTTTTTGCAAGTAATTTTCATATTTTTGAGAACAAAAATGCCTCTTCATAAATGTCTGAAAATCATTATTTTCATGTTTGAGAACATAAACACCCCCTTGTCATGAATGGACTAGTCTGAAAATCATTTTATAATGATTGGAATGGTCGGAAAATTAACATGTCAAATTCCATTCCAGTTACTTAGAGGTGAAAGGGTTAACAACCTCCAGTACTAAATGTTCTCTATCGTTATTTACAGGCGACACGGGTGAAATCAAGGGCGAGGTGCGGGAACAAATCAACGGCAAGGTGGCCGAGTGGCGGGAGGAGGGGAAGGCAGAGATTGTCCCGGGGGTATGTGCTGATACATCAAGGCTAGAGGCAACACATGTGGCCGACGGGTTAGAACACCTGACTTCCAATCCGGAGGTTGTGGGTTCAAACCTCGCCTAGGGCATCAAAAAATGCTTTCACAGTATTTACATCTCACTGGTCTGTCGGATGAGACTTTAAACTGTGGTACCGTCTCTATATGACCTTAGCTGTTGCTGGGACGTTAAGCCCCTTTCTCTTTAGTGGCAACACAATATATGTGCAGTTGAATCACGAACAGCATTTGCGCAGTCTGATCTTTGGCTACATTGTTCACTAACTCGATCTTCCTGTTTTTGTGGAGGGACACGCAATAAGATTAGCAACAGTGCATGTTGAATGATTGGTTCTTGTCTATATCGTTTGTGACACATTATGACAAAAAGAGGGTATTGCTTTTTTGAACAACATTAATATTGTATTGCTATCAGATCGAAGGAATGTGCTAGCAGCCAGCTGATCAGTAGCCTATTTCACCAACATTAGACGTCAATACCGGAGGTTGTAAGTTCAATCCTCGCCCTTTTCGTGAAAAATTAGTATTTCCATCTCCCTGGTCTGTCAGATGTTGTTCCGTATCTGTATGACCTTAGCCGTTGCTGGGACGTGCATCCCATTTCACGTTCATTTTTTGACAGATCGTAACTAAATTAGGTATACGTGTTCAACACGGCAAGATGAAGAACCATATTGATTTTTCAAAATCAATATGGTTCTTCATCTTGCGGTGTTCTGTGTTCATCTTATGTATCCTGGTCTGTGCAGTAACTCGAGTTTATTTATTCAAATAGACAATGTAAATGTTGTTCCACTTTGATGCTGATAGCTTGTGTTATTGTTCTGCTATAGGTGCTGTTCATTGATGAGGTACACATGTTGGACATCGAGAGCTTCTCATTTTTAAACCGCGCGTTGGAGAGTGACTTGGCACCTATACTCATTATGGCCACCAACAGAGGCATTACCAGGTATGTCTATCAGCTTTGTAGATTCGTGGCTGTGACTGGAGAAATGGCGCTTACTGGTTTTATGACCGGTGTAGCTACAGATCAAATAGCACATTCCTGTAGCCTGATAACAATCTATATTTCTTGTTAGAAGCATAACGGGTGTTGCCTAGATGGAATGGCGAACAGTGCAGATCCTGATCAGACTGTGCGGATGCACAGGCTGATCTGGATCTACACTGGTCGTAAAACCCATAAGCCCCAATTCTCCTGACTCGGCCACATATCCGTAACTCAAGCTACGAACATTGACGGAATATCAGAATATAATGGCCACCAACAGGGTGATTGCCAGTTATGTCTATCAACTGTGCAGATATTTGGAGAGGATTTCAATAATTTTTTACAAGCTTTCAATCCAATCTAAACTACCACCTAATTACATGTTTGCATGTGAATGCAGTAAATAAATATGTTTATACCAACAGTGCAGATATTTGGTGGAATGCACCGTGCTGTCTGATCCGATTTTCTGAAATTTGTTTAGACCTTGACCCATATTTCTTTTATTGCCCATGAAATTGAAATAAGATATTGAAGATGTCTTCATTTCATAATATTTCGAGTCTAAAAATATAGTGTTGTACGTAACCCTTTTCATGCTGTCAGAGGATACTCCATTGTGTTTGCGGAAAATTCCTTCTATGCACTCAGAAGTATGTGTCGCAAGCACCATTTGAACCGTCTCGTCAATTTCATTGAGAGATAACAAAATTAAAAATAAAATATTTAATAAATTCCATACCCGTAAGGTGTATTGCGAAAGGAATGGGTTAAAGGATAGGTGACACTCATTTCAAAGTGTCTTCTGGTCATTTACTATAAGTTGTGTATCTACATATTAAGTTCATTTCTTGAAACATGTATCAGATTTTAAATATTTAGTGCACGTACATGTGATCATACAATGTGTGTCTGTTTCAGAATACGAGGAACAAGTTACCAGAGCCCCCACGGCATACCCATAGATCTGTTAGACCGCTTACTCATCATTTCCACCACACCATACGACGAAAAAGAAATTTCACAAATTTTAAAAATCAGGTAATCAGAGCTCCAGTTAAGATGCGTAATTTGACCAAATATTCGAGGTATTTTTCTTAGTTCTTCACCAAAAATGGCAAGTTGGGAGTTCTTTAGAATCGTCTCAATGAGACGATTCTAAAGCACTCCCAACTTGCCATTTTTGGTGAAGATGTAACAAAATTTCCCCCAAAGTTGATCAAATTACGCACCTTAGCTGGAGCTCTGGGTAATGCTATACTACTAACTGCCTATTGTGAGTTGTCAGAAATGAAATTATTGTGGTGGGATGTGCCATTCGTGATTTCTATGACAGTACATACAGCAGTAGGTCCAGTTAGTAGACTAGACTAAATAGGTGTTTGTTATCATGGAATACCAGTCCATGATTATAAAACTTTCATACTCGAAAACAGGATGGTTGATTGGTCTAGACTGATCAGTGCTCAGTCTTGGCTAATCAAACTGCCTGAAATTGTGTACAAGTTTTCCCATACACAGGTACATTCCCATCTGTATGTAACCTTGATGTTGAATGGACATTGAACCCAAATCAACCACTCCCATCTACTATATTCTGTATATATACAAGCAATGTGATTTTTTTGTACCCAAGGAGATGTATAATACAAAATCACATTGCCTGTCTCGTATGGAAGAGAAAAAAGCTGAAAAACAAATCCTATAATCTCCATTTCTCTAAGAGAGGGAGAGGGAGAGGAGGGAGAGAGAGATGAGAGAGAGAGAGAGAGAGTATAGTCACAGCCATATATAAGCTTGATGTTGAATGGACGTAAACCCTAATGAATCGATCCAATCCACTGTAGATGTGAGGAGGAGGATGTGGAGATGTCGGACGATGCGATGACGGTGTTGACGCGTATCGGCATGGAAACCTCGCTCCGTTACTCCATACAGCTCATCACAACTGCGAACCTCGTCGCCAGGAAACGCAAGGTAATACTACTGTGATAGCGAATCTGCTGACCGTGTCTCGTCTCTCATTATGAAGTTTAAACCGATTCCAGTAACATTGTTAATTACTTGAGTTTCATTCTCTGGTCTTAATATAGTTTTCTGAGCACATTCCTCAAATTCATACTCGAAATTACGCCAATTTATTTAGGTTGAACTGACCAATCAAAAGTCCTGATTTCTAGTGGATCGGTATTGTTTCGTGAAAGCAACTACTGTCTGCTCCACGTTTTGCTGCCGACAAACATTTGGCCATTAAACACATTAAATCTAAAAAGTAACAAAAAAGTCACCCTCCCCAAACAATTTTATTTGTCAATGAAATTCCATCAACTATTGATTTTATGATTTTCCTATGGGAATTTAACATGGGGAGTCGATTTCCAAAACTTTTCGTACACAAAAAAATGAAAAAATTTGGAAATTGACTCCGAAACCTGGCGAGATGGCTTGAAAATAATGTAACTAAGAAAACAAAAGGTAGATTTTGAAAATCGGTCCACAAATGAAAAAAATAATTAAAAAAAAATCTGTTTTTATCCCCCATGTTAAATTCCCATAGGAAAATCGTTTTAAAAAACGGTACGTATTATGTTTTACCGCTTGGCGGGCGGCTGAAGAAAAAGTGCATAGTTCGTGTACACAACTCCTCCGAAACCGTTCAGTCGATCGATCTGAAACTATACACACGTCTTCTACACATATTGAAGATGTGCACCTTGGTGTTTTTATGCCGAAAAAATATTTTTTAACAAAAATATCACCTTTTTAACTTTATAGTCATTTTTTATACATTTTTCTATACAATTCTATATACGGTACAGTTTGTGCACACAACTCCTCCGAAACCGTTCAGTCGATCGATCTGAAACTATACACACGTCTTCGACACATATTGAAGATGTGCACCTTGGTGCTTTTATGTTGAAAAAATATTTTTTAACAAAAATATCACCTTTTTAACTTAATAGCCATTTTTTCTACATTTTTCTATACAATTCTATATACGGTACAGAGTTTGTGTACACAACTCCTCCGAAACCGTTCAGTCGATCGTTCTGAAACTATACACACGTTTTCTACACATATTGAAGATGTGCACCTTGGTGTTTTTATGCCGAAAACATATTTTTTAACTAAAATATCACCTTTTTAACTTAGCCATTTTTTCTACATTATTGTATCCAATTCCCTATCATTTCTACTTTACACTCTACTTTTCTATCTCTGCCTAAATTAGTATACATGTTTAGCACAATGAGATGAAGAAATAATGCTATAGACTTTCAAATTACCATTAATGTTTCTTGCCTTGGTGACCGCTTCACATTTCTGCATCTTCGCTGTCTGGCCCATATTCGACGGGCGTATTTTGTGACTTGCGGCACTCTTGTTCGCAATAAAATCAATATCAATATCATTCACCATTGCCCCACGTATTGATTAGCATTATTATTCATTTTATACTAGACGTAAATTTTCACACTGATATCAGGGGCGATAACTACGTTTTCTTAAAATGTTAACGGACATTACTATTTATTCTCTGTATTTATTTTTTCATGTGCTATGATCATACTTTATAATCTGTCTAAAATATTATTTTTTTAGGTGACGCATTTAATTAGTATAAATAATTAAAAAATAACATGCCTAATTTGCATACTAAAATAGCTCGATACCACCGCGCGTCACTAACAGTAAAATAAATATTACTAAATGATTATATCTGTATAGCGGGCACTCGTAATTTTTAGAACTGGTGGAATAGTGACACATTTAATTCCTATAAAGAACATTTTGTTCCTACTGAGTGGGTATGTACCTTTAATGAAACTATATGTTGTTACCACTCATTTGAACCATCTCGGCGAGATGGTTCAAATGAGTGGTGACAACATATACTTCTGTGCAGAAATAAGAACAATATTTAAATATTTCCGTCGGCAAATCTTGTATCCACTGTATGAAATGGGTTAAGAAGTTATAGAGGAAACACAAAATGTGGACAGGCCTCATGAACAGACATTAGACCTCACCGTAGATATCGTGTGTTCAGTCCTCATCCTAGGCATGGAAACATACTTTCATAGTATTGCCATCTTACTGATTATTCGGATGAGAATTGAAACTGATATCCAATCTCTATATATGTAGCCGATTTCACCAGCATTGCAAAGTATACTTTAAGCTAGCTAGCAAAGTATACTTTGAAGGAGTAATCATTAATTTTTCCTGAAATGCATTATTTCATATAAAACTAACAACTGCATATATTTGATGATTAAAAGTATGCAGAATTATTATACTGATTTTATTACATTATCACAGCCAATTTGGCTGTGATAATGTATTAAAATTCAGTATAATAAAAAATAAAAAATTTATCCTTAAATTGAAAATTTCTCCCTCAAAGTATACTTTTCTAGCAAAGTATACTTTGCAATGTTGGTGAAATAGGCTACAGGTTCTGGGATATTAAATCCTTTCACCTTTTCCCTGTCAGCATGTTCTCCAAATTTGTACGGCACAGTTGATTGGTCGAGAATGAGCACAGCACAGCCTCGATGAAACTTCCTGACCAATTGTCGTATGTTGTCGTTTTATATTTTGCCTTCTTACTAAAAACATGCTTTGTCAGCCTGTTTTAAATGAGAAAAATTAAAAATAAACAGCAGATAACAGAATTTAATTCAGCAGTTAATTATTGAATGAGTAAGTTTCAGTACAATTTTCATTGCTGGTTGTGAGTGACGTGATCGATTGTGACAACTTTGTAAATCGATTGTAGGCAGCAGAGGTGGACGTTGACGACATAAAGCGGGTGTACTCGTTGTTCCTGGATGAATCTCGTTCTACACAGTTCCTCAAGGAATACCAACAGGAGTTCATGTTCAATGAAATGACCGCCACAGGTATTGTGAATCGTTTCGCACAGATAACTCAACTGTGACTCACTGGAGAAACTGCTTAACCCTTTCAACCGTAAATAACTGGAATGAACTGTGAGATTCTAATTTTCCGACCAATGTAATCATCACACAATTATTTTCAGACTAGTCAATTTATAAAAATGTGGTGTTTTTGTTTCTTCTAAAAAATATGAAAAATACTTGCAAAAGGTGTTGATCCATATTAACCCGTTCAACAATACAGCCTTCAAAAGCAGGGTTTGCCAACAGTGTAGATCCAGATGAGCCGGCTCGTTAACGAGCCGTCTCATCTGGATCTACACTGTTTGCAACGAGCCTACTCTGTTTGCAAATACTGCGATAGAGGGCTGTATTGTTGAATGGATTAATATGGTATTTGTGAATCTAGCTCCTCGTCAGCTAGCGCACACCTGCATCATGAAAAGCATATATGCTGATCTTTTGATGCATTATGGATGTTTCTCTGACTGAATAACAAACGATGCAGACCTTTATTAGACTGAATAATAGTGTAAGCATACATGGGTCTACACGGGTCGCAAATACCATTTCTCTAGTCACTACCACATACCTGGGTAACGCAGAAGAATTAACAATGGGGCGTTTTGACACACACTAAAGAGACAATAGACCTGTGAGATGACGGCTGGTGATTTAAATCAATTTATCAGGTAATGAATTTTGTATTGGCCCGATACATAATAATAATGACTAATAAAACGGACCTTCTCATTTCTGTCATTACTTCTATATCCCTTGATGGATTACTTTAATATGTCAATACATCATACTTGTGGACAAATGCCACACATCAACACTGCTCTTAATATCACCTTGACCCGGTTGCTCAAAGCCTCTCTTAGCTTAACAGACTGCTAAATCCTTAACAATGTTAAGGATTTAACAGTCTGTTAAGCTAACAGAGGTTTTGAGCAACCGGGCGCTGGTGTTCTTTATGCCGTGTGCACGAGAGCTATACACTGGGCTTCTGCAAGAATCAAAAGAAACGGCTTCCTCACAACTTGACCTTCGTGTGTGAGACACTCGCTGGTGATCACCTTGTTTGAAAAGGGAGGTAATCCGTGGCTGTGACTGAAATAATGTGTATGGAATTTGTGATTGGTTTTGGTTCTGATCTATTAGTACACTAATGTATATATATATAAGAATTCCCGTTTGTTACAAGCATAACAAGTGTTTCACTGACTGAATGCAGAACAGTGTAGATCTGATCAGACGGCGTAGATGCACAGGCAGATCTGGATCTACACTGTTTACAAAAAGTGATAGGTGCCAATTCTCCAGTCACAGCCACATATCTGGAAGGCATATAACCAGAGCCTTACATATTGTTCTATTTTCTGTTACAGATTCCATGGAAATGAGCTGATTGCGCAGTGCAGTACCAGGACAACTCGCCCGTCAATGAATTCCGAATGGACAATTTTGACAAAGCTGACCGTGTGATCTGATCGAAATGGGAACAACTTGTGAATGATACCATTGTGCATCTAACATTTAGCCAGTGCAATCATGACCAGAGGGTATTGACTTTCTTCTGTATTGCTATATAAGCTACCAGGGTTCCAGCTTTGGTCTGGCACAAGCTTGTACAATAACAGAGTTGGTGTCTTTAACCCTTTCAACACCACAGGCCTGTATGGTGGCATTGGCAAACAGTGTTGATCCTGATGAGCAGGCTCGTGTTGAGCCGTCTCGTCAGGATCTACACTTTTGCAAGTAATTTTCATATTTTTTGAGAACAAAAACGCCCCATTTTCACACATGGACTAGTCGGAAAATTTGTTTGTGATGTTTGGATTGGTCTTAAAATTAACATATGAAAATCCATTCCAGTTATTTAGGGGTGAAACACAACTATTTTACATGTTCATTTGAGAAGAATTATCTTGCTGAGATAGAAATGCATCACAATTATGCAAACAATATCAATTTGAAGCAGGTATGCTCAGATGAGACTCGAGATCCTTTCATAATAAAGTCACTATTGTGACGTACTATTGTGACGTACTATTGTGACATACTAACATCAGTATTATGGTGGTAAGTTCTTTGAGAAATACAAGTAACGTTAACAAATAAAATTTAAATGTGCTGTTTTTGTTGTAATGCTGGCTTGTGTCCTACCTGTCGAGAGTTGGAAACCTTTCTATAAATAAATAGGCAAATGATTTTATTCCAACTCTAGAGGGATGAGTTGTAGCCTAGGGGTTAGGACACCTGACCTCCAATCCGGAGGTTGTGGGTTCAAACCTTTCCTTAGGCATCAAAAATACTTTCATAGTAGTTCCATCCCACTGGGATGTCGGATGAGACTTTAAACTGTGGTTCCGTCTCTATATGACCTTAGCTGAAAGCCTGTTGCTGGGACGTTAAACCCATTTGCTTTCACTTTTTTTCCAACTCTCTAGAGAAGTAATTTGTGTAGTTTATACAGTAATACCGAAGGAAGATGAACACCTTTGATCCAGGGCTCCAGATAAGGAATTAGTAATTGAGTATTTTCACTCCATCATTTGGGTATTGGGTATTTCAAAATTTAATTGGGTAGAATAAAATCACACTGCTGTTTACACATCGACAGACAGCAATTATTGAATACTTTGCTTCGAAATGAAAACATGTCTTGGAATTTCATTAGAATTGTCTAATTCTAATGAAATACCAAGATGTGTTTTCATGGAAAATAAGAAAAATATGCTATATTTGTGGTATGTTTATTGTTTTCTGCAGCATGATAAAGGCACCATAAAATTATTATTGCTTTTTGATACTTGCTACTTCTGATTTAAATTGGGTTTTTGGCAATTTTAATTGGGTATTTAAGCAAATACGCAGCTTATCTGGAGCTCTGTTGATCAAGACCTTTTCCACACGTTTGCAACCAACATACACCCAGCTATTACATGCACATACATGTTCCTACAAGCTTGTATTTGTGAGTGTTGGTTGGATATTGAAATGTTTTTGCCTGCAGAGATAAATTTATTATTGACCATTGTATGTTATCATGTCATTAAAATCAAATGGAATGATACGTTGTTAATTATTGTGTTCACCGAGTTTATTATACCACTGGCATGCGAGTATTTTACAACATGGTTTGACAGCACTTCAGAATCATTTCCATTGGAAATGATTCTGAAGTGCTGTCAAACCATGTTTATATATGTTGAGGGGTATATAGTTTTTGTATTTTCACCTGTTCGTCTGTAAGATTTGCATTAAAGTTTTTATTTTGTCATCCAAGTGGCGGCCGTGGGTATCAGTTTGGTTGGGATTTTATTTATACAAAATTGGGACACATTTTTGTATTGATCTGTCTGTCCAGTATTAACCCTTAGACCGCTACTCACAACAATTGTGTGGGTGGTGGTCGGGTGAATGAGACTGCGTAAATTAACGGTATGTGTTCCTCCTTATAGGAATCACGATTTGCCTGGTTTGGCCCTCCGGTACGTTTTTTATCTTTGGCTCTTTAGTTACCTGGGAGTTGAATTTGGTTTTTGCCCATTATAAAAGTAGTAAGATTATTATTGATCCTACTGCTTTTGGGAGGGGCCAAGTGATTCTGGTGTGGCGAGGACCTGGCATCAGATCAGGATTATTCTGATTTCAAGGCTGAATATATAGGTTTTTTTTTGTAAATATTCTTCTGATTTTGGGATTTTCCCCCCATTTGTACATGTACTTGAACATGTACATGTACTTGTACAGGTAATATATGGGATTTAGTACTAAACCCATTGACCCGGCCTTGAATGACCTTAGCTGTTGATAGGCGTTAGACCCCAACAAACAAACAAGCACAACAATTATCGTCTGCTGTTGCTTTTATATATTGCCTTATTTCTCAATAAAAACATGGTTTGACAGCACTTCAGAATCATTTCCAATGGAAATGATTCTGAAGTGCTGTCGAACCATGTTGTAAATTATTATAAAGTGCTGTCAAAGCATGTTTTTGATGATGAAAATGGAAAATAGAAAATAAACAGGAGACGACAAAAAAAATAAGATAGTGGTCTAAGGGTTAAAGTTGCCTTAAATATTGTAAGCACCGTGTAACGCCAGTCAGACTTGAAACTTCCTTCCCTGCATGTTGCTGATCACACATAGTGCACATGCCCACGGATCCGGTCAAATAAGGGATATTTGCATTAATATTATAATAATGTTTTGCTCAGCAAACGGAGCTCTGGATAAGAAATGTATTGGCATATTTTAGGCACATATTTTAGCAGAATACGCATTGATTATCAAAAGTGGGAGTACAAAAATGTGAAAATACGCAATTTTCAAATTGAGTAGTAAAAATACTGTAATAAAGTAGACAATTTACTTAGTTTAGCTGCAAAAAGCTTTTTGCAGCTCAAATAAGTAGTTTTTAAATGTGTGTTTTTTTTATCAGGATTTGTTCCTCGGCCCATTTGATACAGAAGAAAATCATTAATACATTTGTAAAAGTAAAATAGGAATTGAATTTGGCAAAGATATAGTACAGTAAATCTCGAGCCAAAATTTGCTATTTATTTTTTCCGCAGTATTTACATAATGTACTAGTATATGGGCTCTCGACTGAGAAGAGGCCTTACAACCTTTACAACAATAGTATAGTTGTAATCTTGCACATTCATTCTACAACTTCCGTATCTAATTGATTACTGTCTGTTTCATGAAACCTGCCCAACTTTTACAGCTATGATTAATTTTATCAAAATTTAAAAATGAGCCTTCATTTTATTTTGGGAAATTTGGTCCAATATTGATTTTATTGCAAAATAAATCCCCATGTTATATCCCCATAGAAACGATTTTCAAAATTTAACATTTGTTTTCTTAGATCATTTCCAAGCTATCTTAGACAAGTTTCAGAGTCGATTTCCAAAATATTTTTTTCGAATCCATCTCGATGTTCTCCACCTCTTTTCTCCCATGTTAAATTCCCATAGAGAAATATTTTTTCGTAATATAATCAATATTTTGACAAAATTTTATAAATTTAATATTATCGAAAAAAAATATTGTGTTTGCATTGTTTATATCTATAGCCGTAAAATTTGGACAGGTTTCATGAAACAGACAGTAGTTTATGGCAGCAGGCCAACTTCACTGACTGAATGGTGAACAGCATGTGTGCTGATACCCAAGCTGTTCATGGCCTACGCTGGCTGCACATGTGATGTGGTAAGGTCCCTTTTCTCGGTGGATGCCCATGTGAAAAACAAACATATTTTCAAACAAGAATATACATCGTCTTTGAAACTGCAATGATCAACTTTGAAGCTACTTTGTGCAACATGTTTCTAAAAATATACATGTACCAGTCTACTTTTACCCACAATGCTAGTACCAGTGATTTAACCCTTACACCGCTATCTTAATTTTGTGTTGTCTGCTGTTTATTTTAAATTTTTATCATTAAAAACATGCTTTGACAGCACTTTAGAATAATTTACAACATGCTTTGACAGCACTCTAGAATCATTTCCATTGGAAATGATTCTGAAGTGCTGTCGAACCATGTTTTTATTGAGAAATAAGGCACGATATAAAAGCAACAGCAGACGACAATTGTTGTGTGTAGCGGACTAAGGGTTAATGCGAAATGCGACTAGACTAATGCACAGGTTGAAGTAATGGACCGAGGTCTATAAATACATTAAATATGACTAAAAGCATCAATAAATGGAGAACAAAAATAAGCTAACAATTATTTTTTTACTCCCTCCATACTCCATTATTGCAATAATGGAGTATATGGAGGGAGTTAAAAAAACAATGTTTAGCTTATTTTTATGCCACCGGGTTTCGAAGAAACTGGTGGCATATAGTGTTTGGACCATCCGTCTGTCCGTCCGTCTGTCCGTCCGTCACACTTTTCGGTTAACCACTTTGTCACAGTTTCTCAAATCTGCTGCAGGTGGCATCCGCGTTCGACAGACGCATTTCTTGTTTTTCTTCATTTATTGAAGCTTTTAGGCATATTGAATGTATTTTTAGACCTCGGTCCGTTACTTCAACATGTGGACTAATGTGGGTATGTCATAGCCCATAGCCAATATGACATATTCATACATACAAAAATATCCATTCAAATTATTTGTCTATGTGACCACTAGGAACCACCGTTGTGAGAAAGAACTTCCTGATATTATCAGTGTGCTCCATTGGATGTTACAGTGGGGTCAGCGTGTAAGTGCACACACAAACGAACACGACAGGTTGCTTCCAACCTGTCGTGTTCGTTTGTGTGTGCACTTACACGCTGACCCCGCTGTAGTGGTTGCATTCGTTCTGTAGATTGGTGATGGATTCCCCCTCAATCTGGTGGTGGTTGTTTGAGAGCATGCGATGGGTAATTTAACAATCAGGATTCATCCCGACCGGAGACCTTGTTTTGATGTCTGGCGTTCTTGTACAGTGGGATCAGCGTGTAAGTGCACACATGAACGAACACGACAGGTTGGAACCAACCTGTCGTGTTCGTTCGTGTGTGCACTTACACGCTGACCCCACTGTAATTCATGTATACAAAAAAAAGTAAATATTTTTCTGCATTTTTTCTCATTTCGCATCAAAAGTGTATGTTGTTACCACTCAGTTGAACCGTCTCGGCGAGACGGTTCAACTGAGTGGTAACAACATACACGTTGGGTGGGCCGAGACGGTTCAACTGAGTGGTAACAACATACAAAACCAATACATTTTATTCACTCTAAGCCACATACGTGACACACGAGGTATACAATAGATTACATAATACAACGATGGGTAAAAATACAAAATGCATATGTATAAGCTCACTAGTCATTATAACCATAAAGCATTTCTTATAAAAATAGCTAAATTTCTTAATTGCTTTCCAGATTTTTTCTCAAATAGCTGTGCGAATTTTAAAATATTTGGTCTTCTAAAATAAAATGGCTTGATATACCGTTTTCGAACTTCATCATAGAAGCGGCACTCGAAAAGGAAATGAAACTCGTCACCGAGAGCACCAGCGCCACATTTGTTGCAGACCCTGCTTGCTCTCGGCACACCTATCCATCTACCAGTTTCGACCGCCAGTCTATCGTTGGGTGGGTAGCGAACCAACCTGTCGTGTTGTTCGTTTGTGTGTGCACTTACAGCTGACCCCACTGTATGTGAGAGCTAAATCAGATTATACCCCTTATAAGAGTACTATGATTATTCATAATCGTATTACTTTGAGCCAAGTGACTGGTGTGGTATGGACCTGACACCAGATCAGGTTATTCTAATTTCAGGGATGAATATATTTCTTTCGATGTAAATAATTATGTTCTAATTTTCGGATTCCCCCGCCCCTTCAAATCAAGGAATTAGTTACTACAATCAACTTTTCAGAACATATTAATATTCAGTGGATCTTCTCCAAACTGGACACCCTGGAAGATTCCGGGTGTCTGATTTAGAGAGATTCCACTGTAAATGATTCAGGGTGTCTGATTTAGAGAGGTTCCACTGTAAATGATTCAGGGTGTCTGATTTAGAGAGGTTCCACTGTAAATGATTCAGGGTGTCTGATTTAGAGAGGTGATTTAGAGAGGTTCCACTGTAAATGATTCAGGGTGTCTGATTTAGAGAGGTTCCACTGTAAATGATTCATATGAGCCCTACATACTGCATTTGACTGCTTTTCAATGATCAAATTACACCATTGAAAGCCATCGTATTTAGGCAAACATTGGCTTCCTTTGTGTCTGGTTTACAGCGTTCTACTATACTTCTATTGCCTGTTTTAAAGGTACATGCCCACTCAGTAGGCACACAATATTCTTTATATCAGACATTTTCTGGCAAAATAAACATTCTTTCGCCATTAACCCACATATTGATTGGCATTATTATACATTTTATTTCAGACGTAAATTTCTGCACTTATATCAGGGGCGATAACCGTGTTTCCTTAAAATGTTAACGGACAGTACTATTTATTGTCTGTATTTATTTTTTGATGTGCAATGATCATACTTTATAATCTGTCGAAAATAAAAAAAATTCAGGTGACACATTTAATTGGTATAAGTAATTAAAACATATCATGCCTCATTTGCATATGAAAATAGCCTGATACCACCGCGAGTCACTGTCATTAAAATAAATATTATATCTGTATAGCGGGCCCTCGTAATTTTTAGAACTGATGGTATAGTGACACAATTATACACTTACGTTGTATTTAATTCCTATAAAGAACAGTTTGTGCCTACTGAGTGGGCATGCACCTTTAACAACTGATAACTCCCACATTACACCATAATCAAAATTCAGTCACTGGTTTACGACAACAGGCGTCCTTTATGGTCGTCAACATTCTCACTGTGTCCTGGATAAGCATCTTGGCGTCGACGAGTACAATTGACCCAAACACTAGCACCAACATTCCCACGCCCACAAACCCGAGGCTCACTGCGCTGGGTCGACTGTCGCCTGCACTCGTTTTCTTTCGGATGTACGATGATAGCTTCGTTTCGTTCACACTTAGTTCTTTTTTAATTGTGTCAATCTTTACCTGGAAATGAATCAGTTTTGGTATAATCTATGTATTATGTAGTGGATCCTCTTCAAACTCGACACCCTGTGTACATTTCACACTGTTTTCTTGTAAACAATTATTGGATTTACATTTATTGAGCATAGGTTGCATATGTCCGGTGTCCGTTTAGGAGATGTTCAAATGTGCCCGCAAGATTTTGAGTATATCTGACCGAATTCTTGCACTATTTTTATGCTCATCCCCCCCCCCCCCCGAATATGGTGAAGGTGACATGCAGCGTTACCAGCGTCCGTACGTCTTATACGTCACAAACTTAACACTCGGGTAAATTATTTATACTTTCATTTCACTACTCCTTCATATTTCTCGGGAGCAAGCCTCTTCCATACCATGCTGTGACAAATCCACGATCATGCAGCCTTTTTTGTTTTCAAATATTTGTTTAGTTGCCAGCAGGGGCATTCGTGTGCCGATAGGCCACATTTCTGGTCTTTAAATGTGTTTGGTGACTAGGGCAAATCAAAGTACTGAAAGTACTGAAATATGCTACCTCCACAAAAACTGATCACTTGCGGAACTAGAGACTGACAGTTGCACATTTTCTCAATCATCACCCTGAGGCAAATGTACTGTGATGGTGCAAACCCATTCCCATACATGTGTTTTCTCCAGAATAAATTACTGTTTGAATTTTTTTACGGAACTGGGGCTGATTGCTACCTAACTGTAAGAACTAGAGAAAATAGCTGCAGTATTCAAACGCACGAAATGCCTTGACTCGTATTTACCAGGATTTAATTGATAAACTGAGCACAAAACTGAAAACAGTAGAGTATAGTATATGTAGAGTAGTTTATACACAGCAAGACAGACCAGTTGGCACATGGCACTATTTTCTTGGTTGTACTCGCCGTTTAGACGTAGCACGATCAATGGCTGCCCCTATATAAATTTGCGTGACACAATATGATATCTCAAGGGAGATAACATATAATAAGTAGGCTGACCCGTGTGTCTCAAATACAGGTTGGTAACATTTTTCAGAAACAATACATCGACACCAGGGGGCAGATTCACTAAACTTCGTACGACTAAAATGTTCGTAAGTGCAAAAGTATGATAGTCTGTAAAATTCACCTTAACAATGTTTTCCTGTAAACAATTGTTGGATTTACATTTATTGAGCATAGGCTGCATATGCAGCCTATGCTCAATAAATGTAAATCCATCAATTGAAATTTACAGACGATTCTAAATCTTCACCTACGAACATTTTAGTCGTAGGAAGTTTAGCGAAACGGCCCTCAGAATTTGCAAAGCTTGTATCATCTTCTCAACCGCCTGCGTTAATCTTGCCCGGATGTCAACGTTTCTGAACTTATATTGGCATTCTCAACTCGCAATCAAGTAGTTTGATTGGCCGAGCCTGAGCTGTAGCACAGCTCGGACTCAGCTAATCAAGCTGCATGATTTCAAGCACAATACTCGAGTATTGTTCAATAAAGAAAAGACATACATTGGCAAGATTAGCACAGGTGGACGTGTACATACGGCGGCAATATTGGTACATGTGTATGCCCACCTGAAGTTGTTCATCCGTGAGGTTAATCTTCGGCCCTACGTCACTGCAGTTGCAGTAACACGTTGTTGTGGTGGTACCTGGGTAGACAATACCATTATTCGGCGGGAGGGGGGGGGGGGCTTGTCTGTTTTGTTGTACACACATATCACATATCGGTTAGCGCTTTCACTTTCACAACCCTCGTTTGGTTCAAGTACAGTTTTGGCTCACTTGAGAGTTGAATCCGGTGATTAGTATTAATCATATTACTTTTAGGGTGTGGGGCTAAGTGGCTCTTGTATGGTGAGGACCTGGTATCAGGTCGGGTTATTCTAATTGCAAGGCTAAATATATATTTTTCTGTAAATATTCAGTTCTGATTTTGGCATTTTCCTCCCCATCACAACAGGTGAAATATGGGATTCGACCCTGTTAGCCCAGCCTAAAATGACATTAGCTGTTGACCATTAACTTAAATCAAATTAATTCACATACACCCCAAATAGCTGGCATAGACCGATTCGTGCTAATTGTTGGACTAGTTCATTAATCGTATATGTTTTGCGCATACTGTAGATCTTTACGAGCCGGCACATCTGGATCTACAATATGCGCCAAATGGTCTACTTAATTAATCATACATTTTCGAAAAATAATTTTTTTTTTTCGAAAATTGTAATTTTTTATCTTTTTATCGCCAATTATTTATTTTTATCCTATTGGTTATTCATTTTTTTTTTTCATTTTTTTGAAGTGGCTATTTTTTTATTTTCCCCAGCGGAATCCCTGCTACAGTGTTTGCAAATGTTGGCTTTATGGTATGTACTATTGAAAGGATTATTAAGCAGGCCTACACATATTCATACTTTACGCAAATAGTTTGAGCTACTCCCAGTCAGAATAACATACATCTAGTCGTAAAACATACACCGCATACCGGATAAACATGACGGTCTGTATGTTGGGATAACTGGAATGCAATGTCCCGTACCACAGAAGTTCGCAAACATCCTTTATCTGACCGTGAATCTAGAAATATCCTGTCAACACAGTGCGTATGTGCCGTGAAACACGGTGCCGTGAAACATTTTTGATATCCTGTCAATACGACCTACTCACTGCGTATGAATATGTGCGGTTGCTGCATGGGGTTATTTCTTTGCATTTTAAAGCCATTTGTATGTGTTGACGGGATAAATAGAATAGTAGGTTAGTGCCGTGAATTCTCTATCTCACGTACTCCGAGTGACCTAATGCCTGAAATGACACAGGGGCTCAAAGCGGGATGCCTCCATCTGGACAATGCACACATCTGGGGGCCGTTTCACTAAACTGCGTACGACTAAAATGTTCCTAAGTGCAAAATTATGATAGTCTGTAAATTTCACATTAACACCGTTTTCTTGTAAAAAATTATTGGATGTACAATTATTGAGCAGCCTATGTTCAATAAATGTAAATCCATCAACTGAAATTTACAGACGATCCTAACTTTGTACTTACAAACATTTTAGTCGTGCGAAGTTTATTGAAACGGGCCCCAGGCATTTGTATAATATAGAAAGGTTTACACAATACATTGCTCTGATTGTGAATGTCATGGGAATTGATGTTTCAACTAGATTAAATCTGTCAAATCTACTTTTTAGTTGGGTTAAATGGGGAAAATCTTGTTTCGACCTAGTTGAATGAGGCGAATTGAGGTTTCAACTGGTCCAGTTTGATAGTCTGAATGAAAGTTTCAGTTCATTTGAATTTTGACGAATTTCAAGTTTTCGACCAGGGATTTCAGTCGGGGATTAATGAGGCAAATTTACATTTGAATCAATAGCGAACTGGGGCCCGTTTCACTAAACTTCGTACGACTAAAATGTTCGTAAGTGCAAAGGATCGTCTGTAAATTCCAATTGATGGATTTAAATGTATTGAGCATATAAATATAAATCCAATAATTGTCTACAAGAACAATTGATAAATGTGAAATTTACGGTCTATCATAAGTTTGCACTTGCGAACATTTTAGTTGTACGACGTTTAGTAAAACGGCCCCCCTGAAATCTCAGACCATCTGAAATCGGGGCGAAGTTAGATCTTCAGACTGCAGAAACATAAACTACTAACTAATTAAGTACAATGCAGCGGCCCTTACCTGATTGAGTGGTTGTTGGTGCTGCTATTGTTGGTGTTGTTGCTGGTGTGGTAGTCGTGGGTGTTGTTGTAGTTGTAGCTTTTGATGTGGGCGTTATAGTTGGTGTTGTCGCAGTTGTTGTGGGTGTTGTAATTGTTATGGGTGTTGTTGTGGGCGTTGCAGTTGTGGGTGTTGTTGTGGGCGTTGTAGTTGTGGGTGTTGTTGTAGGCGGTGTTGTTGTAGGCGTTGTAGTTGTGGGTGTTGTTGTTGTTGTGGGTGTTGTAGTTGCAGACGTTGTTGTAGTTGTGGGCGTTGTAGTTGTGGGTGTTGTTGTAGGTGTTGTTGTTGTGGGTGTTGTTGTTGTGGGTGTTGTTGTTGTCGTTGTGGGTGTTGTAGTTGATGTGGTTGTAGTTGTTGTTGTCACTTCCTCTGGTCTAAATGCTTGTACTGCCACCACAGGCACTGATATATAGTCCGTGCCTGCTGCAAAATGCAAAATAGATACATGCATTAGAGCGTGTCGGCTATCCCATCACCGAAGGCATGGACGGGACCTATATGCTCGTGATACATTGTTCTGAAACGGAAAGAATGTTAGACATAAAAGGGCAGAACATCGTGGAATTACAGACCAAAGGTAACCTTTTCAGAATCCGTCCAGAATATCATCGGAAGAATTCCCCAAGATCCCAATGGGCCTTGATATAAAATACAAGATGGTGTCCAATGTGGCTGCCATATATTGTCCCGCCTGCTTTAGCAGAAGCGGGACATAGGCATAGCTTTTCCGTCGGCGTCGTCGTCGTCGGGGGCGGCGGCGTCAACATTTCACGTTAAGTTTTTGCGTTTAGCTCAGTTTCCAGAAAACTATAACTCCTACGACCTCCATACTTGGTATACATCAACACTGTGGTGTAACCATGTCACACAGAGGGAACCCATGTGACCTTCACCTACTTTTCATGGTTCATTGACCTACTTTTCACATGCATTCAACGTTAAGTTTTTGCGTTTAGTTCTGTTTCTAAAACTTAGCGCTCAGGTTAATTCATTGTAACTTCTGTTTCCCTCAATGGAATGCTTTAATATTCCATACATGCATTTGTAACAAATCTCGCATCATTCTACAGAAATCCCATTGTGCCCGCTAACCCCAAAGGTCAAGGTCACTGACTTATAAATTTCCGTGTTTGGAAAAGTTAACGCTCGGTTTAATGTATTACAACTTCTGTTTCCCTTCACGGAATGCTTCGGTATACATCAACACTGTGGTGTAACCATCTCACACAGAGGGAGCCCATGTGACCTTGACCTAGCTTTCATGGTTGATTGACCTACTTTTCACATGCATTCAACGTTAAATTTGTGCGTTTAGCTCTGTTTCTAAAACTTAACGCTCAGGTTAATTCATTGTAACTTCTGTTTCCCTCAATGGAATGCTTTAATATTCCATACATGCATTTGTAACAACATCCCGCATCATTCTAGAGAAAGCCCATGGTGCTCGCTAACCCCAAAGGTCAAGGTCGCTGACTTAGAAATGTCCGTGTTTGGAAAAGTTAATGCCCAAGGTATGCTTTAATATTCAATACATGCATTTGTAACAACATCCCGCATCATTCTACAGAAAGCCAATGGTGCCCGATAACCCCAAGGTTATTACAAGCTCCATATATACTATCAAACTGTGCCAGTCGGGACATTTTGCTCCGCGGAGCTCTTGTTTAATAAACACATGCATATTGATAAAATGAACATATTCCCTCATTATCACATCATATAGCTGTACAAGGAGATTATTAATAGAATTCATTATTACTCTTTGAATGATTTTTAATTTCAAAAATGGTGATAAAAGTGGTCGATAACATGCGTATGCATGAACAACATACACTATATTTGTACGCCCGTTTGTAAAAAAAAAACGGGATGTAGTATGTATATAACTTGTACGGGAGACCACAGTTTGTCCACACAATAACCCAAATTCTACTCGACATATGTCGTCCGTGTACATGTATATGATTATCACGTCGCTGTTTGAACCCATGTGCGTGTAGCTGTGTTGTAGTGTCCAAGGGAAACTGTTAGGACACATACAGTTTCCCTTGGACATTACAACACAGCTACATGCACATGGGTTCAAACAGCGAATTATGCTGTAATACCCACACTAAAAGTACATATTATAAAATAATAATTATGCAACGATTTCCAAAGTTGTACAAAGCCTAATCAATTAACGGTTAAGGGTTCCTCCTTACAGGAATCACGATTTGCCTGGTTTGGCCCTCGGGTACGTTTTAAATTTGGCTCTTTTGTTACCTGGGAGTTCAATTGTGTTATTGTCCATTATAAATGTAGTCATATTATTACTGATTCTTCTGCTTTTGGGAGGTGGCCAAGTGATTCTGGTGTGGCGAGGACCTGGCATCAGATCAGGATTATTCTGGTTTCACGACTGAATATATAGTTTTTTATTGTAAATATTCAGTTCTGATTAATAGGACCCACCCCCCCCCCCATTAGCCGTTGATAGGCCGTTACACCTCAACAAACAAACAAACAAAGCCTAGCGAGTAAGACTGTCAGAGTTTATGGCCAATCGTAAATAGAAGGTACTATACCGGTGGGTATCCGTCATACCATGTACTAGTTGCGAACGGTAACTCTTGCAATTTACTCCCGTACCATCCGTAGCTATACTACGGAAGGTACGGGAGTAGATTGCAAGATTTACCGTTCGCAACTGTACTTCATGTGCAGCCGACGTACGAGACATATTCATATGTATGTACTTTTTATTTTCAGCGACATTTTAATATATATACATGTATAATATTCGGTAAAATGGGTTACATGTATATAAGACATGCAATGTAATTCTGTGCCAAACAAAATGTGCGATTTTTCATTAAACTTATTTATAAAAACTGTGACATTTTCTGTAAATGACGTCGAAAGTAGACGGAATTTTCATAGCAAATGCGGAATTCTATTCCGCATTTGCTCTGAACATTTCGTCAACTTTCGACGTCATTTACGGAAAATGTTTAAACTTTCGTAAATATCTTAGGTACTAAACTACACGGCTTGTATCATATGTAACATATGCCTGATACATTTCCAACACGTTCCCCGCCATTGTCATACCGGCTGTTCCGAACAGACTGAAGTTCGCCACTGGTATCACTGCGCTGAACGTGAACACAAGACACCGCACCCGCAATATGTCTACCGAATGGCTCGTACCATCAGCAGGAAATTTCTGAAAACATATACATACATATATACATGATTGTATTGCATACACCGGACTGTGTAATGACAGGGTGTATAAACATATAATGCACTACTGCCTGTTTCACGAAACCTGCCCATATATTACGGCTATATAAGCAATGCAAAAATAATTTTTTTTTCAATAATGTTAAATTTTATCAAAATTTAAGAATGAGCCTCCTTTTTATTTCGTGAAATTTTGTGAAATATTGATCTTACTGCGAAAAAAACAGTTTCCCCATGTTACAGAGTGAAGATGTCTATGGGGATTTAACATGGGGAAACATTTAGAATTTCAGAAATACTGGATCGGATTTCGATATTTAACTTTTGTTTTCTTAGTTAGATGATTTCCATTTGTTTCTCTTCCCACATCTCCTCCACCTCATTTTCCGCCCATGTTAAATTCCCATAGACAAATCAATTTTTCATAATAAAATCAATATTTTACCTAATTTCACGAAATAAAAATAAGGCTCATTCTTAAATTTTGATAAAATTTAATATTATCGAAAATAATATTGTTTTTGCATCGTTTAATGACCGTACAATTTGGGCAGGTTTCGTGAAACAGACAGTAGTGCAATACATATGTAAATCCGACCGGTACAGATAACATGTTATCAGTACAGCTACCATATATACTGCAATACATAGGCTCCAATTGGTTGAGACCAGAACGGGTTAGTCAGCCGAATTCCGTGGCCTGGCTGTGGAGTGAAGTATATTCTCATCTGTGCCCAATACATGCTGATGGGTATTCTAATTATTACATACTTTTTATCCCAACGTTTCTCCATTCCCATATATAGAGAATAGTAGGTTAGTGCCGTGAATGGGAAAACATATCTGGCAAGGCTCAGGAAACGGGATGGGCGAGGCTCTGTCGAGCACATCCCGTTTCCGTGCCGCGCCAGATATTTTTCCCATTCATGGCACTAACCTACTATTCTATTTATCCCGTCAACACCTACAAATGGCTGTAAAATACAAAAATAGTATTGACTGGATATCAAAAATGTTTCACGGCACTGTGTTTCACGGCACAAGCGCACTGTGTTGACGGGATAAAACTACTTTATCGTATGACCGATTGGCTTGATACTTCATGAGCATGTTCATTATCTTCCATACTTTCAGTACCCGCCCTAACCGTCCTCTCTCCATGCTCGTGGTCAAGGTCCAATAACTTTGGAATTCCCGGTATGTACGTGCGCGTTTCTTCATTCTCATATACATGTAACTTCTTTATCGTATGATCGATTGGCTTGAAACCTCATGTGTATGTTCATTACCACCCATACTTTCATTCCCCGCCCGTGCTCTCTCCATGCCCAAGGTCAAGGTCAAATAACTGTAAAATTCCCGTCAAGTAGATGCGTCCATATAACTTCTTTATCGTATCACTGATTGGATTGAAACTTCATGTGTATGTTTATTATTATGATCCATATTTTCATTCGCCATCCAATACATGCTCTCCCCATACCCAATGTCAATGTCAAATAGCTTTAAACACAATTCCCAGATCGGTTCACTTGAAACTTCAAATGCATGTTTGTCATCATTCATATTTTCTTTCAGTAGATACATGCGCGTTCGTATATTGTCATACAACTTACTTTCCGTATCAATGTACATTTTCGTTATCCAGCCACCACATCGATGGGATACAGTGGGGTCAGCGTGTAAGTGCACACACGAACGAACACGACAGGTTGGTTCCAACCTGTCGTTTTCGTTCGTGTGTGCACTTACACGCTGACCCCACTGTACATGCCGTTGGCGGCGTGCTTGTGTTTTATTGAAAACTACATGTAATTCACAAATAAGAGAACTGAATATGGTACAAAGTAATTGCAAACTGTGTTATTATAGTAATCTTTCCGCAATAATACAATAATTATGTTCAACAATTCTGCAAAAATCAGGAACCCACTTTTCCGACGTTTCGGCACAAGGCCTTTCTTTATCAAGGAATTAGTTTCTCCTAAACGCTAGGTGGCATCCATTTTAGAGTTCACAATCAATTTATTAAAAACTAATTTCTTGATAAAGGCCTTGTACCGAAACTTCGGAAAAGTTTGTTCCTGTTTTTTTTCTGAATTGTTGTGTTATTATAACTGCGAAGTCCTAATTGATGCAATTAATACGAGTATGGAATGTTGTTGATGAGCAGGCCAATCCTTACCAAGGGCACGCCCTTTCCATACGGAGTCAGGTTGTCACTGACACAGGGCTCCGGGCTGTAGTGCAGGAAGAAGGTTTCCGCCGTTCCCGACGTGACACTCACTTCCGTTACAATCGCCGGATCGCCGGTCGTCGCTTGCATGTCGTCGATGTCCAACTGAAATCGAAATATAATACGTCAGTACTGTGAGGAGATAAACCTGTGAGGAGATAAACTCAGATAAACCTGAGCTTCGAACACTTTCTATGCGCATACTGTATCAAGGTGCATGATCACGTGGTTATAACAACAACAGTGGCTGAAAGTGTTGAAATCTTGCCCACTCCAAAGTAAGTATTATTTGATATTTTCCTTAATACGAAACGGATTTGGTGAAATATTGCGCAGCAAACGCGTCTTCATGAGCTGCAGTTGGTTATCCAGGGAGTTCGGCACAGACTTATGTCGTTTTTGCGAAGAATCGATTTCCGTGTCTACCCATAGACATCTTCACTCCGTGAAGATGTCTATGGGGATTTAACATGGGGAAATTTTGTTTTCGCAATAAAATCAATATTTTACAAAATTTCACGAAATAAAAAGAAGGCTCATTCTTAAATTTTCCTTTAATTTAATATTATCGAAACAAATATGGTGTTTGAATTGTTTATATGGCCGAAAAATTTGGGCAGCTTTCGTGAAACAGACAGTAGTGTTCTACTTTAGAAACTTACAATGTAGTTTTGCAAAATTTCCAAACTGTCATAGAGTTTAGTTTCATTTATTGTTCGCATATTATGTTTGCTGATACACGTACAGTGGAACCTCTCCAAACCGGACACCCTGGGAGTTCCCCAGAGTGTCCGGTTTGGAGATGTTCCACTGTAAATCAGACATGTTAGCGCTTCATGACACATTATGGTGTTTTGCAATCATGAAAAGTCATTGTAATCAGAGATACATACTTTTCAGCGAAACACATCTAAGTTCAAACATTCATAGTTTCCCAAGTGTCCGGGTTAGAGTGGTTTCACTGTATATCTGACTATCTGAACATCGCATTTTCACGATTATTGCTCTCATACCGGATTGTATGTGCAGCTTGGAATAATTCGATTCGGCCTATATTTAAGGGTGGGAATTGGCTCGAACATATTCCATACCCGGAATAATCTTGAATGTAGTATTATATGGCATGTAGTAAGTAAGCCGACATACAGCTCTTGCATGCGCAGTTGTATCTGTGAGATATAGGCCTGTGTGCAGAACTATGTGCATTTGTTACATTTTTATCCCGTCAACACAGTGCGTAAGTGCCGTGAAACACGGTGCCGTGAACATTTTTTTTGATATCCTGTCAATACCACATAATCACTGCGTGTGAACATGTGCGGTGACTGGGGTTATTATTTTTTGCATTTTAAAGCCATTTATAGGTATTGACGGGATAAATAGAATAGTAGGTTAGTGCCGTGAATGGGAAACATATCTGGCGCGGCACGGAAGCGGGATGTGTTCGGCAGAGCCTCGCCCATCCCGTTTCCTAAGTAAGCCTTGCCATATATTTTTCCCGTTCACAGCACTAACGTACTATTCTCTATATGTAACCTTGTTGTGATCACCATCTGAGTCGCACCTTGTAGAACCTCTCGAAGACTACTAACGTAGTAGTTCTACAATCATACTTTCATTGACACGCAATCGATCGTATAGTGGAATTAGCCTAAATATAGAGAATAGTAGGTTAGTGCCGTGAATGGGAAAAAATATCCGGCAAGGCTCAAGAATTTCTTTATTTCTGATCAGAAGTATATGTTGTGACCACTCATTTGAACCGTCTGGCCGAGACGGTTCAAATGAGTGGTCACAACATATACTTTGGTTCAGAAATAAGGAAAATAGATAGAGAATAGTAGGTTAGTGCCGTGCACTGGTAAAAATATCTGGCAAGGCTCAGGAAACGGGATGGGCGAGGCTCTGCCGAGCACATCCCGTTTCCGTGCCGCGCCAGATATGTTTTCCCATTCACGGCACTAACCTACTATTCTATTTATCCCGTCAACACCTACAAATGGCTGTAAAATGCCAAAATAGTATTGACTGGATATCAAAAATGTTTCACGGCATCGTGTTTCACGGCACATACGCACTGTGTTGACGGGATAAGTTAGAGTCCCGGGTTAACACCCGTGCCCAGACTATCAAATAGCGACCCAAGGCGACCCAGCGCGGGTCCAGCTTTACCATACCTGAGTGTCTACCATTAAGTGAGCAATTTGTACACTCATTAGCCATCCCCAAAATACGCCTTATATATTCCACGGATGATATTTTAACCAAATTATCCGGTTTTAGCCAGCTACAACGAGTATTATTTATGTCACACCGATATGAACCCTGGGGAACGGGCCATATCGTTACATTTAGCATTAGGGTAAGACAGAGTGATACAGTACGATGGACAGAATGTGTGAACTGTGCATGTTGCGTGAGTGCATTGTAACACTCAAACTACCAGAATCACGAGGATATTCACAACATCAGCAGCCGATTTCACCAAAAGTGCTTAGCATATCTATCTTATTATTAAGTATACTTTGAGGGAGTAATTATATTTCCCGAAATGCATTATTTCATATAGAACTAACGACTGCATATATTTGATGATTAAAAGTATGCAGAATTATTACATGGCTGTAAATGGCTGTGATAATGTAATAAATTCAGTATAATAAAAATGAATAAATTTATCCTTAAATTGAAAATTTCTCCCTCAAAGTGTACTTAGCAAGATAAGTATACTTTGAAATTATGGTGAAATAGGATTCTGAATGTGTTTACTGTGTTGGAAATACCCACCTTTATAGGGGCTGTTATATCGAGTATAGTCGTCATATATACGGCGTCCGTCGGCATCGACCTTAACTTCGTGGGATCTGGTATGTGATACGTGCTGAACCAACTATTGCCTAAGCCACCGCATTGCTCGGCCCCGTTGCCAGGGCAACTAAGGAAGCAATTGGCATCATCTTTTCCCGTAGGCGTTGCTAGGAAATCGCCACAAACACAATGTTTCATCACCTGTGACATGGATGGAAGAGATATACGCTGGAAGTGGACACGCTGGGAGGTCCCCAGGGTGTCAACTTCCACCGGATATCTCTTCCATCCACTTTAGAGAGATTCGCCGTTACCAGGGCAACTAAGTTAACAGTTTGTCTCATCTTGTCCCGTAGGCGTTGGTAGGAAATCGCCACAAGGGTGTCCGGTTTAGGGAGGCTTCACTGTAAACCAGTAGCATATTTCACCAACGTTTCAAAGTATACTTATCTAGCAAAGTATACTTTGAGGGAGAAATTTTAAATTTAAAGATAAATTTATTAATTTTTATTATACTGAATTTATTACATTATCACAGCCATTTTGGCTGTGATAATGTAATACATTCAGTATAATAATTCTGCATACTTTTAATCATGAAATATATGCAGACGTTAGTTCTGTGTGAAATAATGCATTTCGGAAAAATAAATGATTACTCCCTCAAAGTATACTTTGCTAGAAAAGTATACTTTGCAATTTTGATGAAATCGGCTACAGGTATACAGATACTCGAAGACACGCGTGTAAGCACTGGGCCCCACTACTACTGTCTGTCGCGTTTTGCTGCCGACGAACACACATTGAATCTAAACAAATATTTGCATGTAAGTTCACCTACCAAAAAAAAAAGAAATTCATAAAATATTTATTTTATTGCAATTTAACATTTTTAATTTATTTTTATTTGTGGACCGATTTTCAAAATCTACCTTTTGTTTTCTTAGTTACATCATTTCCAAACTAGCTAACCAGGTTTTGGAGTCAACTTCTAAATATTTTTTTTCTCATCATGCAGCTCCTTCTCCTTTTAGTAGTTTACACCATCTTGCATTGTACGTATATTATACCATAGTCATGTATGTATGCTCATGAGGCAGTTGCCTCCATGCAATAAATAGAGAATAGTAGGTTAGTGCCACGAATGGGAAAAAATATCTGGCAAGGCTTAGGAAACGGGATGGGCGAGGCTCTGCCGAGCCCATCCAGTTTCCGTGCCGCGCCAGATATTTTTTCCCATTCACGCACTAACCTACTATTCTATTTATCCCGTCAACACCTACTAATGGATTTTAAAATGCAATAAAATAACCCCAGCCACCGCACATATCCATACGCAGTGATTAGGTCGTATTGACAAGATATCATATATGTTTCACGGCACCGTGTTTCACAGCACATACGCACTGTGCTGACGGTATAAACTATTATTCTGTTCTTCTTCCTTTTCCTCTATATTATATTCCCATAGGAAAATATATTTTTCGCAATAAAAATCAATATTTGATGGAATTTTATCAAATACAAAAAATCAGGGAGGGTGACAGTTTTGTTATTGATGGTTTTGTACTTTAAATATTTTTAAATGTAAAGTTCGTCGGCAGCAAAACGTGGAACCGACTCTAGATACAGTGAAACATCTCTAAACCGGACACCCTGGGAGGTCCCCAGGGTGTCCGGCTTAGAGACGTTTCATTGTAAATCAGATAGTTGTGTGCTATGCGATCACGAACAGACATTATCACCCGAGATAAATGACCAAGACACTCCTAAAAAGTAATTTCACTTGTGCTTTCTTGGTGTCCGGTTTAGAGAGGCTACACTGTATAAGTATGTGCTATTGGGACTCGGGTGTGTATTACAACAATCAAGGTGTATGATCACGTGGTACTAACAACAACAAGTACTGAGATTCAAAGTACGTATTCTTTTATAGTGTCCTTATTACGTAACGGATTTTGATGAAACATGGCGCATCGAACGCGTCTTGTTAAGATGCATTTGGTGGTCTCTGTATTTTCGCCCAAACTTCTGTCGTTTTTGCAAAGAATCGATTTCCGTGTCTCCGACACGGAAATCAATTCTTTTCAAAAACGACATAAGTCTGTGCCAAACTCCATGGACGACAAATGCAGCTCATGAATACGCGTTTGCACAATGCATAGTATACATGTACATGTACATAAGTCGACTAATACAATGTACAGCCTAATAATGATGTGTTGGTTGTGATTGAGAGAATAGATTGGATTTGACATTCCGTACTGCACCTACTGTCTATTCCACGTTTTGCTGCCGACGAACTTTTGGCTGTTAAACACATTAAATTTAAAAAATATTTAAAAGTAAGTACTTTTTTATCAATAAGAAAAAAGTCACCCTCTCCAAAAACAATTGTTTGATGAAATTCCATCAAATATTGATTTTATCGCGAAAAAGCGATTTTCCTATGGGAATTTAACATGGGGAGTCAATTTCCAAAAGTTTTGGAAATTGACTCCGATACATGGCGAGATAGCTTGAAAATGATGTATATGTAACTAAGAAAACAAAAGTTAGATTTTGAAAATCGGTCCACAAATAAAAAAATATTTAAAAGAAATCTATTTTTAGCCCCCATGTTAAATTCCCATAGGAAAATCGTTTTTTCGCAATAAAATCAATATTTGATGGAATTTCATCAAATAATTTTGTTTGGTTAGGGTGACTTTTTGTTATTGATACAAAAGTACTTTAAAATATTTTTTAGATTTAATGTGTTTAATAGCCAAAAGTTCGTCGGCAGCAAAACGTGGAACAGACAGTAGGCCATATGTAGATGTACATACACCTGAATTGGAGAGCATTGCAAATTCAGACATGAAATTAAAGTATATGGGCCGCGCTCTTTGAAAACCAGCATTAATGACACCATTTTCAATTTGCACTTTTTTACATTTTTTGACGCGGACACCTTTCAAAAACAATATACTGAAAAGAAAATGCGAATATGTTTCATAGTTTTTGTTTTATCTCACTTTTTGTAGCACCATGTGAATCACGCAAGGAAACAAAAGTAACGTCATCGAGAAAATGATGTTATTGAAACGCTGACGTTCGTACAATGCAACACAACAGCCTACAGTAAAAATGCGTGTTCATAGACTCATTGACTGTGCTTGCTGTAAACTGTATTTGCTGATAAGTTGCACTAAATCTATCTACAAGTGTTAGTATGTATACTAACAAACATTGAACAGAATAAAACTATGATATGTACATGTAGTGAACGAACCAAACGCACCACTATCGATGTTAAATCTATAATTACTAAATAATAAAAACATGTTTGGCCCAGTGTCAACATGATGCGATATGCCAGGAGCCGCGTAATTAGTACTACCATCATTTTATCTGTGATACGATTATTTTTCTGACAATTTCCAAATTTTATTTTCGAAATATTCGACGGTGAACCAGTAAATCAAATGAATTAAGAAGCCCAGTTCTATCCGTGGCTAATTTTATCCAGAATACGTGTCGCAGTTAATGAGCCAACTGTTTACATTTTATTTAATAAAAGTAACGGTTGCGGGCACACTTTCACGTAGAGCGGGGTAGACCTCGGAATAGTACAATCGAAATACCTAATACGCCCCGGGAATATCGACTCGGTAGTGCAGACGGCTCGGGGTACATTCCTTTCACTGGCGAACACGGGCATCCATCGTGACGGACTCAATCCGATTACTGCACTCAAGCTCTACAAGACAATTGTACTTCCGCGCGCTCTATTTGGGTGCGAATTGTGGAACTCAATCTCGACCGCAAATTTGCAAAAACTAGAAACAGTACACCATTTTTGTATTAAGGTATCTCAGTCATTTCCAACTGAAACAAGAACTGCGTGTGCCCTGGGTATGATAGGTTCTTCAACACTGGAGTCGTATATTGACATGCAGAAGTTGAACTTTTTTGGAATGTTGTGTAGTTGCGACAATACACATATCGTGAAATATCTATTTATTCACATACTTTATCAGTTCACAATGAACGGTGCGCATGTGCAGTATGGTTTTATTCCAGACATGATTCGAGTATTACAGAAACATAACTTGACTGATAATCTAGATTTGTTCAAAATAAACAGTGAGACTCCCTCGAAACATGCCTGGAAACAACAATGTAAGGGCGCCGCTAGCTTGGCGGATGTTGCGCGATGGAGGTCGAGCATGGTAAATGACTTGCAATTTACAAGATTTGGAAACATTCAAATATCTTTAACACCATCAAATTTGTGGTATGCAGCACTGAAACATCCGTCAAGGTTGCGCGCTTGTACATTTGCTGCAAAGCTATGTACAGTTAGAATCAACCGTTCTGATCCTGATAGCCTCAGGATATGTAGTAAATGTTGGGCCGATTTTAATGACGAACTCGTTCATTTACTACGCGAGTGTAATTACGCTGCCGTTAGAATAGTGTTGTGCCAATTTTGGCAGTATCCCAAGAGAAATTTGGTAGGCGGCTATATGAATACTTATCGAACAATGACACTGAAACATTGATTATACACGTGTTAGGAGGAAAACACGACATGATTATGAACTTTATGGTGGAAGACGAATATTTTCTGTTATTAACAGAATGTGCACGCACACTGTGTCGTATATATTCAGCCTAACGACCACTGATCAGAGAGCATTTCGCAAGGCTCATGTGCGACAATGTTTATTGGGTTGAGAATGTCTTCAGCTGCATTTCCCTCGCACAGTTGCTTTGAAAATGAAGCTCTTGATATGAAATTTGTTAATTGTTTATCCATGTATTGTTGTTTAATTCAAATTATGTACTCTCCTAGCATTGGAGGAAATAAAGTTATACATACATCTTATATTATAGGAATGAATGGCCTTTTTGTGGAATTTATCGGTGTATAAACTTGGAAAAGCCACTTTCGCAATTGGCGATAAAAATAAACAATTGGCGATAAAAAAATACAATTTTCGAAAAAAAAAAAATATTTTTTTTTTTCCGAAAATTGTAATTATTTATCGCCAATTGTTTATTTTTATCCTATTGGTTATTATAGGAATGAATGGCCTTTTTGTGGAATTTATTGGGGTATAAACTTGGAAAAGTCGCGGGAATACTGGACGAAGGCCGGAAGGCCTCGTCCAGTATTCCCGCGACTTTTCCAAGTTTATATCTCCGATAAATTCCACAAAAAGGCCATTCATTCCTTATTCCAGCATTTGAAATAAATTCATCAAGAAAATGTGTTTATTTTCCGTTTTCTTAAGAATTATTTTAACTGCGCCTGACGGTTACGGAAAGTAGTTCGGCATGGAGTTTACTGGGATATAAATTCTGGACAGAGACTTGCTACGGACCAATCAAATGCTAGGGAATTGTGTAAATATTTTTGTGCTGGAATTATTGCGCATGTAAATTTCACTGTGAGTTTTAAATTTGCGACAAACAGTGCAGAAAGTATTGCCAATACGAATTAATCGTTTTCCATAGAACGACATCTGTAAACCAAGACCTTTCATAAATATGAGCATGCAATATATAGATCTACATAACACATAATTAATTCATGAATACATGAATGCAGATTTACCCGAGTGTGTCAACATATTTCGAGAATCGATATTGTATTAAGGCTTGTCACGTTCAAATGAAAGTTAGCGTTACTCATCAAAATGCCTAATGCAGTGTAATGTATAAATAAATCACAAAATCGGAACTGGGTTCATAAATGCAATATGCCCATTTGTATACAAATAATCGACAAAATTACTACGTATTTCCTTGAAAGAAACCGAAGAAAAAAAAGACAACTATCTGAACCACTATGAAAACAACTACAATTCTGCCACGCTATCCAACATTAAAATATTTGTAAGCCGTAAAGCGTACGGCTATAAATAGGACAACTTATTGCAATGACGCAGCAATTCCAAGTGTCAAAATCCGACTTGACGTTGGTAAATTTATGCGTAACTTTGCGACGTCATTTTCAGCCTTTCATTACGTTGTCATTAAGGATGGTTTTCACAGAGCGCAGCCCATATTTATTCTTCCTAGCTCTGAATTCCATGTACTCAGTCCCCTGATTGTATGTTTAACAAGGTGCATGATCACGTGGTTACAACAACAACAACGTCGCCCACTCCAAAGTAAGTATTATTTGATATTTTCCTTAATATGCAACGGATTTTGATGAAATATGGCGCAGCAAACGCGTCTTCATGAGCTGCATTTGGTGGTCTAGGAAGTTTGGCACAGACGTATGTCGTTTTTGCGAAGAACAGATTTCCGTGTCGGAGACACGGAAATCGATTATTCGCAAAAACTACAGAAGGTTGGGCGAAAATACAGAGACCATCAAAATGCAGCTTAACAAGACGCATTTGATGCGCCATATTTCATCAAATTCCGTTACGTAATAAGGACACTATAAAAGAATACATACTTTGAATCGGTACTTGTTATTGTTAGTACCACGTGATCATACACCTTGTTTAACCTTGTTTATTGTTTCCTTGAATAACGAACTACTGCGACACAACAAATTGTGTCCGTCTGATGTAAGCGCCATGTGTCCATTATCCCTTAAAATGCGGCAAACGAAAAGTTTCGTCTGCCGTGCTGCCAAACACTGTATATGATAAGAAAAATGGAAAATAAACAACAGACGTGTACACCGCCATCTTATTTCTTTTATCGTCTGCTGTTTATTTTTTCTTTTTCATTTGTATCATCAAAAACATGCTTTGACAGCACTTTAGAATAATTTACAACATGCTTTGACAGCACTTCAGAATCATTTCCAATTGTTGTGAGTAGCGGTCTAAGGGTTAATCCGAAATTTCCGGTCGTCTTGCAGAGCAATAAGTTACCCTGCGAAGCCGCCAGAAAGTTTGTGACAATATCCATATACCATACAGCAAGCCAAATGCACAATTATTCCTCAAACCCGGGTTTGAATAATTATTATTGCAGCGGCTCGACTATTTCCGGCCCCCTGAATGTTCCCCATGCACTGTTAACTAACCATATTCGACTCCAGTACATTATCTAACTTATACTTGTGAATTCGGCTTGCCATATACCTCGATAGCGGCCACGGTGTAATTGGTACCGCAGAAGTCTATACACAACTGGGACGTCATCAGTCCGGCGTCCGTTAATTCCCGGGCAGAAACCTCCATTGCCGCAGCCGGCCAGCAGCCTTGGTAGCCTGTGGATAAAAGTATGGTGGCTCGTGACGGACATTGTGTCCAGTCATTTCTACGTCGCGTAGTGACGAAAATTAAGAACATCAATTATCGTCTTTACGCGGTGTGGAAAGAAAGTGACGAAATGTCGGTTCTTATTAATTGTTGCCGTTTCTACGCGCCGTGAAAACTAATATTTCACTTAGATACATAGTGCATATATTTGATGATTAAAAGTATGCAGAATTATTATACTGAATTTATTACATTAACACAGCAAAAATGGCTGTGATAATGTAATAAATTCAGTATAATAAAAAATAATAAATTTATCCTAAAATTGAAAATGTCTCCCTCAAAGTATACTTTGCTAGATAAGTATACTTTGCAATGTTGGTGAAATAGGCTACTGGTCGAAAAATGATCAAATACATGTACAGTGAAACCTCTCTAAACCGGACACCAAGACAACCTCTATGATCTTATTTTTGATGGGATTCTTGAACATTTATTTCCGATGTTACTGTGTGTTCATGATTGCAAAGCACGCCAATACATTTCAGAATGGTAATCTGCCTGATTTACAGTGGAACCTCTCTAAACCGAACTCCCTGGGGACCTCCCAGGGTGTCCGGTTTAGAGAGGTTTCACTGTATCGTATTTCATTTATTATTCCGATGTTAATGTATGTTCATGATTGCAAAGCACGCCAATACATTTCAGAATGGTAATCTGCCTGATTTTCAGTGAAATCTCTCTAAACCGGACTCCCTGGGGACCTCCCAGGGTGTCCGGTTTAGAGTTGTTCCACTGTATATACATGTATATATATCTAGTATTTATGCTCTGTGGAAACGGATCAGCGAACGTTGATGTTGTTAATTTTCATATCCACTCGGTGAAGAATCAGGGAATGAAAATAGAGAATAGTAGGTTAGTGCCGTGAATGGGAAAAAATATCTGGCAAGGCTCAGGAAACGGGATGGGCGAGGCTCTGCCGAGCACATCCCGTTTCCGTGCCGCGCCAGATAATTTTTCCCATTCACGGCACTAACCAACTATTCTATTTATCCCGTCAACACCTACAAATGGCTGTAAAATGCAAAAATAGTATTGACTGGATATCAAAAATGTTTCACGGCACTGTGTTTCACGGCACATACGCACTGTGTTGACGGGATAATATAAGATTATAAGTTTTCATCTCTACACGGAACGGAACGAAACGTACTGTAATACTAACTTTCTGGGCCGTAACCAGAGATGGAAATCAGACGAGGCGAACCAAGTTCTCCCCACCACCACCCCGGGGATTTGTTTAATCATCAGTCTTTAGCATAAAACAATCGGTAAAAAGACAGTCGAGGCGACCGCTTCGCCTGTCTCATCCTGGTTACGGTACTGAATTTAAAGTCCTTAATCTTCAGGGGCCCGTTTCACTAAACTTCGTACGACTAAAATGTTCTTAAGTACAAATTTAGGATCGTCTGAAAATTAAATTGATGGATTTACATATGCAGCCTATTGGTGAAGTATAACTCTAATTATTGCATGGACAAGCTGTGCTCGCCCGCCCGCCCGCCCGCCCACCCGTACGAGATGAATACATAATACGTCCCGTTTTTTAAAACGGGCGTATAAAAAAGACAAGACGAGATTTGCAATAAGCATGTCACCAGATCAACATGCGTATCTGTGCTGGCTATGCAGCCTATGCTCAATAAATATAAATCCAATACTTGTTTGCAAGAAAACAATGCTGATGTGAAATTTAAAGACGATCATAAGTTAGCACTTACAAACATTTTACTTGTACGAAATTTAGTGAAACGGGCCCCAGTTCTGCACGGTGAATGAAGAAAGAGACTCGGCACCACCCAGGAGGGTGAACATGATAGGGGCGATTGCGGATATAGGTCATTGAATAAATAGAGAATAGTAGGTTAGTGCCGTGAATGGAAAACAATATCTGGAAAGGCTCAGGAAACGGGATGGGCGAGGCTCTCCCGAGCTCATCCCGTTTCTGTGCCGCGCCAGATATTTTTCCCCATTCACGGCACTAACCTACTATTCTATTTATCCCGTCAACACCTACAAATGGCTGTAGAATGCAAACATATAACCACAGCCACCGCAAATATTCATACGCAGTGATTAGGTCGTATTGACAGGATATCAAAATTGTTTCACGGCACATACGCATTGTGTTGACGGGATACATATATCATTGAGCTAACTGATAATGGCCCCGTAATAGAGATGTGATGTGATGTGATAATTATACAAGTATGTATATGTGGATTGATATACATTATATATTACTTTTCTTGTCCTTTTCGGGGCTTGAAATGCATAACTTGCCCCGTTTTCCATGTGATCCATGTTAACCCCCATGGACTGTACATATTTTGAGACTGAACAATTAAAATTACTTTTCATCAACTTGTTGACGAATTTCGATTGAACTTGGTATATCATTATGATCGATAGTCCGTGCCAGTTTTTTTTATGTTATCTCCCTTGAGATAGCATATTATGTCACGCAAATTTCTATGGGGGCAGCCATATTGTCGTGCTACGCATAAATGGCGAGTACGAACAAGAAAATAGTGCCCTGTGACAACTTATCATATGGCGTTTTGTGTCTGTCTTTCTTTGTATCTAAAACTCTACATGCACTATTCTCTATAGTTTTCACAGTTTTGGGCTCAGTTTATCAGCTACATTGTAGAAAATACGAATCAAGACAGTTCGTGCCTATGAATACAGACGCTATTATATGTAGTTCTCACAGTTAGGTAGCAGTGACCAGTTAGCCGCCAGTTTCGTACACTTTTCAAACATAATTATTCTAGAGAAAACAAAAGGTATGAATGGGAATGGGCGATGATTGAGACACTATGCAACATTCAGTCTCTAGTTCCGCAAGTGATCGGTTTTTGTGTAGATAACATATTTCAGTACTTTCAGTACTTTGATTTATTTACTCTATAATGTGGATACTAATTTCAGATGAGCGCTACAGGCCCATTGGGCCTCTTGTGTTTTTCTCACTATTATTATTTCGACAATTTCCGAGTACAAACACTTTACAAATGGACAGTGTGTAATGATTTTCCATCGTTTCAAAGCCCGATTGTCGTATAATAGTGACATTGTGGTTGTAGTGGAGTAAATAAGCCATCGAGATGTTCACTTCCGGCGGAAAGCATGAAACTTCGTATATAGGATTTTTCGAGTATGCTGAATCGATTTGTCAGAGGAAGCAAGCGATCCGAGCAATGCTTTCCGCTCAAAACGGCATAAATTCAAGATGGCCTCCAAAAAGCAATGTTCTGTGCTATATACGTGCACTGCTTACATATGTATGACATTTGGAAGTGTTTTTTTTGGTAGTATTTGACTCAAATTTATATTTAGATAACATTCAATGCAACATGGCCTTTGTAATTTCAGTAACAAATCAAAATGGCCGCCAAATACGTCACACAATTAGATTTATAGCATATCGAATGTTATGTGTACGTATCATATATGTGAAAAACATTATATATTGTATTACCTTTTACACTTTTGTTTTAATTTTAGAATATATTTTTCATCGAATTTATTCAAAATGGCAGCCACAAGTGTACTTAGATGACGCCAGAATGTATGTCCGTGTATCGTAGTCACCATTTATTTCAAATTCGCGATTGCTGCATGTTATATAATACTATCAAAGTAACTGCGATATAATGCGTGATTGTGTGTTGGGAATCAATTAAATTCCTGTGTACACCGACCTGCACAGTGACATAGTTGGGTACAGTTTAGATTTGCCTTGAAGCAACTACATCGCCCTGAACAAGATTTTCTACAATTGCATTTGATGAGCTCACGGCAACCTTTAGATGCTTCCGGGATAGAAGTCCATTTTGGTACCCAGTGATCATCTGCATAATCTTTCTTCCAGCCCCAATCTGGAGGCGTCGGTAGTGACTGATTTGCTGCGAGTGCATGGCCCCGGATGTAACCAGCCTGGTATGATGCTCTCAAAACATGGAATACTAGAGCATCTCTGGTGGGTGGTACATTTTCGATCTGGCGATTACCATGCGCAAACATGTACTTGCGGGCCTCGTTTACCTTCAACACCGGCGATGTGCGATTGTACATGAGGATTATAAACCGTTCTAGCTGTTCCATGTCATCATCAGTCACTTGCTGTGGTACACTAGACAACTTCACGAATAAAGGTGTCAAGTGTGGCATCGACCTACAAACGTCCCAAGCAGACTTCTTTCCAATGCCAGAAAAAGCTGACACAGTATCACAGCCTGACATTGCATGTAAGAATAGAAGGCCACATGAACGTCCGGTACCCAATTGTGTAGCTATATCATGCGCTGCTATGAACCGGAATGTTTTTCCATGACCGAATGCCACCCAAATGTCACAACCGTGCAATACACTGGCTGTTGCAACTACAAACACAACTACATCCATGTCCGTTGCTTGTATCATGATTTTCCTGTAACCATTTCGATATGCATTACCGGATTGCAAACACATCCTGTAGTCAACTTCTTCATGCGTGCATGGCTGGAGGTCTGAAACATCTGAAGGTGGTACTGATATCCCAGATAACCCCTTTGTGGTAACTATAATTTTGTTATCTGGGGGGACAACTGACTCTACTCCACTTGCCAGAATATCGAACAATCCCATCTTGTTTGAGTCTACTCTCAAACATGTTTTCCAGTTTGTTGGAATAGCTGTATTTGCCGCTACTCTGAGTATGTCACCGTTACCACGAGTTTGCTGGATATATGCCTTTAGGCTACCTGATTTGTATGTGTCCCATACAATGTCAACACTTTGTGAAGCACCTACCTCTCTTAGTATGTATGGGAGACATATTTTACTAGAATAATCTCAAATGTTTTCATCGTTGTATTAGATGCTTTAGGATCCAATGTATGTACTAATGCAGCACCATCTATGATTTTCACTTCTGGTTGTGGTCGCTCAACTGGCGGTGTTGACAATTGTTCCAAACAACCAACTAGGGCAGCTTTGTTACCTTGGCGCATGTTATTGTTTTCAGCTAATGCTGGTGGCCATGCGTGGTTTTCATTCTCGAAAAAGGTATCCATTGCTCCATCTCGAGACTGGCATGAGATATATAGCCGTGAAAATAGCTGTACATCGTGCTTCATACTTGCTGCTTTAGTCTGAGTCATTGAATGTGATTTGCGCTGACCAGATTTGAAGAATGCCATGCTGTTTTTTGATACAGTATCATAAACAGTTTCGTAGAGCCTGCTATCCGCTCTTCCACAAACTTCGTATACTGTGATCTACTAACATCTTCGGCAGATCTTACTGACTCAACAACTTCGTTGGACATAATAACTTTCGTATCAAGCGTGAGCAAATCTGTACTTTCCTCTCTGAATGGGTTTCCGTTACTTTCTATTGCGTCTACAATGCCCCTCACATTTGCTGCAAACTCGGATTGAATGCTCGGTGTCTGTTCGTGATGTTTCTCGTTACAGGCCCGTGCTTTAGCGTACTTTTTCTCATGCTCATTCAGGATCCTTGATGTTTCTGGACCTGCGACCATCCAACGCCTTAACGCAGTTTCGCTTTCGGTTATGCCGATAACGCCTCCGTCATCTTTGACCATAGCGTTCAGCTGTTCATGGCATTGGTCGTGTGCCATCAAAGAAAACCGATGGGATGTTTTCTGCGTAACAAAGTTACCAAAGAGAAATTATGTGAATGTAGATGGGCACTGGTTTTGGAGATTGACGAGATCTTTAACGTGCACAGTCATCCACCGAGCATAATGTATATGGTCCAATGCGAACATCCATGGTAACAATTTACCAAGGCATTCTACATACATCAGATAGTTTGCTTCACGTTGTGATTTCAAAAACTGCAGAAACAACAGTTCCAACTGCAGAGTCATGTTCCAATAGTAGAACTGTGAGTGTTCTCGTGCCATGGATACTCGCCATTCCTCAAAGGGCATGTGATTCGTATCAGTGTTAGCTTATACACTTCATACGCTAGTGTTTGTAGAATGTACAGTGCCGCAACTGACACCTGATCATTGTGCCCGCGATGAGTGTGATCCTTTGAGAATACTATCTGCTCTTCCCTCTGTAGTTACATTCGATGTTGCAAGTATGGACATCCAGCCACTTCCCTCTAACCAATCACCTAGTACCTTCAGAAATGTGCAGTCCTCCCATCATCACCACAAATTTGTCCTCGCCGTATACATCAGGCCATGTCCATTGTATCTTTTTTGCGAGAGCAAGCAATGGTTGATCAACTGTCAAAACAGGAATTTGGTCAGGGTTAACATGATGTGTTGCTTTCTGAATCAAATCCATGCCGTGTTTAACCATGGCTAGTGAGTGTGCATTATCGCGAAACAAAGGTAAAAGGGCTGTGATTGCCGAAGGTCGCACGTCGGTCACTTTCATACTAGCAAAGAAAGCAGACCAGGAAATCGCCTCAGTCGCATTGAACTCATCTTTCTGCAGAAGCTCTTTCACTCTAGTCAGCCATTCAGTCTGTGTGTTATCAGCATCAGACAAACTACTATCTGGCTGTGCAGTTTCAGATGTCACAGGCGAAACGGGATTGTTACAATGAATTGCAACTGGTGGCACGGACGTATATGTTTCATGCAATTGTTTAAGTTGCCTTTGCTTCTCGTTCTCAGAACGCGCGACATGACTGATTTCTCGGATGTTTCCCGCATTTGCTTGGGATACATGTTGAGTGAGGGATATTGCAGTTCCGTGAAAAGCCCCTTTTGCAGATGTGGCAGACGGATTGTGGTCAATATTGTCCAAATTGCCCGTAGTATATACATTTGTCCTCAGTGTGGTAGGGGCAACCACACCGTCAGCTTCAAATGAATCAATGGCATCGTTTGCAAGACCAGTCGATACCTGAAGCACACGACTGTATGAAACTGATAAGCCTTTTTGAAATAAGACGTCAATCAATTCACGCTTTCTCGTTTTAGTGTGGAATAGCAAACCCAAATACAATGGCTGTAAGGTCTCGCGTTCCACAGCATGTCGTACAGTTTCACACTTGGTGTGCATTTGCTTGACAGTATTGAAGACTAGTAACTGTGTGAGTGATCGAGCAGCAGTGCTCAGATCTTCATGGGAATCGGATTGATTCCTAATGTTTATACCGCTGATGATCATTTGTACCAGAGTAGATGATGTCACTGGGTTATTCGCATACTGTTCATCGGTTAATGTGCCATTAAACTTGTACTTGGTTTGCAAAATGTCTTTTCGTACAATGCATGCTGCTCTCAGAAGAGTAACTGCATCACTATCCATGTCAGCCTTACTCGCATAGAGCAATGCGTCCCCTATATCATTCTTGAAAGATAAAACAACTTCATAGTTGCTTTTGTTTACTTCTAAACCAGGAATTTGATCGACTAACTTTTCCTTCAATCTGGTTGGGTTGATGCATGTAGTATCAGCACCAAGCTGTCTTAGTCTCTCTTTGTATAACGTCACGATGTCGGCCAGTTTAAAAATATGGCTAGTACAGGTATCGTCAATTTGCTGAAATGTTTCTATATAAGAAATTAATTCCGCAAATGCTATTGACTCTGGACTAATGCTCGGCATATCACCAGCCGACTGTGAGGCTTTTTGCTGTATGAACGATCTGTGTTTTGTGTGATAAGATGTCAGACAACTTTTGTGATACACTGCGTCTTTTGCATGCATGTCACCAGATGATAGGGATGCTATTACTTTTGCATCGCCTATTTCCGTGTGGCCATTTTATGTATATTGGCATCGATGCTAAATGTTTCAGCCTTGTGTAATTTTCTATCTACATGCAAGCCGCAGAAGAAACACTTTGGTATTGCTTCACTCTCTGTACTAGTTGAAGCAGTGGGCCGGCTCTGTAAACCTGCTGTCAGCCGTTTTTTAACGGGGGAAACGGCAATTTCCACTGTGTTCTCACTAGACTTTCGTTTTTGAGCCCTATTTATCGTTGCTCTATTGCATTGCACATAACACGCTTTGTGCCATTTCGCATGGTGCATTATGAACGTTTCCTCCATGCCAGAGCCATCGTCGAATCTAGAGATATCGATATTCATTGGCAGAATGTTTAGGTTTTTCATTATTGTGAGGTTGTCGGCTAATATTTTATAACCTCGCCCACTAGGACCCTTACCCACTGTGACATTCGTTGGATCTACCAACGCAGACTTCGTATCTGCCTGACACAATACACACAGTGACCAGTCTAAGAAACGCCCCCCGTTTTGTTGCCTCTGGCGACGCAACCAATTTTTCATTCCTCGCCATTGTCAAGCGTGGTGTGTGCACCAAACGGGCGGTTTATTCTACAATCCTATATCTACTAGGAATAAAATAGCTTGCTAATTTGATAGATGTATGTGGAGTTTTGTATATGGCAATACACAACTGTTCTGTCAGTAGGTGACTGTCTTACAGCAGCGACGCGCCAATACACACCAATACACACATGCGCTATGCTTTTACCGCTAATATTGTAGCAACATGACGTTGACAAACTATTATACTATAACAGCGGCGTATCTATTATGGGGGAAAAAAGGGGGGGGGGGGGGTGGTCAGGTGTATGTCGAAACCTTATACTATTAAATTGTAAATCTATAATTAAGTAGTAGAGTGAATTACATGTTCGCGTAGAAATTATTTGTTAATTTGTTTTCAGGGATGCGCTTGTTGCTAACCCGTCTGATTGATAATACACAAACAATGCATAACTAATCATATTCGGCGGCCATATTGGATTATGAAAATAACCCTCTTAACTATGCGCATTTTGAACTTGCAGAAAGAAGTGTGATTATTAATTTCTCATCATTGTGGAATATGCATTTGCATTTGTCTGTTTTACATGAATGCCAATATAGGTAAGAACGTATAAATATGGCGGCCACCTTGGATTTATGCATGCAATAAAATAATTGAAGCTACTTTAAAAGTGTTGTTCTATAAATCAGTGTTTGCAGACCAAAATATAGCACTTTGAATTGAGTAAATATGAGAAGTGGGTGCGTAAAAGAGCATTGAAGTACATTTTGGGGGCCATCTTGGAAATATCGATTTTTGACGAGGAAGCATTCGTCTGACGAGTTGCTTCCTCGGATAAATCGATTCAGCATACTGAAAAACCCCTATATAGTTGGGTGATTTATGTAAAGTCGTGCGATATGTCTGCCGAAAGCTTTTTGGGCTAAAAGTATTGTTTAGGGACTTAGTAAGCAGAACAAATGTGGTGGCAATTTTACATTTCATTTTTGATTTTTTGACGGGCCCGCGAAAATACCCCACCCATTTGTTTGCTATTATACACGGGTTCACATTTGCATCAGCGATATATACGTGATAACAATAAGTTTTGTACCCAGACAATTTATATTATGACACACAATAGACAAGGTAATATCATAAATGTGTATTTACACGTTTTCAATTTGATCAGCGATATAGACGTGATAACAATAACGTTTAGCTACCTGACAATTTATATTATGACACACAATAGATAAGGTAATATCATAAATGTGTATTTACACGTTTTCAATGTTGTATGCATCCGTGAAAATACCCCATCCACCATTTACCTGTTCGAATATTTGCGTTAGTTGACATTCCCAGATAGACACACTAATGGGACGACCCGGCCTTTCCATTCGAATGCGATGTTCTGTTACCACCCCCCCAAGTTGATTGGCGGTGTATCTACCTATTATATGTGAATGTTGCATATGTAATACTATAATATACTGCATTAGCATGCCAACATATGAAAGAGTAAAAAGAACGAGGAGGAAAAGAAATAACTTATATATATATTAACACGATTCTAAAACAATACATGAACCACAAGGGCAACATTCTCAGCGTACAGTGGTAATCATTCCAAAACAATACATGAACCACAAGGGCAACATTCTCAGCGTACAGCGGTAATCGCAGATTCTTCAAAAGACACAGAGGTACACGCAACGATCAGCTGTGTACGGTTCCCCTAATTCCTAAAAAAAAAAACAACAACAGACACAAACCGACAACCCAAATAATTACATATGAGATTGCAACGCATGCGCCATATAATACAAACGTCAACAAAGTCCTAACAAACAAACGCCTCATCCAAGTACTGGATCAAATGTGATGTATTAACTATGTGTATACATTTTCATAATTATACATTGTCACTAAAACTTACAGGTCCGCGTCATCACGTATGCTGTAACCCTCAATATTGCAACAATCGACACACTTGCAGAGTGCGGTACATGGTAGTCTGTTTCGCTTACAGTTTGGTTTCTCTTTGCAAGAACCATTGCAGCCACACTTCACCAGCTCCAGCACTCGCAATGGAGCCGGTTTATTGAGACATTTAACCGGCACCAGTTTCCCCTTGGCGTCCAGTTCCTAACCATTATCATCAAGACGCGGTAGGCGTGGTTTTGGTTCTCGGTACGTTTTGTCTCTCATTGAGATGAAGTTGGCTCTCTGTATATGTGGTTTGAGAGTTCCAAGAGTAGGCGGGAGCTTTTCACTTTCAAGGTTTTGGTTCTGAATAATTCCCATCGTAAGTCATGTACACTCTTGCATATGTTATTGGGCGAATAATCCATGCATACTAATCTCTCTAGACTTGCTATACCAATATCGTCAGGTGCCAATCCATTTCCAAGTCCCTGTAAAGCACCAACTATGTCATCTTCAGGTTTGCGGGAAAGGTATTTGACAATCCAAGTTTTCTTCGATACATTAAAGATCTTGCCGCCCCAGTCTGCGACTGTAAACTGTTGCAGACCAACCAAGCCTTTTGTCTTTTCCGATCCTAGTTCAGAGTACCTTTCTTTTACTTCGATAGTTCGGAATGATTTTGCTCTTCCAGTTAAAAGTTTCAGCTGACCAGGGATATTTTCAGTTGCTACCATATCCATCAACAGAAGGAACACATCCGTGTCAGGGGACCATCAATAAATGTCCCGAACTGAATGACTTTGTAAAGAGGCATCGAGGGCGTGAAGTGGAATCTGTGTATCTGCCTCTTCATGGGAATGGGCCGCCAAACCTGGCTTAATAACATGTGGCTTGTTCGTGTGAGCAGATGTTCCAACACAACAACAATGCCCTGAACGCTATTCGCAAAGCGTTTAAGCAGTCGTTGTCCAAGGTATGCAGTTAACTGGGATTTTGTTCGCTGTGTGACGAGAGAAGTTTGATAGATACGTCGCGTATGTTCATGCAATAATGTATTATGAATTTCACTGGCTGTGTCTTACCGCACGATTGACTCTTGTCTTTTCATTCAGTGAGCCACTAGTGTAATATGTCAAATATTACTCTTCCTTCGGAATAACCGGTCATCAGTGTCGATATGCGTTGCAAAAACGCAACACCGAAGTCTGATATTGTTTCCATTCCATTGAACGACAACCTGTGCATCTATTATGATCACTTTCTCTTCGGCATCAGTGGGCACACACGTATCGTTGTCATTATCAGTATTGTTATCGGGAGTGGCATCGGAAATTGTATTACACATTGCAATGTCCTCGCCTGTCTGAATTGGATTTTCTACTGTTCTAATTGTAAGATCTCCTAACTCGGCAACAGTAGTATTCTCATTAGATGTAGCTGAAGTGTTTGTACCAGTCTCCGTAGCTTGTCCAAACTGTTATAGCCATCTCATAATTTCCGATTGTTCGCCCCAGCTACGACATCATGTATGGGCGTGCCTGTTGAATGACTAAAAACCGCGCAAGTAATTGGCGATCTTCACGAAGCTTCACTACTTTGTTGCCGATTGATACGTTTGATTTTGTTAAACATGTACTGTGTGTTTTCAGCTTCAATTTTTCAGTTCTATCCCAAACAGATAGCGCAGATGCCGTTCTCAATCGCGTTTCTACGAACTCTTTATACCGTTCAGTTCCCTTCTCATCTCTCTTAAGAATATCATATCGTACACGGCAGTGTCTGGTAAAGCCATCCTGGAAACTATGTTTACCAGCAGCAGCTTGTTTTCGAATGGATTTCCATCGCAGTGGCTTTCTAGACATACCTTGATTTTTTCTGCAAGCTCGTGTGCCAAATGTCCCAGACAATTGATAATTTTCTTCAGGGCGTGAGCTGCTACCGGATGAATACAATGACTGAAACTCACCGACGATGCGTGTCATTTCGGGAGCTGTGAGTAGGAATCGATTGAGCGTTGGTTCACTTTTAGCTATACCAGTAATACCTCCAACAACCTTCAACTCTCTAAAACTCTACTCCAGAGTCTGATCCACAAACAGATTGGTATGGTATACGAGTTTTCTTCACACAAAAGTCACCTTCTTCGAGTGCTTTCCATGTTTCAGGGCATTTCCATGTTCATCTCTGGGCAAGGTGTACTGGAAGCAAGCGTGCGTAATTGTATAAATCATGCGCGAAAAAGTATTTTACTTCCTCATCGAGGGCTGACAAATATTCGTTCCAATTGCCATGCCTACATGCTCGGATCAGGTGAAGAAGGCACTCGACCTGGTGTAAATAGTTCATGATGAACCCACCTAATTCTCCACACTAGCCTCGTCTGTCATGTCTTTGTCAAGTATATCTGCGTAGCACAGAGTTAATATATCACATTTTATCCAATACTTGGATGAGGCGTTTATTTGTTAGGACTTTGTTGACGTTTGTATTATATGGCGCATTCGTTGCAAAAAGTGGGTGGGGTATTTTCGCGGGCCCGTCAAAACATCAGAAATGAAAAGTAAAACTTCCACCACATTTTTTCTGCTTACTAAGTCCCTAAACAATACTTTTAGCCAAACAAATCACTTTCGGAGACATATCACACGACTTTACATAAATCACCTGACTATAAGTTGTTAATCTGTAACCAATGGTTACCAATGATACATAATGGTTAATGTGGCCGCATTGTTTTCAATTTGGAAGCCTGTGTGGGCTCGCACAACGAACCATCTTTTCTTTGCTATTTTACACTGGTTCACATGAGTCGTCTTCAAACGGTAAGTTTTGTCACGTATACAAAGCGTGTGCAAAAATGCAAGTGATATTAACATAGTGGGTGGGATATTTTCGCGGGCCATAAACGATTAAAAATGAATAATGAAACTGCCACCTAAGAAATGTCGTATGCGTTCGTTAAGAATACCATGTTAAAGTTTACATAATTGCTACACACAACATGTACATATACATTTACAAAACACCCACAATATTCATACTGGCAAATAGGTGGGTGGGGTATTTTCGCGTAAGTATACCGAACAAAAAAATAACTCGATCGTCAATGTTGGTTAATTGATTTTAAATCATCCGACGATAACATCACACTCAAAATATCAGTTGCATCATGTATGTAAAGCTGATGCGAACGCGAACCCGTGTGTAATAGTAAAAATGTGGGTGGGGTATTTTCGTCGGCCTGTAAAATGTTAAAAAATAAAAAGTAAAATTGCCACCACGTTTTATCTGCTTAATAAGTCCCTAAACAGCACTTTTAGCCAAAACAATCAATTTCGGCAGACATATCTCACGGGAGCCTGTATCCTACCGTCCAGTACTATACTAATATACCAATGTTCATGCTTTCCGCCGGAAGTGAACATCTCGACCCCTATTCGTGTCTTATTTACTCCATTATTGTGCGTAATACGGTGTCTGCGGTTCGTTATGACGATACGGTATAAATCTCAATCATTATTGACAGCAACAACAGCTTAATAATCGAAAATTATAGAAATATGTTAGTGTTTTCCAATTGTTTGTTATTGATGTTGGGATATTACATTAATAACGGTCGCAGCATGACAAATTAATATTGGAAAGGTCGCTGACATTAATTGAACAGTGAAATCACATTTACTCCGTCAACACAGTGCGTATCGTGAAACACGGTGCCGTGAAACATTTTTGATATCCTGTCAATACGACCTAATCACTGCGTATGAATATGTGCGGTGGCTGGGGTTATTTGTATTGCATTGTAAAGCTAGTTGTAGGTGTTGACGGGATAAATAGAATAGTAGGTTAGTGCCGTGAATAGGAAAAAATATCTGGCGCGGCACGGAAATGGGATGTGCTCGGCAGAGCCTCGCCCATCCCGTTTCCTAAGCCTTGCCAGATATTTTTTCCCATTCACGGCACCTACTATTCTCTATTTGCCCGCCAAAATGTACCACGAGATATTCAATATATCGATGAATAGAATTTGAAATTGCAATTACACCTCGGTTGCAAGCCTATAGTTCCATTATGTCATTTGTGAAAGTACATGTATGTAGCATCGTAGTTTATTTAAACTTTGTATGGGTATGATGACAGGTTCTACCTCATTTGGAAACGACTGAAAACTACTGTCTGTTTCACGAAACCTGGAAATTGCCTCTGAAACCTGGCTATATAGCTTGGAAATGATTTAACTAAGAATACAAAAGTTAAATTTTGAATATCGGACCACTATTTCTGAAATTGGAAATAAATCTGTGAACCGGTCTATGAGGATTTAACATGGGGACTTTGTTTTCACAATACAATAAATGTTGGACCAAATTTCACGAAATAAAAAGATGGTTCTTTCTTAAATTTTGATAACATTTAATATTATCGAAAAAAATACTATTTTTGCATTGTTTATATGGCCGTAAAATTTGCGCAGGTTTCGTGAAACAGACAGTAGCATAACCGCCATTTTAAGGCCTTCGTCCAGTATTCCCGCGACTTTTCCAAGTTTATACCCCTGATAAAGTGTACAAAAAGGCCATTCATTCCTTATACTTCCAGCATTTTAAATAAATTCATCAAGAAAATGTGTTTATTTTGACAGACGGCGGCCATGTGTTTACATTGACAGCACTGACAGCGCACCTGTAGAAAGTAGTTCGGCGTGGGAGTTTACTGGGATATAAATTTTGGACAGAGACTTACTACGGGCCAATCAAATGTTAGGGAATTGTGTAAATATTTGTGTGCTGGAATTATACACTAGTCCACTGCTGTCAAATGATTCCGTACGGTATTCGCGAACTGTGTAAGCCATCCGTACAGCATAATCCGGAAGTACACTGTTCACTATTCACTCACTGATATGTGACATTCTCATCGGATCATAAATCTGGCTCTGACTTGAGAAATGTGGCTTATGGTATTTGTGACCAGTGTAGCACCTGACCAAGTAACACACTCATGTAGCATGATAGCAATGTAATATTTCTACATTATATAATCAATTTAGTAATGTTTATTTTACTGATAGTGACTCGCGGTGGTATCAGGCTATATTCATATGCAAATGAGGCATGCTATTTTTTAATTATTTATACTAATTAAATGCGTCACCTGAAAACATAATAGTTTCGACAGATTATAAAGTATGAGCATTGCACATCAAAAAATAAATACAGAGAATAAATAGTATTATCCGTTAACATTTTAATGAAAAACGGTTATCGCCCCTGATATAATATACTATTCTGTTTGTAGTCGAATGGACTGGGCCCAGTTGCTCAAAGCTTCTGTTAGCTTAACAGACTGTTAAATCCTTAACAATGTTAAGGATTTAACAGTCTGTTAAGCTAACAGGGGCCCGTTTCACTAAACTTCGTACGACTAAAATCTTCGTAAGTGCAAATTTAGGATTGTCTGGAAATTTCAATTTTATGGATTTACATGTATTGAGCATAGGCTGCATATGCAGCCTATGCTCAATAAATGTAAATCCAATCATTGTTTACAAGAAAATATTTCTAATGTGAAATTCACAGACTATTATAATTTTGCACTTACGAACATTTTAGTCGTAAGAAGTATAGTGAAACGCACCCCCACCCACCCCCCCCCCCCCCCCCCCCGAGGTTTTTGAGCAACTGGGCCCTGGTTGATCAGGGGATACACTGGTGACAAACGCCATATTTCCCCTTTTATGATGCAGGAAGCCAAATATGATTAAGCAATGCGGGTATTGAACGGAGGTCGATATGGCACAGCATGCAGCTATAACCACGGAACTCCAGGACATTCAATGACATTACCATCGCGCCACTTAATTTACCAATGACGTTTGTATTGTAAGGTGAAGGTTACCATTCCAAGCAAAAAACCGTACATATTAATATAAAGCATTGAAAGATATGTGCACGCCAGGCAATATTAAACAGAACCGGCTGCATGTGTACCGCTTTTTATCTCGTCAACACAGTGCGTATGTGCCGTGAAACACGGTGCCGTGAAACATTTTTGATATCCAGTCAATACTATTTTTTGCATTTTCCAGCCATTTGTAGGCGTTGACAGGATAAATAGAATATATATAGTAGGTTAGTGCCGTGAATGGGAAAACATATCTGGCGCGGCACGGAAACGGGATGTGCTCGGCAGAGCCTCGCCCATCCCGTTTCCTGAGCCTTGCCAGATATTTTTTCCCATTCACGGCACTAACCTACTATTCTCTATGACATACGATCACTGGGTGCAATTCTCGGAATATACATTGTATATGTAAATTCCGATATGCATGTTTTTTTAATTACGTTATTTCTCGGATTTACAATTGTCTATGGGCATATATGTCTCCCAATTACAAAGCATATTTGTCATTTTATATTAATGTCTCTATACATAATAATACAAGCGAAATAAAACATCAATATTTGTCACGGATGTCGTCAACTGGAAATGAGGAGTGTCACATAATATGAGACAACCCATGTGTTTTTGACAAAACATACGGTGTTTTCCGTAAATGACGTCGAAAGTTGACGAATATTTCGTAAACTTTCGACGACATTTACAAAATACATCACAGTTTCTGTAAATAGTTTTCATGAACAATGGCACATGGCTTTTCTCGTATGTGGCTCTACTCGATGACGGTCTGGTTAAACATTTCCTCTCGACGTCAATCCTATCCCACGGATTTTGTATGCGGTGTCTAAAACTCAGAACATCCGACGTCATTAACGGGACAACAAAGGCGAATTTTTTATTGAATACACCATTTTAATAAATATCATAATACATCTATATGAATGCCAGATTGTATTGTATGAATTCAGAGACATCTAACCGTAAATTCCTGAGTAATTGCATACACACAGATTCATAGTTGTAGCGATTATATATAAGCTGTACTCATCTCAGCGGTATATATGTGCAATGGCGGTATCATTTAAATAGTTATTACACTATCGTATTTGTGATGTTAATATAGAGAATAGTAGGTTAGTGCCGTGAATGGGAAAAATATCTGGCGCGGCACGGAAATGGGATGTGCGAGGCTATGCCGAGCACATCCCATTTCCGTGCCGCGCCAGATATTTTTCCTATTCACGGCACTAACCTATACTATTCTATTTATCCCGTCAACATTACTAATAGCTTTAAAATACCAAAAAATAACCCCAGTCAAATCTCCAAATCGTATTGACAGGATATCAAAAATGTTTCACGGCACCGTGCTTCACGGCACATACGCACTGTGTTGACGGGATAAACTCACTGTAAAATAGTTCATACCCTAACAAGTAATATTGCACTCACCATCTAGAATGTCGGGGAAGATGAACGGAGTGTCAGGCAACCTCGGGGCGTAAATCACGGGCAGGCCGGTATAGGACAGCATGCCGACGGATACGGCGAACCAGCCGCGAGTCACGTCTCCCGTCGGGCTGATCTTTGTCCGGTAGTTCTGGTCACTAATAGACAGCATAGAGGATTTTACATAAGCCAAACTCTTATATGCTATGTGTTACATAAACACAAAATCAAACATTAGGAGTTTTACGACTGAACACGTTCAGGTTCCATAGCGATCTCATTGGCGTATCTGTTATACTGTTTGGTCCACGTTTTGCCGCCGACGAACTTGTGGCTATTACACACATTAAATCTAAAAATTATTTAAATGTAAGTACTTTTTCATCAAAAAGAAAAAAGTCTGCACATTTTGTGGCTATTTAGCTACATGTATATTTCCTTTATAAAAGTACCTTTCTAAAGTATCTTTTTACATAGTAAAACGGCAATATACGTATTAAACGTATTAAATACGGCTATATACGTACTGATGATTGCTCCCGCCGCGTTTGTTTTGGGCGTGTTTTAACATTACGTCGTGTTCCGAACTGCCAGAAATCGGTCACTGCCTGTTTCCGGTCGGTCCCGGAGATTTAAGAACAAATGCTTATTTTTTACGACAACACTGGTTGCTCGCGCACCACATTGTTTACGCTGACTACCGAGCTGTCAAAGTTGTTTGCTGCGTGAAAATAGGAGATTAGAAAGGTAATAACTGTTATAAAATCATGCCAAGTCCTAATTTAATGCATTTTCACTATAACCAAAAGTTCCCATTCATAAAATACCAAAAAAATCCTCAAAATAACAAGTTTATCAAATTTTTCATTCACCGTCTGCTAAAATGGATATTTTCCAGGGCCCACGCACTTGCCAAGCGGTGTCAATGTACAGGTGGTTGGCCAAAAAGTGAGAGACAATTTATGCAGTTGAGTTATCAAATTATTTTTTTTCACCGATGATTTAGGCATATGTGTGAATGAGATATGCTTTTATGCATAGGTAAGAGGCACAGTCCGGACAAACAAAAGAGGCCATACATCATTTTAGTCACTTGGGGTTAATGTGAAAAATGCAAACGGTGGGTCCATTTGGCATTTTGTACACCAGTGAGAGCAATTATAGGCATGGGGACACATTTTTGTGCCCACACTGTGATGCTGCCATCACTCCAACCCAGGACAAAGTACATGAGTATACATTGTAAATAAGTTAAATCAGTTATTTGAAGTTATCGAGTTACATTTACAATAATTTTACTTTTCCAAAGACTAAATAAAGTTTCATTGTGAATGTGTGTTATTTTGGGCATATCCTGTAGATGTCGCAAAATTGACCGAAAACCGGTTGTGAATTTCTGCAGTATTGGAAAGTGGGTCACCGGTGTTCACAGATGATTACTGGACATATTTCAAGGTAATCTTTGTTAAAGTTACAGTGTTATAACAATGAAATGTTGTATTATAAGTGTGTATAACATTAATTTCATGACATGTCTTTTAATTAAGAATTATGTTGATAAACATGCTAGGTGACCGATTTCTGGCAGTTCCAGGCTACTATACTTAGCATATACATATTATACGTAGTTCAAACGTATTAGATACGTACGAAAACGTGCTTCGCCATACATGGAGGCCCAATACGTTCTTCTACATATTTTCTACGCTTCACTACGTTTTTACTACGTCTTGCTGAGTTTTATTTCTACGTTTTATTAGGTTTCAGAAGGTATGACTATGTATGTTTTTGTACGTATTTAATTTATTTTAATACGTTTTAATAAACGTTTTAATTACGTTTTAATACGTGTTACTACTTGTTAGTGGGTATACGCTACGTATATCGAAATCACACGTTGATTTTGAACATGTCCAAAACAAACGTGGCGGGAGGAATAATCATTACGTATATATCCGTATCTAATACGCTTTACTACGGTTTAATATGTATAATGCCGTTTTATATGGAACGCCATTACTGTCTTATGTCGGCTTACATCAGTTGGTAATGTGGTCCTGTCGTTTGGTAATGTGGTCCCGCCATTTGGTAATGTGATCAAGTCATTTGGTAATGTGGTCCCGCCATTTGCTATTGTGGTCCTGTCATTTGGTATTGTGGTCCCGTCATTTGGTAATGTAGTCCCGTCATTTGGTAATGTGGTCCCGTCACTTGGTAATGTGGTCCCGTCATTTGGTAATGTGGTACCGTCACTTGGTAATGTGGTCCCGTCATTTGGTAATGTGGTACTGTCATTTGGTAATGTGGTACCGGCACTTGTTAATGTGGTCCCGTCATTTGGTAATGTGGTCCCGTCACTTGGTAATGTGGATCCGTCATTTGGTAATGTGGTACCGTCATTTGGTAATGTGGTACCGTCACTTGGTAATGTGGTCCCGTCATTTGGTGCTAACTTCGTTCGGTGCTAACTTCATTCTTCATTCGGTGCTAACTTCATTCGGTGCTAACTTCATTGTGGTCCCGTCATTTGGTGCTAACTTCATTCTTCACATTCGGTGCTAACTTCATTCGGTGGTTCCGGATAAATTATACTGAGATATACCGGATTTGACATGTAGCACCGGAAATATCGAGCATTTATGTAACTGAGACAGTTCCAGCGAAGAGTGTAAATGGGGGGAAGGATGGGAGGTTAGCAGTAGGTCGCGGGTGTACCTATTAAAACTGTGTTTTTACAGAAATTACACGGGTAACTAATTATGTAACTATATGTTTTTAACATAGGAAGCCTTCGTTTTTACACAATATTAGCTAATAGTTCAATACCGTTGTCTGTGTGTTATTTTTATAAATTGAGTAGTAAATGTTTTCAATATAAACCCAAAATATGGCCCTCATCTATCTCAGTTTCAACGTATTCCGATAATACTTTATTACGTGTTGCGCATACGTTTCCAATAAGCGCCTCACCAAGGTGTTACGCAAATGGGTTTCCGCAGGCTTTCCCCGTGACGTAATTTGTTGACTGACCAATCAAATGAAATATAATTATATTTAAGTTTATTTGTTAAGTGTATATACAAGGTGCATGATCACGTGGTTACAAAAACAACAACGTCGCCCACTCCAAATAATGTATTATTTGATATTTTCCTTAATATGCAACAGATTTTGATGAAATATGGCGCTGCAAACGCGTCTTCAAGTGTTGTATTTGGTGGTCCATGTAGTTCGGCACAGACTTATGTCGTTTTTGCGAAGAATCGATTTCCCTGTCGGTTCTTCGCAAAAACAACATTTGTTTGGGCGAAAATGCAGCTTAACAAGACGCGTTTGATGCGCCATATTTCATCAAAATCCGTTACGTAATAAGGAAAATATAAAAGAATACGTACTTTGAATAAGATGGATTCTGGAAGTTTCAGTAGTTGTTGTTGTTGTTAGTACCACGTGATCATACACCTTGATTCATAAATATAATGAATTCGCTGACATCGTCTTGATGTATCAAATCCAGAATTTTACAACCAGTAACACACATGCATATAGTTCTATCGTCATCTAAAACGCTGTTAATATACTTGACTTGGCTATGGCCAATCAAAACCACAATGCTTAACCCTTTCAACCCTAACAACTGGAATGAACTGTGATATGCTAATGTTCCGAACAATCCAATGATCACAAAATGATTTTCAGATTCGTCCATTTATGAAAATGGGGTGTTTTTGTTCTCAAAAATATTAACTTTCAAAAAGTGCAGATCCTGATGAGACGACTCGTTACGAAAAATAAACATTCATTCACCATTACCCCACGTATTGATTGACATTATTATACATTTTATTTTAGACGAAAATGTTCACACTGATATCATTGGCGATAACCGTGTTTCCTTAAAATGTTAACGGACATTACTATTTAATCTCTGTATTTATTTTTTGAGATACAATGATCAAACTTTATAATCTGTTGAAAAAAATATTTTTTCAGGGGACGCATTTCATTAGTATAAATAAGTAAAACATATCATGCCTCATTTGCATATGAAAATAGCCTGATACCAACGCGCGTCACTATCCGTAAAATAAATATTACTAAATAATTATATCTGTTTTCCGGGCATTTGTAATTTTTAGAACTGGTGAATAGTGACACAATTATACATTTATTTAATTCCTATAAAGAACATTTTGTGCTTACTGAGTGGGCATGTACCTCTAACAAATTAACTTTCAACTGACAAATTGACTTTGAACTAACAAATTTACTTTACTCTGTAGTAAAACAAATAGGAACGTAAGTTTTCACAATCAATAATAATAACTGATTGAAATATGATGAAACTGAAATAGATCAGGGCCATATTTTGGGTTTATATTGAAAATATTTACTACTCAATTTATAAAAATAACAAACATACAACCAATAAAAAGTAACATTCGGTTTGATTGGCCATCAATTGTTAATATACCTGTAAGCACCTGCTATTTATTAAATTAAGCTAATTACATATGTTTTATACTTGCTACATTCTGTCGGCACTTTACAGTCGTGGATTCATCACAGCGCGCCGCTAAGACATTTACTGATAGAGATGTGAAACAAATATGTATGTGTTATTTCAAACTTTACAAATAACGAACAAAGTGCATACATCACACTGAAAGTGTCTTTAACGATGGGATCCGGCACATCAGGGTGTATTGTAGGAATCAGATTTCATTGTTTCAACATTTAGGTATGTCTTAAATATACTCGAAGAACATTTAATTTGTATTGCCTGGTGCATGTATTGCCAAAGTATAGCATTATTTGTATAGTGGAAATCAAGAATTTTGAGGTCAGGGGCAATAACCACCGTTTCTCAAAATAACAATAAAAAATAATATTTATTCATCAGACGTGGCTATTTAGTAATCAAATGCATTTTCGGGTGTAAAATAATGATACTTAATTGGATATCGACAGCAGTCGTAATTAACTTGATACACATTACATAATTGATTTATATAATTAAAACTGATCACCATTTCTCAATATGTACATTCACTAGCGGTCACTACTGTCCAAACTGTATTGAACTATTAGCTCATTTTGTGTAAAAACAAAGGTTTCCTATGTTAAAAACATGTGGAATGGTTACATAATTAGTTACTCTTGTAATTTATGTAAAAACACATTTTTAATAGGTACCCCCGCGACCTACTGCTACCCCGTCATTTACACTCGAGGTTAGACTATACCAAATGGCGCGAAATCGCCCAGGGAGTATGCAGAGAAGTCGTCCGGTATAAACAAAATAATGAGGGCGTTTTGAGGTCACAGATACAGTTTACTTGCAAATCTTGATCCATTACTACCAAGTTTCACTTGGGGAACATTTTGGGGTGCTTTTAACTCCATTTTTCAGCATATTTGTAGCATTTAAAAGAAAACGCTGAACCTGTTGGTCACGTGATGTAAACAGAATTTCCGTGACCAAAAAATGTAAACAATATTGGGTGATATGACGAGGTTGGATTTTTCTTTCTTAGGAGTAAGTGAACCTATTGTTTAATTCATGTAGAACCAGTACATACTGGCTGCAGGTCATGCACAAGTAGGTCCCACAGCATCCATACGAATAGTGAAAGTAGGAGAGACAGGCCTTATTGGATGGCATTCGGTTAAATTATATAGTAAAACTATTTTGTGTGGTCAAACCTCGACCCTCTTCGCGGGAACTGTCTCAGTTATATAAATGCTTGATATTTCCGGTGATACATGTCAAATCCCTCAGTATAATTTATCCCGAATGTATCCGGAACAACCGAATGAAGTTAGCACCGAACGAAGTCAGCACCAAACGACGGGATCACATTACCAAATGACGGGATCACATTACCAAGTGACGGGACCACATTACCAAATGACTGGACCACATTACCAAATGACTGGACCACATTACCAAGTGACGGGACCACATTACCAAATGACGGGATCACATTACCAAATGACGGGACCACATTACCAAATGACTGGACCACATTGCCAAATGACGGGATCACATTACCAAGTGACGGGACCACATTACCAAATGACGGTCAAGTGACGGGACCTCATTACCAAGTGACGGGACCACATTACCAAGTGACGGGACCACATTACCAAATTACGGGACCACATTACCAAGTGACGGGACCACATTACCAAATGACGGAACCACATTACTAAGTGACGGGATCACATTACCAAATGACGGGACCACATTACCAAATGACGGAACCTCATTACCAAATGGCGGGACCACATTACCAAATGACTTGATCACATTAACCAAATGGCGGGACCACATTACCAAATGGCGTGACCTCATTACCGAACGACAGGACCACATTACCAACTGATGTAAGCCTACATAAGACAGTCATGGCGTTCCATAGTTTTACTAAGTTTTAAAAGCACATACTCGAATACGGCGGCTTGTCCCCCGCCCGCTGTCGATGATGTCGTCACCAAGAGCGTTCCGTCGATCCATGACGTCATCACGTTGGTTAGACCCGTGCAATTAAACACAGTCTCCCAAATGACGTCACCCCAGTTGTTCAGACCGAGTATCGCCACCTGCACAACAATGGCAACATGTGGTTGTGACTGGCGAAATGTAGCTTATGGATTGTGCGACCAGTGTAGATCAAGATCAGCCTGTGCATCCGCACAGTCTGATCAGGATCTACACTGTTCGCAATTCCATTAATGAAACACCCGTCATACTTACAATATATTAATACATACATATTTATCAGGCTAACGGAGTGTCCAATGTTACGGAGCGTCGCAGGGATATGGATTTTTTTTATTAATTCGTTCCCACAAAATAACAATTCGTTCCCGCAATTTAACAATTCGTTCCCTCAAATTAACAATTCGTTCACACGAAATAACAATTCGTTCCGTCGAATTAACAATTCGTTCCCTCGAATTGACAATTCGTTCCCACGAAATAACAATTCGTTCCCTCAATTTAACAATGTGTTCCCTCGAATTAACGAATTGTTATAGTGTGGGAACGAATTGTTACTTCGTTCCCTCGAATTAACGAATTGCTATATTGTAGAACGAATTGAGGTCCCCAGGGTGTCCGGTTTAGAGATGTACCGCTGTACAACAGGCATGTGACTACTTCAAGACAAGCGTGGGTGCTTTGCGATCATGAACAGGCAGTATCAACGGAGGTAAATGTAACAAAATTAAGCACAACTAACTGTAATTCGTCTCGGCACTGGATAGCTGAATATTTAAATGCTACAATTTGGACACAATTTATGGACCAGGGGCCCGTTTCACTAAACAAATTGGTACGACTAAAATGTTCGTTAATGCAAATTTGGATCGTCTAGAAATTTCAATTGATGGATTTACATGTATTGAGCACAGGCTGCATATGCAGCCTATGCTCAATAAATGTAAATGCAATAATTGTTTACAAGAAAACAGTTTTAATGTGAAATTTACAGACTATCATAATTTTGCACTTACGAACATTTTAGTCGTGCGACGTTTAGTGAAACGACCCCCAGGCATATTCAGATTATATTACATTTAGGATTAGATAATATTAAATACGTGTATTAGAGATAGTTTCATTTCCATGCTAAGTATAGTATAGTATCCCTTTAAGCGGACATTAACCCTCCCTACGCGGGATACTAAAATTGTCGTCTGCTGTTTTTCATTTTTGCCTTAATTCTTAACAAAAAAACCTGTTGTAACAGCACATGAGAATCGTCTCCAGTGGAGACGATTCTCATGCGCTGCCAAAACATGTTTTTATCGAGAAATATTGAAAATAAATAATTTCCAGCAGACGACAAAATTTAATTCAGCATAGTAAGCGTTAAAGTCAAATGAGCAAAAGGAAAGTGTCATATGTTCATACGCATAATTGTTTTTGTTAAAATAACTTCTGTAATTAATAATTTAATTATTTATGGGTGACTTTGTATTTTATAAATTACTTTCTGCCGTGCCTCATATTGTGTGGATCCAACATATCTATCAGCGGAATAATTAAATCGTGAGCGTATTATATGTATGTACGTCACATGGGTCTACATTGTATCTGACCTTCAGTACAATTTCTCACAATATAGTTTCATGCAATTGTTACTGACATCTAAAAGTTTCTTTGTTGTTAACCCTGTAGTTATAAAAACAAAACCATGACCCAAATACGGCAGATTAAAAAGGAAATATTTTTCATATTTCGTTCCCACGACCTGATATCTTGTTACCACGACATAGAATCTTGTTCACACGAGATAGCATATCGTTACCGCGAGTTAAATATATCGTTCCGACGACATAGCTGGAGACAGCATATCGTACCCACGAGACAGGATCTCGTTCCCAAGAGTTAGCTATTACGTTCCCAATACATACAATCTCGTTCCCTCTAGATATCATCTCGTTCCCACGAGTTAGCTATCTCGTTCCCACGACATAGTGAGCCAATTAAAATGTAGCGCCATTGTCATCCAACATGGTGGAGTAATGTTTGCTCTTCTATTGGCTGGTTATGTCGAACGACATGCTATCTTGAGAGAACAACATGCTATCTCGTTGGAGATACTATCTCGTAGGAACGACATAGCTAACTAGCGGTAACGATATACTATCTCGAGGTAACAACATGCTATCTCATGGAAACGAGATGCTGTCTCGTGGGAACGACATAGACAACACGTGGTAACTAGATCATATCTCGTGGGTACGATATGCTGTCTCGAGGTAACGAGATGCTATGTCATGGTAATGAGATGCTATCTCGTGGAAACGAGGTGCTATGTCGTGGTAACAAGATGCTATATCGTGGGTTCGAGATGCTATCTCGAGGGACGTGGTGCTATCTCGAGGGAACGAGATGCTATCTCAAGGGAACGTGATGCTATGTGGTGGCAATATGTTGTGGTAACGAGATGCTACGTCGTGGGATGCTATGCCGCTAAATTGCGGGGGGTTGATTGAATGAGGGTTGATCGAGAAGTGGCAGGCAACAGTCACGGAGGTGAATTTGTAAAGTATATACATTGTAAAAGAGCTGTTGTACGGGTTGCATCTTTTAGGATGTTGACATATCTGTGCATCGATGCATTGCCCGCATAGAGTCGACATTCATCTGTCGTTGACTTTCCGAGACGTAATGCGACTGCTATGGAAATCGAAAGTGCAAGTGTTCTGTATTGTTATCGCATATATACATGTTTGGTAGACCACACTCGGAAAAAACGTTTGAACACTGTATAAAAATCATCCAGTTCTATACTTATTTTATTGTACATGTATATATGTAGTTGTAAGTCCGTTGATAGTTTATAAAAAATACATCTCTGACCAGTAGCCGATTTCATCAAAAATTGCAAAGTATACTTATCTAGCAAATTATACTGTGAGGGAGTAATCATTGACTTTTCCGAAATGCATTATTTCATACAAAACTAATGATTGCATATATTTGATGATTACAACTATGCAGAATTATTATACTGAATGTATTACATGATCACAGCCAAAATGGCTGTGATAATGTAATAAATTCAGTATAATAAAAATTAATAAATTCATCTTAAAATTGAAAATTTCTCCCTCAAAGTATGCTTTGCTAGGAAAGTATACTTTGCAATGTTGGTGAAATAGGCTACTGGCCATACCGGCCGGGCATAGAAACCGAAACGCAAATCACTAAATGACTATCAGCAGAGTATGTAACTGATTAGCTGACTGCTTAACTAACTGCTTAACTGACTGCTTGATTCCATGACATCTTCCTATTTATACAAACATGGGATGGTGAATAGCCGTAACTGCGAATCATGTCATACATATGTTAAGCAACCTTCTGGGCCCGGTTGTTCAAAGCTTCTGTTAGCTTAACAGACTGTTAAATCCTTAGCATTGCTAAGGATTTAACAGTCTGTTAGGCTAACAGAGGTTTTGAACAACCGGGCCCTGGTATTGCTTTCAATACAGATTTTGTAATAGTCAAGACGCCAAGGGCCGATTATATGAAAACATGTCTTGGCATTTCATTAGAATTGCCTCCTTGGAGATAATTCTAATGAAATACCAAGATGTTTTTGTATTTGAATAACATAGGTTTTCTCAACCGGGCCCTGGTATTGCTTTCAATACAGATTTTGTAATAGTCAAGACGCCAAGGGCCGATTATATGAAAACATGTCTTGGCATTTCATTAGAATTGCCTCCTTGGAGATAATTCTAATGAAATACCAAGATGTTTTTGTATTTGAATAACATAGGTTTTCTATTATTGATGTTGCATCTCTAGACCTTCTAGTTTTTGGAATCCGACTGATGACAAGCTGTCATCCTTGAGCGTTTTGAGAAATCATCATAAAGTCAAGGTGGCTGCCAAATGGATATAGTGTGCTATATACATGATATAGTTGCATGTACACGAGGCAATTAAGCAATTTAAGAGTGTATAATGGATGTATTCGACAAACTGATACAATGAGTAACTTTACATATTATCAAAATCCGTGAAGTGGTTCATAATTTCTTGAATAAACACAACAAGCCCTAACGAATTTGTCTTACGAACAAGGTGAACATAAGTCATCATTGGCCTTGACCTTGGGCGTTCCGACGTGGGTCGTATGCAAAACAAAGCACCATCCCCAGAAACACATTATGGCCGAATATTATCAATATCAGTGCAGCGGTTCATGAGTTATTGGAAAAACTAACGGACGCACGTACGTACATGGGCTAACGCTATATCCCCTCTTGCCTATCGAGGGTATTTTTATTACATTTAGTTAGATATTTAGTTATTTATTTTGTAAAACCTTTTTGTCTCGCAATTCCATATCAACATTCATGCTGGTAACAGTCCGACACCAATTCCAAGAAGGCTGCTAAATTATGCAATTATAATTGCAAGAGTGCACTAGTGGGTTGTTAGCAGTGAGATAGCGGAACTTGAAAGTACGCTTCAATGACTTCCTACTGTGTATAAATACAAGCGGCTTCCTTCCATATCATTGACTCTTACACCACAGGACAGGAAACTGTTCTCTTCTGGGGGTTAGGGGGGGGTGGGGGGGGGCGGGGAGGGGCGTTTCACTAAACTTCGTACAATTATAAAATTTTCAGTAAGTGCAAAAATATGATAGTCTGTAAATTTCGCATTAACAACATTTTCTTGTAAAACAATTATTGGATTTACATTTATTGCATATGCAGCCTATGCTCAATAAATGTATATCCATCAATTGAAATTTCCAGACGTTCCAAAATGTGCATTTTAATCGTACGAAGTTTAGTGAAACGGGCCGATGGGTAGCGCCAGTAACAGCGCGAGTGTCTTTATAATACAATTGAACATGTGCCAATGGATGATACATTTATATATTTCTGTTACAATTGGTGACAACAATACAATAGTTCATCCTTCCAGTAGGCTTATTATTTCAGTTTCTGGCTACAATTACTGATAGTCTGTTTCACGAAAGCTGCCCAAATTTTACGGCCATATAAACAATTCAAAAACCATATTTTTTTCGATAATATTAAATTAAAGAAAAATTTAAGAATGAGCCTTCTTTTTATTTCGTGAAATTTGGTCAAATATTGATTTTATTGCGAAAACAAAATTTCCCCATGTTAAATCCCCATAGACATCTTCACGGAGTGAAGATGTCTATGGGGATTTAACATGGGGAAATCTTTTAGAATTTCAGAAATACTGGACCGATTTTTAAAATTTTACTTTTGTTTTTTTAGTTAGAGTCAATTTCCAAAAGAAATTAGTTTTTTTAATCCTCCCACAACTCTACCTTTTTCCCCCATGTTAAATTCCCATAGAGAAATCAAATTTTCGTAATAAAACCAATATTTGATCAAATTTCACGAAATAAAAAGAAGGCTCATTCTTAAATTTTTCTTTAATTTAATATTATCGAAAGCAATATTGTTTTTGAATTGTCTATATGGCCGTAAAATTTGGGCAGCTTTCGTGAAACAGACAGTAGTCAATTACCTATTTAACATGCATAACCTATAAGGACGTCCACTGCTACATAGGTGTTTCCTGTATTATTAAATTATTGCGTGTTTCGCCATATTGGCATGCAGTCGGCGTGGCCACCATATGCATATTATGTCATATATTTTCACTCTCTGAAAGTTACATACTTTCCACAAAACGGCTATATGCACATGGTGAGTGATGTACAATATTTTAATATCACTTATGATTTGGTAACTTCAAGTAATTAATATGTATTGTACTTATCGATGATATAAAGCTAGCTTAGAAAATCTCAGCTCTACGGATATATATACATGTATATACTCTTTATTTCCTCCATATGGAGATTACATGGTGAAACATGAAGAACAGAACAAGTAACATACATACAAACATGGCATATAGTGAATAATTAGATTTGCACAAATTGCGACGTTTCTGTACACTAGGTACATGTATCTTAAATTGGATTCAGAATTACACACACATGAACAGCTGTGTGATCAGAAAACATCATACAACAGGTTCACTGCATTACTGGTCAATTGGTATCGTGTGAATCCTTTCTATTAAAATATATCCCACAGTCTACGGTATTCAGTGCAATGTAGGTTCAACTGATATCATAAGCAGAGTGAACCCATACCAGCGTACACTTGCGCGTATTAAGCTGGTATGGGTCCATTCAGATTACATGTATCTGAAATCGTCACTGTCTCGTGAGTTTGTTAGACCGGTAGACAAACAGTGTAGATAGACCGGTAGACAAGCAATATAGATAGACCCAAGTCAGCATGTGCAGATGGTATCTCGTTTGTACAGCCTCTAATTTATAATTTTGGTGATAATGTCGTAAATATATAAGTTTACAATCTAAATCTGTTTTGCGTATCAGTCGGGCAAGCAGTGTGAACCCTGGTCAACGTACACGCGAGTGTAGGCTAGCCGGGACCATTCTGGCTGTCTGTTTATCTCAGGTGCGTGTACCACAATATAGATTTTATTGTAGACCCGTTGCCTACAATGTACGCAGTATAACATGTCACATGATGTTGGTCAGTGTTATGAATAGTGTAGACCTTGCTCAATGGATACAAATACCTAGTCTAGTCTAAAGGCTAAACTTATTTACTAGTCGTTATATGCATGTATCGTTAAAAGCTTCAATCAGTGATCGGTTATCTATTGATGACAGAGTGATACATGTACATAGTATCGGAATATAACATATCAGACTCATTTTTTAGCATACAGGATGCATATGCTGGTTATGTGTTCATCCTCATTCTGATATTTGCGATCAGTGATTACATATAATCGTTTTTCCACGAGTTATGATAATATTCGATTATGACAAAATATAGATTTCGATGACGAGCAGTGCGCATCCTGACCAGCATGTGCGAGTACGTAGGCTGGTCATCCTGATTGTGTGTATTCAGAGTATCGTACGATACATGTTACCAATATGCATGGTCAGCATTAAGGGCCCTGATCAGCATACACGTAAGTGTAGGCCGGTCGGGGCTGCATTATTATGTTGGTTAGGTTAGCATAACTCTTCATAGGCATATAACACGTGCACAATGACATATAATCACTAACAATTAGTGGCTAAAATGCTAGATAGTATCTGTCGCTACGACAGATGGTGTATATTCTGACCAGACTACACCACATGCGTAAGCTGGTCAGATGCTAAACCATATAGCATAGTTATTGGGACAAACTCAACAATAAACAGTCGTCAAGTGACAAGTGTGTATTGTTGTTTTAGGGTTCATTACTTGCGTTATTTAATCGTATTGTGCAATTCGAGTACATGTAGCAACATATTCAATAGCAATCCTGAGGAAGTGTTTGTTGGACCTTCTGTCAGGCAAAGTTCGCAATTGTTTGCCAATTAGTTTTTGCAATTTTTCTTCGCATGAGCCATCCCGTAGAAATCATTTCTGATGTTATCATGTGTACTGTATTCTGTAATAATGTGCGAGACGTGGTCTGTGGAGAAAGAACCACACACATGGCATAGGATAATTAAACCTTGTGGATTATCTGTACAGTTTCTAATCCACAATTTGCTCACGGCGCGTGCGGCGGGGACGCTAGTGGGTTCTGTAGCGGACTCCCAGAGAATAGCCCTTTCAATGTTTGTATGAAGAAGACGAAATCTCGCGTAGCAGTTATCACCCTGTAATCTAAGTCTCTACAGGTCAGTTTCCTTTGCGTTTATAAGAAATTTACATTTATTTTTCCAAGCGTTTTTCTCCGGAAACGTACCGCTTTGTACATAGTTAACTAAGAAATGGGCTAGACCATATTTATCTAAAACACGTATAATAATATCGGGAATAAATCCTCTTTGATTACCGTCTGTTCGGCAAGTGAACTATATCAAGCATGCATTGTAGGTTAACGGGACTCGTTGCCGCGAGGGTTATATCGTCTGCTAGGGTAACGTTACCGGTTTGTATGTTGACTATTGTTGTGCCTAATCCACTTCGTTGCAGCAAGCATAATAGTTCATCAATAAAGAGATTATATATCCAAGTAGAGATTATCCCCCCTTGGCGGATCCCTTGATTGACGTCAAAATTTGAAGAACGTAAACCGTTGACTAGGACGCAACTAGACATGTTACTGTGAGCGTCTACTAAGAGCGACCACATTTTACCTGTGACCCCCAGGTTATGTAGTTTATGAAACACGCCTGACAGCCAAACAGTATCGAATGCTTGTTTTGTATCCAGCGTGGCTACGTATACTTTGCTGCCTAATTAGGTTTGAGGCGGCTTTCAGCTGCGCCGAAAAACTATTGTATTCGTTTTTTTTTTGTTTTTTGTTTTTTTTGTTTTTTTATTCAGCCGTTCAGTCTACAGCCCAAACCGCTGGTCGGATCGACTTCAAATTTTGCATGCCGATTCGGATCAAGTGTGAGCAGAGACTGAGAGATTTTCAGATATCTTTTAATGCTACTTTCCAAACGTTTTCCAATTTGTACAGTACTGTCAGCAACATAATTTCTTGCCAGGGTGATAGGGGAGTGTCAGCCGCATGAAAGATGATAATTTTCAGAGCTATATATTGACTACTTACGGCTCTATTCGATGTCAAAGATGAACGTATTTTTTCAAGTTTTCAAAATAGGGCAAACGGATGTGACGTCAGCTTCGTTATTTATCATTCGATTTCAATTGTTTTTGCTGTAGTCGATATTTCAGTCCTTTAGCTAAAACTTTGGCTGAGGATCGAACCCGGTATCCCTCGCTCCGAGTCCATCGCTCTACCTGTAAGCTAACCGGCCCCACATCGGTGTGATAATGCGAACACAATAATGTTGGACTGTTCATTCTAAAACTTCAGAAATTATTTTTGCAACCGATAGTTTACACCTTGGGCTAAAGCTTAGTTACACATGAAATCAATGTTTGAGGCTCAAACCGTTGATGCAGCTCAAGCTGCTCTAGTTCAATATTGTGATATATTGTCTCCTGCAAATTGAAACATGCAGTTACAGCACCGGTGTGCTTTTGGTACGCGTTTTGTTGTTTATTCGGAAATGGTATGTTATTATCGCACACCCATTTTGTCAGAGTAGAGTGTATTACCTTCTCAAATAGCTTATAAATTACTGGTAACAATGTGATAGGCCTATAATTTCTAGGGTCAGTCCTCGGTTTACCGTTATCCTTATATATAGGTATTATCATTCCTCGCTTACAATTACATGGTATTACCTCGGATGATATAATTATGTTAAACAGATCTGTAAGGGCGTGGCACAGTGCAGGTCCACCCAATTTTATATGTTCATTATATCCCATGTCGTATGAAGCGGCCTGGCTATTTTTCAGTGATCGGACGTGTGTTTCAATTGTTTCTATGGTAATATTAGGTTCTATGCTCGGTACATTACGTAATTGTGAATTTGTTTGCTTTAATTTCTCAACTTCACATTCAATACAGTATTTATATTTAGTGTCGAATTGTGCCTCGCGTAAGGGCGTGTATAGCTCTTTATAATATGTCGAAAACCCGTCCGAGATAACGCTGGGGTCACGTGATACACCAGATTTGGTATCAAGCTGACAACACGTTTGTATACCTTTTCCCTTCTTTCTATTAATTAAAGACCAGAATAATCGATTGTCGCATTCAGCAGTCTAGTTTAGCTGCAAAATAAAATTTAATTATATTTGTTGTATGGCTTGTTTTTGTGTATTTACGAAAATTCGTTTGGCATTTTTATAATTTACAAACGATTGGTGTAGCCTGCCCCTGGGTCTATCCTGGGCAATCCAGAGTCGGCGTGCTTGCCTCTGGGCGTCGTGCGATAGTTTAACTTCTTTCGACCAATACGGTTTAGAGTTACGATTGTATTTTCTCATCGGAAGCGTTTTATCTGAGGCGATCAAAATAGCGTGTATTATGTCCCCATATATTGTATCAACGTCCTCGAGCGGCAGATTTTCTAGCGAGGACGACAATGACTGTTGATAGGCTTGTATTTTATCGTTTGTTATTTTATTCCATGCCACGTGTGCAGTCGTATTCTTCACATGAGTGCAGTGTATGGGATTGTTAATAGTTATGCATATCGGGAGGTGGTCAGACACGTAGTATAAATCATCATCTATGATTTCAATCTCGCTGAAACAACACAAGTCATGGTTATACATGATCACATGGTCTAGCATTTTCTCCATAGTTATGAAAGTAAATGTGGGCAGCTTTCGTGAAACAGACAGTAGTCAATTACCTATTTAACATGCATAACCTATAAGGACGTCCACTGCTACATAGGTGTTTCCTGTATTATTAAATTATTGCGAGTTTCGTCATATTGGCATGCAGTCGGCGTGGCCACCATATGCATATTATGTCATATATTTCACTCTCTGAAAGTTACATACTTTCCACAAAACGGCTATATGCACATGGTGAGTGATGTACAATATTTTAATATCACTTATGATTTGGTAACTTCAAGTAATTAATATGTATTGGACTTATCGATGATATAAAGCTAGCTTAGAAATCTCAGCTCTACGGATGTGTTTTACTGTTTCATCTGTCTTTTATATGTTCTGTATTCGTGAGAGCTGAGACCCTTGTAAAGTAAAATTTAGTCATAATAACAACCCAATTTGTCCTCGCGTTTTGCTACACAGTCTGACGAGTGAGAAGTTTAACACTTCACAGTCATGTTAAAAACATTCATAGGCCAATAATACACATGTAGGTACATGTATACATAGTTTGATATTGGTTATCCTTTTATTCCCATTTGTGTAGCAAAACACCATGACAAACTGGGCTGTTATTGTGACTAAATTTTACACTGTAAGGGCCTCACCTCTCACGGATACAGAAAATATAAAAGTCAGATGAAACAGTAAAACACATCCGTAGAGCTGAGATTTTCTAAGCTAATATAAAGCAAACTGTATGTGTATGACGAGATATTGTATGTATATATATTTTCGTTGTGTTATGTTTCTATGACAAACAATTGCAATAGTGTATGCTTTGTCGTTTTAACCCTTTCAACCCTAAGGAACTGGAATGGACTGTGATATGTTAATGTTCCGACCAATCCAATGGTCACAAAATGATTTTCAGATTCGTCCATTTATGAAAAGGGGGTGTTTTTGTTCCAAGAAATATTAAAATTACTTTCAAAAAGTGCAGATCCTGATCAGACGGCTCGTTACGAGCCGGCTCATCTGGATCTGCACTTTTTGCATAAACCGCTATAGCGGGATTTCTGGTTCAAAGGGTTAAACATTCAGAATTCAACGCCTGGTATGCACGCCCAGTTGATACAATTGCATAAAACTCATTATGCAGTGAATGCATACGATATGTAAAACTGTTGAAACATGACGTCGTCAGTGCACGTAAATGCTGAACAAAGAAACCAAATTTAATCACAAATGCAATAATTTCGAGACGGAAATGGAGAATTATAATATATACTAAGCAAAAAAGGAAACATTCCTCCCTGTTTATGCGAAGATAATACAACCTGAGCACAAATGAAAGCTTATCATTTATGGATTCATATCAATTTACTAAAGTTTGCTATAACGAAACATATGTTTGTGATACCACTGCAACGCTGGTATGTTATGGGTCAAAATAGTCATCTGACCACCAATTGCACGTATGCAATATGCAATTTGAAGCCGTATCGACGTAACGTAACACATGATTAGTACCGTTCACCCTGCAATGTTCGAGTCAGATCAAGAATATTAGTGAATTCGTTATTAGCTCAGTAGTATATAGGGAGTCAAAATGATACCACCAAAGGTGGGAGTGTTATTAACTCTCGTTATAGCTCCCAACAGTATCGAAAAACGGTGTTTTTGTCTAATAACATAAACTAGCCACCAACACTGAAATATTTTAAACCGCGAAACCGTCTTGTTGTACGCCCACCATACTTAGTGAAAAATGAAAACAAATTGAAATCGAGATCGAAATCCATGGCTTCGAAAATCCAACGAACAAAAGTACTCCCCAGCACCCTCGAAAAACCGGGTTTTTTGCATAGAGAAGAGCAGAATGATACCACCAGAGGTGGCACCGTTTCCACCACCACACGACACTCCCAACACCCACGAAAAATCGGGAACGGATTTTAGAAAAACCCAAATACATCGAACTACAACGAACTACAGACACTACAACCAACTACAGACGAACGACAGATAGACTGTCGTGGCCTCCCAAGAGACAAACAGAAATGATACCACCCATTTGTGTATTTGGACACAGAAATGATACCACCCATTTGTGCATTTGGACACATTTGGGAAAAATCTAATAAACAAATAACAAAAAGTACTCACCAGCACCCTCGAAAAATTAACAGGCTTTGTTGTGGAGAAAAGCTGAATGATACCACCAGAGGTGGCACCGTTTCCACTACCACACGACACTCCCAACACCCACGAAAAATCGGGAACGGATTTCAGAAAAACCCAAATACATCGAACTACAACAAACTACAGGCACTACAACCAACACAGACGAATGACAGATAGAACTGCGTACAAGAACAATCTCGTTCTACTATTTCTTCTGGTGTAGCTCTCGGAAGCAGGACTCCGCTATTTTTCTTTTGCGTTTTTCTGTCTCTAGGGACGCCTGTAGTTCCGCAACCTGACTTTCTAGTTCGACAACCCGGCTTTCTAGTTCGGCAGTCTGGAGTTGTGTTCTCGAGGGTGCGGTACACCGTTTCTGTTTGTGTCTGCAAAGCGTCTGGGAACTGGAGAAATGTTTTCCACAACCTTCGCACAGGAATGCAGGAGTACTGCATCTCGTCTTTCTCCCGATGTGCCGTTGCAAGTTGGCCTTCTTGGCAAAAGTTCTACCACACGTTTCGCACTCCATTTTCCCAATAGTATTTTTTCTGTTCAAATGGGAAAATCACAAGAATTTTTTGTCTCCCAAGAGGCAAACAGAAATGATACCACCCAATTGTCCACATTTGGACTTTTGGGAAAAGTGTAGAAAAAATTTGTCTCCCAAGAGGCAAACAGAAATGATACCACCCAATCGTACACATTCGGACTTTTGGGAAAATTGTAGAAAGAATTCGTCTCCCAAGAGGCAAATAGAAATGATACCACCCAATTGTGTATTTGGACACATTTGGGAAAAGTGTAGAAAAAATGTGTCTACCAAAAGGCAAACAGAAATGATACCACCCAATTGTCCACATTTGGTCTTTTGGGAAAGTCGAAGAAAATCGTCTCCCAAGAGCAAAACAAAATCTAGACCACCAATCGAAAAAACAGAAAACCTCTCCAAAGGAGTAGAAAAATTGGAACGGAAAGACAACTCGTACAAAACAAGAAAATTACAACTCGGAAATACAACTCGAAAAAAGACAAAGAACTTTTTTTTACCAAAAACGCTACTCCATGTAGAACGGGTCGCGACTACCAGAGTGCTGGTGTACGGAGTCGCTAGTTTTGGTTTTTTTCCTTCGGTGTACCGGACTGTTTTGTGGAGTGCACGAACTGGGCGTCGGGGTCTGTTTTGTTCTTCCAGAGTCTACGGGCCTCTAGAGCCACGAATGGGAACAGTGGTCTGCAGACCGCGTACGCCACCACAGAAACCCCCAGCCACCACTTCGCATTCTCTACGGTTCTCCAGATGTCGTGCACCTCCCACCCGGATTCCGTCTGGCTCTCTTCTTCCTCCGGGCACTCTTCTTCCTCCGGACACTCGTCTTCCTCCTGGAACTCGGAATTGGCATCGCCGGAAATCACGTCCAACAGCCTGCGTTCCAGCGCATCCAACCGGTTCTCCAGACGTCTCTCCATGTCGGACAGGTGCGTCGATTCTTCGAACGAGCGTGCATCTTCTAGTAGATCCGTGGGGAACTCGGTGGGGCCCGCAAAACCAGGCGCGGTCACCCTGTGTTCTACGGGGGTAGGGGTTTCTTGTTCTTCTGGGTTTCTTCGGGTTTTGTACTACGTTCCGCATCGACATCGTCCCAGATTTTTCAAAGACGAGAGCTCCCGATCCCGTACTTTTTTTTTGTTTCGTCGGCTGTCGACTTTCCACGGGCGGAAATAATTTCTCGAATATTTTCCGGAGACAAGTAGGTTTTTGGCATGTTTGCAAACGTTTCTATCTAGAGGGGGCATTTGTCCAACATGGAATTCCCAAATCGTTCGAAATGGTCGAAATACTTGTTCGCGGTGCTCGGATTGCTCGGATTGCGCACCAATGTGCTCGGTTTGCTCGCCAAATTGCTCGGATTGCTCGCCAGGAAATCCAGTCCGCTCGGGAAGGTCGAAATGAAAGCCTGCTCGCGATTCCCAGGGGGCTCGGGCTCTCCATTTCTAGCCAACAATGGATAGCAAAAATAGAAATTCTGGTAAGCAAACTGAGCACCCTGGAGAGCCCGAGCCCCCTGGGAATCGCGAGCAGGCATTTCGACCTTCCCGAGCGGACTGCATTTTCTGGCGAGCAATCCGAGCAATTTGGCGAGCAAACCGAGCACACTGGTGCGCAATCCGAGCAATCCGAGCACCGCGAACAAGTATTTCGACCATTTCGAACGATTTGGGAATTCCATGTTGGACAAATGCCCCCTCTAGATAGAAACGTTTGCAAACATGCCAAAAACTACTTGTTTCCGGAAAATATTCGAGAAATTATTTCCGCCCGTGGAAAGTCGACAGCCGACGAAACAAAAAAAAAGTACGGGATCGGGAGCTCTCTTCTTCGAAAAATCTGGGACGATGTCGATGCGGAACGTAGTACAAAACCCGAAAGAAACCCAGAAGAACAAGAAACCCCTACCCCCGTAGAACACAGGGTGACCGCGCCTGGTTTTGCGGGCCCCACCGAGTTCCCCACGGATCTACTAGAAGATGCACGCTCGTTCGAAGAATCGACGCACCTGTCCGACATGGAGAGACGTCTGGAGAACCGGTTGGATGCGCTGGAACGCAGGCTGTTGGACGCGATTTCCGGCGATGCCGATTCCGAGTTCCAAGAGGAAGACGAGTGTCCGGAGGAAGAAGAGTGCCCGGAGGAAGAAGAGTGCCAGAACGGAATCCGGGTGGGAGGTGCACGACTCTGGAGAACCGTAGAGAATGCGAAGTGGTGGCTGGGGGTCTCTGTGGTGGCGTACGCGGTCTGCAGACCACTGTTCCCATTCGTGGCTCTAGAGGCCCGTAGACTCTGGAAGAACAAAACAGACCCCGACGCCCAGTTCGTGCACTCCACAAAACAGTCCGGTACACCGAAGGAAAAAACCCAAACTAGCGACTCCGTACACCAGCACTCTGGTAGTCGCGACCCGTTCTACATGGAGTAGCCGTTTTTGGAAAAAAAGTTCTTTGTCTTTTTTCGAGTTGTATTTCCGAGTTGTCTTTTCTTGTTTTGTACCGAGTTGTCTTTCCGTTCCAATTTTTCTACCTCCTTTGGGAGAGGTTTTCTGTTTTTTCGATGTGGTCTAGATTTTGTTTTGCTCTTGGGAGACGATTTTCTTCGACTTTCCCAAAAGACCAAATGTGGACAATTGGGTGGTATCATTTCTGTTTGCCTTTTGGTAGATAAATTTTTTCTACACTTTTCCCAAATGTGTCCAAATACACAATTGGGTGGTATCATTTCTATTTGCCTCTTGGGAGACGAATTCTTTCTACAATTTTCCAGTCCGAATGTCCGAATGTACAATTGGGTGGTATCATTTCTGTTTGCCTCTTGGGAGACACATTTTTTCTACACTTTTCCCAAAAGTCCAAATGTGGACAATTGGGTGGTATCATTTCTGTTTGCCTCTTGGGAGACAAAAAATCTTGTGATTTTCCCATTTGAACAGAAAAAATACTATTGGGAAAATGGAGTGCAAAACGTGGTGGTAGAACTTTTGCCAAGAAGGCCAACTTGCAACGGCACATCGGGAGAAAGACGAGATGCAGTACTCCTGCATTCCTGTGCGAAGGTTGTGGAAAACATTTCTCCAGTTCCCAGACGCTTTGCAGACACAAACAGAAACGGTGTACCGCACCCTCGAGAACACAACTCCAGACTGCCGAACTAGAAAGCCGGGTTGTCGAACTAGAAAGTCAGGTTGCGGAACTACAGGCGTCCCTAGAGACAGAAAAACGCAAAAGAAAAATAGCGGAGTCCTGCTTCCGAGAGCTACACCAGAAGAAATAGTAGAACGAGATTGTTCTCGTAAGCAATTCTATCTGTCATTCGTCTGTGTTGGTTGTAGTGCCTGTAGTTTGTTGTAGTTCGATGTATTTGGGTTTTTCCGAAATCCGATTCCGATTTTTCGTGGGTGTTGGGAGTGTCGTGTGGTGGTGGAAACGGTGCCACCTCTGGTGGTATCATTCTGCTTTTCTCCGGTTTTTCGAGGGTGCTGGGGAGTACTTTTGTTCGTTGGATTTTCGAAGCCATGGATTTCGATCTCGATTTCAATTTTTTTTCACTAAGTATGGTGGGCGTACAACAAGACGGTTTCGCGGTTTAAAATATTTCAGTGTTGGTGGCTAGTTTATGTTATTGGACAAAAACACCGTTTTTCGATACTGTTGGGAGCTGTAACGAGAGTTAATAACACTCCCACCTTTGGTGATATCATTTTGACTCCCTATATACTACTAGCTCTCGCATTACGACCTAGCTCATCCCAAATGTTTTCAATTGGATTGAGATCGGGGAAAACCGCAGGTTATCAACGGATGTTGACGTTCTGCTCCAGATAATATGTCGGCAGCGTGTCTACCAGGGGACCGTTTCACTAAACTTCTTACGACTAAGATGTTCGTAAGTGCAAATTGAGGATCGTCTGGAAATATGAATGTATGGATTTACATGTATTGAGCATAGGCTGCATATGCAGCCTATGCTCTATACATGTAAATCCAATAATTGTTTACAAGAAAACATTGTTAATGTGAAATTTACAGACTATCATAATGTTGCACTTACGAACATTTTAGTCGTACGACGTTTAGTGAAACGGCCCCCTGAGGATGGGCATGGTCTGGCTGCAATGTCAAGCCAGGTCCATGAAACTCAAGGAATGGCGAAACATGTGGAGTTATTACGTGATCAATAGAACGTTGAGCACTGAGATGGCCTTCCAAAACTAACAGCGGCCTATTTCACCAACATCGCAAAGTATACTTTTCTAACAAAGTATACTTTGAGGGAGAAATGTTCAATTTTAGTATAAATTTATTAATTTTGATTATACTGAATTTATTACATTATCACAGCCATTTTGGCTGTGATAATGTAATAACTTCAGTATAATAAGGCTGCATACTTTTAATCATCGAATATATGCAGTCGTTAGTTATATATGAAATAATGAAAATAACGAAAAATAAATGATTACTCCCTCAAAGTATACTTTGCTAGATAAGTATATTTTGCAATTTTGATGAAATCGGCTACAGATCTATCTTGGGATTCCCCCATGATCCCGCACCAAACCACAACACTACATTCCTCAAACCTCTCACTCTCCACAACACAACAATCTGTGAATCTTTCGTTCTTCTTACACATATATACAAGCGTAATCTTCCATCTACATTGCTGACACTGAATCGCGATTCTTTTGTAAGCAAAACTCGGTTCCAATCTTCCCTCCGCCAACTATAATGACGTCGTCACCACAACAGTTTGGCAGGGCGGTGACGTCGTGTCATTATTTGACCGGTGTATGTGCGCCGTACGTCGGTATTACTACGTAAACGACTTCGAATAGTCTGCACCGAGACACCGTGTCCTCACGGTGGCTGGCTGTCTAAGTTGACTAGATGTATTACATGTAACATGATATACCAGTCGATTCTAGCTGTCGTCACATTGGCTCTACCAGCTACGGGTGGTCGCGAACAAACACCATATGTCAGTACCGTACGGCAAGTCTCTCAATAGTCAAAACCCGAACTGGCCCGTTACCGCCCAGGCGGCCGTCCTCTCAGCCGACAATATTTAAAGATCGCAATATTCCTGTCGTTTTGCAACAACCGTGGCATGTTGCAAACCGTCAAGGTTTAAAAATGTTGTTTAGTTTTACTGTTCAAATAAACCACTATCGCATGGATCGTACGCCTTGGACTGAATGTATCAACTGACCTTCTCAAGGTGCATGCTCACGTGTTTGTAACAACAACAACAGTGGCTGAAAGTGTTGAAATCTTGCCCACTCAAAGTAAGTATTATTTGATATTCTCCTTAATATGAAAAACGGATTTTGATGAAATATGGCGCAGCAAACGCGTCTTCATGAGCTGCATTTGGTCGTCCAGGTAGTTCGGCACAGACTTCTGTTGTTTTTGCGAAGAATCGATTTCCGTGTCTACCGACACGGAAATCGATTCTTCGCAAAAACGACAGAAGTTTGGGCCAAATTACAGATACCACCAAATGCAGCTTAACAAGACGCGTTTGATGCGCGATATGTCATCAACATCCGTTACATAATAAGGACAATATAAAATAATACGTACTTTAAATCGGATGGATTCTGGAAGTTTCAGTACGTGTTGTTGTTGTTAGTACCACGTGATCATACACCTTGAATTATAACGGACGGGCGTTTCTTATTTTTTGCTGAATATATTTGGTGGCTATTTAAGACTTCTTCCATTGACAAAAGTGTCTAACATTACATTTCAAGTTACAGTAAACATTCAATATAAACCAAATATATGGATACTAGTATGCTTCAATTATTCGATAACCCCAGTAGTTATTATGCAATTTGGGAAATATAAGAAAAAATGTAAATTTTTATATTTGGCGGCCATCTTTGATTTTTGCTATTGACACAGTTATCTAATTATATCCCTAAGTTACAGAAAACGTTCACTGTATACTTAAATACATGTATGCCAAATCACTACGGTATGACGTCCATCCGCAGTTTTGTACTTAATAATTACTGTTTATGATTATCGTTAAATAGGATAATATATTTATATATGGCGGCCAACTTGGAATTCTGCTTTTCACAAACTTGTCTAATTATATAGAAGACTTACTGAACGAGTTTATTATGTCACTATATCCACCATTACTATACAGTTCTGCTTTGATATGGAATGTCAGAACAGTTATATGTTACATTCGGATGCCATTTTGGATTGTGCCTGTGTCACAAGTTATTGATTTGAATCTTAATGTTAACCACTTGTTAAGTACATCCACTCCACGCTTTTAAATTACTAGATTACCTAATGTAGATGCAACTATATGGCATACTATAACTGTTTGGCAGTCATATTGTATTTATGCACATTTCTCAAAATGCTTAATGATGACAGAGTGCCATCAGTCGGATTCTTGATGTGGATGGTCTGGGCAAGCACAATCGCCAATTACAAAAACAAATATGTTATTCATAGAGAATAGTAGGTTAGTGCCGTGAATGGGAAAACATATCTGGCAAGGCTCAGGAAACGGGATGGGCGATGCTATGCCGAGCACATCCCGTTTCCGTGCCACGCCAGATATTTTTTTCCATTCACGGCACTAACCTACTATTCTATTTATCCCGTCAACACCAACACATGGCTGTAAAATACAAAAATTGTATTGACTGGATATCAAAAATGTTTCACGGCACCGTGTTTCACGGCACATACGCACTGTGTTGACGGGATAAAAAACAATATTAAGCTCCCGGCTGCCGGACTATAATAGAAACAAATATGAAAAACTCCCCCTAAAAATAATTTCCCGGATGAACGCGCTAATACCTCCGTGTAGTTTTCTGTATCCCAAGCGTCTATTATCTGTGCTCTGAAGTTCCCGAGGGAGATCAAACTCTCCGGCGACTGTGCATGTCCGTCTGCCATTGGGTCGTTGAACCCACCCGTCGTCTCCCAAAGCGCCTGGAGGTCGTCGCCGGAGCCCGCCAGCAACACCAGCAGTGTAGACACGGCTGTAACACAATGGCAGATCACATGATGAAGTAACGAACCAAGGTCTATAAATGCATTAAAGGTACATGCCCACTCAGTAGACACAAACTGTTCTTTATATCAGAGACATCATCTGGGAAATTTTCTGGCAAAATAAACATTCATTCACCATTACCCCACGTATTGATTGGCAGCATTACTAATTTTATATCAGACGTATTTCCACACTGATGTCAGGGGCGATAACCGTGTTTCTTTAAAATGTTAACGGACGTTACTATTTATTCTCTGTATTTATGTTTTGAAGTGCTTCATACTTTACAATCTGTAGAAAATATTATTTTTTCAGGTGACGCATGTAATTAGTATAAATAATTAAAAACTATCATGCCTCATTGCATACGAAAATATCCTGATATCACCGCGAGTCACTATCAGTAAAATATATATTATTAAATTATTATATCTGTATAGCGGGCACTTGTAATTTTTAGAACTGATGGATTGACACACTTATACACTTATTTAATTCCTACAAAGAACATGTTGTGCCTACTTTGTGGGCATGTACCTTTAAATATAATACAAGTACTAGTAAGTGAAACAAAGTAAGTTAAGGAATGTTTCTATTTACACCCTGTTATACGAAACTAGAAGGTGTCTAACTTGTAATGGGCCGAACTGGGACGGCCCCGAGACAACGGGCTCTCACGATTCATCCGATTTATATCATTTTCGTCGACTAGTTTTGTAGGAGTCAGGCAAACTATTGACCTCTGCAACGACATATTCACCGTTGCGCTGTCAACGAACCATCGAGCTATACATTATTTTGTTCCAACAGAATTCCGCACTTTTCTTACGTCGGAATTGGACACTACTGACAAACACTGTATATCCAGATGGGACGGCTCCTAAAGCCGTCTCATCTGTAGCTACAGTGTTTTTACGTGTTGGCTTTATGGTCTATATGGTCAGGAGTGTGAAGTATCATGTTACAATAGGTTTGAGAACTGCTTCTTATATGACAATGTTTCCTGTTTTCAGAAATGAACATTGGCATGCATATGGTCAGAGAGCCCGGAGTGAGTTATTTAATAAAGGTATATGCCCAGGTCAAAAGGTCATAATGATATTAAGGACAGCATGGATGTGTGATATTTGAGCACACGTATGTTGTATTGAAATATTATAGTATCAGGTAATCTGCCCTGTATTAACCGAATACGTACTGACTGATAACATATTGTTGTATCAGGCATTGACCTGATACAAACAGCCGGGTTACAATGAAGTGAATATTGACGTTCCATTGGTCGGATGACGTCACGTGACGTTACAGAATGACGTCAGTGTAATGACGCAATGTAAACAAGCCTCGGAATTCCTACGCGTTTCCTAGCCTTGCCTGATAAACTTGATATCAAAGGACACTAGCCTGGTATTCTCTATGTGATCCTTTAAGGGATATAGAAGATATGACAGAATTGAGAAACTCCTGCAATGTTCGTAATGTGTGAACAAGTTCAAAGTTGGCAAGGTCAAAAGGTCAAGGTAATACATGTATTAAGAGCAGCATGGATGTATGCCATTTGTTCGCAAGTATGATGTATTGAGATATTGAAGTAATCCATCAAGGGATGACAGAATTGATAAACTCCGGCGAGCTTGTTAATGTGTGAAAATGTTCAAAGTTGTGAAGGTCGAAAGGAGATCAAGGTCCATGCATGGATGTGTGGCATTTTTCCACAAGTATGATGTATTGGCATATGGAAGAAATATATTAAGGGATATAGACGTTATGAGAGAATTGCGAAACTCCGGTGAACTTATTGATGTGAGAAAAAGTTCAAAGTTGTGAAGGTCAAAAGGTAAAGATCAAGGTCATATTAAGAGCAGCATGAACGCGTGGCATTTGTCCGCAAGTATGCCGTGTTGACATATTTAAGTAATTCTTGAAGGTATATGGAAGTTATGACAGAAATGAGAAACTCCGGCGAACTTCTTAATGTATGACACATTCAAAGTTGTGAAGGTAAAACAATCAAGGCCATATTAAGAGCAGCATGGATTCGTGGCATTTGTCCAACGTGACGTCAAAATGCGGGAAACACGTAGTTGTGCAACTATTTATGCGTAAATCACAATTCATTGATTATAATGTCAAACGAAAATTGACTAAATGTGAAAATATATCCGCCGTTGAAGTGTAATAAATAGGATATTCCATCGTACATAAATAACACATTCGTGGCCGTCGGCGTCTATGCATATAAGATTCGTGAACAGTGTAACTGTTGATCAAATAACACACTCATGTAGGCTGATAAAGACATATATTGCTTTTTACATGTAGAAGAAGTACGGGTATTTGATAGATATAATAGTCTGATCTGGATCTACACTGGTCGCAAACAAAACCCATAAGCCCCATTTCTCCAATCACAACCACATATAAGACCCGTTTCCTCATGGAGATTCACTTATTAATAAATAACTATCGTATGCCTGGGCTGACTGACTGCGATATCAATATCGCCCCCAGCGGTTGATAGATTGACGGAGGGCAGCCATTTATCAGCCAAGCAGGACATTATAGCCAGACCAGTTTCATAATACAGAGTCTGTCGTAATTCAGTGGCCGTAAGCAGTCTCTCCAGCACAGATGCATTTCAAATTCGCACCAATCGTACACGGTAGTGTTCGCTATCGACTTCATTGCCCGATTTCCGGAGATGCATACATTACAACTTGCGTTACTTGTGCCACCATTTGCGTATGTTCAGAAACGTTGATAAGCTGAGTAAGATTAACGCAGACTGTTATGTATACCGTTTTCTGTATACACGAATAAGGCAAAGTTTGTACAAAACATAATTCCGATATGTTGCTTTTAAAGTTTCTGTTTATATTGATCGGTGCACATAAGGCACGAATATTTACACCTTCTATAAATTCATAATGCAAGCGCTCATTCGACGTACTGCGTTTACATCCCAACACAATACATTAGAGCCACGTGACTTCACGCGATGTGGTTGATTGGTTAACGTTCGTTTGACGTCATTAATTTACACGAGGTAGGCAATAACGGCACGCTATTGACCGGCAACGTCGCTGTTCCAGAAATTGCGACAAAATGACGTAAAACAATATTATTCTTAAGTTTAACGCAATATTTAGTTATTTACATATTTGAAACTATCATAAAATGCAGTGTAAATATAAGAATAAAACCATGGGCTGTTGCGTTTACTGGGTGACTTCATTATAGGAATGAATGGCCTTTTTGTGAAATTTATCGGGGTATAAACTTGGAAAAGTCGCGGGAATACTGGACGAAGGCCGGAAGGCCTCGTCCAGTATTCCCGCGACTTTTCCAAGTTTATATCCCCGATAAATTCCACAAAAAGGGAAGGCCTTCGTCCAGTATTCTCGCGACTTTTCCAAGTTTATACCCCGATAAATTCCACAAAAAGGCCATTCATTCCTTATAATTCCAGCATTTGAAATAAATTCATCAAGAAAATGTGTTTATTTTCCGTTTTCTTAAGAATTATTTTAACTGCGCTTCACGGTTACGGAAAGTAGTTCGGCGTGGGAGTTTAATGGGATATAAATTTTGGACAGAGACTTGCTACGGGCCAATCAAATGTTAGGGAACTGTGTAAATATTTTTGTGCTGGAATTATTGGGTTGTATATATACCCTGTAAACGCAACAGCCCATGGTTTTATTCCTTACACAAATTTGCGCACATCTCAGGCCTACTTTCTTTAGTGGGATATCTACTAATCGGGTTTATTTATTTCATAATAAGCGACGCTAAGCCGAGTTTTTAGAAGAAATCAATCAACAAGACTGTTTTTAAAATGACATATTAACTCATGACAAATGGTGGATTATATGTGTTGTGTGGGCGCAGCATCATGCATTGCAGCTGCCTTGATAACTACTGTCTGTTCCACGTTTTTCTGCAGACGAACTTTTGGCTATTAAACACAGTAAATCTAAAAAATATTTGAAAGTATGTACTTTTTCATCAATAACAGAAAATTCACCTTCCCCAAAAAAAAAAGATTTTATTGCGAAAAAACGATTTTCCTATGGGAATTTAACATGGGGAGTCAATTTCCCAAATTTTTCGTTTTTTGATCCTGAAGGATCACAAAACGATTTTTTTTGGAATTTGACTCAGAAACCTGGCGAGATAGCTTGAAAATGATGTAACTAAGAAAAAAAGTTAGATTTTGAAAATCGGTCTACAAATAAAAATAATATTTAAAAAAAAATCTATTTTTAGCCCCCACGTTAAATTCCCATAGGAAAATCGTTTTTTCGCAATAAAATCAATATTTAATTGAAATTCATCAAATATTTTTTTTTGGAGAGGGTTATTTTTTTGTTATTGATGAAAAAGTATTTACTTTTAAATATTTTTTAGATTTAATGTGTTTAATAGCCAAACGTTCGTCGGCAGCAAACCGTGGAACCGACAGTAGATGCGCCTTCTCATTTGCATATTTATTGCACTAAACTGTTTACACCTTCCATAAATTCATAATGGAAACGCCCATTCAAAGTATTTCGTTTACATGTATATATAGAGGATCTCAAACGAGTTTCCATTTGATATGAGATTTATGAAACGAATCATGCACTATGTATGCACTATGTATGCACCGAGCCTCTGGCGAGATGCGTAAACTTGCTGACGAGTTTCATACATCTCATATCAAATGGAAACGAGTTAGATATTCTGTTTATCACATGCCTTCATGCTTCAAATGGCAGAACACTTGGGAGCTATCCTATACATTTCAGTGAGAAGACGCCATTAACTATTTTCACATCACGTTGAAAATATCCACCGAGAAAAATAGTTTTCATATGATAACCCAATATATTACATAAGCCCCTAGTGACGTCGCGTGACGTTGTTGATTTGTTAAAGTTTGTTCGGCGTCATCAAAGGACGTTGTCAATAACGGCACGCTGGCAACTTCGCTGTTCAATGAATTGTAAGAGAAGGACTTACGACACGATGACTCTTATATTTTTAAGCCATATGTCGTTACTAACAGCTTCGAATCTATCTGAACATGCCATGTAATATAAGTAATATAAAATGGGCTGTTGCGTTTACTGTAGTATAAACCTTTATGTGCACTCTAAACATACAAGTGTTTCTTACTACAGTAAAAGCAATAGCCCATGTTTTAATTCCTCAAATCAAAACAGTCTGTCAACGTACGAATAAATGGATTATAATGTGAGTATGCTCTACACGATTTAGCATGCTTATATTCCACTCACTATTATTTAAATAAATTGCCTTACAAAGTGTATATCGATTATTATTACTCATGAAAATATATGTGGACAATATTTACTGAAACCGGTTGAGTGGAATATTATGGCATTGAACAAACACAAACTGCGTATTCCACTGGAGTGAAAGTGGACGAATACAAACTCCATTGACATATAATAATGGGGCTCATGGATTTGTATCCAGTGTAATTCCTGATTTAATATCACATTCCTGTAGCCTGCTAATGATCCCCAGATTGCTTGTTAGAAACCGGACGGCTGTTTCATTGATGGAATGGCGAACAGTGCAGATCCTGATCAGACTGTGCGGATGCACAGTCTGATCTGGATCTACACTGGTCGCAAAACCCATAAGCCCCATTTATCCAGTCACATCGACAGATAAAACTTACCCATTGTAGCGGCCATATCCAAGAACACGCCCGTCCTAACTACAACTACAATAGCTCATGGTTGTCAGTCTCTGTACATGCAACTACATGGCAACGAACAAACACAAACGTATTCCACCGGAGTGAATGTGGACGAATACAAATTCCATTTATATGTACACGGCGCTTGGTATAATTATCCACATTTCATGCCGACCTTCCATATATATATATAACCGAAGTTGTACGGAGCACCACATGGATTCTTTTTTATTAATTCGTTCCCACGAAATAACAATTCGTTCCCTCAATTTAACAATTCGTTCCTTCGAATTAACAATTCGTTCCCACAAATTAACAATTCGTTCCCACGAAATGACAATTTGTTCTCTCAATTTAGCAATTCGGTCCCTCAAATTAACAATTCGTTCCCACGAATTAACAATTCGTTCCCACGATATAACAATTATAATTGTTAAATTGAGTGAACGAATTGTTATTTTGTGGCAACGAATTAATAAAAAAAATAATTCTACGTCCCCTGTGGGGCTCCGTAAAGATGCGTTGAAACTTAAATGCGCACGATTCTAAGTCGATTACAAAACGTTTACAAATCGCCATTTTTTAAAATTATCATATATGCGATTGATAATTATTGTTTACTAAATTACTGTTTGTTATATCTTATTTTGAGCAAACTGAAAACGGCAACCATGCTGTTAATGTGAGCTAAACTTCCAACCTCGTTCCCAAACCGATTCTGTATGCAATATATCAGCATTCATAACACATACATTTCCTTCGACAATTACTAGCATATTAGCACCGAAGGTTCCTTATTGAAGCACGTACGTTCGCATCAACAACTTAATATGGTGCCTTTAGTCATCACCATAACGTACTTCAGATCAAAGGATGCATTGCGACATTAGTTCTGGGTCAAGCAACGGCGTTAAGTATGTTCACGATATTTAATAGAATTCCGGAATCACATATTGTCGTCTTTAGGGCAGTATATGTCAACGTACTGGGCACAATAACGCTGCAATCAACGCTGGCAATGGTTCATGGGAGACGGCGGTTATCCCTGGACAAGTTGCAACACAATCCTTCACATAACGTATGACAGAACCAATCACATATACATGTACGTTATAGTGTAGAATGTCAATTGACATGAGTGTCTAATAGTAACCCGACTAAAACTTTCGGGTTAGCATACAATAAATACTTATAATACAGTGAAACCTCTCTAAACCGTATTTTCTTGGTGTCTGGTTTAGAGGTTTCACTGTACAATAATTCCAGCACAAAATATTTACACAATTCTCTAACATTTGATTGGTCCGTAGCAAGTCTCTGTCCAAAATTTATATCCCAGCAAACTCCCACGCCGAACTACTTTCCGCAGTTAAACTAATTCTTAAGAAAACGGAAAATAAACACATTTTCATGATGAATGTATTTCAAATGCTGGAATTATAAGGAATGAATGGCCTTTTTGTTGAATTTATCGGGGATATAAACTTGGAAAAGTCGCAGGAATACTGGACGAGGCCTTCCGGCCTTCGTCCAGTATTCCCGCGACTTTTCCAAGTTTATACCCCGATAAATTCCACAAAAAGGCCATTCATTCCTATATTCATACACAGTGTACAGTTATGTATATTCTTATCCTTATGAAATGCGTAAGTGGTAAGTGGCATTAATGCATGTAACTAACTACTTTAGTATGCCTGGTGCTATTAATTCATTTTGTATATGTGTTTGTATACATGTTTGTGGGTATTTATCCCATTGTGTTGCAACTTTTTGAAATATAGATACGTACATTGTATATTATGTTAGATGGTAATACACATGTGCATGTACATTTATTGATGTACATATGTATACCCATCTAAAAACAAGTAGTTTGTCGTGCTAATGACGTAAATGTATCACACGGATCTATCTAGTTCCCTGACTGTTCCAAGGCGGCACCCATGTTGTCATACCTTCTCGTACTATACTTCAGTGTGTTTAGCTTTCTCCTGCTGGGTTTGTTGTTTGATATTTATTTATTTGGAGGTTATCAGTACTGGAGCTATCGTTGCACTAGCTCTATGTTCTACATTGTAAATAAACTGAAACGATTTAAAAATGCTACTGTACAATGTGGTAGACAAGCTATTGGACACCCCTATGTGTTTATGCATGTGACCACATAGTACCACGTGACTTTTATGTGTCGATTCCGAGTTATCTGGATAGATAATTAATTGATATTTATCCTCATAATAATGGATGAATAAATAACATGTTTACCTCTTGTTGCGTTTTTAAATCGTTTCAGTATATTATGCATAGTATATATACATGTACGTGTAATGTTGCTTTTTATACGCCGCTTGTCGTCGAGTTCCTGTTTGCACGGCAATAATTCCAGCACAAAAGTATTTACACAATTCCCTAACATTTGATTGGCCCGTAGCAAGTCTCTGTCCAAAAGTTATATCCCAGTAAACTCCCATGCCGAACTACTTTCCGTAACCGTGAGGCGCAGCTTAAGAAAACGGAAAATAAACACATTTTCTTGATGAATTTGTTTCAAATGCTGAAATTATAAGGAATGAATGGCTTTTTTGTTGAATTGATCGGGGATATAAACTTGGAAATGTCGCGGGAATACTGGACGAGGCCTTCCGTTCTTCGTCCAGTATTCCCGCGACTTTTCCAAGTTTATACCCCGATAAATTCCACAAAAAGGCCATTAATTCCTATAATAACCAATAGGATAAAAATAAACAATTGGCGATAAAAAAAATTTGTATTTTTTTTTCGAAAATTGTAATTTTTTATTGCCAATTGTTTATTTTTATCGCCAATTGCGAAAGTGGCTTTTCCAAGTTTATACCCCGATACATTCCACAAAAAGGCCATTCATTCCTATATTGAAAGCTCCTCTGTGTGTGACTGACATGTGTATTGTGTTTAGTTAGCGTTTTGCTTACATGGGTTAAATGCTCTCATTTTATTTTAATAGTACACTGATACCTTGTATTGTATGGTATTGTGCGATGCAGACATGTTTTTTGGTCGTAAGTTGCACGATGTCTTTACTATTCAAGCAGCGATATTTTATTGCAATTTTACCAGAGTTACAGCGGCAATAATTTTATTGCTTTCATGCTTGCATAAAATGAATGAACATCGGCTAATGAAAATAATAACCATGCTGTAAAAATCAATCACTTTCTCATTGCATAAATATGATGTGTCATGAGAGAATCTGGCTTATTGTGATTTTCTGTGACTTTCATCAGTGTATCTCCTGATCAGTTACATGTCGTACGTACACGTACATACAGTGAAACCTCTCTAAACCGGACACCAAGCAAATACATGTGATCTTATATTTGATGAGTTTGTTTGTTATGTATCTCAGGTGATACTGTCTGTACGTGATCGAATATCACATAACTCTAGCTGAGATCAAATGTCTGATTTCCTTATTAAACCTCTCTAAGCCGGACACCCTGTGGACCTCACATGGTTTCCGGCTTAGAGAGGTTTCACTATACTACATGCAGACATGATTAATGGAGACACCATTATACCAGCAATGGCTCCCCTGTCCGGGGGAGCAACTTGAACATTCCCGGGAATTAGACCTAATGTGGTGAGTCTAATACCCGCCTATTGGATTTAGATATATGTCTAATTCAACGAGGGTGGGAACAGTGTTTTCTCCCTAGAAACGACGGTCAAATTCCCGCCCCTGTCAATTGTGGTTGTCTAATTCATCTATATAACTAGCTTCTACAAGCGGGGGAGACACTAAATGGAGCAAAATGAAAGAGAGAAATAAAAATCCGTGTATTCGCACTGTCCCGTCTGGGTGTGTCGTAATTCTGTCATTAATACCACTGTAGGACCGCTTATTGTTCATCAACGCTTAGCGTCCACGTGGGACAAGAAGCCCGCAATGTGGGCTTCTTTTCACACGTGGACACTAAACGTTGACGTCAACCCCTAGTGTTGTTCACCAGTTTAAAAAGTCTATGTTATTTGTTCTTCGGATACCAACGGTACTAGTAATAACACGTCCAGAAATGAGTAAGTGTCGAGTCTGCATTGCCGGCTTCTTTTCACACGTGGACAGTAAAGCGTTGACGTCAACACCAGGGATTCCGCTGGCGATCGCCACTTTCGCAATTGTCGATAAAAATAAACAATTGACGATAACAAATTACAATTTTCGAAAAAATAAAAAAAAATGATTTTTGTTTTTTTGAAGTGGCGATTTTTTTATTTTCTCCAGCGGAATCCCTGCAACCCCTAGTGTTCACTAGTTTAAAAAGTATATGTACTTTGTTCTACGGATACCAACGGTACGGGTAATAACACGTCCAGAAATGACTAAGTGTGAGTCTGCATTGCCGACTTCTTTTCACACGTGGACACCAAGCGTTGATGTCAACCACTAGTGTTCACCAGTTTAAAAAGTCTATGGAATGTTTTTCTAAGCTCTACGGAGACCAACGGTACTGGTAGTGAAACGTCTAGAAATGACGAAGTTATTCGAGCCTGCATCGCCGGCTTCTTTTCACACGTGACCACTAAGCTTTGACGAACAATAGGCGGTTCTACATACCACCGTTAACACTTTCACCCATACGTAACTGGCATGGAATATTCCATTTTGTATTTGGACTGTTCTATTAATCAGAACAAGGCAAGGAGGATATCATAAAATTTTAGAAACATATCCACATATAGTGTAGATCATGTTGAGGTGGCTCGTTACGTCCCACAGGATCAACATTAATATTGAGGCATGTAGTGTTGAAATTATTACAATTCCGTTTAGCAATGTCGACCATTTAAATCAGTCTACACTACCGCCCGCTGGGATTTTGCCAATATTTGTCCTTTTTAGCTCACCTGCACGAAGTGCAGAAGAGCTTATGGCATACCCCCGGCGTCGTCGGCGTCGGCGTCGGCGTCGGCGTCGGCGTCGGCGTCGGCGTCGGCGTCGGCGTCGGCGTCGGCGTCGGCGGCGTCGGCGTCGGCGTCGGCGTCGGCGTCGGCGTCGGCGTCGGCCACAAACTTAACGTTAGGTAAATGTCTTATAACTTCTGTTTCGTTTCATGGAACACCTTGTTATTTCATACATGCATTCCTCAGATGACCCTCTATCATGCTGTAGCAAATCCATGACCCACCACCCAGCCCTTACCCCAAGGCCAAGGTCACAAACTTGGCACATTCATAAACTTGACGTTGGGTAAATGTCTTATAACTTATGTTTCCTTTCATGGAACACCTTGTTATTTCATACATGCATTCCTCAGATGACCCTCTATCATGCTGTAGCAAATCCATGACCCACCACTGAGCCCTTACCCCAAGGTGAAGGTCACAAACTTGGCACATTCATAAACTTAACGTTGGGTAAATGTCTTATAACTTCTGTTTCCTTTCATGGAACACCTTGTTATTTCATACATACATTCCTCAGATGACCCTCTATCATGCTGTAGCAAATCCATGACCCACCACCAGCCCTTACCCCAAGGTCAAGGTCACAAACTTGGCACATTCATAAACTTAACGTTGGGTAAATGTCTTATAACTTATGTTTCCTTTCATGGAACACCTTGTTACTTCATACATGCATTCCTCAGAGGACCCTGTATCATGCTGTAGCAAATCCATGACCCACCACTCAGCCCTTACCCCAAGGTCAATGTCACAAACTTGGCACATTCATAAACTTAACGTTGGGTAAATGTCTGATAACTTCTGTTTCCTTTCATGGAACACCTTGTTATTTCATACATGCATTCCTCAGATGACCCTCTATCATCCTGTAGCAAATCCATGACCCACCACTGAGCCCTTACCCCAAGGTCAAGGTCACAAACTTGGCACATTCATAAACTTAACGTTGGGTAAATGTCTTATAACTTCTGTTTCCTTTCATTGAACACCTTGTTATTTCATTCATGCATTCATCAGATGACCCTCTATCATGCTGTAGCAAATCCATGACCCACCACCAAGCCATTACCCCAAGGTCAAGGTCACAAACTTGGCACATTCATAAACTTAACTTTGGGTAAATGTCTGATAACTTATGTTTCCGTTCATGGAACACCTTGTTATTTCATACATGCATCCCTCAGATGACCCTGTATCATGCTGTAGCAAATCCACGACCCACCACCCAGCCCTTACCCCAAGGTCAAGGTCACAAACTTAGCACATTCATAAACTTAACGTTGGGGTAAATGTCTTATAACATCTGTTTCCTTTCATAGAACGCCTTGATATTTCATACATGCATTCATCTGATGATACTCTATCGTGCTATAGCAAATATATGACCCACCGCCCACCCAATCGTTACCCCAAGGTCAAGGTCACAAACTTAGCATGTTCATTAAGTTAACGTTGGGTAAATGTTGTGTTTATTTACAGGGAACGCCTTCATATTTCATACATGCATTCATCTGATGATACTCTATCGTGCTATAGCAATTCCATGATCCATCGTCCACCCCTTACCTCAAGGTCAAGGTCACAAACTTGACACATTCATAAACTTAACGTTGGGGTGAATGTCTGATAACAACTGTTTCCTTTGATGGAACGCCTTGATATTTCATACATACATTCCTCAGATGACCCTCTATCATGCTGTAGCATATCCACAACCCACCACCTAACCCTTATCACAAGGTCAAGGTCACAAACTTATCATGTTCATAAACTTTACATTGGGGTAAATGTTGTGTAACGTCCGTTTCTTTACACTTTGAACGCTTTGATATTTCATACATGCATTCATCTGATGATCCTCTATTGTGCCACAGCAGATCCATGACCCACACTACCCCTTTCCCCAAGATCAACATCATGAACGTAACGTTGGAGTAAATGTCTTTTTATAACTTCTGTTTCTTTACAGGGAACACTTTCATATTTCATACATGCATTCATCTGATGATACTCTATTGTGCTACAGCAAATCCATGACCCACCCCCACCCCTTTCGCCAAGGCCAAGGTCACAAACTTAGCACATTTATACATGCATTCCTCATGTGAATAGCTATCATGCTATAGAAAATCACCAACTTAGTGTGTTCATAAACGTAATGCTGGGTTAAATTTTGTTTTCCTTCTCTTTTCAGGGAGCGCATTGATATTTCATACATGCATTCATCTTAATATGCTATATCATGCTGTATCAAATCCACGACCCACCTTCCACCACTGACCTCAATGTCAAGGCTCACCGCACACCCCTTATCCCAAGGTCAAGTTATATAATATTCATGTTTGTTTATACAACTGTGACAAGTTTGAATGAAGGCTGCCAACAGGCGAGCTTCGTTGTCTTCTGACAACTCTTGTTCTATTTCAAAATACTTGATTATTGTGCTTGGAATCAAGCAGCTGTGCTACAGCTCAGGCTAAGACAATCAAATTGCTTGATTGTATACTGTGCTACAGCTCAGGTTAAGACACTCAAATTGCTTGATTGAATACTGTGCTACAGCTCAGGCTAAGACAATCAAAGTGCTTGATTGTATACTGTGCTACAGCTCAGGCTAAGACAATCAAAGTGCTTGATTGTATACTGTGCTACAGCTCAGGCTAAGACAATCAAAGTGCTTGATTGTATACTGTGCTACAGCTCAGGCTAAGCCACTCAAAGTTCTTGATTGTATACTGTGCTACACCTCAGGATAAGACAATCACATTGCTTGATTGTATACTGTGCTACAGCGCAGGCTAAGACAATCAAATTGCTTGATTGTATACTGTGCTACAGCGCAGGCTAAGACAATCAAATTGCTTGATTGTATACTGTGCTACAGCGCAGGCTAAGACAATCAAATTGCTTGATTGAATAATGTGCTACAGCTAATGCTAAGACAATCAAATTGCTTGATTGTATACTGTGCTACAGCTAATGCTAAGACAATCAAATTGCTTGATTGTATACTGTGCTACAGCTCAGGCTAGGACAATCAAATTGCTTGATTGTATACTGTGCTACAGCTCAGGCTAAGACAATCAAATTGCTTGATTGAATACTGTGCTACAGCTCAGGCTAAGACAATTTGATTGCTTGATTGCATACTGTGCTACAGCGCAGGCTAAGACAATCAAATTGCTTGATTGTATACTGTGCTACAGCTCAGGCTAAGACAATCAAATTGCTTGATTTAATACTGTGCTACAGCTCAGGCTAAGACAATCAAAGTGCTTGATTGTATACTGTGCTACAGCTCAGGCTAAGACAATCAAAGTGCTTGATTGTATACTGTGCTACAGCGCAGGCTAATGCAATCAAATTGCTTGATTGTATACTGTGCTACAGCGCAGGCTAAGACAATCAAAGTGCTTGATTGTATACTGTGCTACAGCTCAGGCTAAGACAATCAAAGTGCTTGATTGTATACTGTGCTACAGCGCAGGCTAATGCAATCAAATTGCTTGATTGTATACTGTGCTACAGCGCAGGCTAAGACAATCAAAGTGCTTGATTGTATACTGTGCTACAGCTCAGGCTAAGACAATCAAATTGCTTGATTGAATACTGTGCTACAGCTCAGGCTAAGACAATCAAAATGCTTGATTGTATACTGTGCTACAGCTCAGGCTAAGACAATCGAAGTGCTTGATTGTATGCTGTGCTACAGCGCAGGCTAATACAATCAAATTGCTTGATTGTATACTGTGCTACAGCGCAGGCTAAGATAATCAAATTGCTTGCTTGTATACTGTGCTACAGCGCCGGCTAAGACAATCAAATTGCTTGATTGTATACTGTGCTACAGCGCAGGCTAAGACAATCAAATTGCTTGATTGTATACTGTGCTACAACGCAGGCTAAGACAATCAAATTGCTTGATTGAATAATATGCTACAGCTAATGCTTAGACAATCAAATTGCTTGATTGTATACTGTGCTACAGCTAATGCTAAGACAATCAAATTGCTTGATTGTATACTGTGCTACAGCTCAGGCTAAGACAATCAGATTTGCTTGATTGCATACTGTGCTACCGCTCAGGCTAAGATTATGAACTTGTTTGATTGCATAGTTGTCATTGCCAATAGATATATACTCAGAAACGGTGATAAGCTGGACAAGATACGGTTGTATGCAGGTTGATCGGGACATACATGTATACCGGTTTGGGAAGAGATACGCCGGGTGTATTCAGATGGAGGTCATTATACAGAGTTTATTCAACTACCATTTTGAAATACCGGATGTATTCCCCCCTCCACCCCCCGAGACATCTGGAAATCCGACAAAGAAACGAGTGCGGATCCCTTATTTCTTTGTCTGATTTACAGATGTCAATGGGAATAAATACGGTATTTCAAAATGGTAATGGAATAAATTGTATATTACATGTACATGCTCTTCGAAAAATTTGAAATTTTCTCTTAGACCAGCTTATAACGTCAAAATTGACAATTCTGACGTTAGCGTATGAATTGTTTCTTCACCGGAAATGACGTCAAAACGTAACATCAATTACGTCTCGCGAACGTCAAGTAGGAAATATTTCCTTCAGGGAAATAAATCCCTCCAGAATCACGGTAAATCAATGGGTAGCATCTAATATATATGTATAGTCATATTGAGGTAGTTTTAAAGCTATCCTGCTGGAAACTACACATTATTTGATTTAACCCTTTCACCCCTAAGTAACTGAATGGGCTGCGATATGCTAATTTTGCAACCAATCCAATCATCGCAAAATGATTTTCAGACTAATCCATTTATAAAAAAGGGGGTACATGTATTTGTTGTTCTCAAAAACATGAAAATTACTTTCAAACAGTGCAGATCCTGATGAGACGGCTCATTACGAGCCGGCTCATCTGAAACTGCACTGTTTGCATAAACCGATATAGCGGGCTTTCGGGTTCAAAGGGTTAAAATGGATATTGTGAAAGCAAAATGAAATAGAAATTCTCAATCACGGTTTCTCAGTTTCAGCTGCACCCCTGTGTAGAACCAGATAATACTGCTACGGGAGGTATTGCTGAGTTATTTGCCCTCAACCAGAACTGAGAATACAATGTGATTCATATGCACCGGTGTCGAATTCGGGGTTCACACCCTGGCCGAAGGACTGGCAGTCCGCAGTTTGTACCTCTCCATGACCAGTCCATTTTCCGTCGGTGCACTTCCAACACCACGGCCGTTTCCATGTGGGACATTTTCTCGTCCAGAGAAGAACTGGAATATCCTTTGGAATATTTTCCTGAAACTTCACATACATATTTTCATAAAGCTCGATCCCAAAGGTGCGTCACGCGCAAGAATGGCGATTTATCCATTACGAATGTTTAAGCCCTTTACGTTTTCGCGAACTGCCTTTGTTTCCGCTCCGTAACTTAAATATGACTGTGTTTGTTTGTTTGTTTGTTTGTTGGTGTTTAACGGCCTCTGAACAGCTAAGGTCAAGTAAGGCCGGGAAAACGGGTTCGAGCCCGTTTTAACCTGCTGCTTTGGGGAGAAAATCCCAAAATCAAAACGGAATATTTACATCAAGAAACAAATATAGTCAGCCCTGAGATTATAATAGCCTGACCTGGTGCCAGGTCCATACCACACCTGTGTCTTCCTGATTCTCCTACATTTGTTAATTTGGGGCTAATTTCAATGGAGAATCAGGAATTTTGTACCGGTAATATTGTTGTTATAAGCATAGCCATGGGGGAAATTTGGACGATGCTCTGTTTCAACTTTGTATTGTGAATTATGAAAGAAAATAGTGAAATATTGATATAATCAGCATTCATTTCTTCGAGTGTCTAGTATTGTATTATACCTGTATGTTCAGTAGCCTATTTCGCCAACATTGCAAAGTATACTTTTCTAGCAAAGTCTACTTTGAGGGAGAAATATTCAATTTTAGGATAAATTTATTAATTTTTATTATACTGAATTAATTACATTATCACAGCCATTTTGGCTGTGATAATGTAATAAATTCAGTATAATAATTCTGCATATTTTAAATAATCAAATATATGCAGTCGTTAGTTCTATATGAAATAATGCATTTCAGGAAAAATAAATGATTACTCCCTCAAAGTATACTTCGTCCAGTAATCCCGCGACTTTTCCAAGTCCATTGTTGTCATCTCTCCCGGCTGTAGTCGCATCTTCAACTGGACAAGTCGCTGCTCAATCGGAGACCGTATCTTCTCCGTTTCAAAGGGCGGACACCACCGGCCTGGAACTGGAGGATATTGACGTACGAAGCTGCTTCAATCCGCTGCAA